>CM049848.1:10746213-11393713 GCA_027422415.1 Schizothorax lantsangensis
TAACGCAAATCATTTGGCGAAGTGATATGGACATGTAATGCGGTGCCTGGAACTACATTCGCCGTGCGTTTCCCTGAAAATAATTGCACACCTTAGAACGTTCGACAGCCAATCAGATTCAAGCATTCAACGGCCCCGTAGTATAAATGCTGTTATATTGATGTCTTTGTCTTGACATCGATTGAGAGATTACATGAGACATGATTCATTTCAGTAAGTTTCTGTTTCTTTTAATATGCCTTCTGATGTTTCATTCGTGTTTATTTTGTGCTATAACTAGGATCAAAGATGATCAGTTCATGTGCTGCCTGAACTGAATGATCCGTCATGCCACGTTTATCCACGTTGTCAGCACAAAATAGACAGTTGCACAATCAAAATGCACCATCGGAGAAACAATGACACTGAACTTCACAAAATTAAACATCACTTGGTCAATGAGTTCGGCCCTAAAAAATCTATTCAAAATTTTAAGTTGCTGATATCTTGGTCCATCACTACTTTGCATGCAAGGAAAATTAGACAGAGATAATAATTATTTGTATTTTTTTTTTACCCTAATTTGCTCCCTAATGTCTTACTTCCTAATCATGGCAATGTTTTATTTCTTTGTCCACATGTTTTAGTTAAATATTGGAACCATCTTTTCAACCAAATGTTTTTTTAATGGTTTTTTTTACAGTGAAAATCAATTTCAATGCTGTTTTCACCAAATTATTATTTTAAAAAATTATAAAAAACATTAAATATAAAGAATAAAACGGTTACCTATATATATTTTAGTAAAACGTTTTAAAGAAAAATGCTACACAGCATTTCTAATGAATATTTATAAAAGATGAAGCAAATGGATCTTTACTTTAAACTGAAATGGATAGTTCTGCTTTAAACTGAAATGGATAGCTTGAAAGAACTGAATGAATCAATGTATTTAAATCGGAGATGCTCTGAACATCTCTCTTTATCTCTCTCTCATTCTCGTAAGCAGTGAGAAGTGCTCAAAAGCTGGCCTACAGGCATGGTGTTCAGGGAACTTTATGAACAAATAAAAAAGGCAATAAAATCATAATGCTATTCACAATTTTGGATTTTTTTTTAAATAACCAGCAAAATAATATCAAAGTATATCTCTTTCACTCAAAGCACAGTCATGTCAGTTTTTCTTGTTTATTCATCATTACAGTGCAAAACTATTATTTGAACTATTAAAATGTAAACAACTATCTCCATTTAAAATTGAAACATCAAGATTTTAGATTAACCACACATCTGTACAAACTTCGATTCCAATAAAATTTTTTAAAAAACTGTCAATATAATGTACTATCCTTTTTTATTAAAAAATGTTAAATAAAATAGATTTTTAAAAAAATGCAAATATTTGACACTTTGGTGCTATTTAGTTGCTTTGGATCGGAGTAGCATATGCAGGTCAAGCAGGTCAAAGCAGCAAACACTAGATCTAAGGCCAGAATTCTCCATTATCTCAGAGAGGACCAGCCTGTACCACTGGAATATTCCACTGTGAATCAGAAGGGAAGTGAGTGATGGAGGCCAGCAGGAATGTTTTTTATGAAGTAGATTATGCTAAACAAGGACACAATGCACATTAGCCAAGAACAATGTCATCTTTCCAGCAGCCGATGACAAATGAAGAAGTCGCTCATACAAAGCTCCAGCTCTGTCACTGTACATTAGCACAGCACAAAATACTTAGATCCTCTTCACAGGGGCTACTGATAAAGCCACACAAAAACACAAAGAGGAAGAAACAAAGATGAGTACTGTAGGCAGTAGTATGGAAAGTGGAAGAGAAAAAAGAGAAGTGTTCCATTTATATTTATAATTAGTCGGTATCTGGTACACTTACAGAAATAAACATTTGAAGTGTGTCATTTCTTCACCACTATCGTAACCATGAACTGCAAAAACAATGACTGTTTGCAAACAGGTTTCCTGAATGTTTTCCATTGGCTAGACCTCTTACACCCTGAAATTAAAAAAAAGCATTTTAAATATGCATCGTTAATGTTCTGCATGTGTCTGTGTGGGATGAATGGCGCAGATGCTGTTTACTACACACATACTGAAGCACGTGTGACGCTCGCGGTGATTTCAGCGTCTGCCTTCTCAATAAATTACATCATAAATACATGAACAACATACCCAGAACTGCACTGAGAGTCAATCAATGAGCATTTTACCCTTTCATTTGAGTAAAACTAGTGTCATGTGTATGCACAGCAACCCGTCAAAACTTTATTTTTAAGGAATAATCACACAATATTTCTTCCATGTTTTAATTTGACTAGAAAATCCCATTTATTGGCCAAAAAAAAAAAATTGTTTCATTTTCATGTTTAATGCCTTCATTTGATAACCAGAAAAATGTTAATAAACAACACAGTACTTTTTTCTCACTTCCGCTGATTGTCATACGTGCAAGCCGCTCCGGACGGATGACGTAGGACGTACGCAGCGAGCACACGGCGGTGATTAGTGACGAACGCGGAAGCACGGAGGAGAGACAGCAAAACAAAATGCCGGTCACGAATTCGAAGCACAAAACGAGGATTTGTAAAGAAGAATGTTGGAGGATTTCGATATAAGCTGAGAGGAGACTGGTTTTCCTTTGGTAAAGTAAGGAAACTTTGCTTCCTTTGCTCCTGTATACAAACTCACAAGACTAGCATATCTCAGAGGCGTGCGCGACGCATACGTCCTACGTCATCCGCCCGGAACGGTTTGCTTGTGTGACAGTCAGCGGAAGTGAGAAAAAAGTATTTATAAAATTTTAAATATGGATATTTTTCTTACAAGAACGCATCGATTCGCTACAGGAGGAGGCCTTTATTCACCCCCGGAGCCGTGTGAGGCACGTTTTATTATGGATGCGTGCATTTTATTTGACTACTTTTGGACTGTTGAACAAAAACACCCACCTACTCCCATTCTAGCGCTTGGAAGGGCAAGGAAGTTTTTTAAAATAACTCTGATTGGATTCGTCTGAAAGAAGAAAGTCATATACACCTAGGACGCTTTGAGGGTGAGTAAAACATGGGCTAATTTTCATTTTTGGGTGAACTAACCCTTTAAATTTAGAAAAAAAATTTAGCACGAAAGTTTAGTGAATCATGATTTGTTCGTGAAAACCTTTGTACGCAGGTTTCACGAAAATTTGTGCATATGCATGCTTAGGGAATGAGACCTATTGCCTTTATCACGCTATGACTGGCTCACAACAGGCAAGGTTTTCAGTATATGGAAGCACGAATGTGAAAACGGAATGGAAAAAGGACAAAATTGGAATACAGAAAAATTTTAATGGAAAAAAATTAAATAGATTTCATAGGGCCCTATGTAAGGATATTTTACAGTCCAAAACCTGGAAATGAGTAAGCATTTTAGCACTTCTGGCTCCAACATCCTTTTGGTGCCTGAAATGCCTGAAATAAGGTCTGTGTTTAACATGAGCTCAAGATATTTTCATGTTTCATTCTACAACATAAAATACCTCAGTAATATCCACTTATGATTTTTTTTAAACCTTTCACTTGTCTTGAAAAAGGCAAATGAAATGGGACTACAGATGTTGTTGAGGACATTAAACATCACATCACACTGAACAGGTAAACACTGGTTACTAACCTAACTGCTTCAAACGGCTGACCTACGGCCCATGTCACTCAAGACCGCCCTCTTGTTGGCCTTAGCATCGGTCAAACGGGTTGGTGACTTGCAAGCACTCTCTGTAAGCTCATTTGGAGTTTGGACCCAATGACTGTAAAGTCATTCTCAAACCGAGATGCGGTTATGTACCTAAGGAGCTCTCAACTCCGTTCAGAGCCCAGGTCATTACCCTGTTAGCACTCCCCGTGACGGATAGTGAACAGGGTCCCAACTGTGCCCCCGTTAGGGCACTCAGGGTGTACGTTGAGTACTCTGATCTGTTCAGACAGTCAGAGCAGCTCTTTGTATGCTTTGGAGGCTGCTCAAAAGCAGCAGAAGCAGAGACTCGCTGGATAGTAGATGCTATTGCCCTGGCTTATGCTATGGCTGGCTTACATTGCCCCATAGGTGTGAGCAAAGTCCCTTTCAAGGAAAGTCCGTTCACTCGGCGGCCATATTTGCAAAGCTTCCGGGCAGCTCAAACAAGACCAAGTCCTATCTAAATGAATGGGGGAATCCTGAAATCTCAAAAACTGCTTGCTGAACTCGCAATTAAATTACATATTTCAAATCAGCAACAAAATCTGGTATGAACTGCCTCGTGAATGTTGTTCCTAATGCTCAAATAGCGTTTAAAAAGCTTATTTTTCATGTTAAACAGTCAATGCGCATGGCAAGTCATAACGCGCTAAAGACTGTGCGTGCACATTGGATGTTCTAGCCTCAGGTTTCTATGGTAACCGAGATGATTCTAATGGCCGCTGCAGTGACACAATGACTTTACCAATCAGCGATTGGCTCTTCCATTTAGAAGGCGGGACTATTCTGGCATATTGCGCGTTGCAGTTTCTCCCATTCATCAGTATAGGAGTGAACAGTCTTTGTATTTCTATAGTCTTTGGTGTGAGTGCCCATTCCACCAGAGGAATGGCCTCCTCCTGGGCGTGGTCCAGTGGGATTGCTATTGGTGAGACTTGAGCGGCCGCTGGCTGGTCATCGCTGTCCACTTTTAGTCAATTTTACAATTTGGATGTCCCCGCTTTTGCAAGCAGGCTTTATTCTGCATCTGCGTACAGCATGGTGCTGTTGGATGGGTTCCCCTTAAGTATCCGATTCTAAAATTGGAATCGATTTTCGATTCCCAACCCTAAAGTTAAGTATAAGTTAAGTATAAGTCTGTATAAGTTTGATTGCAACATATAATCATTGCTGTTAATAATGTTCATCGTCTGTTTGATTATGTCATTAACTGATTTTTTACCGTACACCAACTTGACACCATGATAAGCTACTACTAAATATATTGTAGAAACTTAATTTTCTGTAAAGCTGCTTTGCAACGTTTTGTATCGTGAAAAGCGCTATACAAATAAACTTGAATTGAATTGAATTGAATTATTCCACGATTTCTTCCCCATTCTGTCCCCACAATGAACAAAAATGATTTGCCAATTTTTGATGATTTTAACTTTGATAATATAATGTGATATGCACTTTAAAATATATATTTTTTTAGATTAAGGGCCAGTTTGCGCCCGCGCAAACCGTCTTTTGGCATTAAAATAATACTGTCATGTTTTATTAAAGACACGCAGTGAAGAATTAGCGCTGAAAAGGCGTGGACACAGTTATTGAATATGCATTGTAGGAGTTTCACTTTCAGATGCAAAATGTATGGTAGGAGAGTATTCAAATGAATCACGCAACGCATTTTACTAACATTTGCGCTCGTCAAATTACTGGTATTTGCGCCATTATTTAACGCCCAAATAAAGCATGTCTTAAACTATTTTGCGCTTGAAATGGCTGCAATTGTTGCTAGGAGGAGGCACTGCAGAGTGCAGAGAGCACGTGGTAGAAGGGAGAGGATTTTTTCCACATGTGTTAATTTATTTAGAAGGCAAGAAGAACACATTGTCCAAACATATCGTTTGCCAAGCCATGCTATTTTTAATTTGCTTCAGGAAAAAAAGACAACTAGGAGTCACGCAATACCAAGTCTATCAAAACTTCTTGCAAACCTTATTTTTTTGGCCTCCGGTTGTTTTCAACATACTGTGGCTTCTTCATTTCTTTATTCTTTATTTGCGACTACGCTAATTTGCGCTGCACTTGGTATATTGCGTTGGTCGATATGTAAATGAGATGTTGCATCTGTGTTCTTTAATTTGCACATTGTTAGTAAATCACCCGCAGAAATTTCCACGCCCATCGGCGCTCTTTTGGAATTGTGTTCTCGTGCTAATTTGCCCTGTTTAGTAAAACTGGCCCTAAGTCTAAACTTACCACTAAACAAACTTGTTTAATTCATAATCAAGCACCAAACTCAACACAACTTACAGAAGTAAATATTGCAGTTATCTGCTTCCATATGATTGAGCTCAATGTATTTTATTCATGAATGTTTAAAATAAATGCTTGAAAGTGTTTAGGAGATAGTGTCTCATTGCAATGCATGGTGTGGTTACATGAGGCCCGGGACAGAACAGTCAAGCCTATCAGACCCTACAGTAACTGAGCTCAGCACCACCACACAGATCCCACCGCCCATCCACAACACATTTATAAAAAGCGGAAAAGATCTCTCAGCCCTCTACATGTACTTTTTAGGAAGAGGATTGTGGCATTTACATAGTATTTGTGAGAAAGAGGCCCAACTGACCTGTCCAACAAACTGATCCAACACAAAGCTCCTTCTTAAACATACAAGTATTCAATTACTGTACATCTGATACAGCCCCTCTCCACAAGCAGACAGCCATCTAACCTATAATTAATGCAACAGTGCAACTAAAGTGGTAATTACTCACTAAACAGAAGCCCTTAATAGTCTATAACATGTCTTTATGAAATTAACCCAAGATAAACCCTCAATATTTGGTGTCTTATCTAAATATAAGTTACCAAGAGTAGCACAGGTAGCTAGTAGCTCACACTGGATTTATAGTAAACGTTAAATATTAATGTCCCAGGACTGTCCTGTGAATTAGGCATGGTGTAATTCAGGAGCGGATCCTGTGAGATTCGCTGTTAGTATTCCTACGGCCCAACCAGGTTCTGCAGTAATGATTATTTTCAGGGCCTTTTGAAATGAAATCCTCCTCAGGAGCTTCTCTCACCAAGCACTCCAGAAGCATTTCATCTTCGGTCACTCCTCAGGAGCTGCTTTGTGAGTTTGGTTTTTATCAGGTACGCCATTCAGAAGCGTTTCATTTCCACTCGTTTCTCAGTCTGTAATAAGATGGATTTAAATTTCACAATACGTTACAACATTACACAGTAATGGCTCTTGGTTTCAGAGCGGTATATGATCGAAGGTAATGACAGTTTACTCAGGGTTGTAATTCAGATGTTAATTCAATGAGAGCTCCGACTGTGTGCCATTTGTGACTGATGAGTCTGAGACTTTGAGATTGAGTGGTTTGGACTGATCTGCTTAAATTAATCAGCTCACATGACATTCATTTGCGAATCGGACTGAAACTATTTCTGAATAAATTTAAACATGTAAAAGCAAGTGGTAGCTTTCAACTGAAAGTGTCATGAATACTACTGTTGTCATTTTCAATCCCACAGGGATGAATTTCCACAACATCCCTGCTGTTCGGGATTCCTTGGTCCTGACAGTTGTGAGTGGGATTAAATAATAATGAGAAAAATAATTAATATTAATAATTCACATTAAAATAAAGTCATATTAACATTGTTATACAACTGCACATAAAATAAAAAGGATATTTCTTTATAAGTCAGTGTATTATTATTTTACTTTATAGTAGGGGTGCTCCAATCAGGAGATCGATCACCGATCGCTGATCACAGAAAGCAGTATCTGCCGATAAGATCACCGATACCGATCTTTTTAAAGCCTTCTGTTTATCACGTAGAATTATTTATAGTGATGATCCAATCAAGATTTTTAGGCATTTATTAATGTTTAGACAAATTATTTCATTTTTGAAAATTAATTCACCTCTTAGGTGACTCTTGTGAGAGGGGATTTTTTTAATTTGAGGGGTGGAGGGGGGCATTTTTTATACATTTTTCAAAAATATATATTTATCTCACCTACATGTTTGATCATGCATTGCATTTTTATTTTGGCATTCGTGTAATTGTGGCACAATAGCTTACACACAGCACAAGCCTGATTTCATGAGCTGTATGTGAGGTGGCCTACACCAGGTTCACACATACTCCGTTTGCAGTCCATGTGCGTACCGTAAGCGGTGCAGAAGCAGCACTGACTGTGCTTTCACACGGGAGTCTGCAACTGATCCGAGGCTGTTTACTACAAACACAACATTTATCCATTATTTTGATTTCAAATCCAAACACTGTTACTTAAAATGCTTTTTCAGCATTGTGATTCTTTTTTTACACAGTACAGCAATACAATCTTTCATAGCATGTTGAAACACATTATTCAATGCTTTTTACTTTAGCATTTACTTCTAGATTGATATATTAAAGTTGCTCAAGCAAGTGGCAAAACATTTAAACTACTTTTCTTACATTATCACAAACATTCTAAATTAAACCTTACCATTGACATAAACAGTCAGCTCTACTGCCTTTTCATTTGCATTTAAATCTTTATTGCAAACAATCCTGCAGTTCATAAAGAACTTTGTTTTACTACCTCCACGAATGCCATCTATTATTGCCTTGTTTATCTAAATGTGCTCTTTTCCTTTATACCTAGCCAAAAAGGTTTAGGTGTTGACTGTGAAGCACAGTAGACTTTAGTTATATGCATTTATGGTTTAATTACTACATTTTCGTGTCAATCCATGTTCATATTTACCGCAAACAATGCGCTATTAGCTACTTTAATTCAGCGCTTGCAGCACAGCACACTCGTTACGGAAACGATCTCTGCTAGGGGTGCAACGGATCGTAGATGATCCGTGATCCGTACGGACCAGTCCCCACGGTTCGGCACGCATGTGATTCGCGGATTAACTGATAAGTTTAACCACCATAGAGTGAAAGTTTATAATTTGCACGCGCTCCGTTTTCTGCACTCAGCCGCTGCCGCACACACTGAAGCGCGCACACGCAGAGAGAGAGCGTGAGAAAGAGAGGCGTGATTTAGATACCGTGTTTCAGACAACGCCTCAACGGATGGATACATACACACACACACAAAGTTATGTTAAAATACCCGTTTTGGCAAGTATTCTGGTAAACACAGTCAGTTATGTCTTAAGTTAACGTATACAGCCGAGAAAGAAACCGGATGTGTGTCAGTATTAGGTCTGTGCATTTAGTCTTAAAGAGACAGCAGCCTATAACACCTGCTTCTGTCTCCTAATCATCTGTATTTAACTTATGCAGTAAGCATTATTGTGTTTTACACTTAATTTTTACATTTCTGCACCTGAATACTACTGTTACTGTCTTTATTTATAATTTTATGTTGTAGGCTGGAAATCTATCTATTGGTTGAAAATCTAATTAATTTGTGTACTTGTTCTTGGTTTATTACTGACTTTAGTAGTAAAGCTAGTAGTTTACACAACTTTTTTTTGCTGATCCGAAAAATGATCCGATACGTGACTCAAAATCCGTAGTATGATCCGAACCGTGAGTTTTGTGATCCGTTGCACCACTAATCTCTGCACTGCTGTAGACGCACCACTCCTGAACGCACTGCCGGACCGCAACCGTGTGCAGTGTGAAAGCTTTAAACCGTTAACATGAGCGCGGAAAAAATATGCATGTCGCACTGCAAACGGAGTAATGTGAACCTGACGTTATGTGTGTGCATGAGCACACAGTCTCCAGGAGAGCGTGCGAGTGCTGAATGGTTTAAACACTGGCAAGAATTAAAAAGAAATGCAATTTATAAACTTTAGTGACGATGCGACACTGCCTCAATTGTGCAAAGTGACAATTCTGTGTCAACTGTGTAAGCGTGCAGCACGCCTTATAGTGCAGACGCGATGTGATTGGAAGCCATTTGCACATTTTGAGAAAGAAAAGAGAAAGAGAGTGCACGGTGATTCACTCACGCTGTTTGTGAAATTATGTCTCACAGAAAGTTTTCAAATTACTTTATAACTTAAGTTATCAAACATCCCAAAGCGATTATCGGCCGATAGTGATCGGAAGCCGATCAATCGGAGCACACCCTACTGATCACTATCGGCCGATAATCGCTTTGGGATGTTTTTATCGGCGGTCTCTAAAAAGGGCCGATCTCAAAAAAGATCTCAAGCTGCCTGCCGTGAGAGGTTTGGTTAGGTCTCAGTCTCTGTCCAGCGCGGGGTAAAATAATTATAATCCTGAAGGTGAGGTGCAATTCATATTTCTTCATAAATAACTTCTAAAGTAATTTGAAAACTTTCTGTGAGACATAATTTCACAAACAGCGCTAGTGAATCGCAGCGCGCACGCGCTGTCTTTATAAGCGAGCTGCACGCTGCACATTTGACACAGGAATTGTCACTTGCACAATCGAGGCAGTGTCGCATCGTCATTAAAGTTTACAAATTGCATTTCTTTTTAATTCTTGCCAGTGTTTAACCATTCAGCACTCGCGTGCTCTCCTGGAGACTGTGCGCTCATGCACACTCGCAGCGCACACACAAACAGATTTTAAAGCGTTCACACGGCACGCGGTTTCAGTCTGGCAGTGCATTCCATGAGCGGTGCGTCTGCAGCAGTGCAGAGATCGTTTCCACACCGAGTTTGCTGCATGGCACGCACTGAATTAAAGTGACAGCGCATTGTTTGTGGTAAATATGAAAACGAAAATTTAGTAATTACACCATAAATGCATATTAAAGGAAAAGAGCACTTTTAGATAAACAAGGCAATAATAGATGGCACTCGTTGAGGTAAGAAAACAAAGTGCTTTATGAACCACGGCATTGCTTGTAATAAAGATTTAAATGCAAAAAAAAGGCAGTAGAGCTGACTGTTTCTGTCAGTGTTAAGTTTTCATTTAGAATGTTTGTGATAACGTAAGAAAAGTATTTTAAATGTTTAGCCACTTGCTTGAGCAACTGTTTTGTGCTGTGTGTAAGCTATTGTGCAACAATTGCACAGTGTAAAAACAAAAATGCACTGCATGATCGAACATTTAGGTGAGATAAATATATATTTTTGAAAAATGTCTAAAAAATGCTCCCCTCCACCCCTCAAAAAAAAGAGACACCTCTAAGAGGGAAATTCCCCCATTTTCAAAAATGAAATTCAGGCCCTGAAGAAATTGAAAAAAAATCCTGCTTGGAGTATTACTATAAATAATTCTACATGATAAAAATAAGGCTTTAAAAAGATCAGTATCGGTGATCGTATCGGCAGATACTGCTTTCTGTGATCGGCGATCGGCCTCAAAAATCCTGATCGGAGCACACCTAGTGATCAGTAGCCGATCAATCGGAGCACCCCTACTTTATAGTAGTAAAATTGCAATACTTGTGACTTAATTTCTTCACTTGCAAAGGTTAAACCAAGGTTTTAATTTGGTGTGAAACTGCAGGGAGTATGGATGTGCGATATTTATCCTCTGTTGTTTTAATGATTTGCGAGCTTACAATATCGAGTGTGTCACTACCTTTGCAAAAAACAAACAAAATAGTCTACATCTTGAGAGTCCAAAGCATTCACTGCCTGATGAAGCTTATTAGAATGCAGTTAAAATGTCCATATAATTCAAGTTATGGAAGTAAAAAATATATCTGGGTGCCATTTTCCTGAATATTAGTGTGTGAGAGCAGTCACGAACGTGACATTATGTTTATATCACTGTTCAAAAAACAATCAGTTTTAAGTAAGGAATAATTGATGACGGGCCGTTGAATTCTTAGAAAATAATGCACACCCGAGGTGGTGATGTGGCCACGACGCAAAGCGGAGTTGTTTGTTGCATTTACGGTGTTTACTGTGAATTTACTGCAATTAGTTGTCTCTGAAAGAAGTGTCAGACTATATAGGCTACTTATTTAATTAAAATAAAATAAAGTTTAGCTTATACATACATTATAGTCTCATAACCACATGAAGAACATATCCTGAGCCATTAAAGTAAAATTAGATCCCTTTTGTCCAGAAATCAAATTTTTAAGGGTGGCATCTAATGATTAACCTACTTTATATATATGAAACACATTTTATGTTGAAATAACTAGATTGGTAAACATTTTTGATTGGTATAATTACTAGAATTACTCAATCTCCAACCCATTCCAAAAATGAAAATGTCTTAATATTCCCTTTTTCATTTGATGCATCAGTAACATTTATAAAGTCTTTCAGAGCATCTGATATAGATTTCCCTTGACTCAGCACAATCCTCCCAGCTTGGAATAACGGGAAAACCTTCCCCCATCTGACTGACACTGCTAACGGAAATGGGTTCATTCTTCCATTTATCTCACATGTTAGCCTACGGGTTTACTGTAAACTATCCCTCAGCAACAATGGAGACTGATGAAGACCTTTAGAGAATGTTGTTGTACTCAACCGTGTCTGCTAGATTATTATATTGAGCAAACCTCCACACAATGACTAGGTCACATTTGGTGTGAAGTCTGTGAGGGGCCCATGTGCCCCCATACTGTGCACGGATCAGCTTCACTGCGAGTTCCAGTCATTTAAGACCTCATAAATGTCACTGTGAGTCAGCGCTGGCGACAATCAACAGTACAGGACTCAATACGTTTGCCAGTCACAAGCTTCTATTTCCAGTTCAACGGTATAAAATAAATAAATAAAAAACAGATTTGATGTGCATATTTTAAATCAAACAGCTTCAGTAGTTTGAAACAATAAGGAATTTGTAAAATCAAGAAATCATTTCCCAAGGTCTGGAAAAATAATTATGCAAAAAAGTGCAACAATGACTGTACTTCTTCAGCAATTTCTCCATGGGATTTAAACTTCTTTAATCAGTATTCTACACCATAAATCAAAACCAATAGCTCCAAGATGAATCCCAAAATTATTTCAACATTATACAAAAAGGTAAAGATGCAACGACTATTATGCAAATGCACTGATTGTGTGCAGACTGAAAAACTTGACTTGACGAAATAGATTCAAAAACAATGGTGCAATGCAATACTATTTACATAAATTACTGATATTTTATAGTTAATGATAATGAAATTTGGGTAACACTTTAGACAAGGGAACACATATTCACAAGAGTTTTCCAGCAATAAACTCCTAATTTGCTGCTTACTGATAGTAAGGTAGTTGTTGTACTTGTTAAGTTTAGGTATTGGGTTGGTTAAGGGATCTAGAAAATGGTTATGCAGAATTAGGCATTAATATGTGCTTTATAAATACTAATAAACAGCCATTATGCTAGTAATATGCATGCTAAAAAGCAACTAGTTATCAAATGAAAATAATATATTTGGTAACTTCTTAGTATGGGGAAATTCTCACTACTAACAAGTTCCTTATAGCATACATATTCCTAGCATATTAGTTGTTTATTAGTACTCATAAAGCACATATTAATGCCTTATTCTGCATGATCATAGGCTATTCTATGACCATATACCTAATCTTAACAACTACCTTACTAACTATTAATAAGCAGCAAGTTCTGAGTTTATTGAGGCAATAGTTAGTCAATAGTGAGAACTGGTCCCTAAACTAAAGTGTGACCCCATTTATTTTAATGGATTCGCAGGTTTCGGTTTTCATTTCAATAGAATCAATGATTGGTGAATTTCTCCTCAGGATTATGGGTAGTGTTCTTTGGTACTATGAGTATTAAAGTCAGTCTTTTAAAGATTTAGTCGCATGTGGCTTGTATAAAGTAGCGTACAAAAATTCCTCAAGTCCCCATAATCAAAAAAAATATATATATAATAAATTAAATAAATAAAATTGTATTTTTCCACCTGCACTCCTTCAGTTGTGACTGCATTCCCCAATATTTGAAATCATTAAAATAATTAGCCTACACTGAGTGACATTTGTTTCAGATGCTGAATGTCAACAGCATATTTCTAATGATTAAAGTTGTTTTTCAGCAGATATGTAGTTCAGTGGTTCACAGGGGCCACTGCCAGGGGACAAATCTGTTTTTGTGCCTGCCTCTTTTTTTACTGTTCTAAATTGCTTCTTGCAGGGTGAAGACCTGGAAAACCATAGACTGTAGCCAATGACGGTTCCTTTTCAACAAATAATAAAGCTTGTTAAAGGAAAGGTACACATACACACAAAAAAATCTCTATCATTTCCTAATGTCACCTGTATGACTTTTTTCCTTCTTCAGAAAATAGATGTCTTGCTCCGCCGGAATGGCTTCGCGTATGACAGATACCGAAGTGAAAGAAAAGTGTTTATTACATTTGAAATATGTATATTCTTCTTACAAAAATGCATGGATTCGCTACAGGAGGCCTTTATTCATGCCCAGGAGCCATGTGAGGCATGTTTTTATTATGGATGCGCATGCTTTATTTAACGTGTTTTGGACTGTTAAAGAGAAACACCCACCCACTGCAACGATAATGCTTGGAATAGTAGGGATGTCAATTTTCGATCATTTCCATAATCGATCGTCGTTTAAATTAACGATCAATTAATCGATTAATCGTTAACCTTAACTACTGCAAAATGCGTCTATTGAAGTGGCATGTGAGTGACTGCAGTCACCGGCATGACATGATGTGCAAATGCCACTCAAAACGCCAGCTTCCTCACCCGAATGAAAAGGGTTTTTAGTCTAAATAAAAGGCTAGTGGCAGGATGGTAAAATGAATAGATGTGATTATGATCATTTGATAAAATGAAGAGAGCGCACCGTAGTTACGCACGGGATCATTATACTTTGTGTGCTGTTTCATAATGTCACGGAGACCGCTGAATGCGCCTATTTAAATGGTTTCATGGCGCTCGTTTTTTTATTTTTAAAACATCATCGCAATGTTTGCAATTGACATTATCGGGATTTAAAATAAAATGATCCCAAACGCAAGTACGGCGCGTGGGGCTGTGACGTGCGGTCAGTGATCCGCTTCCAGAACCACCGCGTTGCTACAAACACACTGTTACCCATTTGAAACATTTTAATGTGAGTATTATGACACAAGTGAGGTACAAAGCTTTGTTAATAAGAAAATAATTGGTTAGCAGGCAAATGTTACATCGCGACCATGCTTTTTGATTCATGCCGAGCGCATAGATTTAAATCAAGCCATATACGGCTTTGTGTTCTGTTTTTTCCAGATGGTCACGAATTTAATATTATTTATTGCTTCTTTTCCTAAATCCTCACTGTCTCACCCTCTAGATTCACAGGTTTATTTTATTGTGTTCACTTTTAATCACTATTTTCGCATCTCTTACTGTGGTAAACTTGGGGGAAATGAAAGATTTCGTGGCCATGAATTAAGAATTCGTTACTATGACTTAAATTGTTCCCGCATTTAAGATTAAATCATGGGTTTTCTAGGAACAAATTAATGAAACATGGACAGCTGCCACAAATTAATATGTCGTAGGAACGAATGAACAAGTTGTATGAATGAATAGACTGTCCTGCTCGCGTGCGCAGCCCTGTCAAACCGAAGTGCCAGATATGCAACAATTATCTAGGGAAATTATAATTGAACATGACTTATTACTACATTTCAATACAAAAGAACTTTGTACTGTATCTCTTTTAATGTACTTTTAAAGTTTGGATCATATTAAAAGCCTAGTTTGTACATTAGTAAATTATTTTCGTGTAAGATCCAGCCCCTTCACCGTCACTCACAGCCGTTTGCACGTGTTTTGCGCATGAGCCGCACGCACCCCAAATTGAAACTGCTTAATCGACCATCGATAGCTTTTATCGATTATATCTCTTATCGACAATTAATCAATCGTCGATTAATCGTTGACGTCCCTAGCCAGGACAATTTTTTTTTATTTTTTTTTAGTTATTTTTATGGACTTTTTATTGAGATAGGACTGTAGAGAGACGACAGGAAAGCACTGGGAAGAGAGAACGGAGCGGGATTGACAAAGGACCTCAAGACGGGAATCGAACTCGGGTCGCCGTGAGCGCAGTTGCGCTATGTGTCAACGCACTAACCACGAGGCTATTGGCGCCGACGGCCAAGACACTTTTTAATATAACTCAGGTTTCACGAAAATTTGTGCGTACACATGCTTAGTGAATGAGACCTATTGCCTTTATCACGCTATGACTGGCTCACAACACGCAGGGTTTTCAGTATATGGAAGCACGAATGTGAACATTTTCAGCATATAACAACCAAACATCATTCTGTTCATCAGACTTTACAGCTTTAAATATAGAGCACAATTTATGGATCACTTATATAATTCTTTCATGGTGCTTTCTTGTACTTTCTGGAGTCTGTCAGTTTGAGGACACTTTGTACTTTCACCATATGGAAACAACAGTGTGATAATTCTGCTAAACATCTTCTTTTGTGTTCCTTAGATAAAAGAATGTCATACAAAGTAGGGGTGCACCGATCCAATATTCAGTATCGGTATCGCTCCGATACTGGCATTTTCTGTCGATCGGGGTATCGGTCAGACGAGACTGATCCAAATCCGATATTCTGTGTATACTATTCTGTGTTATTGTTAAGCCCCACGAAAGCCACAAACACATTGTAAAACACCATAAAGTTTTCGTGCACTATATTTCAAGCGTTCTGAAACCATTCCACAGTTTAATGTGAGGTACAGATGAATATTTAAGTCAAGTTGATGTAAACTCTTCTCTTTGCTGCGTCTGTCTGTTATCCTCCATTCAGCGTTCAAACTGCGTGTCGCGTTCTGTTACTAGAGTCAAGATGATAAAACTCTCTGCAAGATTATTAAATGTTCCTAATATTACACTTGATCTGTAAATAAAGATAAATGGTTTTGCATAAAAGGACTTTATCTTTGTGCTGTTTTCAAAATCGTGTTACTTTCTACTAGGGTTGTGACGGGTGTCTGTCACCGATCCTACAAGCAAGCTGGACTACTTTTAAATTCACGAATTCGAGCAGTTGTTTGTTTTTAGTTCTTTGATTTTCCTACTTTTCCTCACTTTCCTTTGTTCCTTAAAAAGCGTGCGCGTTTTAATTGCAATTCATCAATTGTTGAATTCTTCAAGAAACAACAAAATTAGAACATATAACTTTTACAAAACGAATGCTTAAAAGTTTAAAAGATACTAAAAATCAGTATAAACTAATCGCACACGATTTAATACACAGTAAATAAAATAAAAATCGTATACAACCAAATTGAAAACGAATAAAAAACTCCATCACTTAGATCAGTGGTTCTAACGAATTCACGTCAGCCACCATTGAATGTTAAGTCTGTTGAACACAATTAAAAAATAACTAGTGTTCGTTTTACATTAATTAAAAAAATTTACTAAACAAATATAAGATAATGCATATATTATTTTCAGCATGCGGCGTAATGTTACTTTAACGTTACAAGACTTTGGCTTCAATTAAATAGTCATCAGTTAGGTAAATTGAGCTCAGAATCAAACAAATGAGGAAAATGCAGCGAAGGAACGCGTCATCGTCGCAGCATGCAGTGAAGAGAGTGCACAATCACTTGGATGCGCGATAACTACTTCAGCAATTCCTGACATGTGGCCATAGAGAGAACTCTTATTAAACTCGTGCTTTTCATATTTGCAAAATAGCTACTTTGTGAACGCACACTAGTCGCGCGTCGTCATACATGCACTTTGTGCACATTGGTCAATCAATAAAAGAAATTATGTGTAAGAATGGCTAAAATAATTTACTGTGACTAATATACATTTAAAAGAAATGTATTTTAATTTTACAGGCACTACATAAACTATATACTATATAAATAAATCTATATACTATAGCAGCCACGTTCATTTTTAATTGTAAATAACTAAATTTTTTATTACTATAAAAAAAACTCTAATGTGAGGGACGGTTGACGTTGTTGCAACACCGGTGCCAGTTATAAGCCTACTTTCTACCGGGTGTCTGTTAATCACATGGACTAAGAGCAGTTCAATAACTGTTTATGTTATCAATAAACTATCGCACAGATTTAATACACTACGCATTAATATCTCACTTTGAACTTTATGTGCCGCTACAAACTCATACAGGATTAAGCGCTTTGTGCCTACTTGTTTTGCATTTCGTATCATAATACCACATAATAATAAAAAAATTATGTGTTGAATTTTGTTATACTTTAAAATAAATGTCTTTTAATTTTACAGTAATTATTAGTATATTATATAAATATTATTTTATTTTACAACAATACAAAGTGCACCAGATCCTATTATTTACTTTTATTTGACATTGTTTCTACTAATTTTAGATTTTATAAAATTATTGTGCAATGATTTTTCTAGAGTTTTCCTGCTGAAAAAAAAAAAAACAATAGACACACAATCACCCAATAACAAATTCATGTAATGGATTTGGTTATAATGGGACTTGTATTGGTAGTTGTATCTTATATTATTGTAACTGTAATGGACCCTGTGGGTCTCTACTGGTAATTGGTCACCTTCTATTGATGGCTTGTTAAAACCGATAAATCCTAATGGAATATGTCCCAAAACACACTACAGAAAACATTTTTAATTTTTTAATGGTTAAAAGTTGATGGTTTGTAATGTTTTTAAGGGTATTTGTAGTGGAAACCATTCGAATTTCCTGTGATGGTTCTATTTTTTTTACAGCAGGGAATTTTGCTACTGAATTATCCACTAGCCTAGTTTATAATAGTATTTTTGTCATAGATTATAATTATATATGCATTCATTTGTTGTTTTTCTTTACAATAAAGTTGTCTATATTTAGTAGATTGTGTGTAACACAAAAATATCATGATCTGGTCAACACACATTGAGGTATAAAAAAAAAAAAAAAACTGCCCTGGTATCGGATCGGTATCGGCAGATAGGCTACTCAGAATTTTGGTATCGGATCGGGATCGGTTGTGAAAAAGTGGTATCGAGCCACCCTTAATACAAAGTCATTGCAATGACATGCGGGTGAGTACATTTTCATTTTTGGTCAATTATTTCTTAATTGTGCCTTCCACTTGTGTTCCTAAGAAATGTTTCCTAAGACCTTCCACTGAAGTTGTGGGTTTAAGCGCCTTCTGAAATCTATTATCTCCACCATCTTTTGATCAGTTCCAGGCTATTATGTTTGCTTTAGCTCACCAGCTGTTCCACCTCCTGTCTGCAAGCAAATTAGTCACCGTAGCTTATGAGGCCAATCAGCATTGTGTCATCTGCAAACTTCACAAGCTTTACAGAGGGGTCAACCGTGGTGCAGTCATTTATGTCAAGAGATAAAGAAGTTCCAGCGCTGGCGTGTGCCATCTCAGCCTCACGCGGTTTCCTGTCAGTTAGGAATCTGTTCTCAAGCAGTAGAGAGCTCTGTGGTCCTCTAAGGGTCATTAGCTGAAAATTAATTTTTTTTTAGATTCTCATAACAGCCCCCATGGCACCTATGATTCCCATCTTCAGTTTGTACATAGCTGACTGCTTGAGGAGCAAGGGGTCCTCCAAAGTTGTTTAAAGGGTTAGTTCACCCTAAAGTAAAAATTATGTCTTCATATAGTCACCTACACAAGCTCCAAATATGAAAAATAGTGTCATAAAAGAGGCCCATAAAACATCATAACAGAGATAGCTCTGCGTGAGGATCTGACAGAAATGTCATTCTGTTTCTCACAAATAGCTATCATATGATTTAAGGTCCACTGAAGTGCCTTGAAACGCACAGCTTTATTCTATGTGGTGACGTCATTTTAAAATGAAACAGTAAGACAGCGCAGAACGTATTGATCAGCTCCGCCCCCTTTCTTAAATAGCATTTCATTTATATCAGCTCGGGCCGAGCCATTGAGCTCGATAAAGCCGCATTCGATAGCTTATGACAGATACAGTCTAATAGATTCAATATGAAACTTACTAAAGCAAAACGGTGAGCATAATCATGCTGAGGATGTGTAGTTTGAAAAGTGTGTAATATACTGGTGAATGGCATCAGTGTTATCTCTTCTACTCATCAGAAGTTTGTTTAACCATTTCTTATCCTAATCTTATCCATATCGCTATAAAATATGGCATTCTGTGTAGAATTAAAATGGGTCTGATATGTTTTGTGAACAATGTTTCTGTGAACAAGTGACCGATTTCAGCCGCAGCTTCAGCGTCTATTATAGTGTAGGGGCGGGACACTTCAGATTCTAGAAAGCATTTGATTGGACAGAAAATCTTATGAAACGCTGATGAGAAGTGCCATGGGTGATGTCATCAAAATCGCTCATTCATACTGGCAGAAGTCATAGACTGCTTATATCTTCTAAATGTGAATTTTGTCATTGTTTTGGAGCACACTTGCTAATAGATAACCTTAAGGCTATCATGTTCATAATAAAAGCCAAAAAAAATCCATTTTGATTTCATGGGGACTTTAAGAACACTTGGAATAGAGTGCTGCAGTGACATATTTTTGTAGGCCAATCCGTAAGTTCACATGACCCTGGTTCCCTCACCAAAAACCTAATAAGATTTTTCCATTGGCTTTTGGATTACTGCAAAAAATATTCTCTGTAACCAACAAAAGTTTATGATTAATACAAGTTTCACTCATCATGATAATGAAAATGACAATGAAAGCACATTTTTTGTAGCCTAAAAAGTAAAAAGCTAAACATAGGCTATAAATGAAGTACACTATAGCCACATGACTTCATTTCAGGCATTTAATAAAACAAAAACAAAAAAAAAAACAATTTAAAAACCCATTGACTTGATCGAACCGGAAGTGCTAAAGTGCTAATGTTTTTGGCCTACAAAAATAAAAATGTAATGCCTGCAGCACACTATATAGCAATCTCCCTCCCTTTCCTGATTATTTACTTACCTCCATGTCATCCAAGATGTTCATGTCTTTCTTTCTTCAGCTGCAAAGAAACTAAGTTTGAGGAAAACATTCCAGGTTTTTTATCCATATAGTGGACTTCAATGGGGATCAACGGGATGAAGGTCCAAATTACAGTTTCAGTGCAGCTTCAAAGGTCTCAATCCCAGCCGAGGAATAAGGGACTTATCTAGCGAAACCATCGGTCATTTTCTAAAAAAATAAATATACTTTTTAACCACGAATGCTCATCTTGCACTAGCTCTGCCATGTGCGTCCGCGACTTCACGCAGTCACACTGGAAAAATCACACGCAGATAGTTTTTCGACACGTGTGCTCTGGTTTGAAAAGGTAGGGAAAGGCAAAAAACTCCCTCTCATTTTCTCCTGCAACTTCAAAATCATCCGACATCATTGTTTTACCTTTTTTTTGTAAGGCCGTTCGACTTTCTTTGCACGTTTGCTTTGTAAACACTGAGTCGGTACTGACTACGTCACGCGTGAGGTCGTGGACACGCATTGCAGAGCTAGTGCAAGATGAGAATTTGTGGTTAAAAAGTTGATCAAATTTTATTTTTTTTAGAAAATGACTGATCATTTGGCTCTAAGACCCTTATACCTCGGTTGGGATTGTGTAGAGCCCTTTGATCCCTGTTTTTGAGCCCACTGGTCCCTGTTAAAGTCCACTATGGAGAAAAATCCTGGAATGTTTTCCTCAAAAACCTTAACTTCTTTGCGACTGAAGAAAGAAAGACATTAACATCTTGAATGACGCGGGGGTGAGGACATTTTCATTCTGGAAGTGAACTTCTCCTTTAAGATACATTTGTCATTCCTGGAGCTCAAGAGTGTTCGTCCCAGGCCAGACGAAAGATTTATCATGTTGTATCCAACCTGGTTCTCTTTTGGGAATGCAGTTGTTTTCTCAAAAACGCATGACATCAGTCTGTGAAGTGGTAGCAGGTTTTTTGTACTGATGTGGTTTTACTGGTATCGCTCAGCTGTTCATTTCTGTATGTTTGAATGAGATTAAATGCACTGGCCCAGTGGGGTCCTACAAGGATGCATGAGAATATATGCAGTCTATGTTCTGTCTTCTCTAGTGGAACATTATTGCTTTCACTTTCTTATAATCTCCTATAATGAGTTGGGAGGCCTTTGGATTCACTGATTATCTGCTCAGCAAGCCTCTCCAACACACACTTCAGGCAGAATGAAAATAAAATACATTTTAAAAATATTAAAAAAATATTAAAATCTAGTTAACCCTGTGAAACTGGTGCACACTGTTAGAAATTGTTTCACACAACTAAGCCTCTGTGAAAATGAGGATAGAAGAAATGGAAAGGTTCTTGCTTGTTTGGATCAGTAGCAGGATTTTATCCGGTTTGTTACACTAAGAGCACAGATTTGTGAGGTAAGTTCCCATGAGAGGTGTGTAAAATCTCTACCACCAGAGGTGCAGCAGGGCCACCGATCTCCTGCTGCTTCATCTGCATCTGCTAGCAATGAAACAGTTGTGCCCTTTATCAAGTTGCCTACTGAATCCCATGGAAGGGACAGATTAAGAAACGCTTCAGGTGGCATTTTATACCTGATGTTTAGATTTAGATCTGTAACAGAAACAGATTAAACAGGAAGGAGCATCATACCATGGATGATGGCAATGAAAACTTATTTTGAAAAACTAAATTATGAGGTTGTAAGGCAACTAAAAAAAAACATTAAAAGTTGGTAAAAAAAAAAAAAAAAGAAAAAAGAAAGAATATAGAAAGGGAAAAAAATTGGTAAAAAAAATTAATGCTAAAAATGTATCTGTCAAAGCAGCAAGCCAGTAAGACTTCTCTCATTTTTAGACCTATACAGTAGTCTGTTGTACTGCATAATTTAGTTTTTTTTATTTGCTCAGCATGCCCAGTTTACATGCCCAATAAAAAGTGGGTGACGTTCATTAATTAAAAGAACATGTTCTGAGCACAATGTTTTATAAGAGGTTCATTGAGTTCTGAGTTTAGCGGGCTTATTAGGAACAATAGAGGTCAACAGATCCATTCCTACTAACCCCATTTGACAAAAAAAAGAAAGAATTGTAATTACATGCAGAGCATCAGTTCTTTTGGGAGTTTTTATTTTAAGCACCACAGACAGTGTAACCCGCATCATGAAATCCATCTTTCATATTTCCTCTTTCGTACCTACTTCTCAAAATATGATACGCAAAAGAGTTTTGTCACTGGATACTAGAATAATAGCATCTTTTCAGGGCCTCTCAAATTGCAAAAACTTTTACAGTGAGACAGACAGTACTGTCAGACAGTAGCAACAAAATTGTCCCAAATACTGTAACTCAAGAACTAGAACTAGAAACTAAAATGACAGTAACAAACAGTTTTTGCTGTGAAACAAATAATTTTTTTTTTGCTTTCCATATTTTCCCAATAAACAAGTGGGCAGAGAGTACAGAGCTTTTCTTATCGTACTGCTTCAACACAGAGTTCACAGCAGAGCATAGGGCTGGACGATATGGCCAACATTTATATCACGATATGTTTCTTCATTTTGGTCGATACGATATAATTCCGATATCGATATGAACACTATTAAAAAAAGCTTCATAAAACTGCCAAGAATGCCCACAACAGATGTCTGTACCTACAAACTTATGAAAAATGAATTTGCCAAGTCTATGAAACCTTCTCCTATAAAACTGTATAATATTTTAGGTTAAAAAAAACAGCACAAATAAATTAATGATCACCTTTTATTTGTTTTAGCCTTCATACAAACAAGAAATGTGTAATCACTGTCAAATAAACATCTCAGACTCACCTTATTAATATCTTTAACTTCAAACTATGGGCTAACATACACTACCAGTCAAAAGTTTTTGAATAGTAAGATTTTTATGTTTTTTAAAGAATTCTCTTCTGCTCACCAAGCCTGCATTTATTTGATCCAAAATACAGCAAAACAGTAACATTTTGAAATATAAATTTTATTTTAAATTTATTTTAAATTAACTGTTTTCTATGTGAAAATATTTTAAAATGTAAGTTATTCCTGTGATTTCAAAGCTGAATTTTTAGCATCATTACTCCAGTCACATGATCCTTCAGAAATCATTCTAATATTCTGATTTGCTGCTCAAGAAACATTTAGTATTATGTTGAAAACAGCTGAGTACCATTTTTCAGGTTTCTTTGATGAATAGAAAGTTCAGAAGAACAGCATTTATCTGAAATATAAATAATTTGTAACATTATAAATGTCTTTATCATCACTTTTGATCAATTTAAAGCATCCTTGATAAATAAAAGTATTAATTTCGATCATTTCTTTCCCCCAAAATAAAAAAATAAAACATTAAACTGACTCCAAGCTTTTAAATGGAATAGTGTATAAGTCAAGTCAAGTCGAGCTTTATTGTCATTCTGCTACATGTGTGGACATATAGTGGAACAAAATGTCGTGTCTCGCAATCTGATTCTCTGCCTGAAGGAGGCGCTGAGAGAGCGGGAGTACTAGCGGTTTCCCCGGTAACGGCTGTAATCTAAGCTGCTCTGCTCATGAAAGCAACTTTATCAGATAAAATGAAAATGCCATCAAAACTTTTCTAAAGACAGTCGGTTTCCTTCACAGATACATTCATATAAATCACCAGCGCCAAGTTTTGATTTCGAAACGTGTAGTGCTCATGTTTATTCAACGAAGTCAAACGCCACAAATAAATCAATGTATGGGAAACACTGGTAATGTATATCGAAATATTGGAAATGTGTTTAAAAATCATATCACCGTTATTGAAAAAAAATATATTGCGATACATATTGATATTGAATTATTGTCCAGCCCTAGCAGAGCATGTAAAAACTCCAGTAAACACAAAGGCAGACAGTGAACAGATGGACACACTAATCAACCTGCTGAACCCGGCTCAGTCCAGCCCTCTGTAAAGCAGGATAATGTCCCGTGAAAGACACCAGCCAAGATACAGGAAGAATCAAGCGCTTCTATGAAAACTCTGGATTAGAGCGAGGCAGCACATGACACACACACACTCAGACGAACACACAGCACACCGGAGATAAAACTCATTACTTTTATTGATCAGGATATAGCTTTTGTTCTTTTAAGTGGAACACCCCCACCTCAACATTGAGCGTGGGATGGCCAGAGTATACTGTAGCCCACTTACAAAAAACACTGCTGCTCAGCTCAAAAACACGCACGACACAGCACACTAATTAGTGCTGCTTGCTAAGACAACAGTTTCTGTTATTATTGCTAATATACGTGTAGGGGAGTGTCGAAACCACCCTAACCATAAGTATTAAAGGCAAAGTTCACAATTTTTTTTAATTTTTGTTCAAATCCTGAATGAATAGTTACATTCGCCAAAAATTACAATTCTGAAATTTTAGTGAATTTCATAGACAAAAAAGGTCCACTGTCTGTTGTCAACAGAATAATGAAGCCCAGGTCGCACAGAACCTTTAACTTTCAAACCAAGCAACTTTCTGTTAAACAGTCCAGTGATCTGGCGTGACCAACTTGACACAAACAAAATTTCACCCATGAAAATGTGCAGACAAATGCCATGTGACCACACGTTTACTCTCTTGTACTAACTTAAATTCAAATCCAAATAAAGTTGAAGTACTAAAATTACTACAACTAACACTGAAGTAAAAATGAATTAAAACTAAAAAGACATAAACAAGCACATAAAAATACTAAAACTTACACTAAAATTCAAATAAAGATATACAAATAAGAGGTGTTTCAAAATATTGTGGAACACAGAAGAAAATATTTCTAAAAAGTGTTCTTTTTTTTCTTTTTTAAGTCAGTGTGTTCTAATTTTGTTTTGGACCCCATTGACTTTCATTACAGGGCTCGCAAAATCGCTAGCCCGACGTCCCGGGGCTATTGTGTTTTCCAGTCAGGCTACCAAAATGTACCACCGCCCTGCCTGACGGGCTATCTTAAATACAGAGCAGGGAGTTTTTAAGGCCTTAAAATGTTTTAAATACGTTAAATGGTAAAAGAAAAGTCTTAATTGTAATTTCAAGAGGTCTTACAGTTGAGGGTGGAAAGGCAAGAATCGCGATATAGCTGGATTAAACTTCAAAAGGCAATTATGTCATTGAATAAATATGAGCGCTGCACGTTTTAAAGTCAAAACACGGCACGGATGTCTTTATGTGAATGTATCTCTGAAGGGAACCGACTGTCCTCAGAAACGTGTTGTTGGCATTTTCATTTAATCTTGCTTATAAAATGCCTTATGAAGCAGCGTTTATTAGCCCGGTGCTGCTTTGTTTACAGCCGTTACCGGGTGAACGGACCGCTTTATTTCAGCGGCAGCTCTTAAAGCGCCACCTAGTTGCAGAGAATGAATTTGCATTTCCAAAAAGCCTATCTTATGTTTAGATCGACCCATGTTTTTACGCAGCAAACACATAGAGTTGTAAATGTGAAACAAGTTGTGCCTTCTAAAAATCTAAGCAATTTAGACAGTAATATTTATGTTTTAAATTAATATAATAATTCATATGTTTGACTTATCCCTTTTCATAAAAATGATTTAAAGGCTGAAATACCTTTTTATAAGATTTTTGTTTTTGTGAAAACCTGTATCTGAATTGTAAATCATGTCATTTTATGGCTTAATATGTTACCATAGATATTGTCCAACCCCACTCATACGGTGTTCATTTTACTTGTGCAGCTCAGTCATAAATTGCCTTAAATTGATTTTTAAAAATTCTGCAGATACCCTGTAAATAGTAAAATAAAACTCTTTCCTTGATATTTGTTGATATTTGTGTATTGAAAATGTTTTTGATTGACATTTATTGTCTTTTTTTTATTTGGGCTAGTTAAATTAATTTTCGGGCTACCAAAATCTGAAGAGTACCTGCCCGAAGGGCTACCAGGGATTTAGAAATTTTGCGAGCCCTGCATTATTCACGTTTTTCAAAATATCCTCTTTTGTATTCCAGAATCAGAATCACATTTATTGCCAAATACCATGGATTTACACGTACAATAAATTTGTATTTATAAGATAAACACTGTAAGGTTAGATGAGAAAGTAACAGAAAGAAAGTTATGAACATGAGAAGCAAAAATATCAAACTATACCAGGTACTACATTAAAATATATTAGATATATAACAGAGAGAAAGTTATAAACATGAGAAGCAAAAATATAAAACTATGAGCAACTATGAAAACATAAGGAAGAAGCAAGTCACTGAATGGCATATTTGGTGTATCATTTATCCTGCACTGGTTGATACATAAATGACTCCTGAAATCATGTGATGTGTGTTTACTTCTCCAAAAGATTAGAATTACAACTCTCCACACTTTGCACCGTCACCATTACAGGTGCTTCTGACCCTATAAACTCTTGTAGTGACTGGCCACACAGACTGTGTCCATGACGATAACATTCCTTTCCAGCATCCTGCATAATTAAAGGAGTCTGTAATTGGCAGATTCAGCCACTGGGTCAGTTTACAACCGTTAGAGGGTCTTTTAATTGTCTAGCAGCACAACGTCGACACGTCTCTACTAGTGCAGATGACTGAGGAACACTGCTTCCTTCAATAACTATAGCTGTGAGGTCCAAGATTAGTCTTAATTACATAATTATATTAACATAATGCACTTATGAAATAAAAGATTTGCAGAAAGTAAATTACAGAGTTTATATTATCAACTAACAATATTGTAACAACTTGCAATGACCACACAAAGTTTTACACCACTGCCTTGTTATCAAACCGAGATGAACTATTATATAAAAATAATTTTCGGTAACTGAAATAAAGCTCAAATACAATATAAATATGAAAAAAAAATTAAACTGAAATGAAAATTATAAACATTGTCTTGGTAACTAACATAAATAAGTACTAAAAATAAACAAAACAAAATAAGTACTCAAATTAATGAACTAAAACTGAAGTAAAATTAGAATTTAAGCAAAATAGAAATATGAAAAAAATAAACACATCAAAATACAAAATTTTAAATGAAAATATAAAAATAGCTAATTCAAAATATGAGTACTACAATAGTATATAAATAATAAAATGACACCATGTAAAATACAAGAAAGCAAAGACTGGAAATACTGTTTAACGTTAACTGTGTTCTCACTGAAGCTATGCATGAGTATACAATTATATGAGCCATTTTTAATTGCGCTTTTATGATATTTTTGGAGCCTGACAGCCCCATTTATGTGTAGAGCAGCCTGGACATTATACTAAATGTCTTCTTTTGTGTTGCACAGAAGAAACATCCTGGTTTGGAAATCCATGAGGGTGATGATTACAGTTTTTAAATATCAGGACACAAGTACTAATTACCGAATAAACAAACAGAGACTAAAAGAGCAGGTGTGTTGAGTTTTGGCTGTACTGTGGATCACAGAGAGTTAAACTAGAGGACTCACCAAACCATACTGTGACTATAAAGTCAAACTAGCCATCTTACAAATAACTTAGCAATTGCTCAAAACGTCAGTTTTATCACAGCAACTTAATTTAAGGAAATACTAGTTCCTCCATAAGACACACCGCAATGTCACCGCCTGACCTTGGTTTTCTGATCCCCAAAAAAGTCACCAGGGTCCGGTTTCCCGCGGACGTTCACCGGGCCAGACGCCCATCATCATCTCACCTAACGTTAATCAGGTCTCCTTACCAGCCCGCTGTTCTCCTGTACTAAAGCCTGATCACTGCAACTCAAGCAGACAGGTGTTTATCACGAGCAGCAGAACAGCATTTCAGTACAGCACGGTCAGATAAACAAGGGTTTTGTGTTTCGGATCAATGAGCTCCGGTTCTTGAGGAAACACAGCATATGAGACTCAAAATATATCATAATACCTACAGTCTTCGTATATGTGAGCGTTACACAGTAATAAGCTATGTAATAACTCTAGAGGAGACTTTCCCATCTGCAAAGATGCGTGGCTGCCATTCATCCATTTTAATCAGCTTATCAATATCCAAAGGACACCGGCGACGGGATCTCTCGTTAACGAAGGAAATAGCCGTTGGAGGGTGAAAAATAAAATATAAAAACCACGAAACGGAAGCGGTACGTACCAGCGGTTCGGTGTCCACATCATTTCTTGGCGCAGAAACCCGATGCTGAGAATTAGCGAAGCTGTTAGTCGCGGTTAAAGGGTCTTTATCCCGCTCGGTCAGCGGTCGGTCCCCGCAGATAACCACTGATATATAGCAGGTGAATGTCAAGGTTTGGTGTATTAGGTGAAGAAAGTGAGGAAAAGTGCTGTGTACGGCTGGATTTGAAGGCAGTTTAGACGGATGCTGCGGTAACGGTGACTGAGGTCTGCGGTAAAGTCCGGACTGGATCTCTTCCCGAAGAACTTGAAGCTGGTGAGACACAAAACAAGGAGCCTGGAATCTGTGATGGATCCCGTATGAGTTTATTGTGTGTTTTAAGAATGAAATGTTTAGAATTTCGATTGGTTTGTTCTACAATATAAATTAACAATCAGACATTCAAACATTAGACTTTATTTTATTTGCCATTTTGAAACTCTTTACAAATGACTGCAAACTGAAAAGCTCATTAACCCATTTAACCAAATATTTCTCATATATGAAAATATCAAAATGATGTGTCATTAGTAACCCCTTGAAATAATCAGTAATTTATTTTATTTTATTTTTTTTGGAAAAGTGTGTTTTATGGTTGGTCACAATAGTGACCGGAGGGATAATGTGTATACATTCTTATACATCTCAGCCCAGTTATTAACCTATTTTAAACTGTTTCATCACATTCTATGGTTACTAAAAACTATTTTAAAAAAAAGTAAAGTTTTTTTTATTTTATTTTAATACGTTATAAATAATAATGACCTTAACAATAATCTGTTAATAAGTTAACGATGCATAATAAACTCATTTATTATAAACGTCTAATAAGACCTGAAACTGAATAGCCTATTTGAACCTAATAAATGATTAAAATAAATATATGTGGCCATCTTGAGCTGAATATTATTTTCCTGCATATGTTGCAGTGTGATGCAACATTTAAAAAAATGGTAAGATATATGAAACAGGATGCAATATTCAATGATTAAGTTTCAAACAACAGTGTGCATTGTGGTCACATGACCCTTTGGCTATAGTTTCAGAAATAAGTACCATGTTTTATTTTGTGTCCAATTATGTGTAATAGCACATTAATTTTCAGCAGTCCAAACAAATAGCCAAAAAGTCAATAAATGGAAACTCAAATGAATTGCATTGTGGTTATTGTATGAGCTCAATTGTTCAGTTCATCTTGGCAAATTAATTACATCCCTGAGGTCTTTAGAGAATGCAGAGATTCATACTGCAGTCTGTGAAAATATTACAAGCAATATGGTAGCTATTCTGAATAGCCAAAGTTGTTTAATATACACGCATTATACATGATAACATTTTAATCTAATTTGAGTGATTTCTAATCTAATATCATTATTAAATTTTAATCCAAAATAATAATAACAATACAAGACAATACAATGCATTACAACAACAATACAGCACATTTGATCTGTTGTTCTTTTTTCAAAATGACCTGACGGCTAATTCTGTAACCATCAGAAGGCCTCCACCTGCTGGACAGTGAAGATCACTGCAGGATTTACAAAATGCAGATGCTGCTGCAATGACTTTACTTTTTGGGTCAACTTTTTGTTACCTCCATAAAGTCCCACTGCACATTTTCCCCTTGCTTGTTTGAATGTCGCATTTCCCACTGACATAAATCACATTATGAAATAAAACAGGTTGACTTTCAGTTTTGCACCCACAAGGGACGTGTACATTCCCTGTACTTTTACTCACTCAGATCTGTTGATTTATGGCTCTGTATAAGAGCCTCACTGAAGCGGTCATAGCTGTGATTTATCATGAATAAAACACAACTGATGACCAATCAGAAGCGAGGACTGGAACTAACCGTTTTATAATAAGAGATTTTTCGCATGTTAACATGCATATTAATTACGTCTTGTGTCTATATTGTTGAAACAGTGAGTATTTTAACAATAATGGATTGGCCATATTCACTTCCATTGTAAGTGCCTGGCTGTAACCCATATTTTCGCTAAAAAGGGGAACAATTGGAAATGTTTTTTTTTTTTTTGTTATCAATTTTTTTTTAATTTCTTTTCACACACAACATCACAACATAACATCCACTCAAAACAAACAAAACAACAGACACATGCTCCATATTTTAAAGGTCCAGTCAAAAGGGAGAGAGAGAGGGAGGGGAAAAGTAACAACAAAACACGTCCTTCCTTTATATAATCACGTATGTTAGAAGAAAAAAAAACACTGCCAAGCATCAATAGTGAAAAGCTTGGCCCCATTGATTTGTGCCGTTGCACATTCACAAGTCACCACCTGCAGGAGGCTATGGATCCAATATGTTTTTCCATACATGTGCGGCATATACCAGTTCTGTATCATTGTCCTCTTCGCAGCCGCAAAACCAGCAAACAACCTTCTCTTTTGTATTAAGCTTATAAAGAGACCAGAATCATCATTAAGAAGACACAAACTTGGATTAGCAAAGCAATCAGTTTGTAGTGAGGAGGATAAAACCAGGTTTACATGTGTCCAGAGCCGATCCTCCCTATACGCTGAATACGCAGGCTGCATAGAGCCCCCGAAACACCAGGGGGCCCCCTTGCTCTCAAAGATGTTTTAATTTTAGTTTAGTTTTAGAATTTGGCCAGCTGTTGTGAAAACATGAATGATCATTTCTTTTAATGTGGTGCGCTGTCACGCTCTCTATGTAAAAATCTTGTAACGTGAATGTCTACAGTCTCTTGTTTAAAAAACAAACAAAAAAAAACGAGTTGAAAGCGTACCGTGAAGAGATACTGTTTCTCGAGCGCCCTCCGCGAGCGCGATTCGAGACTGAGTGAAACACGGACAAATGCATTTCATCCATTCCTCAACAACCAATATGAACAATATCCCAGGAGGAGAGAGGAAAGAAGAAAGAAAAAAGAGATCTAGCAAGCATCCATATCCTTCCCGCCACCATCTTCTTCCGGGCAGCCGGCATCGCCTCTATCCCGGCCATCAAGCCCCTCCCGCCGGGCCGAAGAGATGGCGGCCGCCGCCTTCCTGTTGCCTTGTGGAGCCGCAGCATATGTCTTCTTCTGTGACAGGGACCTGATAAAATCCTCCGCTTTCCAAAGAGAGTCGAAACTTCTCTGCTCACCCCCGTGCCGTTGTTTAATTACCGCCGGATAAGCGAGGAAGGGCTGGAGACCAAGCGCTGTCATCGTCCTCAAAACCGGAATAAAGCTTTTTCTCCTGGCAGCTGTGGCTGGACTAAAGTCAGGAAAAAATAGTAGCGTGACATTGTCCTGCGTGCATTTCACCGGATAAGCCTGCCGAGCACCTTTTTAGGATCTCCGATCTGTCATGCCATCTTAGTACACGAAAGATGAGAGTACGCGGCCGATCAGAGTTTTTCCTTCCGTCATACACGCGATGTGCCCGGTCAATCTCGATGTTACAACCTTTCAGGGAAGGGATCCACTTGGAAAGATTAACTCTGAGGAAACCAGCCACGTCGGAGCCCTCCGCCCCCTCTGGCAACCCCACCAGCCTCACGTTATTCCTCCTGCTCCTATCCTCAATATCCATCATCTTCTCGGTTAGCCGCTCCAGCTGATTTCTTAAGTCCGTGACTGTCCTCCTATCCTCACGTGCAGCTGCTTGAACGGAATAGACCCAGTCACGTGTCTGCTTCGTCGCACTAGCTAGCGCCTCAAGCTCCGCTCTTAGCTCTTTAACAGAATTTTTGGTCGCTTGTATGTCCGCTTGTACAGGTGCATCTCAATAAATAAGAATGTCGTGAAAAAGTTCATTTTTTCTTGTAACTTATTTCAAAAAGTGAAACTTTCATATATTTTAGATTCATTACATGTAAAGTAAAACATTTCAAAAGTTTTTTTTTGTTTTAATTTTGATGATTAGAGCTTACAGCTCATGAAAGTCAAAAATCAGTATCTCAAAATATTAGAATATTTACATTTGAGTTTCAATAAATGGCCATCCATACAGTATAAATTCTGGGTATCTCTTGTTCTTTGAAACCACAATAATGGGGAAGACTGCTGATTTGGCAATGATCCAGAAGACGAACATTGACACCCTCCACAAAGAGGGTGAGTCACAGAAGGTGTGACTGTTTACGGAGTGCTGTATCAAAGCATATTAAATGCAAAGTTGACTGGAAGGAAGAATTTGGGTAGGAAAATGTGCACAAGCAACAAGGATGACCGCAAGCTTGAGAATACAGTCAAGCAAAGCTGATTCAAACACTTGGGAGAGCTTCACAAGTAGTGGACTGAAGCTGGAGTCAGTGCATCAAGAGTCACCACGCTCAGACGTCTTCAGGAAAAGGGCTACCAAGCCACTTCTGAACCAGAGACAACGTCAGAAGCATCTTACCTGGGCTGTGGAGAAAAAGAACTGGACTGTTGCACAGTGGTCCAAAGTCCTCTTTTCAGATGAAAGTAAATTTTGCATTTCATTTGGAAATCAAGGTCCCAGAGTCTGGAGGAAGACTGGAGAGGCACAGAATCCATGTTGCTTGAAGTCCAGTGTGAAGTTTCCACAGTCAGTGATGATTTGGGCTGCCATGTCATCTGCTGGTGTTGGTCCACTGTGTTTTATGAAGTCCACAGTCAACGCAGCCATCTACCAGGAAATTTTAGAGCACTTCATGCTTCCTTCTGCTGACAAGGTTTATGGAGATGCTGATTTCATTTTCCAGCAGGACTTGGCACCTGCCCACATTGCCAAAGGTACCAAAAGCTGGTTCAATGACCATGGTGTTACTGTGCTTGATTGGCCAGCAAACTCGCCTGACCTGAACCCCATAGAGAATCTATGGGGTATTGTCAAGAGGAAGATGAGAGACACCAGACCCAACAATGCAGATGAGCTGAAGGCCACTGTCAAAGAAACCTGGGCTTCCATACCACCTCAGCAGTGCCACAAACTGATCACCTCCATGCCACGCCGAATTGAGGCAGTAATTAAAGCAAAAGGAGCCCCTACCAAGTATTGAGTACATACAGGGCCGGCGCCAAGGGGGGGCATTCGCGGGCCATGCCCCCCCAAACGAGTTACTGTGCCCCCCCCCACCCACTTTTCATCCTCTCCCTCCTTGCTGAACGTGATCGATTTCGAAAGCGAAAGTGAAACCGATAAAACAGCGCACATAAGAACGCGATTGCATGCTTTAGCGAGCGTCAGCAACTGCACACGATCACAGATTGCAGTTCACGCAATGCTGGAGTCAGCACGGAATCCACCGCATCCCTTACTGTCGAGGCCATAGCCGAATCCAAAGTGCTTTGCTGCTCTTTACATGCTAGCTTGATACCGTTAGCGATAGCATCGTCGAGATCCTCTCTGGAGATGGTGAAATCTTTGAATTTTTTCTTTATTGCTCAATCTCTCTTTTCCGATCGCCTTTGACTGTTGAAATACTCATGATGGGTCCGATGCAAAGTGGTTCGAAATTTACTGACAGGATTACAAAATATTTTACTAAGTCAGCAGAGCGAAAGACTACGCGTGCATCGAAGTCAAAGGGTCACGTGATCTCCAATTGGAAATTATTTTTGTAGTTATCAAATATTATGCCACAACTGCTCTCACTGGGCTTAATTTACGCTGAATCTGCAATATTCCTTTAATAACCCTGTGTGTGTGTCAGGATGCTGGAGTCTCTCTACAGGAGACTATGAGATACCTGGAGTCTCAGTGTCTTGAGGAGATCGAGGTCATGCTTAGAGGGGAGATACAGGGCCAGGAGCTCGGGGATCTGTTCTTCGACTGTGTGGATGCCGAGATCAAATTCTACCAGTGAGACAGAGCAGGTAAACAGAGAAATGTCAGCATATCACATATCTGACCTGTGACTTCCACTGCCTGTAACTTGTGGCTGTTTTGCAGTTGTCGTGGTGAATGTCACTAGTGCTTGCTGATCTGCCTGGAGAGAGAGAGACAGTTCAGCGCACACAGGTTCCTGCTCAAATCCTTCCCCTTATGCCATGCCAAACTAATTGTGATGTCCATGCCAAACTAACTGTAACTTAAAAAAAAAACACTAGATGTCCATGTCAGTGGATCACCATAAGCAAGTGTAATTGTCGCACAGGGGGTATATACACATCACATTACCAGTTTGTGATAGATTACTAAGGTGTGTATGTGCTGTGTGTAGATGTGTGAGAGCAGAGATTTTAAAGAAAAACATTTCTCATTCCTTTAAGAGACAGGCTCAGCTACGTGACTGACCCTCTGAGGAGAAACATAATAAAATATCAATGATTCAAAATGTCTGGCATCTTTATTATTACTGAAACATGCATAGTTCGTGTCACCCTATGGTTTGAAATGGAAGTGGAGGAAAGCCCAGAAAACGGCCTAACTACTGTGACCAGGTTTATGTGTAAATATAAAATATATAAGTTGTCTATTTAGTGTTTATTGCAGTCTACTTTTGTACAGCTATTGTTATGCTAGTTGTATTTAAGTTTGCACATACGAAAACTCATTAGCCAAACATTTACATTTAGCAGACGCTTTTATCCAAAGTGACTTACAAATGAGGACAATAGAAACAATCAAAACCAACAAAAGAACAATAATAAGCAATGACAAGACTCGGTTTCTAAACGTAGAAAGGTTTATATATATATGACGTTAGACAATCATAAAAGTGGCCTTTTACTAGCACCACGCCACCCCATAAAGACTGATCATTTCGGACAGAGGGTCAGATGAGGGTTGAAAATAATGATGATTGTTTTGTTAACATCAAAGTGAACCGCAAGGAATGTAAGCTATGTGATTCTCATCAACCCATCATCATCGCGAGAGTGAGGCAGACCATTTTTGAATATTAAATGAGAAGCTTTTGACGCGTTCTAAATCCGCTATATGACTAGGACCAAGCACAGCAAGAACTGTAACAACATTAATTTAATTAATTAGTTATGGAAAAATAACGATTAAAATGTGTAAAGGCAAAGCAACGCATCGCCCCTAGACCTGTATGTCATCTTATATTTCATGTTGACAAAGGTGATGCAGGACAACGTTAGTCCGATAAATGCAGTCATGTGCCCACATTAAAACCACATCACATGTGTTGTGCATCTTCAAGCACACAAAAACACAAGATTTCTGAAGGATTTACTTCATTCCTGAATGAATCAGCCGTTTGAACGAATGAATGAATGAATGACTCAATGACTTATTCATTAAGACATTTTAATGCCACCTACTGGCAGTTTTAGTTTATTTTTTAGAGTATAATTTCATTTTAAAAATCATATTTACATATTATAAAAAAATCTATATTAATAAAAAACTAATTAAAGGGATAGTTCATCCAAAAATTAAACATGAAAAAAAATATTTTCACATTTTTTAATATTGATTTCATGCTTTTCTTTAACACGATAATGGCTTTAAATTATTTTTTGTGGGTAATTTCTCAGCCAAATTGGATTAATTAATTGCCACACTGTGTAATTAATTAGAAAAATAAACAGTTGACAGCCCTAGTAGAAATACTACAAACTCAATAATCTTCGGTGACTTATTAATAAGAAAATGTATAATAATACAAACGCAGGACGTCCTATCAGAAGCCAACATCTCAGAGAATTGGCAGTCTTTGCATCATAGCTTCACTCATCACAGAGCTTGATGAAGCACCTCAGTGGGTGACCGATGGGCCTCTGTGTTCAGTTTCCTGCCGGATCGCTGTCTTGAATGGTGATGTTGAGTGGTGTCCCTCCACACCATATGTATGGGAAGGAATCACGGCGTCAGGTGGTGTGACGCTCTCACTCACCCTTGCTCAGCTGAGTCACTCTTACCATAGCGAATCCCTGCTTTATATCTCTCACTGACAGTGAAGATCAATAGTGATGCCTCGCTCGGTGGGTGACGGTTGGGGTCCAGTTCAGCTTCTCGCGGGAGGCTGACACGAGTATGTCAGGTGTTGTGCTGAACTTGGTGGAGCTTGAAGGAGACAAACCTCTGCTGTGGTGCATGAAAAACAACAACAACAACAACAATAATAATATATTTGCAAATAAACTGTGATGCAGTGACTACCAATGGGAGAAAAGAAAGTGGTCCACCAAGAGCTAATAGAGAAAACAAAAATAATAATGAATAATTAATAGTAGTAGTAGTAAATAGTACATGTGTCAGGATTCTGCCCAGGCAGTTTTGTCTGTGTTGTCTTTGTTCAATGTTTCCTTGTTTGTCTTGTGTTTTAACACATTGCTTTGTCCCGCACGCGGGCCCTGCCCACATTGCAAGCGACTATATTAATGTAAATTAATAATAAACGTATTAATAATAAAATACAATTAGTACCGAGATTCTTCACAGTACTGAATAAATACATAAATTCGCATAAAACATTTGTGTCCATTAATGGCCTAGTGGTAGAAATTGTGTCAAGCATTTCTGAGATTCTGGGTTCTAATCTACCCTTGTGTATTTATTTTATTTTTTTCTCTCTCATTAAAACCAATTTCATCAGTGATTGTATATCACATGTTTGTGTGCATTTTGTTTTGTGCTTTTACCAGAACAAAGCATACTATCATCTGTATGGGTTCCCTTCTAGACACGAGCGCTGTGTGTTTGTATGTGCTTCATAACCGTGCACCCCAGGGGGCCCGTCAGCCTGCACTGGGGCCCGTCATTACTAAGTTACGCCACTGGTTGGCTGGTTCATCTTGTGCCATAGAGACAGTTACTGACTCGCTGCTCAGTATTTCAGTCTTGCTCTGTTATTTGCTGTGATTGTGTATCCTTGCTGTAGTTTTTGCTCTTGATTTTTCCTTTTTGTTTTGATCTTCAGTTATCTTGCTTATATTGTAATGTTTTCTTTAGTTGTTCATCAGTCTCGTTTCTAGTCTTGTATTGGCATTATTGCTTGTATTTGATACCGTTAGTCTAAACTTATATTTCCATAACTTATTTGTTTAAATTGTTTAGTTTTATTTATGTCACTGTTTAATTCTCATTTTGTTGATGTTTGGTTTTCACATCCCATAATGATAAATGGATGTGATCATTCATTAAAAGCACGTGGTTGATTTTCTTAAAAGAAAAGTACTATTTTGCCAGTAAAAAGGTGGCATGGACCAATGAGAAAACTAAAGTAAAGTGAGCTCCCTTCTTTTATCCGTTTATGTTCATGAATATGTAAACACCTACACAACCGTTCAAAAGTTTGGTGTATGTAAGATTTTTTAACAGTAATAATCCAGCAAGAACCCACAAAATTGATAAAAAATGACAGTAAAGACGTTTTGTTTTTGAAGTAAATGCTGAAAATTTAGCTCTGCTGTCACAGGAATAAATTACATTTTAATATATAAAACTGTTATTTTAAATTATAATAATATTTCGCAGTATGATATTTTTGATCACATAGCCTTGGTGAACATATACGAGAAAAAACTTTTGAATGGTAGTGTGCGTGTGCATATACACACGTGGTCAGAATTGTTGGCACCCTTGGTAAATACGATCAAAGAAGGCTGTGAAAATAAATGTGCATTAATCCTTTTGATCTTTTATTTTTAAAAATCACAAAAATCTAAGCTTTCATTGGAGAATAAGAATTTAAAATGGGGGGAAATATCATTATGAAATAAAAAAAAAATTCTCAAATACATGTTGGACACAATTACTGGTACCCCAAGAAATTCTTATGAGTAAAATATATCTGAAATATATTCCCATTCATATTCACAATTTTGAGCACACCAGCGTGATTATGAACATGAAATTATCCAGCCATGGCTTCCTGTTTCACAGAAATATAAATAGGAGGGGAAACAAAAAGGCCAAATTCCAAATTAATCGTCCATCACAATTAGAAAAACCAAAGAATATATTTCTGATGTGCATCAAAAGATAATTGAGCTTCACAAATTAGAAAGATTTCCACCATCAGGGCAATAATTAAGAATTTCCAATCAACATAAAATTTTATGAATCTGCCTGGAAGAGTTAATAAATAGTTAATGCGTCTGGGAATGTTTTGAATAAAAAGGAAAAAAAATATATAAAACATAAGTGTTGTTGTGGCTGCTGTGTGTCGAACAACCCCCCAGAGGCGTCATGCCCATTCCCCCTCAGATTTCTGAGCCCCCCAAAAGACAAAATCAAAAATAATGAGTGCATGACGCCCCTGGTACTGGACATCTTGTTTAGACACATGGCATCATGGATTCTATCAAATACCAACAGATAAAAAAATCAACAAGTGACTGACTCTGTTATTAATACATTACATTATAGGTTAAATTGCCCACCATAGATCAACATAATCTAGGTGCATGTTTGGATCTTCCAACCGGACAATAGTCCAAACACAAACCTAAAAAATAAAAACACTCTGTTAGAAATCTTACAAAACCGGACAATGGGGTCATTGAGCACAAAACCAAGCTTCTGCTATGGCCATTCCAGTCCTCTGACCTGAACCCTGTAGAAAATGAGTGAGGTGAACTGAAGAGAAGAAGAACAGCCATGGAGCTGTGAATCTGAAGGATCTGGAGAGATTCTGGATGAAGGAATGGTCTCTGATCTCTTGTCAGGTGTTCTCTAACCTCATCAGGCATTATAGGAGAAAACTCCTATACTATTTTGGCAAATGGAGGTTTCAAAAAGTATTGAATAAAAGGGTACCATTAATTGTGTCCAATGTGTATTAGAGAAAAAAACATTTATTTCATAATGATATTTTCCCCCCATTTTAAATTCTTATTCTCCAATGAAAGGTTAGATTTTTGTGAATTTTTAAAATAATAGATCAAAAGGATTAACAATGCAGATTTATTTCCACAGCCTTCTTTGATCATATTTACCAAGTGTACCAACAATTCTGACCACGTGTGTATATAAGTACAGTAATTCAGGACATTGGGTGAAGGGTTCTGGAGCACAAACTCATTGGGTTGAACAGGAGAAAGGTGGTATGATTTCTGAAGACAAAGGAAACAGTGCTCTCTTTCCCTTAAAAGGAATTAAATTGTATTTTGTTTTCTAGGCGCAGTTTGACCCCAAGTGGACAAAGATTGCCAACCTAATCGGCACTAGGACAGTTCTACAGGTGAAGAGCTATGCTAGGCAATATTTCAGAAATAAGGTATGACTTTAGCCCATTTCCACATTACTATATGAAAATCAGAGTTTGGAAGTAACAATTTTTTTACACAAATATCTGAGCTTTCTACTTTTTTTTTAAACCAGGCTTGTTACTTTAGTTTTAATCTGTTTGGTGGCATGATCAATATTGGTGGCCTTTTTCAACCAATCAATCAATTTTTTGTCATTGTGCGGCTTTTTCAACCTATCATTGGCGTTTTCCTGGCAATCACATACCATAAATGTAGGCTAGTTTATGAAGCTAACAACCAGCAAGCCAGAAGGCAACAAGAATGGCTAACGTGGACGATGACACAGAGGGAGTCAGCGATGGAAACATGACTGAGAACAGAGACATTCCATTGGCCATATATGAGGGAGATGTTCGAAACTGTCGGCATCAAGAAGGATTCCTGGCGAATGCGCTGTGAATTGTGTCAACCTAAAAAACACGAAGTGCTCGCTTTCAAGAATTCGCCGTCGCATTTGAGAAAGCACATACAGGTAAATTGCATGTTTTATTGTTATCTCTTTCTTGTCATGAGCCAATTCAATGCTTTCAATAATAATAGTCTATGTTTCTCTGTGTGTCAGTAATGTTACCTTAAATTCATTCAGCTGCACATTTTGCTATCACATTAGTGCAGCACATTTGTTTGCTAACGTTAATTAGTGAACGCTAGTTAACTTACTAACTAGATATATTTGTAAGGTTAGCTAACGTTAGCGCTCATTTTCATTGGAAAATAAATCAACGTAATTTTCCATCAGTGCACCATCAGACGACCATAATCTAAATCACCTCTCAGGGCTCCAGACTGCGACCATTTTTTCTGGCCGTTCGTTGAACCAACTCGCTGCATATGAGAAACATCAAATGACAAACGAAACAAAAGCATGACGAAACCGCGCTACTCGTTTGAGATGCGCAGCCGGACCGTTTATCAGCTCGGACCAATAATTGAGCGCAGCGTAAGCAAACAGGTCCAAGCTCGGAACAGCTTACTCGGGAACCAATGCTGATCTATTTTGACCGTCACTACGGTCTTAATAGAATGATAACCTTCGTTATCAAAGTCATGCCCATGACCCTGGAGGCGGAGCTTCCCGCACTATAAAAAGCGTGATGAAGTTCCGGCTTATTCTCTTGAGTAGGATTTGTAAATGCGTTTGGTGTTTTGGTCAGGCTGTGACTGGCTTCACGTTTAATCTCAGGAAGGCAGCGGCGAAAAAATAATAATAAATGGCGGCAGCATCAGCGGGACGAGATCGGAAAAATAGTAGTTGAATTTTTTTTAAAAAATCCACATTCGAATGGATCAAAACGGTTGGGCAGAAATTCGAATTTTAGGTGTGCGTCAGGCAGCCTTATCAGTGGCGCAGAGATGCGATGAAGATGACGAGATAGGTAGGTCATTGCATTTTCATGTTTTTTTTTACTTATCCAGTTGAACCCACTGGATACGTTGTTCATTCAAAGCCCTGGCATACTGCGGAAAAATAGAACATCAATGCGGAGATGATGTTGTTTACGTCAAAACTGAAACCAAGCCGTTCACACAGAACGCAAATGTATCACATTTTCTAGAGGGACATCTGTCACTGTTGCACAAAAGAGAGTCGGATAATTTAGAAAGCGATTTAAAATTATTGTAAGTTCAACTTTGAAAAAACATGTCTCAAAACTTTATGGCGGGACGGGTCTCTCCTCATTCCACTGCATCTCGAGATGTTTTTGTCAAATGAAAAAAAACGTTAAAGAGCTCAAGATTTGGAGGTGATTGAATATGTTTTCCGTGCTTTGTATTAAACTGTGTATATACATGATGCTTTTTTGTTTCTAAAATTATTTAAGCAATTTAATTAATTAATTATATATGGTTAAACATTATTTTAAAATTATGCACATTTTTCAAAGATAGTCGTGTTATTTTATGCTTTGAATAACAGTGAATTAGTCATATTTAGCTCGATGCGTCTTGTGGAGGGGAGAAGCCAAAAGCTTTTTGGTTCTAATCTGAAATTATGCCTTTTAAAACCCTCTGGCCCTCTTCGGTCATTTTTGACCGAAAAATTTTATATTTTGAATTTTAAAAAATCGTAGCTTCATCAGAATGAGATGACACTTGGTGATTTTGTCACATTAGCAATATGAACACACAAAAAAATAGACATGGTATGGGAGATGATTCGGAATGTATAAAGGGTCAAAAAAAAAATAGTCACACTTGCCTTCTTCGCGGTCAAAAATGGACCGACATAGGAAATGAATGGGAAATACGAAGTGTGGGGGGCTGTCAAATGTGAAAACTTTGAAGAGTTGATTTTTAATCTTTTGGTGGGTACAAACTACAAAACTGGTCAGAAAAAAAGTGTGCAGCAATAGATCAAGGGGTGAACTCTCTAGAGTATAAATTTGGAGTGCAAAATAGACACCCACACACGCGCACATGCACATGCACATGCAACTCATATACATATTACACAGAAATGAACTGGTAAGACTGCAACAAGCAAATTTTGAAAATGTGTGAAATAAAATCAATTACATCAACAATTATAATGAAAGAATTCTATTCCAAGGAAAAGAAAAAGAAAATACAACAGAGTCTCTCTCTCGCACGCGCGTGCGCACACACAATATGCACACACACACACACACACACACACACAGAAATGAGCTGGTAAGACTGCAACAGAGCTAATTTTAGGGTTGGAGAAATGACTGCAGAGCTGGTCCCTCCACGGCTGGTCCCTCCGTGGCTCGTGCCTCAACGGCTGGTCCCTCTATGGCTCGTGCCTCAACGGCTGGTCCCTCCATGGCTCGAATGCCTCAACGATACATAGCTGGTCAGAAAACCTCCACGGCTCGTGCCTCAACGGCTGGAAAGGACGGCTGTATAATAGCCTCAATGGCTGGAGAGCAATCCCTCTGCTGCTGGTCCCTCCGCAGCTGGTCCCTCCACGGTTCGTGCCTCAACGACTGGTGCCTCCACGGCTTGTACCTCCACGGGAGAAGGTGCACTCAATGGCTGGTCCCTCTGCGGCTGATCCCTCCATGGCTTGTGGAGGCTGGTGCCTACACAGCTCGTGCCTCCACGGCTCGTGCCTCAATGGCTAAGGTCCCTCAGCGGCTGGTCCATCCACGGCTCGTGCCTTAACGGCTGGTCCTTCTGCGGCTGGTCCCTCCACGGATTGTGCCTCAATGGCTGGTCCCTCCACGGCTCGTGCCTCAATGGCAGGTCCCTCCACGGCTCGAGCCTCAACAGCTGGTCCCTCCACGGCTAGTTCCTCAACGGGGTGCCTCCATGGCTCGTGCCTCAATGGCTGATCCCTCCATGGCTCGTGCCTCCACGGCTCGTATCTGAATATCTGGTCCCTCCGCGGAAAATGGTCCCTCCACGACTGGTGCCTCCACGGCTGGTCCCTCCACGGCTCGTATATGAAATAGCTGGTCCCTCCGTATAGGCTAGGTCCCTCAACGGCTCGTGCCTCAGAGCGGCTGGTGTCTCAGCGGCTGGAAAGTGCCTCCACGGCTTGTGCCTCCATGGCTGGTCCCTCCACGGCTCGTATATGAATAGCTGGTCCCTCCACAGCTTGTGCCTCAATGGCTCGTCCCTCCGTGGCTTGTGCCTCCACGACTCGTACCTCAATAAGGCTGGTCCCTCCGTGGCTGGTCCCTCCACGGCTCGTGCCTCAACGGCTGGTCCCTCTGTGGCTGGAGCCTCCGCGGCTCGTGCCTCAAATGTCTTGTCCCTCTGCGGCTGGTCCCTCCAAGGCTGTGCCCTCATTGAATGGCTGGTCCCTCCGTGATTGGTCCCTCCATGGACTGGTCCCTCCACGGCAGTATAGTGTATACATCAACGGCTGGATCTCACTAAAAAAATTGGATGTGACTCATGGCATTGCGTGTGTGTAGTGGAGCTGGTTTAAGACGTCCATGGCCTGGTCCGTCAGCTATACAGGTTAGGAGAAATCCCGCCACTGGCAAGTGAAGGAAGCACCTGATAGCAAATTACTGGGTTAATTTGCACGGGGCATCCCACTATGATTTGCACCCTCACAAAAGAAGTGCTGAAGGAAAGGTTGGAGGAAATGTGAGGAGTAGAAAGGACAACTGGCCATATAGGATGTGAACAAAACAGCAAAAGAACTTGGGGTGATTGATAAAAATTAGTTCTACGATTGTACATTCCAGTCATGGCTCCATGGAAGAGACACTGAACACTGTCCAGAGGTAGATTGGCATTTATTAGAGATGTAAAATAATTACTGTTTGTAATGTATCATAGTTACAGAAGTATATTAAAATGGTTATTTCTATTTTATTCCTCAAATTTTTCTATACAGATGGTACTAAAAACCCAGTTTGAATAACAGGAATTGGTGTGGTGGTTCCATCTTATTTCAATAGAAGAACATCTAACAGATGTTCCTGATATATGTTGCATGTGCAGCAATTTTAGTTGCATACACTGGGTGGAAAAATTACAGTTTAGATATATCATATAGTCGTAATATGCTCAGACTCAGTGGCAGTCCTAGTATATATATATATATATATATATATATACAAGATATACTATAATTAAATTCTTTATTCAGTTACAAGAATAACAATTACCAGGGAGGACAAGTTACATTTTTATGGGTCCTCTTTTTTAGCGCATCATAGGAGTGAAGGGGAATGAAAAAGTTGGATAAGGTCGCAAAGAAGGCCTTAAAAAAGGAAAAGGTAGAAATGCAAATTTTTGCAGTAAAGCGGAAGAGAAGTGCATTCTGGGAAAAAGTTAACCACGAATGGCAAGAAATGTGGGATAATGAGGGGAAAGGGAGACATCTATACCAAATTGCAAAAGAGTGTTCAAAGTAAATAAGGTAGGATGTGGAAACAGCAAAGAGGAAATTTATTGAACAAGATTAAGGCTGGGACATTGTGCTCTAAATAAAATATCAATTAAACAATGATAGGGAAACATCAGACGGGCCTGTGTTTGAGGAATGTCAGGAAGAGGAATCAGTGGAACTGTATCCATTCCTTATTTTGTAGAAGATACCAGAGGGAGAGAGAGATTTTTTTAATGGATCAAATAATCTGAAGGAGGTAGGGGTGAAGAAACTAACTTTAAAAACAACCCTATATGAGTGATAGAGCACAGGTGAGAGAATTAATAGTATTTTTAACAAGGAAACTGGGCTTTATTATAGGATTTGAGGGTAAAGAAGGAAGGGTAATTAGCAATAATGTAAGGTTTTTTTTTATTTTTATTTTTTTTATATTAACACTGATCCACTTATCTCCGGAACCAGAAGGGGGCGGTAATGCACCAATAAGCTGGATGCCAACCGCCGTTACAAAATAAAAAAGTAAGTCTTTTAAGAAGGCTCATTCTAGATATATATCTAAATGCAAGAGACCAGGTACAGGTTAGGGCTGTAAAAAAAAAAAATCGAATTTCGAATTTAGTCGAATTATGTCTAAAAAAAAAATCCACATTCGGGAATGCAAAAGCGTCTGCATATCGAATCTTTAGGGGTGCTAGGCATACAAGAAGGATGACAGGTGTCATTGCATTTTCATGCTTTTTATTTACTTAATGCCTCCAGTTGAACCCACTGGATACGTTCTTCACTTCAAAATACTGCGGAAAAATGGATTTTACATCAATGCGGAGATGATGGGTCTCTCACTCATTTTAATGTGAAATATTGCATTTATTAAAAAATAGTAAAGAAATAAAAAAAAAAAAACGTATACTCTTAATTCTAATGTGATTGGTTTTCCGTAGCTTTGTATTAAACTGTGTATATACATGATGCTTTTTTGTTTCTAATAGTATCATTAAGCAATTCCCTCAATTAATTCATAAATATATATGGTTATCAACATTATTTTAAACATTATTGTACATTTTTCAAAGATAGTATTACAGTGTTATTTTATGCTTTGAAAAAAAACAGTGAATTAGTTATATTTAGCTTCGATGCGCCCTCTTGTGACCTCAGCGGGAGAAGGCCAAAAGCTTTTTGACTCCTCTAACTGAAGATTATGGGCCAGAGGGTTAAATTCGAATATAATTCGAATTTTGATAATATTTAGGTACAAAATGCGAATTTAGTTTTTCAGCCATTTTGACAGCCCTAGTACAGGTAGGAAAACAGAATTAAATTGATTATCCACCATTCAATTCATCACCTAATGGTGCAGGTGCCTTGTGTCCCTGTGAATTGTGGTGGTTATATGGCATTTTTACTTTGCATTGCTTTGTAGCTAGCTAGTATGCTAAGCTACGCAGTGTTGGTGTAATTCTGTTCTCTTTCAGATATCTTATCAAAGAAAAAATAGAATATACTTCTATTGCAATGTTTTTGGCAATATTAACTCTATTATTACACTATATCACTGTTCGCAGTGGTTGGAGATTGTTTGACTTGCTTGGTACATTCGCGTTCTGGTGCACGTAAGTTCCTTGTGTGGGCTAAATTACCCTGAACTACTGTTTGCAGTTTGTGGGGTTTATTTTGGATCTTCAGAGTATGTTCGCTTACTAACTTGAAGGTTAATTTTCTAGTTGCATTTGGTAATATTAAACCCTATTATTACCCTATATCACTGTTCGCAGTAGTTGGAGATTGTTTGACTTGCTTGGTACGTTCGCGTTCTGGTGCACGTCAGTTCCTTGTGTGGGCTAAATTACCCTTAACTACTGTTCGCAGTTTGTGGGGTTTATTTGGGATCTTTAGAGTATGTTCGCTTACTACTGAAGGTAATTTTTTTAGTTGCATTTAATAAATTACTAATGCGGCTCCTTCGCCGGGACCTCCACACCGCAGCCACGGGCGAGGTTGGAGCCGTTGCCGGGATAGGTGCGCTCTCCCAGGCAAGGCCGCCGGCGAGGAGGGGGGTGGAACTTTGACCGCGGCCCAGCCGAGAACGCCAAGGCCTAGCGACTCCAAACTTGATTCGAAGGTAGACCTCGATGGCCCCTTTCTGACGATACCAACACTGAGTCTATTAGCCCCCCGGGGGCCAGAGATAGCGCCCCCCAAAGTTAATCACAATCAGTGGGGGTTGGTATAAGCCTTCTGAATACGCTCGCGTACAGGTGAAGGTCATATTTTTGTTGGCTTAATTACTGCAGTTGCAATAGCAACCATGTCATCTTAGTGCTGCCAGTTTTGTCAATCAGCAATGGTCCCCCGTGAGGGACATCAGGATGCCCCTCATGTCTAGGGATTGCCCCTGACAGAGGATATGGATGATCCTTGCAGTGCAGCTGGTGAGAGTGGTCTAAGGAGCTGGATTTAGGCTCGAGTCTCTTCTGGGGCGTGGGTTCTTATCCCACCGCTGCTTCCCTGGTAGCAGCCAGGCCCGCCAGAGACATGCGAGTCAAACAAGAGGTGTCGTGCTCTCCCACAGCCTATCGCCTGTTTTCTAAGGCAGGATGACCCAGACTTGCTCCTGGGCCCATCTTGCATAGAGAGGAACGACTCTGTCATGTGAACCGGATTCGGAGCATGGTGGAGAAAGTACATATGTACATCTTGAGATTCTGACTACTCTTCAGAGCTTATCTCAGAAAATGGACAGATTGAGGCTCATCATTGCTTTTCCTGATCCATTTCTTCCCCCGGCCAGGAAAGCATTCCGCCATCTGTGCCTTGGGGAGAAGAGGCTGTAGCTGAAGATGTGCTGTCTATTTTTGCCTCCAACTCACTGTTCGATAGTGGGCATCAATCAGAATCTGGGGAGACACCCATTCAGATGCTGCAGAGGTGAGGAATCACCAGGGGCCTCATGTATAAACATTGCGTATGCACAAAATAGAAATGTGCGTTTTCCATGCACCTATTTGGATTTATAAAATGCCCGTTAACCAGTAGACACTGGACTTGGGGATGTGCCACCAGATGAGCAGGCGATAGCATCATGGACAGCTTTGGGACCGGCCCCTGTCCCTGACAGCAAATCCATGCTGTCCTGGCAAGGAGTGTACTAAGGCTGACTGCCTGATTTCTCACGGTTTACGCTGCTGCACGTGCGGCTCATATGGGTAATGCTTTGGCTATTCTCCTGGTGGCCTTATAGAAAACCGTGTGTCACAACAAACACATGAAGTAAGTGAGGATATGTCATCAGCTGTCTTATGTAGCAGGCAGATATGGCTGGCTCAGACTTATTTGCCAATAGGAGCAAACTGATGAATTTACCAGTAATGCCTGGTCATTTCTTTCATCCAGATTCTCAGGAAATGTTGGACAGACCCTGAACATTCCATTACATTGAGGGAGACTGTTCAAAGGGCTTGCGGCAATTCCCCAGCCTTTAGACAAAGGGTTAAAACGCCTCAAAGGCCGCAACGGCCTACCTGATATTGACTTGATGTGGTAGCCTTGCTGGTGTCCAGGAACATAGCTTTCATGTCAACAGTCAGATTCCCACCTCACTTCCCCGAAGGGTTGTTCACGGTAACTCATGGGTACCAACTGTGGTTTCCCCTCCCTTTTCAGAGGTCCAAATGACTATTGTCAAGGATACCCTTTTTAGAGCCAGTATGGGTGGAGGAAGTTCAAAGTGTGTTGGAAAAATAAGAGCCATTTCAGAGGTACCTTTCAGCGCACAGTAAAATGGGTTTACACCACAATTGGGAAAAAATGGGTGGTTATCAGCCCATTCCTCATGAGTCTCAACCAATACTTAAAGGTACTCTTATTCAAAATGATTCACAGAGAGTGAAATCAAACTGCTGATTTTGTCTGGCCAGAGGAGAATGACACTTTCGACACACTATTTCCCTGTCTAAATACTAAAAAGCTGACATAAAGGCACCCGGCTTTATATCAAGCTGATGTAAAGCTGCTTTGACACAATTTGCATTGTTAAAAGTGCTATACAAATAATAGTGACTTGACTTGAGAGTATTACTCGAATGGTCTCAGGCCTTAGCCCCCCTTCAGTTACAGGGTATCCAATTGTTCTATATCTAGACGATTGGTTGATCTGCATCCCCACTCTAAATCAAGGAGTAATGGACACAGAGAAAGTACTGGCCCAGATTAAATCCCTTGATTCCACTGTAAACTGGAAGAACAGCAGTCTCCAGCCTCGAACAACAAGTCAACTTTCTCGGAATCCATTTTGATTCTGTGACAATGAATGCACATCTCACCTCAGAGGGCCAACAGTCTGGGGAAAGCATTAAGACATTTCCAATCAGGAAAACTGGTGAATGCGCACAAATTACAGAAGTTGTTGGCTGATAGCAGCAGCGTCAGTGGTGATCCTTCTGGGCCTGCTGAGAGCGTGTGACATACAGTGTTGGTTATTCATTTCATCTCCATCCAAAAAAGACAAAGGAGTAAAGCTGTTGGTGACACAGTTCTGCATGAAGGCTATGCTCCCCTGGAAGCACCAGTGATATTTGGAACACACAAATGTACTCGAACTAGAGGCAGTTTCTTGCCTCAAGGGGTTGCTAGAGTTCATTCATCGCAAGCATGTGTTGGTGAGAACAGGCAGCACCTCTGTGGTGTATCATATAATTCACCAGGGTGGGACGAAGTCGCTACGCTGTGCAGTCTCCAGGTGACCAAGTAGCTACTGACTTGGGCATGGCCCCGTCTTGCATCTCTGAGAACAATTCACATCCCAGTTGTGGCAGCAGATATCCTGTCCAGGACAGGGCTTCTCTCAGGAGAGTGGCGCTTACACCCATAGTAGGGGGGGGTCAAAATTTTAACCTGTTATGGGGAAGCCCAGATTGATTTTTATGCATCCAGGGAAACAACTCATTATCAGGAATGGTACTCCCTTACAGATAAAGGAGGGATGCACTAGCCTAGGTGTTCTCAAAATTTCAAGAATGGCCAACAGGATTGTTGTATGCTTTTCCCCCTCGTCTGTTGATTCCTCAAGTCATTCAGAGGATCAAGGAGGGACATTACTCTGTGCTGATGGTGGCTCCATGCTGGCCAGGAAGGCCATGGTTCCAGACCTGATTCGACTGATACAGGGCTGCCCATGGCAGCTGCCAGCTCAAGCGGGTCTTCTGTCACAGACAGACGGACAGATTTGGCATCCAATTGTGAAAAAAGTAAACATACACATGAGAGACATAGAGATGTCAGGGGAAATGAAGAGACTAAAAAGGAAAATGGAAGTTCAAAAGATAACCTTTAATTATTTTGCATGGCCCCAGCCTAGGGATTTTAACTTTTTTATGCAATGATGTTTTTTGGCCATACAAAAAATATTGTTGTCTGGTTTCAAAATTTGTTGTGGGTGTATGGGATGGCCTGGATGAGAGTGAGATTTCCCGGCCTGAAATTTTGTTCCAGTCCGCCCCTGACTATGTGATTGTACTGTCTTTGAGGAAAGTTAATCTTCAGCTTAACAAGGGTTAAGGCAAGGGTTGCCGCTATCTAAACAGCATTTGTCAATGGGTAGTCGATGTTATTTCTTATAACTATGCTGAAAGGGGGTTTCGGCTCCTACAGGAATACGAGCCCACTCCCACGATGAGCCACAATCCCACTACGCTAAAAGGAGTTCCGTGGGAGATATTTGTGTGGCAACTTCATGGTCTACTACATCATGTACACTATTGAGATTATAGAATTGATGTAACCCATGCAGTACCTGTGAGCACTGCAGTTCTGATGTCTGTTGCCCAGCGAGATTTAGGAAAATCGAATTCTTCTGTTGCTCGCGACCCTTTTGGTATAGGTCATCCTATGAAGACCGTAGTGACGGTCAGAGTGAGGCCAAAATAGATCGTAAGTTATGAATATAACTATGGATCTATGAGACCGAAGGATGACCGTCAATATCCTTGTCGCTCAGAACACTAGGCGTTCAAGGTAAGAAAATGAGCCGGAACTTCATCCCGCTTTTTATAGTGCGGGAAGCTCCGCCTCCAGGGTCATGGGCATGACTTTGTTTACATAAGGTCTCGAGAGAAGGCGGAACGAAGGTTATCATTCTATTAAGACCGTAGTGACAGTCATCCTTCGGTCTCATAGATCCATAGTTATATTCATAACTTACGATCTCGCGACACTGTTAGAGCACAGCGCTGCGAGATCCAGTGAGAAGTGTTTGAATTCGCCGTAGAGTGAGTAAAGATTGCTGCGAGATCCGGTGAGATGCATTCAAATTCTGCACAGAATTCTGTTATAAACAGATCAAACAGCGCTGATGTAGAAACCCAGAAGTAGTAATGATATAACTATACCATGGTGTTGTGGTAGAAAGAGTTGAATAGTATTTCATTATTCATTTCAGGGTTTGTACAATCTTTTGAGAGAGAAATTCAAGAACTTTTCAATTTCTTTCAAGTATTTCACACAACTATTTCCAGCACTTTAAAGCTCTAAAAATTATCCGATTTAAATGTTGTTTTTTAATGGGATAACCAAAATATACTGTGTGGTAAACAAACACTTATTTAAAATAAAATTTAAAAAGACATCAAATTACCACTATAACCAGTAGATGGCAGCAGAGAGGCTCTTATTGGCTTATTGATTATTCATTTCCACTTTTTTTGCTTTGCATTTTGATATTATAAAATCACTATTATAAAATATAAAATCATCAAGAAATACAATTTTGTCATAGTTTTGCACTTTTCATGTGTATGAAGTAAGAAAAGTCGGTGCGTAAAAAAAAAAAAAAAAAAAAACTTTGTTCAATTTGGAACTGAATCACTCAAAGTAAAGAGCGTTCTTTTGAAAATCACTAAAGCTGTCAGTCAGTTCAATATAATAGGCTACTATAATAGAATAATGGTAGTTACTGAGTAGAATATATAATTTTTTCATATAAAAATATATATTTTGCTCGCTACTGTTTTGAATAAAAGTAAATTGTATATGTACAGTGGGTACGGAAAGTATTCAGACCCCCTTAAATTTTTCACTCTTTGTAATATTGCAGCCATTTGCTAAAATCATTTAAGTTCTTTTTTTTTCCCTCAATGTACACAGCACACCATATTGACAGAAAAACACAGAACTGTTGACATTTTTGCAGATTTATTAAAAAAGAAAAACTGAAATATCACATGGTCCTAAGTATTCAGACCCTTTGCTGTGACGCTCATATATTTAACTCAGGTGCTGTCCATTTCTTCTGATCATCCTTGAGATGGTTCTACACCTTCATTTGAGTCCAGCAGTGTTTGATTATACTGATTGGACTTGATTAGGAAAGCCACACACCTGTCTATATAAGACCTTACAGCTCACAGTGCATGTCAGAGCAAATGAGAATCATGAGGTCAAAGGAACTGCCTGAAGAGCTCAGAGACAGAATTGTGGCAAGGCACAGATCTGGCCAAGGTTACAAAAAAATTCTGCTGCACTTAAGGTTCCTAAGAGCACAGTGGCCTCCATAATCCTTAAATGGAAGACGTTTGGGACAACCAGAACCCTTCCTAGAGCTGGCCATCTGGCCAAACTGAGCTATCGGGGGAGAAGATCCTTGGTGAGAGAGGTAAAGAAGAACCCAAAGATCACTGTGGCTGAGCTCCAGAGATGCATTCGGGAGATGGGAGAAAGTTGTAGAAAGTCAACCATCACTGCAGCCCTCCACCAGTCGGGGCTTTATGGCACAGTGGCCCGACGGAAGCCTCTCCTCAGTGCAAGACACATGAAAGCCCGCATGGAGTTTGCTAAAAAACACCTGAAGGACTCCAAGATGGTGACAAATAAGATTCTCTGGTCTGATGAGACCAAGATAGAACTTTTTGGCCTTAATTCTAAGCGGTACGTGTGGAGAAAACCAGGCACTGCTCATCACCTGTCCAATACAGTCCCAACAGTGAAGCACTGTGGTGGCAGCATCATGCTGTGGGGGTGTTTTTCAGCTGCAGGGACAGGACGACTGGTTGCAATCGAGGGAAAGATGAATGCGGCCAAGTACAGGGATATCCTGGACGAAAACCTTCTCCAGAGTGCTCAGGACCTCAGACTGGGCCGAAGGTTTACCTTCCAACAAGACAATGACCCCAAGCACACAGCTAAAATAACGAAGGAGTGGCTTCACAACAACTCCGTGACTGTTCTTGAATGGCCCAGCCAGAGCCCTGACTTAAACCCAATTGAGCATCTCTGGAGAGACCTAAAAATGGCTGTCCACCAACGTTTACCATCCAACCTGACAGAACTGGAGAGGATCTGCAAGGAGGAATGGCAGAGGATCCCCAAATCCAGGTGTGTTGCATCTTTCCCAAAAAGACTCATGGCTCTATTAAATCAAAAGGGTGCTTCTACTAAATACTGAGTAAAGGGTCTGAATACTTAGGACCATGTGATATTTCAGTTTTTCTTTTTTAATAAATCTGCAAAAATGTCAACAATTCTGTGTTTTTCTGTCAATATGGGGTGCTGTGTGTACATTGAGGAAAAAAAAAATGAACTTAAATGATTTTAGCAAATGGCTGCAATATAACAGAGTGAAAAATTTAAGGGGGTCTGAATACTTTCCGTACCCTGTCTGTGTCTGTGTGTGTGTGTGTGTGTGTGTTTCTTATTATCAATGTTAAAAACTTTTTTGAAAACTAGAATTCTTTACAAGGATTCTTAGAATATAAAGTTTAAAAGAACAGCATTTATTTAAAATAAAAATCTTTCGTACAATTATAAATGTCTTTACAGTCACTTTGGATTAACTTGTGTTCTTGCTGAATGAAAGTATTAATTTCTTTAATAAAAATCTTGCTGACCCCATACTATTGAGCAGTGTAGCAGACCGTTTAATAGGATTTCATACTCCTAGGTTTTTCAACAAGCCTGATCAAGAATATCAATATGAATATAAATTCAGAACTTTAAGACATATCGATACCTCATTATACGCAAAATGTATTCTTAATATAAATAAACTGACCTTAAAGAGTTTCATTAAGCATCCATTTATCAGTAGTACTAGTAGTAATTTTTTCCCCCTTGTGTCTGAACCTAAGTCTAAAACAGACACACTTGCCGAAGTGCCCTCCTCTAATGTGACTTCAGACACCACGTTGGTCTCCTTGATCCAGCCTCATGTCTCAGCCCTGACCAATGCTGTGCGCATTGAGCAGCTTTCTGATGATGATGTTGACATCCCTGATGACTTCAGAACCGGAAGAGGAAAGTGGGTCCCAGTTCTCTAAATTAGGCAGCACAGGCAAACACAGCCTGTCTGAGGAGGAGAGCATGGAAAGAGCAGGTATTAAATATTACACATAAATACACTCCATGACAGTTTAAACTAATCTCTCACTTAAAGCGCTGACAGAGTACCAGTCATTTACAATCAATAAGAAATAAACAGGCTATGTAAGACAGCTTCATTTGTCAAACTCTTTTTATTTGCTAATTCCATACACATCAGATACATACATAGGCCATGCATGAGCTCAAACTCTTCTGAAGCTTTGTCACCTTTGTTAACTGGGATAATTCACATGTAACGATTCTGTCATTTACTCAACCTTTTGTCGTTCCAAACCTGTATGACTATGCGGAACACAAAAGTCGTCCCTAAAATTTGTCAACTGAATTATATAAGATGAAAATATTAAGTGTTCATGTGTCTCAATTGCTGGCAGTTGGCTAGCAGAAAACAAGAAAAAAAGAGAGAGAAAGTAAAAACACTTTTTGTTATTAAAGAACTGAAACGGCAGTCTGGCAGTCAGTGTCCGTTGCTATGAGGTTGTGTCATCATAAATAGCCGTCATGTCATCTAAACCTCTGTAAGAACAAACACAGCATAGTCACAGTTATACAAGTCCACAATCTTGAGAAACTGCTGAAAATTCTTTTGATTGATGGGTCCATTAAGGTCTCACGGTAAAAGTGACCACACCTTAAAATGGCTATTCACATAAGAAAGTATGCGATATTTTTCATCTGAATGCAACTTAACTGAAGCATAAACGTCAAGTGTGTATATCAGAAGAGGAGGAATTTATGAGATGTTTATAAAAGATTAGGATGTCAAAAATATAAACAAAATATATTCAGACTGAACCCTTCACAGTAAGTTATTATGCATTCGGAAAATAAAAGTTTCAGTTTTCTATGGAAGCCCGTTTCCACTGAATAATAAAAAAAAAAAATAAAAATAATTTCGACTTTCACAATTCAGACTTTTTTTCTCGCAACTGGAAATTTAGATAAGCTTGCAGTTATAAAGTCAGTATTGCAAGATTTAAACTCGCAAGTCTGAGAAATAAAGTCGCAAATCTGATTAAATAAAGTCAGAATTGTGAGATGTAAACACTGATAACATGTCAGTCTTTTCCCCCCTCAAAATTGGACTTTATGACGATTCTGAGAAAAAAAGGTCACAATTGTTTGTATTACGCTATTGCGAGGGGGAAAAAAAATCTGAATTGTGAGATGAAAAAGTTGCAATTACCTTTTTTTTTTTTTTATTTAGTGGCAGAAACAGGCTTCCATAGTTTTCTATTTTGAGTTCATGCCAATTAATTGTAATTTCTGCACCACTAGTAGCACCAAATGGAATTACAAAAATATATCAGACAAGGTTTCCAAACACTCCCCCACTGCAACAAATGTTTTTTCTAAGTTGTAAACATAGCTAAGTTTACTGTTTGATTCAAGATCTTTATTGTCAGATGTACTAGGTGCAATGAAATATTTTGTTATCTCCTTACAATTAAGACGGGATAGAAGTGGAGCAGACAAACAAAAAAAAGACAATAAATATAAATAATATACAATGAAGTACAAGAAAATAAAAAGATAAAATGCCACAGGTTTTCTGAAGCATAAGTACTAGAGTAATAAACATAAAAAGGAGCGTTCTCAAGAGGAGCGAACAAAGACATCTGCCACAGGGGGCGCCATCTTCTGTATGTTTTACAATATAATACAGTTTTAGTCTTGCTACTTCAAAATGTTATGTTTAATTCAATGCGTTACTGTATAACTAAAATTTACTCTTCATTTTGTCTGAAAAATTCCTAAACAGTTTCTAAACGATCACTGAATAATGGCTGCTAAAAATCAGCTTTGCCATCACAGGAATAAATTACATTTTCAAACATTAAAATACAACATGGTTACATTAAATTATGATAATTCTCAATAATACTGGTTTACCATATTATTGATTAAATAAGTGTAGGCTTGCTGAGACTTCTTTTAATCAACGTTTAAAAAAAATCTGTCAGGCTGCTGAAAGAATAAGTGTAATTCCATTTTCTGCCACTAGTGCGAGTGAAATTACACACTGCACTTAACAAAATCATACAAATGATTACAAATGCCACAGAATAATTTAAGTCCTCAAATGAATGGTAGAAGACAGATAGGACGTTAAAAGCAATTGCATGCTTTGTTTGAATGACTGTTTCTGTTTGACTGATGTGAAATTATGTTGTCTGACTGGTATAGAAAGACAAAAAAATCCTTTCATGTACTTAGTCCAAAAGAGACATTCCTAAGAAGGATTGTTTCTCAAGCAGTATATGAGTGTCAGTGATCAGCTGTCAATGCTACATCACGCCTCAAGTCATCAACTTATTCTGGAGCAAGTTCACACTCGACAACAAATTATCTAGAGCAGTGGTTTTCAAACCTGTCCTTCAAGCACCCCTGCCCTGAACATTTTGTATGTGTCTTATCAGACACACCTGATTCAACTCATCAGCTCGTTAGTAGAGACTGCAAGACCTGAACTGGGTGTGTCGACAAGGGACACATACAAAATGTGCAGGGAAGGGGTGCTTGTATGACAGGTTAGAAAACCACTGATCTAGAGTATAAAGATTCTGTAATGACTTTCACCTTGTTTTGGGATTTTCTTTATTCTTGTACTCATAGCAGATATAACAGAATGCTGTGGTGAATTTACAAATATGTGAACGGTTTGTCTGTCTTACCTACTGAGCTTACTTACCGGTGTCTGTCGTAAGGTCAAAGGTCAGTAAGTTCTCTGACGTTTGTGTGATTCCTCTTTGGGCGGGTCTGCCAGCATGACTTTCATCTTGATGCCGTTAATCACTTTACCGTGCAGCAGTGCTATGGCGTCGTAAGCAGATTTCCGGTCTGCATACTTTATATATCCCACATTCCGGCCGGGAACCAAGTAAACCTCCATCAGGGAACCGAAACGACTGTATGGACACACACACACACACACAGTTAAATACTACAGAAAATAAGTCTGAACTGTTTGTAAACCATTGTGAGCAATGACACAAATGAATTGTTTTCAATTGGTTCAAGAAATGAATCAAACTTACGGATTATAAAAGCTCTTTAAAAAAATACTGCAGATTTGAGACGAGGAAGAAGTGAGATACATACTCTAATTTTATATTTAAAAAATAATTTCAAATACACTACTGGTCAACAGTTTGGAATAGCCTAATTAAAAAAAAAATGTAATGTTTCTGACAGAAATCTCTTATACTCACCAAGGCATTTTATTTGATAATACAGTTAAAACAGCAATACAGTAAAATGGTGAAATTAGTACAATTTAAAACTGTTTTCTATTTTAATATCTCGCAAAATGTAATTTATTCCTGTGATCTAAGCTGAATTTTCAGCATCATTACTCCAGTCTTCAGTGTCACAGAAATAATTCCTAATCAATGTCAAGTTTGAAAACAGTTTTTGCTGCTTAATATTTTTGTGGAAACCATGATATACTATGATTCAATAGATTAAGGTAAGTAAGTTTTAAGAAAGAATCATCAGCATATTAGAATGATTTCTGAAGGATCGTGTGACACTGAGGACTGGAGTAATGATGCTGAAAATTCAGCTTTGATGACGGGAATAAATTGCATTCTAAAATATATTAACATAGAAAACAGTTAAATGGTAATATTTCACAATATTACAATTTTACTGTATTTTTATTCAAATAAATGCAACCTTGGTGAGCATAAGAGACATTACACTGAAACATAAAAAAAAAATCTTAATTATTCCAAACATTTGACCTGTGTGGGTGTGTGTGTTTACATACATCTCATCACAGTCTATAAAATGTGTTAATGTTAGTAGTTCAGTCAGACAATCACTCAGACACAATACACTACAACACTGTGAGGCAGTGTGTAAATCAATCATGAAAACACACACCAGAACACGTCCTCTAGCACATCCACAGGCAGCGGTGAGGGGTTGAAGATGACAAACAGCCTCTCCTTCACCACGCTGTCAGACGACACCAGTTTCTTTAGAGGAGGCAGAGCTACATCTGTCTGCACACGTGCTTTCTGAGGTACCGGAGGCGCTGTATAGCCCTACAGGAACAGGACACAATAAACACTTGTCAATAAACAGTTTGATGACTTCTGATCTTCAACAACATCATGTTTTCATCATGTCTCTCAAGCCAATGTAAATGGAGGACAGAGCACATATTATATCAATGACACTGTGCTTTTTAACAAAAAATGCATGACAAACAAAAATCAACCCAAAAGGAGTGTAAAGCAACAATGTTGCTTAATGTATCACTACATTATCATGTTGCAGGAATCCCAGGGTATTATGTTGAGGGACATTCTTATTTTAAAACATTTTATTGGACATAAAACCCCCACAAAAACAACCATATGAATAGCTAAAATATGTTAAAAATGTATACATAGAGGAAGATAAAAGGACAGATGAGGACAAGTAAATTATGAAAAAAAATTGAAACTACAACTTTGTATAATGAAAATGATTTTTTTAGCAATAAGCAGCAAACTGTACACCACCATTCGAAAGTTTGGGGTTCATTTTTTTTTTTTTAATATCTTATCCTCACTAAGACTGCATTTATTTAATCAAAGACAGTAATATTGTGAAATATTATTACAATTTAAAGTTACTGTTTTCTATTTGAATATATTGTAAAATGTAATTTATTCCTGTGATTTTTCAGCATCATTACTCCGGTCCTCTGTGTCACATGATCCTCCAGAAATCATTCTAATATGCTGATCTGCTGCTCAAGAAACATTTCTCATTATTATCAGTGTTGAAAACAGTTGTAGAGCTTAATATTTTTGAGAAACCTTATTTTAATATATCCTAAAATGTAATTAATTCCTGTGATGGTGATTGTCTTTACTGTAACTTTTTAAAATCAATTTACATCCTTGCTGAATAAAATAATTACTTCCTTTAAAAGAAAAAAGTACTCACCCCAAACTTTTGAAAGGTAGTGTATGTTTGACATATAATATGAGTTTTCACTGATGATCGTGTAACTAGAACAGCATGTAGAAAAATTGTAATGCGATAACTATGGCTGATAAAGGAATAGTTGACCCAACAATAAATTCTTCTTAGTTCCAAAACTGTACGACTTTCTGTCTTCCATGGAAAACTAAAGTAGAATTTCTGAACAAATTCCTCATTTAGAGACATGGCAGAAATGAAAGAAATCTTGAGAAACTTCTCATTGTATGAACACATTACCCACCGCGCTAGTCTTCATTAGCTGTGCACCAGAAGGGCCGTTCCACACCATAGACATCATCTGAGCGGCCACAAGCTGCATCGCCATCTTCCCCATGGGACTGAACACAGACAACACAACACACAAAATCTGAAGTATTTAATACTTCTGAGCTATAACAGTCTCTAACAATATAATACTTCAATCCAAATGAAAGTATGTTAAAAACATCAACCTAAAGGTGCTCAGAAGGTGTACTATTTCCTCTGGATATTCTAAGTCTTTGACTATATTCCCCACAACCCCTTATGCAACAGAAGAGGCAGGTTAAGTAATGATGAATTCATCAAGATAATTATAACAAGTGAATGCTAACTGAGGATCTGTGGCATCAAAATGCTTTTTTAATGAAGCAGCATGTACTTTCCCATCTCCAGAAGTACAAACATAATTTAGAGATAGAATGAGTTGAATGTAAAGCAGACTTTACCTCGTCCTGTCCTCCCCATCGTCTATGTAAGATACTGAGAGACGGTTACCAGGCGGATACTCAAACCCATTCAGCTTCTCTTTAGCATAAACCGCAGAGCCCAGGTTATTATACCGCACCACCACCTGACCTGCAGAGCACACACACATACTGTCAAACAAAGGAGACCATTGAGCAAACATTTTAAAAGTTTACTCATTCACTGCTTTTGATCATGCCATTAAAAAGACTCCCTTTCATCTGTCTGAAGTCATATGATGGCTTTGTTTGAGGTACAAACTTAGCTTCAATATATATATAAAATATAAACACATCAGTTTAAAAATTTGGGGTCAGTAAGATTTTTTAATGCTTTTGAAAGAATTCTCTTATGCTCACCAAGGCTGCATTTATTTGATCAAAAATAACAGTAATATTGTGAAATTATTACAATTTAAAATAACTGATTCTATTTTAATATATTTTAAACTTAGAATTTATTACAGTAATGCAAAGCTGAATTTTCAGCATCATTACTTCAGTCTTCAGTGTCACACGATCCTTCAGAAATTATTCTAATATGCTTATACATTTTTTCAGGAGTATTTTTAGAACCCACTACTTAGCGAGTAAAACACCCACATATGTGATCAAATGTTACACCAGGCGACTAAATGTCTGTCATTAGCCACTGACTGATAAATGGTTAGATTTCAGCTGACAGTGATTGATTTAGAGGCCAAGGACAAAACAGGTGTATTTTGGCTGCGTGATATGTCCTCTGACCGCATTTTTTTTAATGCTAGAAGAATTCATCTCTGAATGAGCCAGTTCCACTGGCAGCCATACATGCCCACGCTACCACCACCATGCTTCACTGAGAGGTGGTTTGCTTAATCATGAGCAGTCCCTTGCCTTCATTTGGAACAACATCCTATGGGTGTGGATCGAGTCGCTCTATAGAGGGTATGCAGTGACGTGACTGTCCCGCCGAAACAAAGCATACTGCTGCAGCTAGTAGGGGAAAGTGTCAAAAATGCAGTAAAACAAGATGTAAAATATCTTAAGCCTCATGTTGTGTTCCAGACATTTTGACATGAAGACAATATCCTTTTTCTCAAAAATGCTTGTTAATGTTATCACACTGGACTAAAAACTACTGACTTAAATGGTTAGATTTCAGCTCACACGGGGTGCGTGATATGTCCTCTGACCACAAATGCTAAAGACTATATGCTTGAAGCAAGGAATGTTTATTTATCAGAGATTTCAGGTGTTCCCGCCGAAACAAAGCATACTGATCAAAAATGGATAAAACAAGATGTAAAATATCTACAAACAATTGCTTGTAATGTTCTCTTTCATTATGCTATCAAAAAATTATTGCTTGTAAATCTTTCATTATGCTATATTATTACCAGATATTGGTTTCGATGTTCTATGAGCAAAAATGCTCAGGCTTTTGAACATTGATTGTTAATCTTTCATTATGCTTTATCACCAAATCTTGGGTATAATCTTATGTTGTTTTCTTTCAAATACCACAGGTTTTTGTGTGTGTATATATATATTTTTGAACTATTTAATTGTAGGCCTCATTGATCAAGTTTATGCACCTCAGATTTTTTGTGAAAACTGGCAAAATAATACACAAATAATGATTTTTATTTTTATTTTTTCACTCAGAAACTGAGGTACATAAGCTCAGATCTACAAGGGCTACAACCAATCAGTTCCAAAAAGAAATACAAAACCAAAAAAGATGCAATCCAACCAAATCCAAGATAATATAGCACTTTATTTACAAGCCATTTTTAGGCAGGGAAGACCAAATTAAGTAAAAGATTTTCAGCACAGCACAAGGGTTACAATATATGATATAAAAATAAATATAATATATAACTATATATATTTGCATGTAGATGAAAAAAGTGCTGTTGAGTAAAATAAAAAGATTTACTAGCTAATGCGAATTCTTTTGCCAGTGGGTCAGTATAGAGGGTTGCTTAGATTAGAAAGTGCAAAAAAGCATTTATTTGTGCCAGAAATATTTTGAAAGACTGCAAACGTCTTTACCGTTTTTCAATATAATGCATCCCCACTGAGTAAGAATATTAATTCATTTTAAACAAAACAGCCCAAATTTTTCAACGGTAGTAGTGTATAATTCACATGTCGCACATTATACGTTTATGGTGAATAAACAAAGATAAAATTGTAACTTTGGGGAAAACAACCCTTTAAAACAGTTTAGTAAGGTTGTGCATAGAGAGATAACATTGTAGAGGAGAGTGTGGTGTTTAACCTTTGCTGAAGCCGTATTGATCTCTCTGCATCTCACAGAAGTCCATCCCCGGGATCAGGTCAAACAGACCGCAGATCTGCTCCTGTGTGACCGCGACTCGTGACGACACCAGCAGGCACCGGGTGATAATGTCAGAGCTCCACGTGTCCACCGTGGCGTAGCTGCTGGACTCGTGTGCTGCAGGAAACCATGCCATGATCAAGCTAAATCCTCAGGCATCCAAAAACTGCACTGTCATTTTCAAACAAAAGCATGGATGGAAACCAAACTTGAAGTGGCTTGATACTTACCAAATGTGTACGAGTTAGAGCCTGGATCATTACCAGAGTGCTCCGTTCTGGGGTTGCTGAAATAGTCATTGTCTGCTGATGCAGTTTTGTTTCTGGGCTCAGCTAAAATAGCTCTAAAAGCTGCAGAGACAGACAACTTCATACTTAATACTAATAAATACACATGAAAACAACACAAAGTAAGGAAATCGTCACACTTACTTTTGTCACAGTTTTCTATGGCTTTCGCGGCTTGTGAAGGTTTGTGGAATCTGACGTAACCCAGACCTTTACTTTCACCTGTGGTCTTATTCCTTATAATAATAGCATACTCTATATCTCCATATGCCTGTGGAAAAGACAGCAAAGAGAGAGAACCTGTCAAAAAACATCAGGGTCATAAATCACCTAAATATCAAATGAAAGACTGAATAATAAATTATGTTTTGCTTAATGGGGGGGGGGGGGGGGGTTAATTGTCTCTCCAGTTACTGATTCTATTAAATTATAGGCCTATTGCTGTTAATAAATGCAAAATTGGTGCTAAAAACACACTTCTTTGCATTTAGCAAAATATAACTTCACACATCATTTCCTATTGATTTTGGGGTGAAATGTAATGTTTTCTCAAGCTGTCCCTCAGAAAATATCTACAAGTTAAAAAAAAAATATATAAATAAAATCTTCATTAGTGAAGGATTTTGGGAAAGTTCTGTGAGCTCCACTACCACAACATTCAAATTATCTCTTCTAAATGAGCTATTTTATTTATATTACATTACTGTTATTATTGCATATTTACATTTTCTCGATTTATTTCCTTTTACTTTTGGGGTAAAGTTTGTCGAGTTTTTATACATTGGTCTTTTAAGACATGCTTTCAAACTGTCCATCAGAAAATGCCTCAAATACCTCCAAACTGTTTTTACATAGCCATTTTAATATAAGTACATTATATTATTGTTATTATTGAGGGGAAAAAACATCATATATTGGTCCAAGAAATACACTTCGTCCCCTTTATACAAAATGTATTTCCTTTTTATTTTAGGGAAACATTTTACGTTTACATATTCGCACGCTTTTCCATCAGAAAATACCTTAAATGTCTCTTTTAAATCCTCCTCAGTGAAGGATTTGGGGATCATGACAAATATTCTGGTGAGCTCCTCGTCCTCCACATCTCTGTGACTGCCAGAAGATCTGGACTGAGCGATGAAGACCTAGACAAGCAAGAAACGCTTAAGTTACGTCCAGCACTGAGCTGAGAACTAATACTGTGATTAAAGCGGAGTCAGGCGTTGCATTAAAATAACGTTAACGTTACCTTTATAGGCTTTGTTCCTTCGGCCAGGGATCTGCCGTGCATCTCCTCCATCGCAGTGCAGGCTTGCGAGGATTTGGCGAATTTCAAAAACGACACTCCTTTCGACTCTTTCGTCTGCTTGTCTTTCACCACCCATATGTCCTGAATCTCCCCAAAAGCTCTGAAATGTTCCCTTATAATCTCCTCTGTGATGGATTTACTGGTAACGAGAAACAGCCGACTGTTTGGTGGCTCGTCCAGATAAGAAGAGGCTCGGTTAGATTCGTCCATAGTAATAGTAATAGATCAAATTTCTCTAATTAATTATTAGGCGTTTAACCAGCTAACGTTAACACCTGTATGGAACTGACGGTTTGACAAATTGACGCATATGGTCAAAATACTATCCTGATATCTCTACAACAACTCACGTGACCAACACAGCAACCGAATAAACGCGCAGAAACGCATTTCATAATAAAAGTCACATCTTCTTCTTCTGGTGTTTTATGGCGGTTTGGCAAACCAACGAAAAAGCTGCATTACCGCCACCTACTGATCTGGAGTGTACATAGATTTGGAAGAAAGGAAAAAGAAGAAAAAAAAATTCCTTCCTAGATCCTATCTATTGTTCCTGTTTTTTTTTCAGGTATTTAAATAATATTTCATGTACTCTTGATTGCCTTGACCCGTTTCCTAACAATACTTTTAAAGAAATATTATAAACTCCCAACCATCCTAATTCTTGTATTAATTGAAATCTCTCCCTTTCATATGCAGGACACTCAAAAAGAATATGCATCACCGTTTCTAATTCTCCACATTTGTCACACTTTCCCGATTCATGCTTACCTATTTTATAAAGACTATGGTTTAATGCTGTATTTCCAATTCTATTTCCAAGTCTTTTTCTCTCATTTCCAACATACTCCTGAATCTGAAAAAGATGTCTTCCTTTAGACCCACTATTCCATAACTTTTGCAATTTCTTACTTACTTCAAACGATATCACTCTCTTGAATTCAGCTTTACTTAAAGCTAACTTAATTTCTATTTGTGGATGATTTAATGCTTTCTTAGCTAGCAAGTCTACTTCCTCATTTCCATCCACACCCACATGTGCAGGTACCCAGAGACAATTTACCTCTATCCTTAACTGCCTTATTCGAAACAAACTTTGTAAAACTTCAAATACTAAGTCTTGTCTAGCTTCAGATTTGCCACTTAGTAGACTAGCAGCCATTGAGTCACTATATCACAGTTCTTTCTGGTTGAACTTCTTCGATCCACTGTAGAGCTAGTATGATAGCTAATAATTCAGTAGTAAAAACTGACACATGAATCTGATAATCTTTTTGCAATTCTTATTTTAAAAGTAGGAATATATACTGCAGCTGCTGTTCTTCAGACTCTGGTTCGACCCATCTGTAAATACCTGTAACACAGAATAATACTCTTGCATTATATATTGTTGAACTACTAATTCAGTTGGCATGTTCATCTCCGTTTTTTTTATTATTTTGTGAATTTGTAAGTCTATTAGCGGCATAGGGAACAACCAAGGGGGAATTGCTGGAATAGCAACAGAAGGAGCAATTTCATGGTCTTTCAACTCCAAACTGTTTGCCTCCTTCCTTACTACCCAACCATAGCGTTGTTATTTCTTTGTATTCATATTCCCAACAATCTTTCAGAAGTAGTGTAACTGGATGGTTTTCCAGATGTCCCTTTACACCAGACCAGTACCTTAATCACAACTGAAACCTACGCTGTTCTAGAGGAAATTCTCCCATTTCAACTTGTAATGAAGCCACCGGAGAAGATCTAAATGCACCACAGCAGATGCGCAAAGCTTGATTTTGTATTACCTCTATCTTTTTATAAAAGTCACATCAGAAGACGGTGGTTCTTTTAAGTCACATGCCAGGGTTTATTTTTATTAAACATTAACAGGTTTCTTTCTGTTCATTACAACCGTCTTGGAGACTTTCCATGCATTCGAATCGAGTATATCCTTTATACATTTTATTGTAAAATTGTAATTAAATAGCCTATCATTCCAGGACATCAGGGAAGCTGTCCTGGGGCCTGTTTTATAAAACAAGTTTACCAAATAAGCCAGGTTTATTTCAGTTAGTCTGACTTATTTTGAACCAAATCAACAGACTAACTGAAATAAACCTGGCTTATTTGGTAAACTTGTTTTATGAAACAGGCCCCAGGACAGCTTAAGTACAATGACAAGCATTAACCAAAATCTTACAGCATTTAGGCTAAATAAATAAATTCTAAAAGTTTTTCTGGTGAGACCTTTTCCCATTGAAGAACTTTCTGAGTATAGGCTACCTTTGCCTAGAGATATTAAAAACACACTTTTTAAACGCAAATGTTTACAGCAAGTGGCCATTGGCCAATATAAACAATAAATAAACGCCCTTTGTTTACATTAATTATATAAACCTGTTTGTTTGTTGTTGTTTTTATCTGAAAAATCAAACATATGTAGAAAATAATGAAGACTTTCCTTGAAATTATGTCATAACTTTGTCAAACAAATTTATTACGCACATTAATAATGTATTAATGACATAATAAACTCACAGAATTGAAGTTCAATGAATCTCATGTTATCTTGATTTAAGCACTTTTGTTAATTAATAAAATTAATAAAAACAGTTGAAGAACTTAAAAGGTGTTATATTCAATGCAGGATGCTGCTTTTATGCACACTGTAATTGATAAAGAACAACTTGTAAAGGACAGCATTGAGGTGATTACAAATTTCACATCCTGTATTTATTATAATTTTTTTTACAGAGTTTACAGAAGTCAGAAAAAATTAATTAGGGGTGTGTAACATTTGAGGGGGTTCAAAAGAATCCAGCACAGCAGCTTTTTGGCTGATGGGAGTGTTGCTGGCCAGCAGAGGGAGCTCATCACATGAAAACACACTTGGAATTTGCACAAAAAAAAGCACCTAAAGGACCCTCAGACTGTGAGAAACAAGATTCTCTGGTCGGATGAACCTTAATTCCAAGCATCATGTTTGAAGTAAAGCAGGCACTGCTCATCACCTGCAGAGTACCATCCCAAAAGTAAAGTGTGCTAGCAGCAGCCTCATGCTGTGGAGCTGTTTTTCAGCGGCAGGGACTGAGTAAAACGTCAGAGCAGAAGGAAAGCTCCAAAATATTGAGATCAAAATATATAAAACCCAGTCCAGAGCATTCAGAACCTCAGACTGGGCAGAAGGTTTACCTTTCAACAGGACAATGACCCTAAGCACACAGCAAGAGTGGCTTATAGACAACTCTGTGAATGTTCTTGAGTGGCCCAGCCCCATCCTGGGCTTGACCCCAATCAAATATTTCTGGAGAAACCTGAAAATGTGCGTCTGCCCCCATCCAACCTGACAGAGCTTGAGAGGTGAAGAGGTGAGGAGAAGAATGGCAGATAATTGCCAAATGACGATGAGAAAAGCTTGTCACATCAAACAAAAAAGACTTGAGGCTGAAAAAAAGCTGCTTCAGCTAAATATTTAGTTTTTTTTTTTAATAAATTTACAAAGTTGTGACAATTCTGTTTTTGATTTGGCAATATGGTGTATGGAGTGTAGATTGATGAGGGAAAAAAAAGTAATTTAAAGCAGTTTAAAATAAGGCAGCAACATAAAAAAAACATGAAAAATGAAGGGGTATGAATACTTTCGCAAGGCACTGTAAGTAATAAGAACCGACAAACACAACTGAAAACTAAGGGCTTTACAGGGCAAGCTATAGGGAACTTAATGAGACAAAGGTCTAAATTATGTCTAACAAAGGAAACAAACAAGGGCATGATCATTAGGGGATGTGAAATAACTGAAAGGAAACATACTGTAAATAAATAAATGAAATCATAGCTATCCTAAACTTTTGAACAATGGTGTATATTCAGATAAGCATATCTGCAGTAGGGCAGTGGTTTGTGTATGTGTGTGTGTGTGTGTGTGTGTGTGTGATGCAATGAAAAAAGGGAGGTTACAGTTTTTTTTCTCTCTTCATTTTAGGCTATTTACATTAGGTAGTTAAATTCGACCTACTTCATTTTCTTTCTTTTATAATTTATTGTGACTAATTTTTATAATTTTACCTGTGACAAGATATTAAAATTGATACTACACATACAGTAAACTATTAAATAAATGTATTTAGGTTGTAAGGTCAATTCCATGGCACACTTCCCACAGTTCACTGGTTGAGCTCTGTGGGCTTTTTTTGTGTGTTTGTGTTGGACACTTTCTGTTGTGTTTCTGTTGTGACTTATTTTTACAGTTCAGTACATTGTTTTTCCTGGGTTGTCCTCAAGATGAACTATGAAACTGAAGCCCAACAGATGGTTTGATTGCCCTACATGATCTCCTGTTTATGATAACACTTATTCTTATCCACTTTTTCTCTGGCAAGCGTGAATAGAGAATAACTCTAGAGCAACAGCAGTTAGAAAACTAGGCCTATACTTATGCAGACAATGCAAATTTAGGGTTAGATCTCAACAACACTGGCAAATAAAATGGTTCAGAGCACAACAGTCTGACATTCTTTTGGACGTCACCAATCAAACCATTTTTGTACTTTTTCATCAAGACAGGGCAGGATAATTTATATAGTGCAAAATGCGCAGTGATAGGTGTTTTACATAGGCATGGGAAAAGGCAAAGAAAAACAGAAATGTAAAAGTCTTTTAAAATCACTGAAAGAAAAAGACAAAGTTTAATTTAAAATCAATACAAAGGAAAGAAACCGTACAGAATGAAATAATGCAGTAGGTAAAGTACATATTCGTTAAGCATATTTTTGACTTATTTAGGTCCAAACAAATAATCAGAAAACATATAATTTACTTTTGACTTTGATTCATGAACATCACAGTAATCAATAAAGTTTACGCTCAAATGAGCCCCTCCAGTTATTGCTATTTGAACTGACAATGCAGTGCTGAAATTGATTGTATTTTCCAGGTTTTTAAATAAAAATGTAAGAAATTACAGCCATATTCACAGAGCACCTGTGTATGTGCATAGCTTATATCTCCAGCAGGCTTGTGTACAGCAATTATAGAAAAGCAATTGATCAATAAATCAGCAATTATAGAAATGTGGATCGCTGTTATGAATCAAACTGATCTAGTTTTGGATGCTTGTTTGTTGTGTAGACATGGTGTTTTAATAAAGCACTATAGAACTTTCCACCAATAGAAGCTCAACAAGTCAATTTATGCAGACTCGAAGAGGCTTGCATCTCAGGCCCTGTTTATCCATGGTATTAATCAGAAATTTCCTATTTCTGAAGCTTGAATTTACCAGTCCTTTTCAAGTGCTTTGTTGTCAGACAGAACAGAAATCATGGTGGATGGTCCATTCATGAGTTCATTCTTGCCTGTTTCTTGGGGAAATCTACTTAAAGCCAAGATACTTAGTCAATATCCAACAGGTTTTGAATAAGATGTAGTGTCCCATTCATTGGTAACATTCTTTAACGCCTTTAAAGTCCAAATGAAGTTCTTAGCAATGCATATTACTAACCAAAAAATAAGTTTTGGTATATTTGCGGAAGGAAATTTACAAAACATCTTCTTGGAACATGATCTTTACTTATCCTAATGATTTTTGGCATAAAAGAAAAATCTATAATTTTGACCCATACAATGTTTTGTTGGCTATTGCTACAAATATACCTGTGCGACTTATGACTGGTTTTGTGGTCTAGGGTCACAAATATGCAGCACAACTAGTAATTTTGTCATTTCAAGTCTAGGTCTTCCAACCAGGGTGACTAAACCTCTGCAGATGATCCAGAACGTGGCAGCATGTCTGGTCTTCAATCAGCCAAAGAGAACCTGAACACATCTGAACTACTAAGACCATCACATCCTTCAAGAAGCAGCTGAAGACACAGCTTTTTCGAAAGCACCTACACACTTACTCTCACAAAAATACATTCTTCTCTGCTCTTCTCTAGCTGGTTTCTTAATATAGTACACCTGGCACTGTGTACTATGAATATTTCTTTTCTCTTTTGTAAGTCACTTTGGATAAAAACTTGATGGATAAATGGATAAATATAAAAGTAAACTTCCCCAACACTGCTCAGCACCTCAGTCTGGCTTTGACTGACATTCACCACGAGTTTACACATGATGATGCCTAATTAAAAGTGTTTACATTTACTGTACTTTTACTTGAGTGTGGAACATGAGGCATTTTTCCACCACTGCTCAATATGTAGGCCAGAGAAATCCACAGGACTGCACAGCTGAAGACCAAACCAAGAAGAAGCCAACAGTCATCAGTGGATCCTACAAAACATAGAACAAGAGTGGAGAGCAGTCTGCTTACATCTTCCATGATAACAAGAATAAAGGCCAGTTCAGTTCATTTTAAAAATCATTCTAATTATATGGAAATAGTGAAGATCACATCACAACTGTAATAATAATGACACAGAGGAGCAATGTCATTGGAATCAGAATGATTTTTTCCAGCTGATAAACGATGAAAACAGCCAATCCGAATCCACTCGACTTTAAAAAGCTTGAGTATTTAAAGCCTCAGATGAAATAACTGTAGCACACACTTATAATAAACAGAAAGTTATTGTGTGTTGGAGTGGATGCTAATATCATTATCGTTAAAGTTATTTTTATAGCTATTATTCTCTGTCTGAGCAGGCCTTTATCCTCACATTTTACATTTACTTTATGATGGTTTCCCATCTATAGGATTGTACAGATTTTCTGTAATGCATCAAAACCTGAAATACATTTTTTGTTGTTGTTGATGCCAACTATGCAATGTTTTAAAAACAAGACATAGCTGCAAAAAAAGAAGCAGCTAAAGAAACACCTCTTTTACAAACATTTACCACTATAAACTCTGCATAAAAAACAACTGAAAATAATTTTAAAATATAAAGATTAAGCGACTCACCAGTGTTATTCACATAGAGGACACCTGAAGCACTTCCATACTGGTTTGAGGCCGTACAGATGTATACACCATTAAAATCAGAGGACGATTTTGGGACGAAAAGCTTGTTGCTGTCAGAACGAGGAGTACTTCCATTCACTCTGTTAATAAAGACACATTAGGGAGACTAGTGAATCCGACATGTGATAAATATAATATACATGGGCATATGTGACCCTGGAGCAAAAAAACTGTTATAAGTAGCATGGGTATATTTGTAGCAATAGCCAACAATACATTGTATGGGTCAAAATTATCGATATTTCTTTTATGCCAAAAATCATTAGGATATTAAGTAAAGATCATGTTCCATTAATATATTTTGTACATTTCCTAGCGTAAATATATTAAAACTTATTTTTTGATTAGTAATATGCATTGCTAAGGACTTCATATGGACAACTTTAAAGGCAATTTCCTCAATATTTTTTTTTTTTTTTTTTGCACCCTCAGATTCCAGATATTCAAATAGTTGTATCTCGGCCAAATATTGTCCTATTCAAGCAAACCAAACATCAACAGAAAGCTTATTTATTCATCTTTCACATATGTGTCAGATTTTGATTATAAATCTCAATTTCAAAAAATTTACCCTTATGACTGGTTTTGTGGTCCAGGGTCACATATACAAGTGATAATGTAAATCAATAAAAGCAAAACACAAACTTGAAAACGTTAAACAGCATAACATAACACATAACAATGATGAATAATGATGATAATTAATTAGTCATCTTATTTTATATTATATTTGATACTTTTTATATTTTATAGCCTACTTATTTTACGTGTCCGATTCCACACTTCTTGTTTTCTGAATCCAAATGTTCCCAAGTCTTGAGTAATACAATATTCCCAAATATTACACTTACAGATATCAGTTTCCATCATCCAAACTGAGTAAAAAAAAAAAATATTATATTATAAATTAAATATTTACATGCAACAAAACAGCTATGCCTAAAAATTAACAAGCAACTCTGCCATACAACTCTAAATGTGTCTGAAATGTGTAGGAATTAAAGTACTAAAAAGCACATGATTTCATTACTTGATCCAGATGTAGCTGGTTGGTGTTGGGTTACAATCCACTGAACAAAGATATTCTTGAGTCTGTGTTGGATCATCAGGAGATATCACCACCAATTCTGGAGGATCTAAGAGTTGCAAAATATAATAATAATACTTTAAAACTTTAATAGTAATAATATATGACTTACCATAAACATAGTTCATGTAGTTTTTAATCTAGGGATGCTTCATTTACAGGAGGGAATCTGTGCCAATCAAGTTTGACATCTGGCCGGTTATAACCATTATGTAGGCCAGGAAAAGTTTAACTTTCTTCTTCTATGAAAATTCCCTTGCATTCCAGCTCCACCAACCAACAGATTCCAGATACAGAGGCTCAGCACAACTTACAGTCACAGTAAATCTGTCAATAGTCACTAAGTGCACTAAGCTAGTTTATGACTTGTTTGAATTAGTTTGACAGTGTTTACATATACAGTGTAAATGCATATGTTACTTACAGTGGACATTTATTGTGTAGTCAAGTTCTAGCTCTTTTGTTAGTGTGCTGTGTTTTACCACACACTGGATCTTCTTCTGGTTTAAATCTTTAGATGGTGCACCAAGTATGTGGGACACAGCCGTGACGCTTCCATCTGTGTGCTCTGAGTAGCTGGTTTCTGTCCTCAGTGAGTCATTCAGAGCTCCTAATCTCCAAAACACCTCTGCTGCAGGCCAGCCATTGAAAGCGACACACGATGCCAAAATAATGTTGAAATGACCTGAAACATGTGTCTTTCCTGTAACATTTCCCACCGGAGGAACTACATTTGAAATAAAAAATTACAATAGATGAATTATGTCAACAATGTGAACATGACAAAATAGTTCAGCTTTTGGTTTGGATTATTACTAAAAGTAGAGTTTTGAAATTCTACCCAATAGCTAATAATTTTTTATAAATTGCAGTATATAAAAATTAAATACTTAATACTTAAATAAAAAACATAATAGTTTTTGTCCTTTAAATTTCAATTATGTCAAATACATTGACCGTTGGAAAACAAAATAGACAATAATTGTTATGTTATTGTTATTGTGCATACAAGCACTATCATTTCATTTTTACAATTTTGCTTTAAACACACCATGTCTGTAAGAGGAAATATAATGATGAATCATTTAAAATGGGAAATTCTGTCCATTATGTGTTGTTAAATTTTGATGCTTGAGACAATGTCTTCTGTGTTCAGCAAGAGAGTTGGAACAACATGGGTGGGTAAATGACAGATCTGTAATTTTCGGGTGAATCCTTTAAGCATTTACAAAGCAAGTTTGTCTTTTAAATCAGATAATAACATTCACAGTCTTACCAAGTACGATGACATTGATGTTCGTCTGATTTTGTCCACTAGGAAATATGAAGATACAAGTATAGATCCCATCATCCAGCAGTGTCATTCCCAGCAGCTGAACCGATCCATTCTTCTCTTTAATATTCCCAATAAATTTGACCTTGACCAGTAAATCGTTTTTGTGTTCAGTTTTACCATCTTTGTCAATGATTAAGAAGGTTTCCTGTTTAGGGTTTTCTCTTGTCTGTTTCTGCCAGACAATATGAGTTAAATTCTCCTCTGTCTCAGTCAGATGACAAAACAAAGTGATATTTCCTCCTTTTTTGACTGATGCATCATGACCAATAATCTTAACACCTGCAAAATACATAAAAAGAAAAAAAAAGTAAGTAAACATAAATATCTTCTGGAAAATAAGTGAGCTGTGCTCACGAATCAAAACTGAATCAAGGTTGATTTGTGTTTTGTTAAATTTTTAGCATGACAACACAAATGACCAAAATTAATTTGATTTAATTTTAATTTACTGAAAAGATGATATGTTATCACTCAGTAACTCTAAAATCACTAAGCCCCAAAATCCTAAACTCAAATCATACATAGTTAAGTTAGCATATAGTAAATAAAGAAAGAAATGCAACTTACCTGTTATGCTGTTGCATTTGAGATAAATCAAAAACAGACCGAAGAATAAGTCAAAAATATTTCTTCTCCAAAGCAGAAGATTCATGTTGTCCAAAGCTGTTAAAAACCACTTCTCCTGAACTACTCTCATGTCTCTCGCTTTAGTCTGTGTGCTCAATGTAAGCCAGCGGTTGCTGACTGCCCTCACATTAGAAAACAAGTTAGTTCAAAGACAGTTTGCTTTGAGGGGTTGCACCTCAGATTTGAAAAAGGCTGAAAAATCTGTGGACCGTTGGATGAGCAGAAGGGAAAGGAGGAGCAAGAGCTCCTTGTGTTGTTTATAAAGCTGTTCGGTATCTGTAATTGAGTGAAGTTGCACAACAGCATGTACGTGTGTGTGCTCACAAGGAAATGTGTCAGGGCTCTGCCCTGGCAGCTTTGTCTGTGTTGTCTTTGTTTAATGTTTCTTTCTTTGTAGCCCTCATGTACTTTCCTCCCTTTATATTGTGCTGTTTTTCCTCTTATGTTTGCGGGTTCGTCTTGTGCCATAGAGACAGTTACTGACTTGCTGCTCTATATTCCAGTCTTGCCCTGTTATTGTGTATCCTTGCTGCAGTTTTTGCTCTTGATTTTCTATCTTCTGATTTTTGGTTTTGTTTCTCAGTAATCTTGCTTAACCTGTTAACCCGCACCTGGACGCCAGCGCACTGAACGATCTTTGTTTGCACGTGTCAATGTTTACGAATAAATTAAATGAAACGGGACAAAATTAATCTTGACAAAGTATATATCATTCTGAAGGTCTAAGCCTCAAGCATCGACGATAGATCGCTGTTTTTTCAATGGAAAGCTTATAAGGAATGCATTTGCTAAATTTTTGTAAGCAGTACACATCAAAACATGCATAATAAAAATGCAGTACATACCAGATTCATCGTAATAATGAGTCACAAACGCATCCACTGCTGTAAATCCCAGTTTAGTTAGAAAGGTATAGGTCCACTGAACAACATCCCATAGAGCACTTTTAGTCCAACGAAACAATAACGTTGTAATATGGATGGTTATTCCTTTGTTTATGTCTCATTTCTTCGGAGAGAGTTATTGTTTGTATCTGTTATGGAATAACTTGCGCTCAAAAAACAGCATCTTGGTAGTAAAAAGCAACATGGTTTTGTAGCACGCAGTGTCACAAACAGAATGAGACCATCCACTAAAAAAAAAAAGTGAAAGATACACGGAATATTGTTTATTTGAATTTTGGCACTCTCTCGTGACTGCTCATGACGCACGCTGTGACGCACCTGTCATCTGATGGGGCGTAACTTAGTGATCAGCTTTTTGATCGGCAAATAATTCCTTATTTTTTTTTCTCTATTCAATAATTTTCATATATGTGTGTATGTTTTATGGGGAATGTGGCTGTATCTGCATGATTACCATCTGTATAGTCTCAGCCTCAGACGTCACGCCCACGGAACGTTGGCTAAATGTCTGATGCATATGGCACACTTTTCTGGAAGCACTTCAGGAATGTCGAAGTCGTCATCTGACTGGTTGAATTAAACCGGATTTCCGGGAGACGCGAGTGTCGCGTTTATTTTCGGTCCGCCGGGAAACAAAGATGCTGTGGTGCCAAACCCCCTCACGAAAGAAGAAAGCCGTCGTGTTTACAAATGTGACGACGAACGCTTATCAGGGTCAACTAAACGCTGGATTTTCAAAAGTATGTGAAATATTTAAAGTTCGCGGCATAGAATCTTTAAAATACATCTGAGAGTTTCACACACTGGTCTGTTATTGTGGCGACATTTCCACGCCCCGAAACGTGATGCTAAACTAAACGAACTGTGATTGGTTGTTTGACATGTCGGTCAAATGGCCTCATGGGCGGGCCTTGGCCAATGAAGCGGACATCTATTCCAGACCTTCAGCCGTCAGTCTGAAGGTCTGGCTATGCGAGACTACCATCTGTATGACGGCACATCAGCGTGTGATTACTGGTTGTATGAGCAGCTATCAGTGTGAATGATGTCTATATGAACGGCCATTAGAGTGTGATTATTGACTATATGGCCGATCACCTGTATGACTGATCGTCAGCATGTGATTACTGACTGGGGGAGGGAGGAGGGGACTAGACATAGTCCAAACCAAAAATGGTTGCAGGAAACTCATTTTTCATGGTATCTTCTTCAGATTTGAAATATAAACTCATGAGACATGTGACTTTCAACCCATTACTTTTGTGGATTGATCCAGGACTGATTTCATGTATTTGTATATGAAATAAAAATGTGGTAAAAAAATGTGGTAAAAAAAATTTCAAGGCACTTCAGTGTCTATAAATTTTTTATCTTTTTGAGCATTATCAACTCTGAATGATGGATGGTAAAGCCCAAAGGGTCTATTTTCCAAAGACACCAAAATTGTGTGTGTAGCACACTGAAGTTAGGTAGGTCATTTTCAGCTGTGAGTCCCAAAATGCGGGGTGCAGGTTAACAGGTTAATTTTACTTGTTATAGCATCTTTAGTTGTTCATCAGTGTTGTTTCTAGTTCCCCTTCAGGAACTCGAGCTGTGTCGGAAAACGCTAGGGGAACACCTTCAGCGATACCAAGCTCTGAATCATATGTGTAATCAGTCCAATCGATGGGCTGTCATTCAGCAAAGCTCTCTGTGTGTGTCAGTCACGATCTATGTTCTGTGAGTCTTATTTACTGTTGTCTGTCAAGTTACACCAAGCATTCAGCAACGTAAAGCTCCAGCATGTCTAAAGCTAGTGCAAAGACAAATAAGGGCGAAAGCAGATCGCGTTATAGACTGTGTGTTCCTCCCTGCCCACGCTACATCACGAGCGGGGATACACACAGTTTGTGCGTGGTCTGCTTGGGAGCGAAGCACGCAGAGTCGGCTCTCGAGGGAGGGGCAGTTGCACTCGTGGGGTTCGCAGCTGGATCTGGTAGAGGGAATGGAGACAGGCAAGTCCCTATCTTCTTCCTCACCTGCCAGATCCACTGCCCGCTCTCTGGGATTGGAAGCCCGTTCTGCGGTTTCTTCCCCCCGGGGAGCGGGCTCGGCACTTCTCCTATCTTCCTCCGAGGAGGTTGATGTGGAGAGCGTCGATTCGCCCCCTCAATCCCCACAGTATGAGGAGCTATTGGAGGTAGTTACTCGTGCGGTCGCTAAGTTAAACATCGATTGTCCCGCCGAGAAACAGGCTGAACCGCAGAAAAGTAAACTCGATGAACGCTTTCTGCGTACTAAGCTGCTACCTCCACGCCTGAGCCTGCCTTTGGGGAGCGGTCGCCATCTCATGTGGCACATCAACTGCCTGGAGATGCTGGCCGTGTTTCAAGCACTCAAACACTTTCTTCCAGACCTAAGAGATCGCCATGTGTTGGTGCGCACCGACAACACAGCGGTGGTCTTTTATATCAACCACCAGGGAGGTCTGCGTTCACGCCCCTTATACAAGCTGGCGCACCAGATACTTGTGTGGTCCCATGACAAGCTCCTCTCGCTGAGAGCAGTTCATATTCCTGGGCATCTCAATATGGGAGCAGACATCCTGTCGAGGCAGGGGCCGAGGCCCGGGGAATGGATGACTCATCCCGATGTGGTGAAGCAGATATGGAGAGTTTTTGGCCAGGCTCAGGTGGATTTGTTTGCGACTTGTCAGACATCGCACTGTCCCCTCTGGTTCTCTCTGACTCATCCAGCTCCACTGGGGCTGGATGCTATGGTACAGACTTGGCCGAGGCTTCGTCTGTACGTTTTTCCCCCGATCGCTCTGCTCCCGGGAGTTCTAGAGAGAGTGCGCCGGGACGGGGTCCGTCTATTGCTAGTAGCCCCGTTCTGGCCGGGCCGAGTATGGTTCTCGGACCTGATTTCTCTCCTCGACGGCTCTCCATGGGAGATTCCCATCAGGAGGGATCTCCTCTCACAGGTAGAGGGCATGATCCTTCACCCCTGCCCGGAATTGTGGAAGCTGTGTGTGTGGCCCCTGAGGGGGCACAACTCATAGCCTCTGGTCTCTCAACCGAGGTTGTTGAGACCATCCTCCAATCTAGAGCTCCCTCAAAGAGGAAACTGTATGCCCTGAAGTGGAGACTCTTCACTTCATGGTGCGGAGACAGCCAGCTTGACCCAGTTAACTGACCGATTGATACAGTGCTGGAGTTCTTGCAGGCCCGTTTCTCCGCAGGGTTAACCCACTCCACCCTGAAGGTCTACGTGGCAGCTATAGCGGCCGGCCTATCACGCCCCTCTTGGTGGTCAGTCAGTGGGCAAGGACCCCCTGGTTACACGTTTCCTCCGCGGTGTGATGAGGCTGAGGCCTCAGGTACGATCTCGTGTCCCTCCTTGGGACCTCGCTGTGGTGCTAGAAGCTCTCTGTAGGCCTCCCTTTGAGCCTATCGAGGAGATATCAGATCGTCTTCTTACGTTAAAGACTGTGTTTATCTTAGCAATATCTTCTCTAAAGAGAGTTGGGGATCTGCAGGCCCTTTCTGTGGCCCCTTCCTATCTCGACTTTGCGCCAGGTCTGGCCAAAGCTTTTCTGTACCCTCGTGCGGGGTATGTCCCTAAGGTCCCCTCCTCTACACCACGGCCTGTCGTACTTCAGGCTTTTTGTCCTCCTCCCTTCAGGGGGCCCGACCAGCAGAGGCTTAACTGTATGTGTCCAGTGCGAGCACTGGAAGCATACGACCATAGAGCTGCCCTGTGGAGAAGGGCGGACCAACTGCTCGTCTGCTATGGTCCCCCTAATAGAGGTCATCCTGCTTCCAAGCAGACCCTCAGCCGGTGGATAGTTGATGCCATTACTGTTGCCTATGAGTCCTCTGATCTCCCCTCACCATTGGGGGTCAAGGCTCACTCAACAAGAAGTGTGACGGCCTCCAAGGCCTTTCTGGCAGGTGTGCCTATGCAGGACATCTGCAACGCTGTGGGATGGTCTACGCCACTCACGTTCGTCAGGTTCTATGACCTAGATTTGCGAGCCACTCCAGGCTCTTCTGTTATCTTGCCATAGCTGTGCTCTTCCACACTAGGCAGGGATTTGCAAGTCTGGTGGCATGGACATCTCGTTATCACATCCCCTAGCGTTTTCCGATGCAGCTCGAGTTCCTGAAGGGGAACGTCCCAGGCAGGGCCGTGCAGAGACCTTTGGAGGGGCAGGTGCTCAAAGTATAAAAGGGGCACATGGAACACGGCTTTTAATAGGGCTGTGCTCCTTGCTGATATGTGCATCGAAATGGATGCTTCTTTATTGATACAGCAGCAAATGCCATGACGCAGGTTTGAAAAAGAAACAGAACAGAAAAGACCATTTTAAGTTTAAATGTTAAAGACATTTTTTGCACCTCTTAATTACTCTGGAATGATATTATTATTATTATTATTGTTGTTGTTGTTGTTGTTGTTATTGTGTTTACAGGGTATGGTGGTTTTGCTGTTGTGAACACTACTGTTGTTGTTGTTGTAGAAAAAAATATTCCTGTCTTATTTAAAATAGAATTCTATTCTAATCCTGTTCTGAATTTATTCATTTTTTTGAATGATAATGATTATAAAAACAGGATTGATCAGTATAAGCCTGTTTTACCAGTGTTGTGATAATTATTTTTAAGGCACTCTACGATTTTTAAATAAATACTGTAATAATAATAGTTCAAAGTATGAATAGTTTTTAGTCAGATAACATAAAAAAGACAAGACACCTCGATGCGCTTTAAACTTTTCCCAATTAAACAAGAACGAAAGAGAACAAGCACCTTTGTTTGTATTGCTGTGTGTAGAACTACGTTAGCTGCATTTTTAATATTTAATATTAATTTTAATAAAATGTAAATTCGTCCCCGGCACTTTATTCAAGCTCGAGCAGGTGTTTTCACATAGAGGTTTCTAGATTTAAATCTAGAAACCAATCATAAAATTATCATTAGGAAAACATTGAACAAAAATATTGTAGCCCCTTGCTGCAGAGCTAACCTGGCTTCCACAGGCTACACACAGCAAAATAAACAACAGCTGTGCATGATCTCTTTACGCCGTTCTCGTAAAATAATAATAATTAAATAATATAAGTTTACAAGCACACCACTCCGCTGAGAACTCCACTTACCGGCAGCCGCGGACGTTATTGAAGGCATCCTAAAGGTGTCTGAATGTGAGGGATCATCCCGGATGAGATCGTCAGGTGAAAGGTCATCATGTGGATAATTTAATTTACGGCTAAACTATTATTAATTAATTTTACTAATAGTTAGATTGGGCAGGCCTTCACAAAAGGGCGTTTAATTACAAAAAAAAAATAATAATAATTGCCTTGACAAAAGGGCACTTTGGGCATCAAGGGGAAAAGGGGCAGGTGCTCAAGCACCCACCGCCCCCCCCCCCTCTGCACGTGCCTGGTCCCAGGTTACGTATGTAACCATGGTTCCCCGAGGGAACGAGACGCTGCGTTGCAGGGCCATACTTCCAGCATCCCTACTAGAGCTTGCTTCATTCCTAGAAGCTAACGCCGGCTGCACCTCACATGCTTTTAAGCTTCCTGGTCATGACGTCACCCGCCGCTGACGTCTCGCCCATCGATTGGACTGATTACACATATGATTCAGAGCTTGGTATCGCTGAAGGCGTTCCCCTAGCGTTTTCTGACGCAGCGTCTCGTTCCCTCGGGGAACCATGGTTACATACGTAACCTGGGACGTTTTGAACTTCTTGGATTTTATACTTTAGTTTTTTCATTAGTCCAAATTTAGATATTTCCTTTACTTTTTGTTTTTTTGTTTGTTTTTATTTTCTTGTTATTTTTTCCCTTTTATTACATGTTGTTTCTCCTCGTGTTGCTGAGTAGTGTTGTTGTTGTGTGGTTTTGAGTGCTGTCTTGCTGTGTGTTCCCTCCAGTCCTGCTCTACCAGCCTGCGACTCCCTGCCTGTCGGTTCCCCAAGGCAGTCTGCCAACCTAGCCTGGTGCTGAGAATATACAGTGGCATGCAAAAGTTTGGGAACCCCTTGCAGAATCTGTGAAAATGTGAATAGTTTTAACAAAATAAGAGAGATCATACAAAATGCATGTTATTTTTTATTTAGTACTGTCCTGAGTAAGACATTTTACATAAAATATGTTTACATATAGTCCACAAGACAAATAATAGCTGAAATTATTCAAATAACCCCCTTCAAAAGTTTGGGAACCCTTGGTTCTTAATACTGTGTGAGGTTACCTGGATGATCCACGACTGTTCTTTTGTTTTGTGTTGGTTGTTCATGAGTCCCTTGTTTGTTCTGAACAGTTGAACTGAGCACTGTTCTTCAGACAAATCCTCCACGTTCTGTAGATTCTGCAGTTTTCCAGCATTTTTGCATATTTGAACCCTTTCCAGCAGTGACTGTATGATTTTGAGATCCATCTTTTCACACTGAGGACAATTAATGGACTCAAACACAACTATTAAAAAAGGTTCAAACATTCACTGATGTTCCAGAAGGAAACACGATGCATTAAGAGCCGGGGGGTGAAAACTTTTTGAATTTGAAGATCAAGGTAAATTGTACTTAATTTGTCTTCCGGGAAACATGCAAGTATCTTCTGTTGCTTCCGAAGGGCAGTAATAAATGGAAAAAAATATATATTTCAACAAAAGAAAAAAGTTGGAAATCTTCATCCTGTTCAAAAGTTTTCACCCCCCGGCTCTTAATGCATCGTGTTTCCTTCTGGAGCATCAGTGAATGTTTGAACCTTTTTTAATAGTTGTGTTTGAGTCCATCAATTGTCCTCAGTGTGAAAAGATGGATCTCAAAATCATACAGTCACTGCTGGAAAGGGTTCAAATATGCAAAAATGCTGGAAAACTGCAGAATCTACAGAACGTGGAGGATTTGTCTGAAGAACAGTGCTCAGTTCAACTGTTCAGAACAAACAAGGGACTCATGAACAACCAACACAAAACAAAAGAACAGTCGTGGATCATCCAGGTAACCTCACACAGTATTAAGAACCAAGGGTTCCCAAACTTTTGAAGGGGGTTATTTGAATAATTTCAGCTATTTTTTGTCTTTTGGACTATATGTAAACATATTTTATGTAAAATATCTTACTCAGGACAGTACTAAATAAAAAATAACATGCATTTTGTATGATCTCTCTTATTTTGTTAAAATTATTCACATTTTCACAGATTCTACAAGGGGTTCCCAAACTTTCGCATGCCACTGTATCTCTGATACTGGCCTGCTTTAAATATGTTTGGAATGTGGGCAGAAATTTTGCATGTCCAAAAACAGCACTTAAACTGGCCTTAGTCAGCTCGTAGTCTTCCTTAACAGCAGGTGAAAGAGTCTGCCAGTATGCAAAGGTGGGTCCCATGAGCTTAGCAGGAAGAAGTGTAGCTTTATCAGGTGGTGTGGCAGAGACATTCAATGCCACTTCAAATCTCTGTATCCATGAGCCGAATGGTTCAGCGTTATCGCCCGAAAAAGGAGCAGGAAGATCAATTCTGAAAGGCACATGCGAATTTACAGCAGGCACCGCGTTGTAACCCGGCTGACCATTTAAAATATAGACCCGAACCCGTACGGGTCCCGGGTCGGGTCCCGGGTCCTCGGGTCTCGGGTCCTCCGTGAAGACCTCTAATAAGCGACGTGCGAAGAACGGGCCCCAAGACTGCTGTGCTTCGAACTCCATTATTTTCAACATTTTCATTAGCTGTGTTTTTCTGCCTCATTCCACCCGACTACCTCGTGCGTTTCTCCCTTTTTTCTCTCTCTTCCTGTCGTTCCTTTCCGCTCTCTACTCTCTCGATATCTCGCGTACAATCTTTATTTAAACCTTCCCATTTCGATTCTTACAATAGTATCGTGCTACAGCGCACCGCCGTCGAAATGTACTGTACAACACGACATACATTCACATCAAATGTTATCTCAGGGGTAGAATTACACTCACTGGACACTGCACTTATTCGCAGTCACAAAAGTGCATTATTTGCATTTGCAATATTTGCATATTTGCTGTAAAGCCTTGCCAGTTAAACATTTCATTCGTGTGTTGTTCTGATGTGCTCTTTTTCTGAGTGTGTACACCTGAAGCGCACACACACTAGTAAAAAGCCTGTCAAACAGCACCTAATTACTGGACTAAGTTATGTTTTGCTTCTGATTGAGCTAATACTGTCAAAAACACACAATGATTACATATAAAGACAGTTGGTTATGTCTAAAGAGAAAGTAAACAGCTGAGAGAAAAAGGGATGAATGCCTGTATAGTATATTAGATGCGTGCAGCTCTTAAATCGACAGTAGCCTATTAAACATTGTCATTAAAAGAACAGTTCACCCAAAAATTACATTTGTCATTATTTACTCACTTACGTTATCCCAAACCTGTATTAATTTATTTCTTGTGCTGAAAACAAAAGAACATATTGTGAAGAATGTGACTTTTTCCCACTGACTTTGATGGTGGGAAAAAAATTATAAAATACTATGGAAGTAACTGGGCACCTGTTACCCACATTGTTCAAAATAAGTTTTATGCTTAACAGAAGAAAGAAACTCATTCGGGTAAAAAAAAAAAAGTGAGTGAGTAAATGACAGAATTGTCATTTTTTGGGTGATGGTAATAAAACAAAACACAAAGAGAAACTCACTGCTCTTGACTGAAGAACTTTAATACAGTTGCTTTAATAAGAGTCAATATATAATTTATGTATATAGGTGTTTTGTTTTTGTTAATTCAATTTCTTGAATGCTACCGCTAAATACACCTACTGTACCTGAAAATAAAGCACTGTTTGTTTTATTTGTATATTATGTGTATTTGTGACATGTAGCCTATCTTTGTACTTATTTTTTAATAACAAAGATAAAATAATGACAAAGAATTTTATATTTGCCCAGTTTGGCCTAAATGTCTGCCATTATTTTATATTTTATTACCTTGCAAGGCTTTGTTTTTCAAATAGGGAAATTAGTTTGGCTGTACGGCTCAGACAACTTGCAAAATAGTAAAACCAACATGACAAAGAATTGTGATAAAATCGTGATATTTCTGAAAAAAATCATAATGCTATTTTTGCCATATCACCCACCTCATGTACAATTTTCATTTATCATAAGGCTCCCGCCATCCTGGAAAATTGTTCATATTTGAATTATTTAGGCTGGCTCATGTCAAAAAACTGTTCTCATGTCTCTGTATTGTAAGCCTCCATATTCTGGGACTGCATTTGGCTTGGGTCCTTCTTTCATTGTAAATCCTTGGGATTTTTAAAAATATTTTTTATCATCCACAAGGCAGATTCTTGTCTTTAGCAAGCACCATTAACTATAAAACCAACAGCTGCAATTCATATTAGGACAATGCTGGACATCTCTAATATATGTTTTATTATTATTGAGCCAGAGACAAACCAAGCAAGTTTCCATACTGTATATGATATTAGATGGGAATGGAGATATTTTTTAGTGTTCGTCAGCTGATAGTCTGACGATGCCTGAGGTCAGTGTCTGCAGATCTTCTTACCATGGATAATGTTTCCTTTCTGCACCACCGATCCCAAAGGCAAATGTTCACCAGCTTGTTTGGATGGTATTCAGGATTTGCTTTACTGGATTTGATTTGCATTTTTGTCCTTGGAAAAACAATCAGTTGGGTCTGTAAAAACACAGAGAACCTGAGAGAAAGTCAGAAGGTGAAAGGTTTTTAAGTTCTATCAGAATCCTAAATATATTTTGTTCATGGTTTTTGTTATACCTGGATTTTCTCAAATGTAGTAATAAATAAATTTGTTTGTACAAATATTTCTGTGTGTACTGTACATTAAAAGTGTAAGCATACAGCAGTTTTCACATTTCGATTCTTGTTTGAATCCCAAACACCATGAATCTTTGATACACATTGGAAGTGTTTGATTTCATCTATGCTTGGTTATTTAGTAATGGTTTTTAAGGATTACAGTAGAACTAATTAAAACAAATTGTGTTTGTATGTTGTTCAGAAGAGAGCCAAATCTGGGACCACTACATTAACCAAACTGTGTAGCACATGCAAACATATTTCATGCCATATTTCTCTGCCCAGTTTCTTTCTTAGAAATATTATGAAGTTTCTTTGATTGGTTAAATCCACCTGTTTTGTTTGCTCTGTCTGTAAAGGTGTGCTGTGATTGGTCACACCATCACACTCATTTGTCATTGGCTGTATGTCAGTTTAAGTAAGAGAGAGTCAGTGTCATCATGCACAGTTCTTTCCTCAACTTCAACTGATCACTGAAAAATCACAGAAACTCTTTCTTCAGTGGATGAAGATGAAGACGACACTCGCTCTGCTCCTAATCATTGAGCTCTACTGTCTCTCCTCCGGTCTCAAACAACATTTCTTTGTGAATGAGCAGAAGAAATGGTTTTGTGCGCAAAAGCACTGCAAAACTTATTTTCATGTCCTCTCCACCTTCATCAATGCGAGTGAGGAAGGTAGATTTTTGGCTAATGCATCTGGTCAAACTTCTAATGCCTGGGTTGGACTCCACAAAAAGACCGAAACAGGAGTCTGGAAGTGGGAGGAGTCAGGAGGTATAGATGCTGAACGAATTAGCTGGGATCCTGCATTTAATCAACCAACTAATCTTGACAATGAAAACTGTGTCTTTCTACACAAAACCAATAAATTGCATGATGAAAATTGCAATATCACTAAACCCTTCTTCTGCATGACAAACTTTGTTCTGGTGCCTCAGAAAGAGACCTGGGATGGAGCTCTGGAATACTGCAGAACTCATTATAATAATCTGGCAAGTCTGAGCACAGCGAAAAGGATGTATTCTGCTTTACTGGAAATCGCACAGGCTGAAACAGAATATGTGTGGATTGGTCTGCGTTATCTAGCAGGGGACTGGTTATGGGTCACTGGAGATGATCTTGACTACACAGCCAGGTATCAGAACGAACAGCCCCAGTGTCCTGCCAGAGACCTTCGTTGTGGAGCCCTGGGCAAGGAAACAAAGCTTTGGACAAACAGAAACTGTGAGGAGAAGTTCAGCTTCTTTTGCCAGTAGATGGTATGTCACTTGAACAGCTTTTTCAGGATCCCAGATTTTTAACTTTAGATAGATATAATGCCATTACAATATTTGGGCCAGCTGACATCTTTTTACTGTGATCCTCATATGTTATAGCAACCTTTAATAACAGCAGTTAAACATTTTCATTATTAATAAACATCAGCTTTATTGCTAATCTTGTATGTAAACCATTTTTTTGTTTTAATTTGCCAACCTGGGTGCTAGCAGAGTCGATTGTTTTTTGTTTTTTTTCTCACATTACTTTAGTGGTAGTTGAGTTTATAGGAGCTGGAGAGGGGCTACATAGATTTTACTTATTTTATGTCAAATTATGTTAAACTGATCATTTAAATGCTATTGTTGTAACCCCTGGATGCATGACATGTTATTTTATTATTTTTTTTTCAAATTATTGTTATTATTATTATTGCTGTTTTTATTTCTGAATTAAATGTAATTATGTATCTTTTTCTCTTATGTTGCACAGTGATGTTTTTGAGAGTATACCTGTCCACTGTACACCATGGCCGTTTCTCAATACCAAGTACGCAAAGTTCGGACTTGCGTCCTCGGTAGTTCGGACTTCGCAAGTTCGACTCGGGAGTGCGAACTCCTGAGGACGGGAGGACACAAAAGTCCGGTAATTCTGCAAATGGAACAGCAGCGTACTTTATAACGTCAGTCAGCTCGCCTAAGTTATCTACACTGTATTACAATACGACGAAATATATCAAACACCACTGCCTCTTGTTTTCATGTAAACATATTAATAGCCGCAAAAATGTAGTTCATGGAACGTACATACATTACAGTGAAACGAAATATTATATCAAACAGCGTTGCCTCTTTTCTGTTTCATTTAAAATATTAATAGCCACAAAAATGGGGTTCATGCAACGCGTAACGTTACACGCATTACAATAAAACGAAATGATATCAAACACCTCTGCCTTTTCATTTTCTTCAAAATATAAAACACAGCCCTCTTTTCGTTTTCATTTTAAAAATATAAAACATTAATATGTGGTTTAGGTAATATGTGCACATACACTCTGATTCACTGTATGTATAATAAAATGAAATATGACAAGCACAGCTCTGCCTTTTTTGTTAAATGTCCGTTTTAATGAACAATAATAGCCATTATAAAAGTAAAGTAGCCTATAAGAGACTTATGTAATAGGAAATAAAGACAAAGGCAAACAAATCACGTTAACAAAATAAGCGCGATTAATAAATAAATAATTTATGAAAAATAACTTGCTCAACCAAAACGATATGACCTGGAATAAATAATAGATTCATGAGACCAAAGATTGCCTGTTAGATTTACCCAAAACAATTTTTACCTCATGTTTAACCACTACAGAGACATCAGAGCCAGCGGCAAATGTCAGAGGGACTAGCCGCGGTGAGGCTGCTCTCGGCAGATACATGAGCACTGACCGCCCGCTGATCGCCTGGAACTCTGAAATCGGCGAAACAAATTTTCAAATGGGCTCTTTCTTTATAAATAAACCGCAGATTTGAGTTTTAAACAACTACATGCTCCCCTGAAATACTCTTAGAACGGCATTTCATGACACAATAACAGTAACATTTTGAAATTTTGCGGTTTTCCCCTCTCCGCCATTAACGCTCGCTGATTGGTGCGAAATGCATTCTGGGATACCTGGCTGCCTCAAGTTCGCACAAGTCACCTCTGGATGCATCCTTGATAAAAGGGGCGGAGCAAGGACACATCTGGGGATTTTAACTGTACTTGGCTAGATGTGGGCCGTTTCTCAAACAGAAGGCTGCATCCTCCATAGGTCACATTTGTAGGCTGCATACGTCATCAAGCTTGGTTTATTTCAGTTAACTGAGCATTACATTTGCGAGTCAAAAGCATATTACAACAATTTACACTTAACTAAGAATAATGGTCAAATTTATAACTGTTAATATTCTAAAATAAGGTCTTCTTTATGACGTATGCAGCCTACAAATGTGACCTATGGAGGATGCAGCCTTCTACGGAGCCCTTTAAAGGACATTGTGGTGGGAAAAAATCAGGTGAGTGGAAAAAATTCAGGGTGGGAGGAAAAAATATTTTTCAAATGTTTTGCGTTCTCTCGCAAAACTTTTGCGTTCCCTCGAGAAACTTTGCGTTCCCTCGCAAAACTTTTGCGTTCTCTCGCAAAGATATCTGCGTTCCCTCGCAAAACTTTTGCGTTCTCTCATAAATGTTTTGCGAGGGAACGCAAATATCTTTGCGAGAGAACGCAAAAGTTTTGCGAGAGAACGCAAAAGTTTTGCGAGAGAACGCAAAGTTTCTCGAGGGAACGCAAAAGTTTTGCGAGGGAACGCAAAGTTTCTCGAGAGAACGCAAAACATTTGAAAAATATTTTTTCCTCCCAACCTGAATTTTTTTTCCACTCACCCCGAATTTTTCCCACCACAATGTCCCTTAAAGGGCTCAGTAGCCTTCCGTTTGAGAAACGGCCGTGAACTTTGAATTGGAACAGTACTTGGGCGACGACTGATGACTTTTCACAAGGCCACAAGAACACAAGTACAGACAAGAACGCATATTGAGAAACGGCCGGGTTGTAATGCAATGTAAAGTAAGTCATGGCCATTTCTGGTGTAATTTTTAAGTAATGTCACTTGTGAAAATCTTTACAATAACTTTGGATATTTGTAGAGAGATAATTGTAACTCTACTAATGAAAGAAATTGGGAAATGATTATGTAAGTGGACATAGAAAATACTATGAAAAAAATAAACAAAAAACTTTTATGACGAAATGATATTAATGACTCTCCACTATATCTCAATCGTTAATTAAATAAGCAAATTCTGGCATTGTTCATTTTATTTTATTCTTTTTTTAAGGTTCTTAAATCAGCAAACAATACTTTGAGAGGAACTACTGTACTCTGGACAGTTTTTACAGTTTATTAATGTGTTTTGATGACCAAATGTACCTTGATATGATTGATACGATTATAGTTCAACACAACACAATATTTACCATCATCAAAATACATAAACCTTCCACCTTTCTTAATTCTTAACATAACATTCTTCTCTGCTCCTCTGTTTTTTTTTTTTTTTTTTTGTTTTAGTCAGGGATCTCTTTAAAAGTGCACATACCAGCAAAGTTTAAATCATTGTGGCTTACTGATAGGCGAGTACATCTTTTTTTATATATGTATACTGCTGTTCGAACTTCAACCTCATCTGTTTACAGTAGTGTTTGCAGTACAAAGACAAAAAAAAAAACATGTTACAACCTGGCTCAAAGTCACAACACAAAGGACACTTCACACTGCAGGCAAATGTGGCCCAAATCTGATTTTTTTGCTCACATGTGACAGATCTGTTTTTCTCATTACAGTGTGAACAGCACAAACCACATGGAATCTGATCTTTTCAATTCCGATTTGTGCCACTTCCATATGTAGTACTAAATTCGATACAGCCCTGCAGAAAAAAAAACAATAGACAACATCACAGAATTTTTTGTGGTTTTACTGGTTATAAGGGGAATTGTACTGGTTTTATTGGTGCTTGTTAAAACCACTAAATCCTAATGGAATATGTCCCAAAACACACTACAGGAAATAATTTTTTAATGGTTTTAATGGTTAAAAGTTGATGGTTTGTAATGTTTGTAATGGTATTTGTAGTGGAAACCATTAGAATTTCTGTGATGGTTTCTATTGTTTTTTTCAGCAGGGAGGTCAGATGCAAGTTGACCAGACTATAATTATATATAATTATATTATATATAAGACGGGGAGGAGCCGATCGAAGTCTGCCGCCGTTTTCATATGAAATTTAAAGGGGACTGAGGCGATCACGAATCCGTGTTTACAGTTTTTGGAGCTAATCGCTAAATTCTAGGGGTGCTGAGTAGTTATTTTAAAAATAAAAATGGCCTAGCAACGCCCATGGCATTTGGGTATAGGGTCAGTGTCACTACTGGTAGCATGAGGCGATACCTGGACCTACAGAGGTTCCACAGGCAGTCCAACTCCTCCAGGATGGCACATCAATATGTGCCATTGCCAGAAGGTTTGCTGTGCCTCCCAGCACAGTCTCGAGAGCATGGAGGAGATTCCAGGAGACAGGCAGTTACTCTAGGAGAGCTGGACAGGGCCGTAGAAGGTCCTTAACCCATCAGCAGGACCGGTATCTGCTCCTTTCGATTTCGGACTCCAACGATTATGAAAATACAATAATCGAAATAAAAAGATTATTGCCCCCCATTCCACCCCCTTTCCAGCGGTGCGCTTTTGTTCCTCTATAAAGCCCAATTTCACATGCAAATCAGTAAAATCATGTAACGTGACTTTTGCAAAATGGGATGTGTTTGATTTATTGAAGTGTATTGTAATGATAACAGTAATGGCAACCAGGTGTGGTTTGAGCAATATATGTCTGCGTATGTGCAGTATGGGGGCAGATGCCCTGGGAGTGTGCGTGGTGGCAGCACGCCACAGTTGTAGCCGCTAATAAAGTACCAACGTTACCTTTCAATTGTGAATCTGTTTTATTTAAAGGGGACCTATTATGCAAAAATCACTTTTATAAGGTGTTTGAACACAGTTGTGTGGCCGCAGTGTGTGAAAACAACCAGCCTATAATGTTAAAAATCAACCAACTAATTTTTTTATAAAACCAATAAATCATAAACAGTCTCTCCAAAGAGCTGTTTCAGATTCTCCCTCTGTGCACGTCACTGAGGGGAAAAAGTCCCGCCCATTTGTGACGCTCTCTGCCCTATTAGCATAAACACAGCCCTGAGTGAGAAGATGCGGTCCGCCATTACTGGAGATATATATACAATGTCAGCGCCAAAGAGGCTTACGAGTGTTGTGTTTTGGGATGCACTAATGAACATAGGAGTCGCCATAATCTCCTCCCATCTGAGCCCAGGACACTGTGGTTAAATTTCATTTTCCCCTAAATGTTTAGGAATTAATACCAACGCTTCGTGCACGAACGTCAGCTCCAGACAAAGTAAGTATCACGTGTTTGTTTTCCAAATTGCCTTTCTGAAAGAGCTTCTTGGCACTCTGTAAGGCTTATTGCTAAAGCTATCATTGTCTCTGTGTTTTCACTGATGCTGTCTTCAAGTGCTACAAGAATGATCGTGAATAGGAATGTGGTAGTTAAAAGTTGCATATGAAAGCAACGTGAGTCGATCGCTTGAAGTTGTCGAGCTTATAATCAGAAGTGGGACTTATAAAGTTTGTGATAGCATGAGACCAGCTATGTTGTTATTTTTATCCCGCCGTGATTCCTGTCTGTGTAATTCATAAAGGCGAATTTATTATGCACAGTATAATCAGATGACTGACTTTGAAACCGAGTAGTTTTCTGTAAATATAACAGGCTTGTATTAATAGTGTAATGTTTATTTGCAAAGGCTAGCACTGCTAATACCGGAGCTGGAGCTCTTGAAGCTCCGCCCTCTTCTCCGGGAGCAACAGCTCACTCGCATTTAAAGCAACACACTCAAAACAGCGCGTTTTGGCACACACCCTAAAATGGCAATTTTAACAAGCTATAAAAATGTATCTGTGGGGTATATTGAGCTAAAACTTCACATATACGCTCTGGGGACATCAGAGGCTTATTCTACATCTTGTAAAAAGGGGCATAATAGGTCCCCTTTAATGGACTCACAAGATCAGAACATGTATTCGATTTATTCATGTTTTTAAAAGCGCTAAAAAGAACTTGCGCTTCCGGAGGATTTCTGTGTATGCGGTCAGAGACAGAACAGAACACGGACATGTAAAGTCAACTTTTAGATCAAGGTGCACGTCTAAATGGTCAAATATATACAAAAATGTGTCAAAATGTGGCGCTTAGTGATTATTCATGTAAACCTTCGTCAGTCATGTAATAATGAACATAAACAGTTGAGAATGAAAATACATGTGTAATGGTAAATTGGATCCGTGCGGCTCTTAACGTGACAGCGGGTTAATATTCCTGCTGCCGACTGTGGGCTTAATATTAATCAAACAACAAAAGACAAATTCAAAATCACACACTGCTCTTGAGTGAAGGACTTTTGTAGCTTTAAAGGGGTCATCGGATGCAAAATTCACTTTACAAGTTGTTTGAACATAAATGTGTGTTGAAAGTGTGTGTACACATCCATTCTATAATGATAAAAATCCACCCAGTGTTTTTTTTTTAAAATCCCTATTTTTAAAACCCCCTTTCTCAAATCAGGCTGTTCTGAGATTCCTGTCAGAATGACATAGTTCTGAGAGATCACGTGACCCTTCGACTTCGATGCACGCGAAGTCTTTCACTCTGCTGACTTTGTCAAATATTTTGTAATCCTGTCAGTAAATTTCGAACCACTTTGCATCGGACCCATCATGAGTACTTCAACAGTCAAAGGCGATCGGAAAAGAGAGATTGAGCAATCGCCAATAAAGAAAAAATTCAAAGATTCCACCATCTCCAGAGAGGATATCGACGATGCTATCCCTAACGGTATCAAGCTAGCATTTAAAGAGCAGCAAAGCACTTTGGATTCGGTTGTGACTTCGGCAGTAAGAGATGCGGTGGACTCTGTGCTGATTCCAGCATAGCGTGACATACAGGCGACTAACAATTCTGTTAAAGAGCTGAGAGCGGAGCTTGAGGCGCTAGCTACCGCGGCGAAGCAGACACGTGACCGGGTTGATTCCGTTCAAGCAGCTGCACGTGAGGATAGGAGGACAGTCACGGACTTAAGAAATCAGCTGGAGAAGATGACGGATATTGAGGATAGGAGCAGGAGGAATAACGTGAGGCTGGTGGGGTTGCCAGAGGGGGCGGAGGGCTCCAACGTGGCTGGTTTCCTCAGAGTTAATCTTTCCAAGTGGATCCCTTCCCTGAAAGGTTGTAACATCGAGATTGACCAGGCACACCGCGTGTATGACGGAAGGAAAAACTCTGATCGGCCACGTACTCTCATCTTCCGTGTGCTAAGATGGCATGACAGATCGGAGATCCTGAAAGGTGCTCGGCAGGCTTATCCGGTGAAATGCACGCAGGACAATGTCTTGCTACTATTTTTTCCTGACTTTAGTCCAGCCACAGCCGCCAGGAGAAAAAGCTTGGTTCCAGTTTTGAGGACGATGACGGCGCTTGGTCCCCAGCCCTTCCTCGCTTATCCAGCGGTAATTAAGCTACGGCACGGGGGTGAGCAGAGAAGTTTCGACTCTCTTCGGAAAGCGGAGGATTTTATCAGCTCCCTGTCACAGAAGAAGGCATTTGCTGCGGCTCCACAAGGCAACGGGAAGGCGGCGGCCGCCTTCTCTTTGGCCCGGCGGGAGGGGCTTGATGGCCGGGATAGAGGAGATGCCGGCTGCCTGGAAGAATATGGTGGCGGGAGGGATATGGATGCTTGCTAGATCTCTTTTTTCTTTCTTCTTTCCTCTCTCCTCCTGGGATAGTGTTCATATTTATTCGATACAATTGTCTCTTTGCTGGTAAGACTACCCCCCCCCCCCCTTTTTTTTTTCTCTGGAGGGGACTAATGGAGAGTAGGTTAAATTACAATATTTTTTTGGTTATGTGAGCCTTTTGGGAGGCTCGTTTTGCACTGAAGTGGATCGGTCACGAATCATCACAGATTTTTGTTGCTCAATCAGACCGATGTTCTCGGTAACGTGCGGTCTGAGTTGTTTTTTGTCTATAGTTGTTGGTTATTTCTGTCTGTGTTCCTTTTATTTTCTACGACAGATATTCATACTTTTATTTACTTTACCTTATTTCTAAAAGGATTTTTAATCTAGGTGGTTTGATATCTAGAACGCACACTAACATTTACATGTCATTTACAGAATGGGAGTGCTTTTGCTTTCCTTCATTTATTGAATACAATTTTGGGATTATGAATATTTAATGCATACTCTAAATATTTTATCACTGAATGTGACTGGCTTAAATTCTGCTGTTAAACGAACCTGTGTGTTAGAACATTTACACCGTAAATCTATTTCTGGTGCCCTGATATGTAACACTGCATCATCGGGTACTTTTCTTCATGTGTTTTGGGAGTGTCCTGTTTTCATTGATCTATGGACACGTGTAAACCTGGTTTTATCCTCCTCGCTACAAACTGATTGCTTTGCTGATACAGGTTTGTGTCTTCTTGATGATGATTCTGGTCTCTTTATAAGCTTAATACAAAAGAGAAGGTTGTTTGCTGGTTTTGCGGCTGCGAGGAGGACAATGATGCAGAACTGGTGTGCGCCGCACGTGTGTGGAGAGGCATATTGGATCCATGGCCTCCTGCGGGTGGTGACTTGTGGGTGTGCAACGGCGCGAGTTGATGGGGCCAGGCCTTTCACTGTTGATGCTTGGCAGTGTTTTTTTTTTGTTGTTGTTTTTTTTAACATACGTGATTATATAAAGGAAGTACGTGTTTTGTTGTTACTTTTTCCCTCCCTCTCTCTCTCCCTTTTGATTGGACCTTTAAAATATGGAGTATGTGTCTGTTGTTTTGTTTTGTTTGTTTTGAGTGAATGTTATGTTGTGATGTTGTGTGTGAAAAGAAATAAAAAAAAGAAAAAATAATGACATAGTTCTGCACAGACTGCTCCCACAATAGTTGATTGACAAGCCGTCTTACCTTAGACCCGCCCTGAGTGAGCTAAGAACTGTCCGCCATTGTGTTGTGTTGACTCCGGTGCAGGGGAAGACAAGATGTCTCCGATTAAGCGATTGAGGTGCTTTGTTGTTGGATGTAATAATGAATATAGCAGTCGTCATTTACTCCCGACATCTGAGCCGCTGAAGACGCAGAGGATTAACGTTATTTTCTTTTGAAGGGAATGCGCCGATCCCGATCTGCCTAAATGCATCTATGTTTGCGCGAATCATTCGTAATCCAGCTTCATCTACAGAAGAAGCGAGTATAGACAATTTCATGTAGATGTCACGCGCAGCTGCGCGCGCATTGTAGTGGCAGAAACACATGGTAACAAGTGGAGTGAAACAGGAAAAATCCACGGAATAAGAGATAAAATGTACTGTTGTGCCTTTGGATGTCAGAATCGGAATGCAAATAATTTTTATAGAATACTGTCGTCAAAAACGCCATTTGAAGCTAAATGCAGACGTTTAAACGGACAGAATGAATGAAACCTGCTATGATTACTCTACTTTTAAAGCATAAATTTGATTTAAACAATTGGTCTACATAATATTCACATATGCAGTTCATACGGAACATATTATATTTGCCCTACAGTTACAGCATGAAATACTATTTAAACCTATAACATTTTACATTTAACGTTACCTATTTTGTCTATCACAATTCTTTTTTGAGACATTTTTTCTCGCAAATGCAACTTTATATTTCGTATTTCGGACTTTATAACTCGATTTATAAAGTTATAAAGATCTGATCTTGTGAGTCCATTAAATAAAAATGTCTGTTTATTTTCTATCTTAAAATCAATTTTATACACCATCATTTTCATTTCTGTAATGTGTGAATATATCCCCTATCGCATTCTACAACAAAAACAATCAGAGCGCCTTGTTATCACTAGTTTTATTTTGGTTTCCCGAGTTCGCTATTAGCTTATAGCCCGTTAGCACCGTCAGCGCGGCGGCCACTAAACTCGCTAACACAGCTAATACTCTATTCACACACATTACCATTGTTTCACTGTTACTTCCTTTAATGTGTCTACCTTTGAGTGCAGGTGAGGACACGTTCGAGCTGCATTCGGTGCAGCTGGAGCTGGAGGCCGTGGAGAAGCAGATCCGCGACCTGGTGGAAAAGCAGGGGGACAGATAGAAAGAAGGCAAGCCTACGCATAATATGGAGATTTCCTAGTAAATATTAATATGAATTTCTATAGCGCTGACTGATTTTAAAATATAATTTTGGCAGCCCCTGAAATGGGTCGTATTGGCATTACCTGAGTGGTTGAAGAATACTCTACAGCACTCATTCAAAGACATGCATTTATTGCTTGGATGGAGCATCTACACATGCATATGTAGATTCAGTCGAGTGATAAAGTTTACCCTCTTCAACTTAATGCTGTTGAACTGAATTTATGGAACAAACTATTTGCAAAAATAACCATAACATTAACAGCAACGCTGGCTGAAATACAAGCACTCGGTTCTGTGAGCCAGATGAACGTAAAAGTTGCATGTGTTACTATAACAAACACGTGTTTTCTATCAGAATCATCATTGGCTGGTAGAAAGACAAAAATAGGTTACATAAAAGTTTTTACCTAAAAATGAAGATAAGGTAAAGGTGTGGCGATTTATATGCTTAATCATATGTAATTGTATAAACATTGTTATGAGTAATTGTGGCTGTAATAATAATGTAGCTGTAAAAATAGATGCCTGCTGAAATTGAAATATATATATATACAGTCAGGTCCATAAATATTGGGACATCGACACAATTCTAACATTTTTGGCTCTATACACCACCACTATGGATTTCAAATGAAACGAACAAGATGTGCTTTAACTGCAGACTGTCAGCTTTAATTTGAGGGTATTTACATCCAAATCAGGTGAACGGTGTAGGAATTACAACAGTTTGCATATGTGCCTCCCACTTGTTAAGGGACCAAAAGTAATGGGACAGAATAATAATCATAAATCAAACTTTCACTTTTTAATACTTGGTTGCAAATCCTTTGCAGTCAATTTCAGCCTGAAGTCTGGAACGCATAGACATCACCAGACGCTGGGTTTCATCCCTGGTGATGCTCTGCCAGGCCTCTACTGCAACCGTCTTCAGTTCCTGCTTGTTCTTGGGGCATTTTCCCTTCAGTTTTGTCTTCAGCAAGTGAAATGCATGCTCAATCGGATTCAGGTCAGGTGATTGACTTGGCCATTGCATAACAGTCCACTTCTTTCCCTTCAAAAACTCTTTGGTTGCTTTTGCAGTATGCTTTGGGTCATTGTCCATCTGCACTGTGAAGCGCCGTCCAATGAGTTCTGAAGCATTTGGCTGAATATGAGCAGATAATATTGCCCGAAACACTTCAGAATTCATCCTGCTGCTTTTGTCAGTAGTCACATCATCAATAAATACAAGAGAACCAGTTCCACTGGCAGCCATACATGCCCACGCTACCACCAACATGCTTCACTGATGAGGTGGTTTGCTTAGGATCATGAGCAGTCCCTTGCCTTCACAGTTCTGGAACAACATCCTATGGACAGATGAGACCAAGATCAACTTGTACCAGAGTGATGGGAAGAGAAGAGTATGGAGAAGGAAAGGAACTGCTCATGATCCTAAGCATACCACCTCATCAGTGAAGCATGGTGGTGGTAGCATGGGCATGTATGGCTGCCAGTGGAACTGGTTCTCTTGTATTTATTGATGATGTGACTACTGACAAAAGCAGCAGGATGAATTCTGAAGTGTTTCGGGCAATATTATCTGCTCATATTCAGCCAAATGCTTCAGAACTCATTGGACGGCGCTTCACAGTATATATATATATACACACACAGGTGCATCTCAGTGAATTTAGAATGTCGTGAAAAAGTTCATTTTTTCTTGTAAGTTATTTCAAACAGTTAAACTTTCATATATTTTAGATTCATTGCATGTAAAGTAAAACATTTCAAAAGTTTTTTTGTTTTAATTTTGATGATTAGAGCTTACAGCTCATGAAAGTCAAAAATCAGTATCTCAAAATATTAGATTATTTACATTTGAGTTTCAATTAATGACCATCCCTACAGTATAAATTCCGGGTATCTCTTGTTCTTTGAAACCACAATAATGGAGAAGACTGCTGAGTTGGCAATGATCCAGAAGATGAACATTGATGCCCTCCACAAAGAGGTTAAGTCACAGAGGGTCATTACTGAAAGGTGTGGCTGTTTACAGAGTGCTGTATCAAAGCATATTGAATGCAAAGTTGACTGGAAGGAAGAATTTTGGTAGGAAAAGGTGCACAAGCAACAGGGATGACTGCAAGCTTGAGAATACTGTCAAGCAAAGCTGATTCAAACACTTGTGAGAGCTTCACAAGGAGTGGACTGAAGCTGGAGTCAGTGCATCAAGAGTCACCACACTCAGACGTCTCCAGGAAAAGGGCTACCAAGCCACTTCTGAACCAGAGACAACGTCAGAAGCGTCTTACCTGGGCTGTGGAGAAAAATAACTCAGTGGTCCAAAGTCCTCTTTTCAGATGAAAGTAAATTTTGCATTTAATTTGGAAATCAAGGCCCCAGAGTCTGGAGGAAGAGTGGAGATGCACAGAATCCATGTTGCTTGAAGTCCAGTGTGAAGTTTCCACAGTCAGTGATGATTTGGGCTGCCATGTCATCTGCTGGTGTTGGTCCACTGTGTTTTCTGAAGTCCACAGTCAACGCAGCCATCTACCAGGAAATTTTAGAGCACTTCCATGCTTTCTTCTGCTAACAAGCTTTATGGAGATGCTGATTTCATTTTCCAGCAGGACTTGGCACCTGCCCACACTGCCAAAGGTACCAAAAGCTGGTTCAATGACCATGGTGTTACTGTGCTTGAATGGCCAGCAAACTCGCCTGACCTGAACCCCATAGAGAATCTATGGGGTATTGTCAAGAGGAAGATGAGAGACACCAGACCCAACAATGCAGATGAGCTGAAGGCCGCTATCAAAGAAACCTGGGCTTCCATACCACCTCAGCAGTGCCACAAACTGATCACCTCCATGCCACGCCGAATTGAGGCAGTAATTAAAGCAAAAGGAGCCCCTACCAAGTATTGAGTACATATACAGTAAATTAACATACTTTCCAGAAGGCCAACAATTCACTAAAAATGTTTTTTTTATTGGTCTTATGAAGTATTCTAATTTGTTGAGATAGTGAATTGGTGGGTTTGTGTTAAATGTGAGCCTAAATCACTTAACTTAAACTACTTCAGTCTGTGTGCATTGAATTTATTTAATACACGAGTTTCACAATTTGAGTTGAATTACTGAAATAAATGAACTTTTCCACGACATTCTAATTTATTGAGATGCACCTGTATATATATCACTATCTTTAAACAAATCACTCATATGAAGTTTTGGTCACATGGCCCACTCATAATAGTGTTAAATAATTGTGATTACAATATTGACCAAAATAATTGTGATTATGATTTTTGCCATAATTGAGCAGCCCTAGCACCCTGACTGCCATTATCGGGATGAAATCCTTGGACCCATTGTCAGACCCTACACTGGTGCAGTGGGTCCTGGGTTCCTCCTGGTGCACGACAATGCCCGGAGAGTATGCAGGCAGTTCCTGGAGGATGAAGGAATTGATACCATTGAATGGCCCCCACGCTCGCCTGACCTAAATCCAATAGAACAACTCTGTGACATTATGTTTCGGTCCATCCGACACCGCCAGGTTGCACCCCAGACTGTCCAGGAGCTCAGTGATGCCCTGGTCCAGATCTGGGAGGAAATACCCCAGGACACCATCCGTTGTCTCATTAGGAGCATGTTGTCAGGCATGCATACAAGCACGTGGGGGCCATAAAAACTACCGAGTACCATTTTGAGTTGCTGCAATGAAATTTCAGCAAAATGGACTAGGGTCATTCCACAAAAAAATCATTTTGCGTCCCTAAGAAATAATCAAGCATAGATTTAATATAACAATGAATAAATTTGCAATTTAAAAACATAACAATACTATGTATTTTTTCATCAATATTACATTAAAACAAGTTAATTAAATATTATTTTAAATAATTTAAATAGCATTTATGTTTTTGGCCTGTCCCTCACTATGATTTTTCTTTTTCAGCAGGACTTTTAATTTGCAAAATGAAGGAAAAATTATATAAAAATCACATTTGCATATTGTTTAAAATATAGTCTCATTGTTAAGCAATGTTTTTGGCACAAGTATGCATTTTTTCTATAAAATGTAAATCTTTTTATTGGTGTCCACTGATTTCATGTCAATCCTGTTACCCTCATCAAAAAACCCTTGTAAAATAATGTACATTCAAGTGACGTCTCTTCTAGGAGGTTGCATCATCTCTCAACCAGGATTCCTACACTTAATCCTGGGGCATCATGCAGTGTCAATACTGTTACCATTTTTAAAATGTAAATTTAAACAATTATTTACTACATTTAATATGATCAATATCTACAAGTAAAATCCTTTCAAAGTGTTCAACATGTGCTTTTGTGAACTTCACTATTAGCTAGAAAATAGCAAATTAGTTTGAAATTGTCAAACCTGTTACTGTCATCCCTGTTACTTTTCAGGGTAACAGGTTTTGACATTTGGGTAACTGGAATGACATAGATTAGGTGTCACCCTGTTTTTAAAGATTGTCGGTGTAAAATGCAAACATATTTAAAGGTCACCCTGGGTGTAATTTTGAGCTAATGCCTATATCATTCAGTGGCATATCAGAATCAGAATCAGAATCAGCTTTATTCGCCAAGTGTGTGCAAACACACAAGGAATTTGTTGTGGTTTTTAAGAAGCTCTTGGTACATACATGCATACATACATACATACATACATATAAACATACATATCTGACATGAGAACAGAACATTTAAATAAGCCTTAACAATAATAATAATAATAATAATAATAATGTGTCTGAATCTGGAACAGAAGATTTATGTACAGATTTGTGCCTTATTTACTCTATATATACAGCTGTATAGAAAATTATGCATACATATTTACATAGTACTATAGAGAGTAAATAATTAGAGATGGGGGATGAATTACAGAACACAGGTAATAATTCCTGTGTTAGTTGTTTAGGCTGGAGATGGCATAGGGGAAAAAAAATGTTTTTATGCCTAGATGTTCTAGTGCGCAGAGATCTGTAGCGTCTGCCTGAAGGGAGAAGCGCAAACAGGTCGTGTCCAGGGTGAGAGGGATGCTACCTGCCCGTTTCTTCACTCTGGAGTAGTACAAATCCTGAAGGCTGGGCAGGTGCACACCAATGATCCTTTCTGCTGTCCTAACAGTCCGCTGCAGTCTTCTTATATCTGATTTGCTGGCTGACCCAAACCATACAGTTATAGAAGAGCACAGAACCGACTCAATAACAGCAGAGTAAAACTGTGTCATGTGCGCCTGTGGCAGGTTGAACTTTTTCAGTTGACGAAGAAAGTACATTCTCTGCTGGGCCTTTTTCACGATGGAGTCGATGTGAGTGTCCCACTTCAGTTCCTGAGAGATGGTGGTTCCCAGGAACCTGAATGACTCCACTGCATTCACAGAGTTGTTCATGATAGTGAGTGGGGGGAGAGCTAGGGGGTTTCTCCTGAAGTCCACGATCATCTCCACAGTTTTAAGCGTGTTGAGCTCCAGGTTGTTTAGACTGCACCAGACAGCCAGCTCCTTAACCTCCTGTCTGTAAGCAGACTCGTCACCGTCCTGGATGAGGCCGATGAGTGTGGTATCGTCTGCAAACTTCAGGAGTTTGACAGAGGGGTCTTTAGAGGTGCAGTCATTGGTGTAGAGGGAGAAGAGCAGTGGGGAGAGAACACAACTCTGAGGAGCTCCAGTGCTGATGGTGCAGGTGTTTGATGAGAATTTTCCCAGCCTCACTAGCTGCTGCCTGTCTGTCAGGAAGCTGGTGATCCACTGACAGATGGAGGTGGGGACGGAGAACTGTCAGTTTATTCTGAAGGGTGTCCGGGATGATGGTGTTGAAAGCGGAGCTGAAGTCCACAAACAGGATCCTTGCATAAGTCCCTTGAGCATGAGTTACATTTTAGTTAGTTTTATTGGTATTGTTAATATTACTGTTGTTGTTAATGACCAGGATAGGATGATCAGTCTAAATTAACCCCCCCCCCAATAACTCATTATCAATAATGCATCCATGTAAATTCAGTTACACACAAGAGCAGCAAGGTGACTGCTGACCTTCACCCCAGTCTTGCAATGTTCAAAAAAGTCAAGATCTTGGTCTGATTTCAGATGATCACAGAAAGAACAAGATCTGATCATAATTGAATCAGATCAGACTATTTGAAGTTCTGTGAGGGGACACAGACAAACAGATGGACACATTATCTAATTACAATACCATTAAAACATTGGATCTCTTAGAAACGTAATGTGCTAACTCAACAATGAACTGACTTAAACTGAAAAAATTGACTGTTTACTATTGTTATACAACTATGCTAAGTAAGTGCAAAACAATATAATGCAATTTAAAGTTGTAAAACTGTACAGTCCTTAAGAATGTGTGTGCTGTCAGTCCTGTGACTATGACGTCAATCCTGTTACTGTCATTAATTTCATAAAAATTGTAAAAATTATATTGGATACAGCCTTCCAGGTTTTTCCATTTTAAATTTAACTATATTTTATTTTGGACAAAGCCCTTTTTTTAATGTCTCTCTTGTAAAAATTTATATTTTTTCTTAATTGACATGTGGTCACCCTCCAAAATTAGGATGTTCTTGGTCATCTGAATGACAAATATAAAAATATTTAAAAAAAAAAAAATACCTTGAAACAATCCCAGTGAAAAGAGGGACTAAAATGCTGCTCATATATGTGAGAACTATCACATAGTTCTAATTAAACTAAAGTATCTAGCAACTACTCTTAGTACTACTTTTACACTGTTGCCACGGGTTATTATTCAAGTTTGCGGTTCTAAATTCACATTAAACCACGGCTTCATGGGTTTTTTGCTCTAATTTATTTTTGGTTTTGTGCCGGTATTGTATTTTGCATGCTAGTGATAGGAATCGATCCCTTGACGCGATTGGTTACTGGTTTGTGACGCAGCAAACTGAGGGCTGTTTCAAACCGCATTTCTGGGCATGCTATTGGGAAACTACAGTTTTAAGGAGAAAATACTCAGCAATGATATTGATTAATGGATTGGCAAATGGTTTGTCTAAAAGCATATTAAAAACACCACACAGACAAATAAACAACATTAAAAAAAATGATTTTCACTACAGGTGGACTTTAAAAAATGTTGATTAAACTTATTTCATTTTTTTTTATTTTCCAAGTGGAAAAGACACAGATTTCGCAGAATGACCTACTAGCCTGCTGCATCATTTTTTCACTTTGATTTTCGGGGTGTCTTTGAATTCAGCCCTGTAGGTTGATAATTTTCATTTCCATCAAACAATGAGGCATCCTTTCGTTCTTAACACATTACCCAGTCCATATCAATATAGATATCCAGCATGATATTTTTCCCCATTGAGATCTGATGTGTTTTCAAAGTGTTCCTTTATTTTTTTTGAGCAGTGTATAATTATTGGGTGTTATTCATACCATCCAAACATGACTCAAGGAGACTTGTTTATGAAAAGCTCACAGAGTCTATTTGGCTTTGCAAAGTGGGTCTTTATATTGTTTGAAATTCACCATTTGCTGTATACACTTTGTAAATGCATTGCGTTGCATTAATGTTATTTGAGCAGCAGGACATGATGTCACACTTTAAAGTGGTTTATGATACTAGAATCGCCAAACGCCATTTTTGGGAAAGCTATACTATTCAGTCTAGTTGATCATATCTGAACTAATTCCAGACCGTCAGGATGGTGCAGAGATAATGGAGATTTGTAATCTAAATTGTATTTTGATTTTCTACACTGTTCAACTTTTGTGGACAATGGGGAATGCAAAGTAGGTTGAGCAGTAACTACAGACTTAGTTTCAGGTTGATCTGGTTGTTCTAAAATGTAAGTTTGCATACTACAAAACAGCCAACATCTAAATGGACTTTTGTTATGCCTTTGGTGTTGTTCATGGCTTCAAAAAAGTTTCTCTCTTTTACTGCTCATTTGAATGTTGAAATGCCTCACTCACAGATATAGCCAAAATGCAAAGTCTGTGAATAAATTAAAGGGGTCCTATTATGCTTTTTCACTTTTTGAATTTTAGTCAGTGTGTAGTGTGTATGTTTGGGCATAAAACGATCTACAAAGTTACAAATCTCAAAGTCCACTCCAAAGGGAGATATTTCGTTTTTTTAAAAATCCCTTTTCAAGAACTACAACGAACGGCTCGTTTGGACTACAAAGTTGTTTTCCTGTATTTGTGATATCACAAATTGTAAATCCCGCCTACTGAAATTCGAATGGTTGGCGGGTGTGGAGAACGCTTGGTTGAGCGCTGCACTTTTCAAAATCGAAACCCAGTGCGGGTGTTTTTATATCACTGTATTTCTGATGGAAACCAACTGTTTTCAGAAAATTTTGGATGTCATTTTCATTTCATCTTGCATGTACAGGTGCATCTCAAAAAATTTGAATATCGTGAAAAAGTTCATTTTTTCTTGTAACTTATTTCAAAAAGTTAAACTTTCATATATTTTAGATTCGTTACATGTAAAGTAAAACATTTAAAAAAAAATTTTTGTTTTAATTTTGATGATTAGAGCTTACACCTCATGAAAGTCAAAATCCAGTATCTCAAAATATTAGAATATTTACATTTGAGTTTCAATAAATTACCATCCATACAGTATAAATTCCGGGTATCTCTTGTTCTTTGAAACCACATTAATGGGGAAGACTGCTGACTTGGTAATGGTCCAGAAGACGAACATTGACACCCTCCACAAAGAGGGTAAGTCACAGAAGGACATTACTGAAAGGGGTGGCTGTTAACAGAGTGCTGTGTCAAAGCATATTAAATGCAAAGTTGACTGGAAGGAAAAAATTGGGTAGGAAAAGGTGCACAAGCAACAGGGATGACCGCAAGCTTGAGAATACTGTCAAGCAAAGCTGATTCAAACACTTGGGAGAGCGTCACAAGGAGTGGACTGAAGCTGGAGTGCATCAAGAGTCACCACGCTCAGACATCTTCAGGAAAATGGCTACCAAGCCACTTCTGAAACAGAAACATCGTCAGAAGCATCTTACCTGGGCTAAGGAGAAAAAGAACTGGACTGTTCAGTGCTAGCTCAGTGGTCCAAAGTCCTCTTTTCAGATAAAAGTCAATTTTGGAGGCACAGACTGGAGGAGGCACAGAATCCAAGCTGCTTGAAGTCCAGTGTGAAGTTTCTGAAGTCATCGATGATTTGGGGTGCCGTGACGTCTGCTGGTGTTGGTCCATTGTGTTTTATCAAGTCCAAAGTCAATGCAGCCATCTACCAGGAGATTTTGGAGCACTTTATGCTTCCATGTGCTGACAAGCTTTATGGAGATGCTGATTTCCTTTTCCAGCAGGACTTTAGCACCTGCCCACAGCGCTAAAACCACTTCCAAGTGGTTTGCTGACCATTATATTACTGTGCTTGATTGGCCAGCCAACATGCCTGACCTGAACCCCATATGGAATCTATGATATTTTCAAGAGAAAGATGAGAAACAGTCAATCCAACAATACAGACGAGCTGAAGGCTCAATAGTGCCTCAGCAGTGCCACAGGCTGAGCACTTCCATGCCATACCTCACTGATGCTGGAATTTGTGCTAAAGGAGCCCCAACCAAGTATTGAGTGCATAAATGAACATACTTTAAAGAACTTGAACTTTTCTGTTTTGCAAATCCTTTTTTTGATTGATCTTAGGAAATATTCTAATATTTTGAGATACTGGATTTTTGACTTTCAAAAATGAGTAAGTTCTCATCAAAATTAAAACAAAAAAACTTTTGAAACGTTTTACTTTACATGTAATGAATCTAACATATATGAACGTTTCACTTTTTGAAATAAGTTACAAGAAAAAAATAACTTTTTCATGATATTCTAATTTTTTGAGATGCACCTGTAATGTCTGATAAAGCAGCGTTTGTGAGTGGAACTCTGTTTTGTGTACAGTGTTACCGGGGAAACCTCGAGCTCTCTACCGCTCAGAGAATTAATTTGCATATATATGCGGCCACAAGTAGTGTAAGTCTGTGGGACTATGGTATAAATAAATTAAACTGTATAACAGGTTCAGTGCAATTCATGTTATAATGTTAGAATTAAAGAACAATAAACATAATACATATTACCGTTGCACTTATCTGTACATAGTCAATGCAGTTATTTTTAAGCTGTTGTTGACATCCTATCTAAAACGTGATTTAGCCAAAAAACAACAACAATAACGTTACCACTTTAATATGTCTTACAATATCCGTGCGGGCAAAGGTTCTGCACGATCCTCCTGTTCAATATTGTCGAGGTCTGAATTGATATAGCAATATTGACAAACTTGCTGTTTTAGCAAGGGGAGGGACAATACTGAAAAGCCATCTAAGCTGTTCTCCAATCACAATGCACTGGGATAGCTAACCAATCACAACACATTTCGTTTTTCGTAAGGCGGGCCTTCATCAAACCCGGAACTAATCGAGTTGTTTGTGTCAGGCTGGGGAGAAAGGTATTGTAATAATGGAAATTATGTGAAAAATAATGCGATTTTCGAACCACCAAGCATGAGAGAATGTTCTAGTAAAAGAGCATAATAGTTCCCATTTAATAGATTCTGAACCTTGCCTTCTTTTGTGGTCACCCAGATACTCACTGTGGGTTGGACACTTAGGCTTTTTTTTTTTTTTTTTGCATGTTAATGTTTGAACAATACGGGAAAGATTTGTGATGTCAAACATAATTTGGCAATCCCATTCTATTCAGTTGGGAAAAACCTGCACCCAGAACTTGTGAATTGCAATTTCTTTTTACGACTCTTTCTGAATGCAAGGAATTATTGGGATGCTTTGGTAACAGTTGATATTTTCACCATCAAAAGTCACTGGTTTCTTCATGCCTAAATACTATATTAAGACATCATTTCCAGATGGGGAATCTCATATCCTGCTGATTTCAGTCAGAGCAAATACTTCACGGGTCAGATATGTGACTTCTGGGGATTTTAATAAAAACTGGCTGAAGGTCTATGTCATTATTAGTCATTGTCCTGAGTTTTTTTTTTTTTTTTTTTCACTTTTAAGGATGCAAGGAAACCGCCTCCAGAGGTGAAACAGACATAGCATTGTGCCAAGATAAACTGTTTGAAGTTGAGGCCTAGAAAAGAGTTTCATTAGTTATCCCTTCAGCTGTAACATTTAGGCAATACTAGATAGAAACATATTAGTCACTAAATTTGGTTTATTAATGGACCAGGTGAAATGTTGTAGGATGGAGTCATGGGGAAAAAACGTCTTAGGTTACGTATATGTAACCCCAGTTCCTCGAAGGAACGAGACGCTGCGTCCAGAGATGCTTAGGGGAACGCCTTCAGCATGACCGGCTCTGAATACAAGTGAAATATGTCCAATGGATGGGCGAGACGTCACGGGCGAGGTGACGTAATGACCAGCTGGTATAAAAGCACGTGCGGTGAAACTGGCGTCAGCTTCTAGAATGAAGCAAGCGCTGGCAGGGATGCTGGAAGTGTGGCCTCGCGACGCAGCGTCTCGTTCCTTCAAGGAACTGGGGTTACATACGTAACCTAAGACGTTCCTCTTCAGGAACTCGAGCTGCGTCCAGAGACGCTTAGGGGAACGAGATACCCACGGCACCAGACTTACCAATCCCTGCCCCGTGTGTATCCATGCAGAGCACATCTAGGGTGAGAGGATGGAAGAGCCTGGAGTGGCTCGCATGTCCAGGCCATAGAACCTGACAAAGGTCAGGGGCGTAGACCATCCCGCAGCATTGCAGATGTCCTGAATTGGGACACCTGCAAGAAAGGCCTTGGAGGCCGCCACACTCCTAGTGGAATGAGCCTTGACTCCCATCGGTGAGGGGAGTTCAGAGGACTCATAGGCAATATGGATGGCATCGACAATCCACCGACTGAGGGTCTGCTTCGAAGCAGGAAGACCTCTTTTAGGGGGACCATAGCAAATCAGCAGTTGGTGCGCCCTTCTCCACATGGCAGCTCTGTGGACGTATGCATCCAGTGCTCGCACTGGACACATACAGTTAAGCTTTTTTTTTTTTTGTTATCAACATTTTTTTTTTTTTTCACACATAACATAACATAACATAACATCCAAAATATAACAAAACAAAACAACAGACATATACTCAATAGCTCAAAGTCAAGTCAAAAGGGAGGGAGAGAGGGAAGGACAATAAAAACACAAAACAAGTCACTCCTCCATACAATCACGTACATCAAAAAGAAAACACTGCCAAGTGTCAACGGTCGAAGGCTTGGCCCCACCGACTCGCGCCGTTGTACATTCACATGACACTATTTGCAGGACGCTACGGATCCAATATGTTTTTCTACACATGTGTGGTGTAAACCAGTTCTGGATTATTGTCTTCTTCGCAGCTGTAAAACCAGCAAACAACATTCTCTTTTGCATTGAACTAATACAGAGACCTGAATCATCATTAAGAAGACACAAACTTGGGTTAACAGACCAATCAATTCGCAGTAATGATGACAAAACCAGGTTTACATGTGTCCATAGACTGATGACGACAGGACATTCCCAAAACATATGCAGAAAAGTGCCTGATGATGCAGTGTTACATATATGGCAGTTCAAATTTGACTGTAGTTTCATTTTAAATCTTTTGTAAGGAGTTATGTATGCTCTATGAATGACTTTGAAGTGAATAAGACGATGAGCCAGATTTTTAGATGTTAAGCTGAGATTAGACCACACTCTCTCCCAGTCGACAGATAAATTAAGGTCAGATAATTCCCTATTCCAAATAGTTTTAATAGAAAGAGGTTTTGTAATACAATCAATAATTTTATTATATATTAAGGAAACAGATGGCCGACAAGCAGATGGTGCAATCCAGTCCCGCATAGGATGAGAGGAAATGGAAGAAGACCAAGGAACGCCATACGCTTTGAGAGCAGAACGCAACTGAAGAAAGACAAAATATGCGGAAGCTGGTAGACAAAATTTGGCCCTCAATGTCTGAAATGAACAGAGGCCTTGGTCATCATATATATCACCGCACGTGTTTACACCTAAAGAAGACCAAGAGGGTTGGACAAATGGACGATTTCCGCATACAAAATTAAAATTGTGCCATAAAGGTGTACTGTTACAAAATTTGAAGGGTCCTCCTATCCGACGTTCAACCGTTTTCCAGATTTTAATAGAGTTGGCCACAACCGGACCAAATTTATAATTATCCCCTTTTTTTCCTGTGCCAGTAAATAGAATATCTTGAAGTCTATTTGGTTTAACCTTGTCAGCTTCAATCTCTCTCCATGAAACTGTAGATTGAGGATCGACCCAATTATGAAGAGCTTTAAGATGGAACGACCAATAATATAATTCAAAATTTGGTACAGCCAGTCCTCCTGCGCTATTAGGATGTTGTAATGTGGTAAGTTTAATTCTGGGACATTTATCATTCCAGATAAACTTAGAAATTATGGAGTTGATCTCCTTAAAGTAACCTGGAGGGGGAGAAAGTGGTAGCATAGAGAAAAAAAAAAATTAAATCGAGGCAACAAATTCATCTTAACAGTGTAGATTCTTCCTTGGAGAGAGAATTTAAGATTCTTCCATCTTTGAATGTCATTTTTGACCTTAACTAAAATGTTATTAAAATTGTCTCTGGCAATCTTATGAATGTTTTTATATATGGTAATGCCCAAATAGATGAAAGATTCCTTAATAGGGATAAATGAGAGAATAGAAAAATTAACTTTAACATTGTTAATTGGCATTAAAGCAGATTTGCTCCAATTTATTTTATATCCTGATAGGCTACTGAAATTATAAAATTCCTTAATTATACTAGAGACTGAAACATCAAAGTGGTCTAAATGTAGAATAATATCATCAGCGTATAATGAAATACTATGATTATGATCATGAATCTTAATCGATACTTCAGATTTCCTGATGGCTTGCGCTAAGGGTTCAAGAGATAGACAAAACAATAAGGGGGAAAGCGGACACCCCTGCCTCGTTCCCCGCTGTAAAGGGAATGAGGGGGAAATAATATTACCAGTTATGACTGATGCTGCAGTTGAGTGGTATAATGTCTTAATCATAGAAATGAAGTGTTCACCGAAGCCGAAACATTGCAGAACTGCCCACATATAATTCCACTCTAGCCTGTCAAAGGCTTTTTCTGCATCAAGTGAAAAGACCGCACAAGGTGTTGGGTGGGAGTCCGCAAAGTCAAGAATATGAAGGAGTCGACACATATTGTCAGACGCATTGCGCCCCTTGATGAAACCAGTTTGGTCCTCCTTGATCAGACCGTGAATTACCTTCTCCATACGAGAAGCAAAAACTTTAGCATAGATTTTACATCACATGGGATAAGTGAAATCGGTCTGTAGCTGGAACAATCTAATGGATCTTTCCCTTTTTTAAGAAGTAATGAAATCAGTGATGTTTTTTGATCTCTGTGAAATACCCCATGTTCAATTGCAAAATTAAATGAGTTAAGCATAAGTATCCCTACCAAATCCCAAATTTCTAAATATAATTCAGGGGGGAGACCATCTAGACCCGGCGATTTGCCCTTTTGAAGGCTTTTTAAAGAGACGTGGAGTTCCTCCAAACTTAATGGGGCCTCCAAAGATTCTTTATCTATCTGTGAGATCCGAGGCAGTTCCAATTTATCTAGATAATGCTTACAAATTGGTTCATCAAAATCTGCTTCGGCTTTATACAGATTTGTGTAAAAACCTTTAAATATGTCATTAATTGCCACAGGGTTCGTGGTGACCTGATCATCCGATGATTTTATTGCACTAATATATGCCTTAGATTCGCATTCTTTCAACCTAAGGGCCAATAAATGACTACGTCTCTCTGATTCAAAATAATATTTTTGTCTAGTCCTATGTAAAATAAATTCCGCCTTTGAGTGTGAAAGTAAATCATATTCTTCTTTTAAAGAGGACAGCTGTGTAGCCTGTTGCTCAGTAAAATGTTGTTTTTGTAGATTTTGTAATGATTGGATTTTATTTTCTAATTGTGTAAACTGGTGAGTTTTCGCTTTGGCGAGAGTAGAAGAGAAAGATATACAGAAACCTCGTATAGCACACTTAGTCGTTTCCCACAGTATTTGAGGATCCACATCAGAGGGCATATTAATTTCAAGAAATTCCTTAATATATTCTTTTAGAGAAGTAATGAAAGTCTGATTACTTAAAGGGGTGGTTGACTGTTTTTTTTCTAGGCTTGATTGTGTTTATGGGGTGCAGTCTAGCATGTGTTCATGCTTGGTTTTTTTAAAAACGCATTATTTTTCACATAATTTACCTTTATTCCACACCTCTCTGTCCCTTCTCTGACAAACGCCTCGATTTATTTCCTGGTTTTATGAAGCTCCTCCTTCAGAAATACGCGATGGGCTGAGATTGGTTAGCTGGCTCAGTGTGTTATGATTCGCTAAATCGCCTCTACTGCACGTCTGAACGTCCCGCCCCTCACCTCAGTGGCATGTGCTCCGGTTGAATTGTAAACAGTGGCGTTGTCTATAATGCTTATCAATTTGAGCCCGATTGAGACCCAGAGGATATTAGTGAAGAGGATCGTGCAGAACCTGTGCAAGCACGGCTCTTAATGGTATGTTTGGTTGTTGTTGTCTCATACTTTTAAATACGCTGCTATTTGTAAGTGCTACTGCTTCTGTTAGCTTTTAATATACGGTTTTATCCTGATTAAAGCTTCAATACAGCACAGCAACCGCACGCTTGTCCATTTATAATGCTTCTCATTGCTGTGTGAAAATAAGTGTATAATTGGAACAGTTTGTTGGAGCTTATCTGACGATCTGAATGAGAGAGAGAGAGAGAGAGAGAGAGAGATGCAGAGCAGGGCGACACAAGTAACAGTATTAAGAACCGCTGCTTTAATGATTTTGAAACTTGAGAATCCATTAGAATCGTTAGAAGACAGAATCGCGATTCATATGAATAGATTTTTACGTGCATCCCTAGTTTTCTCTTCCTCTTCTCTAAAGCAGGGCAGCATGGCCTCGCCCCCTTTGCTGCATGTCCCGGGGGCGGGGTTTATCTGGGTCCGTGACGTATCAGACCCGGGAAGTAACTCGTTGTAGTCCCTTACCAGTCGTTTTTGTAGGCATTAAACTGCCAGAATTTTAAAAGACGATATCTCCGTTTGCATTGAACTTTCAGCGCCGCAAGTCTGCAGATAAAGTTTATGCTCAAACAGCAACATTACACACTAACTAATGTTAAAAAAGTGAAATCGCAATCAACCACCCCTTTAATAATGATATGTTAAAGCACCATCTAGGGGACTTGGCTTTAACATCGGAAAGAGGAACACTGCACAACATAGCAGAATGATCAGATAATAAAATTGGTAATATAGAGATGGAGGAATTAAACAAAATTAAAGATGGGCTGAGAAATATGTAGTCTATCCTAGAGAAAGTCTTGTGTCTATTAGAAAAAAAAGTGAAGTCCTTAGCTTTAGTATTCTGAATTCTCCATAGATCGATTAAGTTGAGCTCAGTGATAAATTTATTCAATAATTTAGAGGATGGATTGGCTGTTGTATCAGATTGAGATTTATCTAAAGCAGGATTTATGACAGCATTAAAATCACCACCCACCACTAGAGGGCAATCAATCTCCTCAAGTAAAGTTTTGGAAATCTGTGTAAGGAATGTACTGTCTGTCTCATTCGGACCATAAATAGAGACCAATGCTAACCTATTATTATATATTTTGCATCGGATAAAAACAAATCTACCCTTCTCATCACTACCAAGGTGTTCAATCGTTAAATTTAACTTCCTGTTAACAAGGATAAGCACCCCTTAGTTTTATTTTGAGCGCTAGAAAAAGCTGATAATTTGTAATACTTATTCTGGAAACGTGCCACGTCAGATTGTTTTAAATGTGTCTCTTGAATTAGGGCACAGGAAATAGATTTACGGTGTAAATATTCTAACACACGGGTTCGTTTAACAGCAGAATTTAAACCATTCACATTCAGTGATAAAATATTTAGAGTATGCATTGAATATTCATAATCCCAAAATTGTACTCAATAAATGAAAAAAAAAAACAGAAGCACTTCCATTCTATAAATAACACGTAAACGCTGATGTGCATTTTAGATACCAAACCTCCTAGATGAAAAATCCCTTTAGAAATAAGGTAAAATACATAAAAGTATAAATGTATGCTGTAAAAAAAAACAACAACATAAAAATATGAACAACCCACAGCCATAAACAAAGAACAACTCAGACCGCACATTACCGAGAACATAGGTCTGACTGAGCAACAAAAAACAGTGATAATTTGTGACCGATCCACTCCAACACAAGACATGTCTCCCGAAAGGCTCACACAGCCAAAAAAAGATTTTTTTATTAATTAAACCTACTCTCCATTAGTCCCCTCCAAAAAAGAAAAAAGGGGAGTGTCAGTCTTACCAGCAAAGAGATCGTTGTATCCTATAAATAAGGACAATATCCCAGTAGGAGAGAAGAAAACGCAAACAATAGGTTTAGCAAGCGTCCATGCTCATCCTGCCATCATCCCCTCCTGGGCAGCTAGGACCAAGACCATCCCGGCCGTCACGCCCCTCCCGTCGAACTGGAGAAACAGCGGCCGCTGCTCCCCCGTCGTCCCCCCGCAGAGCTGCGGCATACGACTTCTGCTGAGACATGGAGCTGATAAAATCCTCCGCTTTCTGAGGGGAATCGTAGCTTCTCTGTTCCCCTTTGTGCCGTAGCTTAATTACCGCCGGATAGATGAGGAAGGGCTGGAGACCAAGCGCTGTCATCTTCTTCAAAACCGGACCAAATGCCTTTCTCCTGATCGCTGTAGCCGGACTAAAGTCGGGAAAAAATAGCAGTGTGACATTGCTCTGTGAACATTTCACGGGATAAGCCTGCCGAGCACCTTTTAGGATATCTGATCTGTCATGCCATCTCAGTACACGGAAGATGAGAGTGCGCGGCCGATCGGAGCCCCTCCCTCCGTCATACACGCGATGCGCCCGATCAATGTCACGGCCCCTCAAGGAAGGAATCCACTTGGAAAGATTAGCTCTGAGGAAACCAGCTGCGTCGTTACCCTCCATCCCTTCTGGGAGCCGCACCAGTCTTACATTGTTCCTCCTACACCTGTCCTCCATATCTGTCATCTTCTCGGTGAGTCGCTCCAGCTGATCCTTTAAGTCCGTGACTGTTCTCTTATCTTCACGCGCCGCTGCCTGAACAGAATCAACGCGGTCACGTGTCTGCTTCGCCGTGGTAACTATGGCCTCAAACTCCTCTCTTAGCTCTTTAACAGACTCGTTGGTCGCTTGTATGTCCTCACGCAGTTCGCGCAATGCTGGAATCAGCACAGAGTCCATCGCATCTCTCACTGCCGAATTCACAACCGAATTCAAAGTGCTTTGGTGTTCTTTAAATGCTAGTTCAATGCGGCTAGCAATAGCATCGTCGAGGTCTTCACTGGAGATGGCTGAATCTCTGAATTTTTTCTTCATTGGCGATTGCACAATCTCTCTTTTCCGATCCCCTTTGTCTGCCTTAGCACTCATGATGGGTCCAATGCAGAGTGGTTTAAATTTTACTGACAGGATCGTAAAATATGTGGCAAAGTGAGCGGAGCAAAAGACTAAGCCTGCATCGCCGTCGAGGGGTCACGTGATCCTCCACATACAGTTAAGCTTTTGCTAGTCAGGCTCCTGAAAGGGAGGAGGACTAAAGGCCTGCAGTACGACAGGCTGTGGTGTGACTGAAGGAACTTTGGGGATGTACCCTTCACGAGGGTATAAAAAGGCTTTGGCCATACCAGGCGCAAAGTCCAAGTGAGTAGGGGCCACTGACAGGGCCTGCAGATCCCCAACTCTCTTCAGAGACGTAATCGCCAGAAGAAACACGGTCTTCAGGGTGAGGTGGCGATCTGTGATCTCCTCAATAGGCTCGAAGGGAGGCCTACAGAGAGCATTCAATACCACAGCCAAGTCCCAAGGAGGGATCCGGGACCGTACTGGAGGCCTTAGCCTCAGTGCACCACAGAGGAAACGTGTCACTAGGGGGTGTCTGCCCACTGACTGTCCACCAAGAGAGGCGTGGTAGGCCGAAATCACCGCCACATAAACCTTCAAGGTGGAGTGGGTTAACCCTGCGGAGAGTTGAGCCTGCAGGAACTCCAGCACTGTACCAACCGGGCAGTTAACTGGGTCGAGCTGGCGATCTCTGCACCATGAAGTGAAGAGCTTCCACTTCAGGGCATACAGTCTCCTCGTTGAGGGAGCTCTGGATTGGAGGATGGTCTCAACCACCTCAGTTGAGAGACCAGACGCTATGAGCCGTGCCCCTTCAGGGGCCACACCCACAGCCTCCACAACTCCGGGCGGGGGTGCACAAGGGTGCCTCCTGCCTGTGAGAGGAGATCCCTCCTGACTGGAATCTCCCATGGAGAGCCGTCGAGGAGGGAAATCAGGTCCGAGAACCATACTCGGCCCGGCCAGAATGGAGCTACTAGTAGCAGCTGGACTCCGTCCCGGCGCACTCTCTCCAGAACTCCGGGGAGCAGAGCAATCGGGGGAAAGGCGTACAGATGAAGCCTCGGCCACGTCTGTACCATGGCATCCAGCCCCAGCGGAGCTGGATGAAGTAGAGAGTACCAGAGGGGACATTGCGCTGTCTCCTGAGTAGCGAAAAGGTCCACCTGAGCCTGGCCAAACACTCTCCAGATCTGCTTCACCACCTCGGTGTGAAGCATCCATTCCCCGGGCAAGAGCCCCTGTCTCGACAGGGTGTCTGCTCCCACATTGAGATGCCCAGGGATGTAAATTGCTCTTAGTGCGAGGAGTTTTCCCTGGGCCCACACAAGGATCTGGTGCGCCAGCCTGTACAGGGGGCGCGACTGCAGACCTCCTTGGTGGTTGATATAAGAGACCACCGCTGTGTTGTCGGTGCGAACCAACACATGGTGACCTCTTAGGTCTGGGAGAAAGTATTTCAGAGCCTGAAACACGGCCAGCATCTCGAGCCTGTTGATGTGCCAAGCGAGATGATGACCCCTCCACAGACCGCGGGCAGGGTGGCCACTCATGACCGCTCCCCAACCGGTGAGGGATGCGTCCTTCGCTAGCGTTACGCGGCGACGTGGAGCTCCCAGCACCGGGCCCTGAGACAAGAACCAAGGTTGTCTCCACATGTCTAAGGCACGTAGGCACCGCCGCGTGACCTTGATTATGCGAAGCAGGTTTCCCCTCGGGGAGAACCCCTTGGTCTTGAGCAACCACTGTAGGGGTCTCATGTACAGCAGGCCAATAGGTATCACGTTGGACGCAGCTGCCATCAGACCCAGCAGTCTCTGAAACTGCTTGACAGTGAGTGACTGACCTTCTTTCACCCTCCTGACTTTCGTGAGGATTGACTCGATCCGAGCAGGGGACATACGTGCCTGCATAGTGGTCGAATCCCACACCACCCCCAGATAAGTGGTTCTCTGTAATGGAGAAAGCACACTTTTCTTGGGGTTCAGTCTTAACCCCAACACTTTAATGTGAGCGAGAACAACATCTCGATGTTGAGCCGCCCTCCGCTCTGATTGAGCGAGAATCAAACAATCGTCGATGTAATTGAGTATGCGGACGCCCTGTAGCCGCAGCGGAGCTAACGCGGCATCCACACACTTCATAAAAGTGCGGGGTGAGAGTGCTAGGCCGAAGGGAAGTACCCGACATTGGTAAGCTTTGCCCCCGAAAGCAAACCTCAGGAACTTCATGTGATTGGGAAGGATGGAGACATGGAAGTATGCGTCTTTTAGATCGATCGCGACAAACCAGTCCTCGGACCTGATTTGAGACACGACCTGCTTGAGTGTAAGCATCTTGAACTTCAGTCTGCTGACTGAGCGGTTCAACTGCCGCAGATCTAAAATGGGACGCAACCCTCCATCCTTCTTTGGAACTATGAAGTACCGGCTGTAGAACCCGGACTCTCTCTTGTGAGGAGGAGCCACCTCGATGCCCTCCTTCCTTAAGAGAGTATTTACCTCCTGTTCCATTACCAGAGCCTGCTCGGGGCCCACCAAAGTGGAATTCACCCCGTTGAATTGAGGCGGACGAGAACCGAACTGGATTCTGTAGCCTCTCTCTACAGTGCGCAGGACCCACCGAGACACATTTGGCAGTAGTTTCCACGCTGCGAAATAGTGTACTAAAGGAACCAGTCTCTCGAGACTGGCCTCTGGTGTAATCAGAGCGGCTAGTTTGGTATCCTGGAATGGCGCACCGGCAGGAGAAAGCCGAACTAGCTGCTCTAGAGACCCCCGAAGGGGTGGCGAGCATTTCAGCTCCGCTACGGCTCCGGGCGGAAGAGACTGAGATGTGTGCTCGCTGGAGACAGCTGCGCCCTGGAACACCATATGTGGCAGGGTTAGCAGATCGATCTCCTGAGGGCGCTGGGGCGAGACGGGCACCGTACGCTGCGGTGATTGCTGCTCTACCCCAGCGGGGGCTACCCTCATAAGCCCTGGTCCACCAACATCAGGGCTTCTTGGCCGAAGACCTCTTCGCCTGAAGAACGGTCCGCAGATCCGGCTTCGCCTGGGAGGTCTTTGACCGCACACCCTTCTTACCGCCCCGACCCCGCTTACGCGGAGGAGCACGGGCGGCGACGCTCTCTTTCTGAGCTTCCCTATATGAGGGGGTGCAACGTGCTCGACGTTTCCCGTATCAACCTCCTCGGAGGAAGACAAGAGAAACGCCGAGGCCACTGCCCGAGGGGAAGTATCCGCACGGCGGGCTTCCGATCTCGGGGAGCGGTCATGGGATCTGACAGGTGAGGATGGAGATAGAGACTCGCTCGTCTCCGATCCCTCCATCAGATCCCGCTGCGAACCCCACGAGCGCCGCCTCCGCTCCGCCTCAGCGGAAGCGGGGCCAGCGCCACGGGGAACGCCAATGAAAGAACCCTCCCCGGAGAAGAGGGCTTTTCGGGAGCGAAGCACGCGCAGAGGAAGGCTCTCGCAGTGCGGGCAATCAGCCCCATCGAGAGCCGCCTCCGCATGTCTTGCTCCCAAGCAAAGCACACACAAGCTGTGTGTATCACCTGCACACAAAAAACGTTTGCAGGGAGGAACACACTGCTTGTATTGTGATTTGGTCTCATGCTTAGCCTTAAACTGGCTTTTAGACATATTTCTCGTAGAACAGACAGACAACACTAAATAGGACTCACAGAGACACAGAGCGCTAGCTGAATGACAGAAAGCTGACACCGTTTTCACCGCACGTGCTTTTATACCAGCTGGTCATTACGTCACCTCGCCCGTGACGTCTCGCCCATCCATTGGACAGATTTCACTTGTATTCAGAGCCGGTCACGCTGAAGGCGTTCCCCTAAGCGTCTCTGGACGCAGCTCGAGTTCCTGAAGAGGAACCTTATCTTTTAGTGACTTGGGACCAATCCTATGATGAAGATATGGTGGGTGGGAGGCTAAGATAATTAGCTTTAGCTGCTGTTAGAAGTCCCGGTTTCTATAGAAACAGTCAGCATTCTGAGACGTGCGCTTAAGCCTCGTTCAGACTGTCAGCCCAAATCCGATTTTTGTGCAAATCCGATTGAAATTCGATCATATTTAAATAGTCTGAACGGCAACAAACTACATGAAATCCGATTTGTGCAAATCCGTTTCGAGCTACATTCATATGTGGTTTGGAATCCTATTCAAATCGCATTTCTGGAAATCTGTTTCAGTCTGACTGGTCAGATCGGATTTAGCGTAGCTTTTTCACATCCTCACACCACGTAAAACGTAAGCACGTCAGACGTTTTTCCAGAAAACATCCTTAACATCTTTGCAGAAACAAGCTTGTGTCGTTGTGAAGTGCAAGTCAAGTGGGAAAAAACAATATACAGCTAGTATACGTACCTCTTTGTGTTTTGAAAGTAGCGGAGACAAAAACAAAAGAAAAGTAGCGGAGACAGCAGCACGGAAAAAAGTGTATTGCTTTTACTGTTGTTTTTAGCGTAGGCATAACAACGCAACGGCATTACCATAGAAACCAATGCACATTCAGTAAAAAAGAAAGAGCGTTTATGGACGCACAAATCGGATATGAACAGTTGCGATATGCTGTGTGGACAGTCAGTTATTCAAATCAGATTCCATCCGGATATGCACAAAATCGGATTTGGGCTGACAGTCTGAGCAAGGCGTTAGAGGCCAATTCACACCGCACAGACAAACGCCAACAAACACCAACAAAGTTGGCTCAAGTTGGCTGTTGGATTTAGAATTTAATGAAAAATAACTGTCATGTTCACACTGCCCCAACAAACTTTGAGTCAAAGAGAGTCAAGTAACACCGTGTCTACACCGGACGCAACAGTTGCCGCATCCAGTGTAGACACTGATTATAATCAATAGAACCTCATTGTATTTTGTCGCGATGCGCCGTGCCACTCGTGTCCGGTGTAGATGGTGTAACTATGTGTAATGTAAGTGATGGTGTAGCGTCAAAGTGGGCAAAAGTCATTCATTTTCAATGTGAGCCGGCGGCGAGCTCCGGCGAGTAGCGGCGCGGCTCGTCTTGGACGGTGTGGGCATTGAGGCGAGTTTAAGTCAGCTTTATGGTAATGAGCTATGACACGGTCCGGCGCCAACCAGTTGGAATGTAGAAGTCCTCCGCTTGAGAGGATTCCAGAGAACGCAGTCCAGTAAAATTTGGTTCCGACCACATTAGTTCCCGAGCATTTTCAGGCTAGAAAGCTTGTTTTTCAATTTTTTTTTACACAAAATTCTGTCTAAAAAAAAAACTCTAACTTAATCATCAATATTACACAAATAGTATATTTAATAGCCATATTATCATCTGATTAAAGACAAAATCATTTAATGTGAAGCTGTTCTTGGACATTGCAAACGAAAATAAAAAAAAATTAAGACTACACGCAAAAACGTTTGTTTATTCAATACAAACAGGTGTTTACTATTCTACATCTTAAAATTCCAAGCGTCAGAACGCTAACATTATTAAAACCCCACATTGTAGCGTTTACCACGTTACTGCAGACTAGTTGGGAAAGTGATTGTGCCTTTAATCTTTAAAACAACAGGAAGAAACGTAACATAACGATTTCTATTTTAAGCAGTGCTGGTGCATCGCGGCAACACAAATAACCACAAACTCTAAGGAGCTTTCAACATACATTTTCAGCTTTTCAACAGGCCTATAATTATAATTTAATACTTACAATGAACAGAGATGTGGTCTGCAGCCTGCGAAATCGCACTTCTCCTTTTTGAGCTGTGAAATTGACAGCACTCTAATCCAATGGCATCGTATTCGGGAACTGATTGGCAGCGAACCAGACAGTGAGTAGGTGTGTTCTACTCATAGGTTCTACTTCAAGCGGCGCTATGCTGCCGATTAATGTATGACATCAGCGGCAGCGCATAAGATTTTAAATGCACCCAGACTGCTCCCGCACCGCAGATGTTATACTCTGATCAGTCTGCGCTGATAAATACTTATATAAATACGAATAAATACTTATTCGACTCATTAAAATGCAAATCAATTTATAACTTTTTAGAAATGCGTTTTTCTGGATTTTTTGTTGTTATTCTGTCTCTCACTGTTAAAATAAACCTACCATTAAAATTATAGACTGATCATTTCTTTGTCAGTGGGCAAACGTACAAAATCAGCAGGGGATCAAATAATTTTTTCCCCCACTGTAGGAGTGCTGAAGGTGTGAGAGAGTTATGCTTTATCAACACTACCATGAATTCACACACCACTGTGTGATGTAATACAAAAACTTGAAACTCATTCCCTCATTCCCTGCATTGTGGACATTTTTTCAACATGACAATGAAGATATTCATTCTTCGAAGGGGAAAATCCTTCAGTAAACATGTATTTCACTCAGTCTTAACACTCCTGAGCAGTTGTGGTGGATTCTGTTGAGACGAGCTGAGCAACATTCCCCATTAAAGACCAGGGCATTTAAGGAGGTCAACCTCCAGGAGTTAAACAGGACAGATGTGACAATTTGTAATGAACTTTTACACTCAGTGCCAAGAAGGGTCAGAGCAGTATACTTTTGGAGGACATATTGAGTACTAGAATATTGCTGCATTTCTGCAATCCTTCATTTAAAAATGAAGGATTGCAGAATGTTTACCTACATTTCACTACTGATTATACCCTGTATGATTGTGTATGTGACAAATAAACAAGAACCTTGAACCTTAAACAAAATGGGCTGTTACTTATTTTACAGATATTAAAGGGATAGTTCACCCAAAAATGAAAATTCTGTCATCATTTACTCACCCTCAAGTAGTTCAAAACCTGTATGAATTTCTTTGTTCTGCCGAACACAAAGGAAGATATTCTGAAGAAAGTTTGTAACCAGGCTGTTCTGGGGCACCATTGACTTCCATAGTAGGAAAAAAAATACTATGGAAGTCAATGGTGCCCCAGAACTGCTCTGTTTCCCACATTCTTCAGAATATCTTCCTTTGTGCTCGGCAGAACAAAGACATTCATACAGGTTTGGAACTAATTGAGGGTGAGTAAATGATGACATAATTTTCATTTTTGGGTGAACTATCCCTTTAATGGCATATATTTCTCTGTTTTTATTAAGAATATGTTTAATACATTTCAATTTTGCCATCTTTCCATGAATTATATTAGTGATCGTTAAAGGGGTCCTATTATGCTCTTTTACAAAGTCTTGATTTTGTTTTGGGGGTGTACTAGAACATGCTCTCATGCTTGGTGGTTTGAAAATCACATTATATTTCACATAATTTACATTATTACAATACCTTTCTCCCCAGCTTCACACAAACGGCTCGATTAGTTCCGGGTTTGATGAAGGCCTGCCTTCCGAAAAACGAAATGTGTTGTGATTGGTTAGCTGTCCCAGTGCGTTGTGATTGGCGAACAGCTTAGATGGTGTTTCAGTACTGCCCCGCCCCTTGCCAAAACAGCAAGTTCGTCAATATTGCCATATCAATTCAGACCCCGAGAATATTGAGGATCGTGCAGAACCTTTGCACGCACGGATATTGCAAGACATATTAAAGTGGTAATGTTATTGTTGTTGTTGTTTTTTTGGCTAAATCACGTTTTAGATAGGATGTCAACAACAGCTTAAAAATAACTGCATTGACTATGTACAGATTAGTGCAATGGTAATATGTATTATGTTTATTGTTCTTTAATTCTAACATTATAACATGAATTGCACTGAAACTGTTATACAGTTGAATTTATTTATACCATAGTCCCACAGACTTACACTATTTGTGGCCGCATATATATGCAAATTAATTCTCTGTCAGCGGGAGGCGCTGTTGGAGCGGGAGAGCTTGAGGTTTCCCCGGTAACACTGTACACAAAACAGAGCTCCGCTCACAAACGCTGCTTTATCAGACATTATATGCAAGATGAAATGAAAATGACATCCAAAATTTTCTGAAAACAGTTGGTTTCCATCAGAAATACAGTGATATAAAAACATCCGCACTGGGTTTCGATTTTGAAACGTGCAGTGCTCAACCAAGCGTTCTCCCCACCCCCCAACCATTCGAATTTCAGTAGGCGGGATTTACAATTTGTGATGTCACAAATACAGGAAAACACCTTTGTAGTCCAAACAAGCCGTTCGTTGTAGTTCTTGAAAAGGGATTTTTTTAAAACGAAATATCTCCCTTTGGAGTGGACTTTGAGATTTGTAACTTTGTAGATCGTTTTATGCCCAAACATACACTCTACACACTGACTAAAATTCAAAAAGTGAAAAAGCATAATAAAACCCCTTTAAGAAAATATTTTATATTTAAATAGAGGGGGTGTACTCATTTATGCTGTGCACTGCAAACTAAACTTTAGTTTACAATAGGGCTTAAAACAACACATAACAGACCTATCTCAGGCATAAAAACACAATCATAATAAAACACAAACCATATTAAAACTTAACAAGTAATACATAAGTACTACATATTGCACATGCTATCTGAAGGAATTAACTCAAAGTGTGTATTCAAGGACTGCGTATCATCGCTTGTAATACTCAAGGCTTTCTGATCACTTGCTGCTCATACAATTTAGTTAAACTCCGCAGAACCATGCCGGTAATTTTTCAACAGGTACTAACTATACTTTACAAGCATTTTTTACTCTTTAGAGAAAGTGATGAAAACCAACATTGAAATGAGAAGTTCAAAATACTCTCAATTAAGCTGCTAAAAAAGGTTTTCAGTATAGATTTTTGTTCACAAAAGGAGTTCAGTTTCTTTAGACATAAATTTGAATTAGTGTTCTATTTTCCATCAATGTGCAAATATCACTTTATACTCTTTAAATATATATATATATATATATATATATATACATTTGTATACATATCTTTATCATTTTGTTTATTTTGGGGGGCTGTATATATATTTACCTTTCCTTTTGTGTTAATTTAGAAGTTAGTAATATAATTTTGTTTGTTAATTTGATCCACTCCTCAAGCTGGTTCCCTGATGAAACACTAATTGTATTCTCTCTCTTTGATGTAAAGACTCATTTAAATTATTTTATGACTAGTTCTAGAAGTTGTAACAATACTTAAATATTAATTATTAATTAAATATTACAACAGTAATATTTTGTTTTTAGTTTAACATTTTTATTTAGCTGTAATAATTATACAACTACATTTACATTTATGCATTTAGCAGACGCTTTTATCCAAAGCGACTTACATTGCATTCAAGTTACAGTTTTTACATTTTTTTAGCTCTTGCTTTCCCTGGGAATCAAACCCATGATCTTGGCATTGCTAGCGCCATGCTCTACCATTTGAGCTACATAAAAGCTAATAATTAAAACTAATTATTAATAGTAATATTTTATAGTCATATATGCAATAACACAACTTTTGATCCAATTGTGCAGCCCTACAAACAAGCATAGCAAACCCAGAGCTTTTATATATTTTTGTTTTCAAATCAATTTATTTATTTTTTTTATTCCCCCCAAATTATGCTTATTATAACATTTTTCTGATATTTGAAGTGTAACTCGCTGTCTGTAGATAAATGCCATGAGGGGGAACTTCAGAATAATGTTTCTTTCTGTAGGTCAAGGTCAGCAGGTCTTGGGAAACAGAGAGTCTGAGAAATGTTTCTAAGGTCGGAAGTAAAACATATTATGGTACTAGGTAGATAAAGACTGGAAGTGTATAGGTATGTTAAAAGGAATATGATTCACTGAATATTATTTACCGAACAAATACTCTGTATTCTGGAAAACCTCACCTCTGGTCACCCAGAATATTATGTTTTGGTGTTTTGAATCAGTGAGCCTGAAAAGAACGTGTGTCCACATGGGATACTAATTCATGTTTCCAATTAGAAATAATGACTGTGAGTCCAAACTGTAAATCAAATGAGTAATTTCGAAAATTTTGCTACTTTTTAAAACATGTCTTTATAGGTGATTTGTATTCTACTGTATGTGCATAACCACTTGCTGGACTTATTTGAACTAAACAATTATTTTTTTTGTTTATTTCTATTTCTTTTGTCAATTATCTTTTCCCTGATAATTCACATGATCTACAAATGTTGTGATATTATGAATAATTTATTGTTATTGTGTAAAAATGTAATCATGTAATCAATTATTTTAATGGCTCTATAGGGCAGCATGCAATCAATCAATAATAATAAAAAAAAAAAAAATCTAATTATCAAGACCGATTTATTAAGATCGAATTACTAATTATTGCGAAATGCAAGCCATGGGTTCATTTAACTTAAGCCCTGGGTTTTGATTTTCTTATTTCTATTTCTTCTATTTCTTATATATATATATATATATATATATATATATATATATATATATATACTAATTCATGTATATACACTATATATATATATATTTTTTTTTTCTATCTGCAGTACGGTGACTTTCATCATACATACTCAAAAAAATATTCTTCCTGCTTGTTCATGTTACTTTGTTAAAATGAGCCAAAGCAAAACAATTCTTGAACATTTTGTCACAATTTGATTTAATTATATTCAATGGATTTAAATTTGTAAAATTTCAACATTTCTATTTTGTAAACATTGTGGGGACTACATGAATTACTTTGTTGATATAACTAACTGGGGAGTAGATCAGTAATTCCCAGCATGCTTTACATGGGACTGCATTAAGAGAGTAAATGTTGAAATTAATTGTTTTTAATGTGTAATTTTGTTTGGTAGAGTTAAATGTTCAGTTTTGATGGAGATTTAGAAGAGTTTCTATGTTTGCTGTTATTTGAATTTGAGTTTGGTCTGTTAAGTTTCAACAAATATTATTTGTTTAAACGAACATTCTGATGAAAAAAAAATGTCTTTAGTTTTTTGGTGACTTACATTCTGTGTCTAACGCCAAGTGGACTTTTTTCACATTAATACATTATGCTAGTTAACACTCTGCCCCAGTCTCTTTCTGATTCTGTTCTGCTTATTTACACTTTTCTCGCATTTCTGTACTGTAATTGTGGAGAAACTACACATATTGATCCATCGGCCTGCGGTTTCAGCTGGCGCTGTGTGTTCAGACTCCTCCAGCATCCACACAGAGCCCCTCACAGACTGGAGCAGAGGATCAAAACCCTTCATCGTGCGGCGGCCATTAGTCCATGATCCTCTGCTCTTTCTGTAGGTGATCAGGAAGCTGTTCTCTGCACTTACTGTGTCACTCCTGCTCACCCTATACAAACAATCAGAAGCATTTATCTAGTCTGATTCTAACAAGACAATCCAGCCATGACTGCTGTGAGTCAGATAAGTGTGTGTCACTGGCCACCTGCTCAGTGTAACCAGGGGTGGCGCTCAGTGTTGTCTAAACTGGGCCGATCTGATGCCGCTGCACTGAGGCACCAGCGAATCAGCTGACGGCACTCTGATACACACAACACAGTGTTCAGGAACACAAAACCACACACTTCATCTGGATCTGGACGTGATTTCTGTCTCTTGCCTGTCGACAGCTCTCTAGGGAAGTGCAGTCTGCTTTTGTAGGTGACCCTCAATGCGCCTCTGAAGGGGAAACAGCCGCACAGGATGTTGTAGAGCGTCACCCCCACTGACCAAACCGTAGCCGGTCCTGCATGATAGCGGTGCCGCCGAAACCACTCAGGAGGGGCGTACTGAAGTGTGCCTGAGAGAACCAACAAGACCACAAACATCATCTGAAGAGGCTCCCTTTGGTCAATCATCCAAAGTCCACAAACAAACACAGATCACTGCAGTGAGATCAAACCAACCTGCAAAGTGTTTGTAGGCCGAGTCTTTCAGCAGATCTCCACAGCCGAAGTCCAGCAGCTTGATGTCATGTGACTCTGTGGAGATCAGCAGGTTCTCTGGTTTGACGTCCCGGTGCAGGACTCCGCGACTCTTGCAGTGTTTCAGGACTGTGATCAGCTGCAGCAGCACTTTCTTGGCCAGACTCTCATCCAGGCATCCATTCTCCTCACAGAAACTCTCCAGATCTTGGCAAGGAAGTGAGCGCTCCAGGATCATGGTGTGTCGTCCGGGATGGTCAACCCACTCCAGCAGCTGCAGGACGTTGGGGCAGGCAGGAGCCGAACTGACCAGGGTCATCAACGCCACCTCCAGCGGCAGCCGACCCTGACCTTCCTGCAGGACAAACGCTCCATTATATCCAGCGCTGAATCAGATGAAACAGAGCAACAGATTCACTCTGAACTTACAACTCTCAGTCTCTGTGTTCCTCTTTTAGAGACGTACTTGATGGCAACCTGTAGACAGATGAAGCACAGTAAACCATGCTGACTAATTATCACAGATGACATTTACTGACATCAACATTTCTAAAGGCTGTTTAACTGCAGGAGGTAAGAAAATGTCTTACTGGCAGTCCATCAGACCTGCGGGTCCCAGCATACACAGAGCCGAATCCGCCTCGCCCCAGCAATGGGCCCTTCACATACGCTTCTGCAACACACAAGATCACAAGAAACATCTTTAACAGAAAACATGCTGCAGCATCTAAACCTGTAACAGAAGAATGTTACTTTAATTCAGCTGACAAATCATTTAGTGAGTCATAAGGCGTTTAATATCAGTGTATTCTGACCTCTGCGGGAGTGTTTGGCAGGTCTTCTGTATGAGGGGGACGGACGCTTATCCCCCTGGCTGCCGCTCTGCCACTTCCTCTTCCTGTGAGGCTGATCTGTGGACACAGAAACGGCCAGCTCTGAAGGCAGAGGTGCGATGTATCCAGGCAGCTCATGACTCAGTGGCTGGTTTGGGTTTGGCAGCAGTTCCTGAGCACCGTCACCAGAGCCGTGTCTCCCAACCTCCTGAGCAGCCGACTGGGAGAAAGCAGCACTCCTGGATCTGGAGCGGCCTGAGGCTGAAATATTTCACACATCAAACACTTACAGCCTTTATTAGGAACATTTATTAATAATCAGCAATCAGTCTCACTGGTCAAATCAAATCATGTTACTTTACATCTTTAAACTTTTTATTGGGTCTTGAATTGCATTTGAGCAGCTCTGTAGTTTCACAGCATTATAATTGTGTCAAAGAATTAAACACATATTTCATTGATTTTCGTATACAAGGAATAAAATACATGTGATCACTGAGCTATTAAAAATGTGTGATTAAATGGGTTCACCTGCACACATTTCTTCATATTAATTAATTAAACAATGTACAATATCATACCAGAACATACTAATATAATAAACTAATGAAAATGAAAACACTCACCTCGTCTTACATCAGTATGAGCCATTGACAATCTCCTCCAAAACAATAAATAAATAAAAAATTTAATTAATGAAAGAAATGAAAGAAAATTCCGAAATAAGAGAACAATAAAACTTCCCTCAGAAATAATCTGAAATCCTTCAAAAATAAAACTCTTTTCAAAGAAAAATCCTCCGATCTCCTAAAAATATATTGATGGGTCTGAGTGTTTATATATAACAGTTATGCAGAAATCATATCATAACACGCGTCGCTATAGCAACTACAATTCGATTCATGCCTGACGTCGCGTGCGTGAGTACAACCAAAGACTAATTCAGTTTAGCCAGAGCTCATAATAACATCTCTGATTTATGCTCCTTTGTGCCTTTATTAGTAAATCTAAAAAGTTAATATTGAAAAGTGCATAAAAATTAAATCTATACAAAAAATGCGCGCGCTCGCGCTGTTGTACTCACGCACGCGACGTCAGGCGTAACATATACGTGAATCAAATTGTAGTTGCTATAGCGACGCGTGTTATGATATGATTTCTGCATATATAAACACTCAAACCCATCAATATCTGCTGGTTGAGAGACGAGGCGACTTCAGAGACTTTTGGAGAATATTTACTGTGCTGAGATTGTGAGTTCAGAGCGAGAGGAGACTTTTATTTTAGGAAATTGGAGGATTTTTCTTTGAGTAGAGTTTTATTTTTGAAGGATTTCAGATTATATCTGAGGGAAGTTTTATTGTTCTCTTATTTGGAATTTTCTTTCTTTCTTTAATTCATTTTTTAAAAAATGTATTTATTGTTTTGGTGTTTGGAGGAGATTGTCAATGGCTCATACTGATGTAAGACGAGGTGAGTGTTTTAATTTTCATTAGTTTATTATATTAGTATGTTATGGTATGATATTGTACATTGTTTAATGAATTAATATGAAGAAATGTGTGCAGGTGAACCCATTTAATCACACATTTTTAATAGCTCAGTGATCACATGTATTTTATTCCTTATATATGAAAATCAGTGAATTAATTATTTAACACAATTATAATGCTGGGAAACTACAGAGCTGCTTAAATGCAATTCAAGACCCAATAGAACGTTTAAAAATGTAAAGTAACAATGATTTAATTTGACCAGTGAGACTGATTGCTGATTATTAATAAACGTTCCTAATAAAGGCTGTAAGTGTTTGATGTGTGAAATATTTCAGCCTCAGGCCGCTCCAGATCCAGGAGTGCTGCTTTCTCCCAGTCGGCTGCTCAGGAGGTTGGGAGACACGGCTCTGGTGACGGTGCTCAGGAACCGCTGCCAAACCCAAACCAGCCACTGAGTCATGAGCTGCCTGGATACATCGCACCTCTGCCTTCAGAGCTGGCCGTTTCTGTGTCCACAGATCAGCCTCACAGGAAGAGGAAGTGGCAGAGCGGCAGCCAGGAGGATAAGCGTCCATCCCCCTCATACAGAAGACCTGCCAAACACTCCCGCAGAGGTCAGAATACACTGATATTAAACACCTTATGACTCACTAAATGATTTGTCAGCTGAATTAAAGTAACATTCTTCTGTTACAGGTTTAGATGCTGCAGCATGTTTTCTGTTAAAGATGTTTCTTGTGATCTTGTGTGTTGCAGAAGCGTATGTGAAGGGCCCATTGCTGGGGCGAGGCGGATTCGGCTCTGTGTATGCTGGGACCCGCAGGTCTGATGGACTGCCAGTAAGACATTTTCTTACCTCCTGCAGTTAAACAGCCTTTAGAAATGTTGATGTCAGTAAATGTCATCTGTGATAATTAGTCAGCGTGGTTTACTGTGCTTCATCTGTCTACAGGTTGCCATCAAGTACGTCTCTAAAAGAGGAACACAGAGACTGAGAGTTGTAAGTTCAGAGTGAATCTGTTGCTCTGTTTCATCTGATTCAGCGCTGGATATAATGGAGCGTTTGTCCTGCAGGAAGGTCAGGGTCGGCTGCCGCTGGAGGTGGCGTTGATGACCCTGGTCAATTCGGCTCCTGCCTGCCCCAACGTCCTGCAGTTGCTGGAGTGGTTTGACCGTCCCGGACGCTACACCATGATCCTGGAGCGCCCACTTCCTTGCCAAGATCTGGAGAGTTTCTGTGAGGAGAACGGACGCCTGGATGAGAGTCTGGCCAAGAAAGTGCTGCTGCAGCTGATCACGGCCCTGAAACACTGCGAGAGCCGCAGAGTCCTGCACCGGGACATCAAACCAGAGAACCTGCTGATCTCCACAGAGTCACATGACATCAAGCTGCTGGACTTCGGCTGTGGAGATCTGCTGAAAGACTCGGCCTACAAACACTTTTCAGGTTGGTTTGATCTCACTGCAGTGATCTGTGTTTGTTTGTGGACTTTGGATGATCGACCGAAGGGAGCCTCTTCAGATGATGTTTGTGGTCTTGTTGGTTCTCTCAGGCACTCTTCAGTACGCCCCTCCTGAGTGGTTTCGGCGGCACCGCTATCATGCAGTACCAGCTACGGTTTGGTCAGTGGGGGTGACGCTCTTCAACATCCTGTGCAGCTGTTTCCCCTTCAGAGGCGCATTGAGGGTCACCTACAAAAGCAGACTGCACTTCCCTAGAGAGCTGTCGACAGGCAAGAGACAGAAATCACGTCCAGATCCAGGTGAAGTGTGTGGTTTTGTGTTCCTGAACACTGTGTTGTGTGTAACAGAGTGCCGTCAGCTGATTCGCTGGTGCCTCAGTGCAGCGGCATCAGATCGGCCCAGTTTAGACGACATTGAGCGCCACCCCTGGTTAAACTGAGCAGGTGGCCAGTGACACACATTTATCTGACTCACAGCAGTCATGGCTGGATTGTCTTGTTAGGATTAGACTAGATAAATGCTTCTGATTGTTTGTATAGTGTGAGCAGGAGTGACACAGTAAGTGCAGAGAACAGCTTCCTGATCACCTACAGAAAGAGCAGAGGATCATGGACTAATGGCCGCCGCACAATGAAGGGTTTTGGTCCTCTGCTCCAGTCTGTGAGGGGCTCTGTGTGGATGCTGGAGGAGTCTGAACACACAGCGCCAGCTGAAACCGCAGGCCGACGGGCCAGAGATCAATATGTGTAGTTTCTCCACAATTACAGTACAGAAATGCGAGAAAAGTGTAAATAAGCAGAACAGAATCAGAAAGAGACTGGGGCAGAGTGTTAACTAGCATAATGTATTAATGTGAAAAAAGTCCACTTGGCGTTAGACACAGAATGTAAGTCACCAAAAAACTAAAGACATTTTTTTTCATCAGAATGTTCGTTTAAACAAATAATATTTGTTGAAACTTAACAGACCAAACTCAAATTCAAATAACAGCAAACATAATAGAAACTCTTCTAAATCTCCATCAAAACTGAACATTTAACTCTACCAAACAAAATTACACATTAAAAACAATTAATTTCAACATTTACTCTCTTAATGCAGTACCATGTAAAGCATGCTGGGAATTACTGATCTACTCCCCAGTTAGTTATATCAACAAAGTAATTCATGTAGTCCCCACAATGTTTACAAAATAGAAATGTTGAAATTTTACAAATTTAAATGCATTGAATATAATTAAATCAAATTTATGACAAAATGTTCAAGAGTTGTTTTGCTTTGGCTCATTTTAACAAAGTAACATGAACAAGCAGGAAGAATATTTTTTTTGAGTATGTATGGTGAAAGTCACCATGGACAGAAAGATAAATAAAAATAAAAATAATATATATATATATATATATATATATATATATATATATATATATATATAGAAGAAATATAAGAAATAGAAATAAGAAAATCAAAACCCAGGGCTTAAGTTAAATGAACCCATGCCTTGCACTTCGCAATACTTAATAATTAGATCTTAATAAATCGGTCTTGATAATTAGATTTCTTATTTTTTTATTTATTGATTGATTGCATGCTGCCCTAGAGCCATTAACATAATTGATTACATGATTAAATTTTTATGGAATAACAATAAATTATTCATAATTTATTGATTCTCCCTGAATCTTCTTTTTCATCTTTTGGATTTATCTTTCTAAAAATAGCATACTGCTTATACAGTATCTCACAGAAGTGAGTACACCCCTCACATTTTTGTAAATATTTTATTATATCTTTTCATGTGACAACACTGAAGAAATGACACTTTGCTACAATGTAAAATAGTGAGTGTACAGTTTGTATAAGTGTAAATTTGCTGTCCCCTCAAAATAACTCAACACACAGCCATTAATGTCTAAACTGCTGAGTAAAAGTGAGTACACCCCTAAGTGAAAATGTCCAAATTGGGCCCAATTAGCCATTTTCTCTCCCTGGTGTCATGTGACTCGTTAGTGTTACAAGGTCTCAGGTGTGAATGGAGAGCAGGTGTGTTAAATTTGGTGTTATCGCTCTCATTCTCTCATACTGGTCACTGGAAGTTCAACATGGCACCTCATGGCAAAGAACTCTCTGAGGATCTGAAAAAAAGAATTGTTGCTCTACATAAAGATGGTGTAGGCTATAAGAAGATTGCCAAGACCCTGAAACTGAGCTGCAGCACGGTGGCCAAGACCATACAGCGGTTTAACAGGACAGGTTCCACTCAGAACAGGCCTCACCATGGTCGACCAAAGAAGTTGAGTGCACATGCTCAGCGTCATATCCAGAGGTTGTGTTTGGGAAATAGACGTATGAGTGCTGCCAGCATTGCTGCAGAGGTTGAAGGGGTGGGGCATCAGCCTGTCAGTGCTCAGACCATACGCTGCACACTGCATCAAATTGGTCTGCATGGCTGTCGTCCCAGAAGGAAGCCTCTTCTAAAGATGATGCACAAGAAAGCCTGCAAACAGTTTGCTGAACACAAGCAGACTAAGGACATGGATTACTGGAACCATGTCCTGTGGTCTGATGAGACCAAGATAAACTTATTTGGTTCAGATGGTGTCAAGCGTGTGTGGTGGCAACCAGGTGAGGAGTACAAAGACAAGTGTGTCTTGCCTACAGTCAAGCAGGGTGGTGGGAGTGTCATGGTCTGGGGCTGCATGAGTGCTGCCGGCACTGGGGAGCTACAGTTCATTGAGGGAACCATGAATGCCAACATGTACTGTGACCAGTGATGGGAATAACGGCGTTATAAATAAACGGCGTTACTAACGGCGTTATTGTTTTCAGTAACGAGTAATCAAACTAATTACTGTTTCCGCCGTTACCGTTACTGACAATAAAATGCGGCGTTACTATAATTTATTATAATATCATTCGAATTCTATTTTTCAGTTCATCTGAATGGATGCGCAGTGTAGCTGTATTTGACGTACCGTAAACTCTAGTGTGAAGGCGCACGGCTCGCCGTAGCTTTCTCACACACACACACACACACACACAGAGCGAGAGAGTCTTTCATAACATGCAGAATTGACGCGCTACATGTAAACGATATTCTTTATTGTGTTTTCGTGTCAAAATAACGGAGTTCCTTTGGAATTCTTCAGCTTTTAAGAACTGCCGGGTTCTCTGTTAGTGGGCGGAGTTAATGCGCAAACGACAATCTCATTGGCCGGCGCTCACCTATTCCTGTATTGATTTCAGCAAATCAATTCGAGCGAACGCAGACAACCTGATTAATATTCATGAACCCAGCAGCTCATTAATCCTTAGTGTGTTTTATATTGTTATTAGTAGTAGAATTCGTAGTAGTTTTGTTATCTTATCAATTTTTCCCCCCTTTTTTTATAGAAACACAATATGACAAACAATATCTTAAGCACCAGTCCTAAGTTCAGTCAACATGACAAATATGAATTCATACTTGGTTATTCTAATTACTAAAGTTCTACCATCATATAATGCTAAATTATCATAATATCCTATTTTAATGCTTGACTGACTGATGCTAAGTGTCAGTAGATAAATAGTGTAGATTAATGTACAATGTTTTATAATAATAATTTAGTCTATTTAGTGTCCATTTCATTCATTTAACATTTAATATTGGGGGCATCCAAGTTATTTGACATTTGAACATTTAAAAAAAAAAAAAAGTAACGCAATAGTTACTTTCCCTGGTAATTAGTTACTTTTATAATGATGTAACTCAGTTACTAACTCAATTACTATTTGTGAGAAGTAACTAGTAACTATAACTAATTACTTTTTTAAAGTAACGTGCCCAACACTGACTGTGACATACTGAAGCAGTGCATGATCCCCTCCCTTCAGAGACTGGACCGCAGGGCAGTATTCCAACATGATAACGACCCCAAACACACCTCCAAGACGACCACTGCCTTGCTAAAGAAGCTGAGGGTAAAGGTGATGGACTGGCCAAGCATGTCTCCAGACCTAAACCCTATTGAGCATCTGTGGGGCATCCTCAAACGGAAGGTGGAGGAGCGCAAGGTCTCTAACATCCTCCAGTGACTCCAGTGGCAACCTGTGAAGCTCTGGTGAACTCCATGCCCAAGAGGGTTAAGGCAGTGCTGGAAAATAATGGTGGCCACACAAAATATTGACACTTTGGGCCCAATTTGGACATTTTCACTTAGGGGTGTACTCACTTTTGTGGCCAGTGGTTTAGACATTAATGGCTGTGTGTTGAGTTATTTTGAGGGGACAGCAAATTTACACTGTTATACAAGCTGTACACTCACTACTTTACATTGTAGCAAAGTGTCATTTCTTCAGTGTTGTCACATGAAAATATATAATAAAATATTTACAAAGATGTGAGGGGTGTACTCACTTCTGTGAGATACTGTACATCAATGGGAAGCTTATTTATTCAGCTTTCATATGATGTATAAATCTCAATTTCACAAAATTGACCCCTATGGTTTTGTGGTCCTGGGTCACATATTTTCTTTGTCTTTGTATTTTTTTATATCAATATACTAAAAGATTATCCTATTTAAATCAATCTGATAAATGAGTTAGGTCAAAAGTAATCTTAAAGTAATCAAAAAGTACTCTGATTATATTACCTAAAATGTGTAATGTAATGGATTACGTTACTAACTACAATTTTGTCATGTAATTTGGAATCAGTAACAGACTACAATTTGCAAGTAATCGACCCAGCTCTGTCTATCAGTCTGTCTCTTGAAAGTCATGCAGAAAGTGGAGAAGAAGATACTTTTTTTACATAGCTAAACATATAATACTAAAAATATATATATAATACCACTTCAGGCACTTTATGATCATTTGTGAAAAAAAAAAGATCTCTCTAAAAAATGCTGGGTTAAAAACAACCCAACTTGGGTTATTTGGCAACCCAATGCTGGGCAAATATTGGACAGAACACATGCTGGGTTATTTTGACCCAGCTGGTTGGATTAATGTTTTTACCCAACATGCTAGATTGTTTTATTTAAGTCAACTATTGTTTAAAAATTATTATACTGCTGCCTTAAAATGGGCTGGGAAAAAAATAAATAAAAAATCTGAGCCGGTGAAGGGATGCTGTTTGCGGGGGAACTGCGAACTTCAGACCGCAGCCTCGTGTTTCACTCGTAGCTGAAAGATGCCATGACTGACTCCAAAACCTGCCCATAAACAAACAGTATTTTAACATCAAATTAAATTACACTCAGTATTATAATGAATAAAATCCATTAATGTTATGCAAGGCAAAAGGTGTTTCCATCGTGTGAAGCAACCGCTGCTTACGCAGCAGACATCTCATTCTATTTACAGCACAGTAAAGACATTATAAATGAAATAAAATGTATACAAACTACCCAGCACCTGTGTAAAAATATTAAAAATTACCCAATAAAATGACCTAATAAGATGAACCCAGCATTTGGGTTAAAAAAATAACCCAGCACCTAGGTAAACATATTAAAACAACCCAATAAAATGACAACCCAAAATAAAAATTGGGTTAAAAAAAAATAACCCATTATTTTTTTAGAGTGTACAGGGATTAATATCAAAACTCCAACCTTATGATTTCAGTAAATCTTCAAGAAGGATAAAGGGAATCTGTGCAATACTACTACATGCAAGCTGAGCTTTGTATTCAGAGAAGAGCACATGTTCTACTCCGGCCTATATGAATCAGAATACTGACAGGTTGATAAATGAATTTGACACAAATATGTAGGAAACATGTAATGAATCTGTCTTGAAGGCATTATGTGTTTAAAAACAAAAAATGCTAGTTTAAAGTTTGTGATAGATTGTGATAGGCCTATGCACTGAACTTGCCAGTTGTTCTTGTAGATTGTATGTTATCTCGATTGAAATTCCTACTGTTAGGGGAAATATGTAATGACAAGTAGAGACTTCACTATACTGTCGACAGACGTGAAGTGATGTGGCGACATGATCTGATAAGTGCATGAGTTATAAAATGATAATAATAACTCAGCCCTATGCGTTTTGTGTGTTTCCCAGATTTTTTATTATCACGAAATGGGAAAAATTAGTTTTCGTGACAGCTTACATAGATTGCTATCATGAATATTTATGAGGTGCCGCTGAGGAAAGCCGCTAAAGTTCTCGTCCCAGTCAACACTGAAAGCTGATCAGTGGTTCAATGAGGAACCTTTAACCTTCATCGAATCTTTCCATTGTAAAAAAAGGTTCTTTATAGTGGAAAATGGTTCTTCATACTAAGAAATAAAAGCAATTTCTTCTATGACATTGAGAATAAAAACCTTCTGAAACCTTTGTTTTATAGAGTATAGTATGCGCTTACATTACAGAACTGTAGACCAGTTCATGGGTGAGGGTCTGCCTGAGGAACCCACTCACTTTCAAGGATGTGGTCATGCTTTTGGACAGCTGCAGAACTCAATTTGTCCACTAGAGGTCGATGGAGCTGCAACTTTACATAGGGAAATAGTGAATTAGTGATATAATTTAACAGATACCGTACAGATACTTGAGGTTTGGCGCAAAATAACCGCTTAGAAGGTAAAAATATGCAGTGCCTTTTTTTTTATAGTGGAATGTGGTCTTATGCATACCTAACACCAATATAAGGGCTTATTTAAGTAATATATAGGTAATAATCTAAAATAATACATGCATGCAATAATTTAGGCATTGCTTGCGACGTCTCAATAATCACGAGAGTTTTGAAAAGCCATTGAGACTCCATTTCCCAGTGTCACCGAGGATGAGCGTCCTTATAATAAAACAGCCCAGTTTATGAAAAGACTCCGAAGAGGATGGAGGGAGGCATGCGTGATCATGACGTCAGCGATGCAATTGCGAAGCGCTCTGTCGCATCATCTCACTGGCGCTGCTTTAGAATGAACGAGAGCGAGTTGCTCTGCATCAGACGGAACCGCTGGGACGCAACATGCTTAAACTCCGCTCCTCTCGCGGAGGGGCTGTTGTTTGAAGTTTGCGAATGACACGTTGAGCTCTGCACTCTCTTAAATGACCGTGCAAAACGCGCGTCTCTCTCATTTCGTTTACAGATGACCGTCGCGGCAGCAATGGCAGGGTCAAACATGGTCTTTTCTGATGTTGAAAGTTTTCTAGACGCGCACCCGGAATTATTAGAGGACTATCTGAACAGAAAAGGCAAGGCAAGTATGGTGGAAAAGTGGATGAAGAACCATCACGCCACTAAAACTCCAGCGAACTCCAGCGCGGAAGCGGAGAAAGCGGCGAACGCGTGCAGTAAAGACAGCTGGGCGAGCAGAAGCGACGGGCTGCAGAGACGAGCGTCGCAGAAAGAGCTGAGGAAAACCTTCGCCAGGTCTAAAGCCATCAACGCCAACAGGACTTACGACGAGCACGTCAACTCCAGAGCCCAGGAGCCGCTGAGCAGCATGAGGAGGCGCGCACTGCTGCGTAAAGCCAGCTCTCTGCCGCCAACCACCGCGCACATCCTCTCCGCGCTGCTGGAGTCCAGGGTCAACATCCCTCAGTACCCCTTCACCGCCGTAGACTACAAATACTACCTGAAGGAGCACAACGAGAGGGAGTTCTTCCTGGAGCTCGTCAAAGACATCTCCAACGACCTGGATTTGACCAGTCTGAGTTACAAGATCCTGGTGTTTGTGTGCATCATGGTGGATGCTGACCGCTGCTCCCTGTTTCTGGTGGAGGGACCAGCCAATAAAAAGACTCTGGTGTCCAAGTTCTTTGACGTTCACGCTGGAACCACAGTGTTGCCATCTCTCAGTAACTCGGATGAGGTGCAGGTGCCCTGGGGAAAGGGCATCATTGGATATGTGGCTGAACATGGGGAAACTGTCAACATTCCCGATGCATATCAGGTGAAAGCAGGAATAAAGTGATTGCTTCTTGTCCGAAAGGGAAAAAAAACCCTTCAAGGATGTGTGTTTGGAACCACAGTTGTAAAGGGATAAAAGTATCAGTCAAATAAGATCTTACTGGTTACACTCTTAAAAATAATGTTGCTTCATGATGCCATAGAAGAACCTTTTTGTCTAAATGGTTCCATAAAGAAACTTTAACATCTGAAGAACCTTTCTGTTTCACAAAAGGTTCTTTGTGGCGAAAGAAGGTTCTTCAGATTCTAAAAAGGTAAGAAAGAGATGGTTCTTTAAGAACCTTTGACTGAATGGTTCTTTGTGGAACCAAAAATGGTTCTTCTATGGCATCGCTGTGAAGAAACTTTTAAGCACCTTTATTTTTAAGAGTGTAGAGTGATTTTTTTTCTTCCTTTTTTTTCAGGTTATGTTTTTTCTTTGGGATTTTGGTTTTTCTTATTTAATTCTTTTAGGATTCTTTTTTAATTCCTACAGCCATTTAGAATGTTTTAGGATTGGTTCCAAATAATGATAGAAATTCCTCTGGGATTAGGAACAAGTTGTTACCATACAGTAGGATACATGGTGAGGTCACTCACATTACATTTTCCAATATGGATAATTAATCATCATATAGACAGGACAATTATTGATGGTGAAACACAAACACATATCAAGTGAAGCAGAAAATGATTGTTTCTAGTCCAAAAGTCGTAATGTGCACAGGACTGATAAAATGCAATTGTATAAAGTGAAAATCTATTACCTATGAAAATACCTATTTTTCAGGTTATTTTTTATTATTATTCATTTATTTTTGTTCCAAATATTGATTTTGTTTATTTATTTTAACTAAAGGATCATTGGATAAATAATTATCAGATCAGGCAGGAAAGTATTTTACAGTCAGAGACAATTATTGATGGTGAAACTCCTGATGCATAAATAAAATGATTGTTTAAAAAAATCTAAAAGATAATTCTGATGGAAGTTCTGCTGTAATTTTGAACAAATGTAAAGGGATTAAAGTCATGATCAGAATCAAACAAAATCCTATTTTAATTGAAAGTGTTAATGTTGAAGTAATGTTAAAGTAAAATGAGAGACAGGAACCTTAGTAAAAGCATCTAAAGCCTCCTAATCCCAGCTGAATTTCTGTGATACAACTGTTCCAAATTATCATGAACATGGAATTTATATTGTAATTTCTATATGAAAACAATTGTAAAGGGACCAAAGTATAATAGCCAAATAACTCTTACTTTGATCTGATACAATTTTTCCAAATTATGAGATAGAAATTCAAGATTATGAAGCTTGGGGCATCTGTTGTGAGGCCAGTCATACTACATTTTCCCATATGAATAATTACTTGTCAGATAGAAAGGAACCAATTTTACTGATATCACTTTTGATGGAGAAACAGCAATATTTCCTGATGCATAACAGGTGAAGCAGGAATAAAATGACAGTTTGTAGTTTAAAAATACTGAAAGTTGAGAACAGATTTGCTAATGGAATATCTATTTTAATTTGGAATCCATCCTAATGGGAGAAAAAAAAAAGGAAAGGATCCTTTAATAATCTTTCCGAAACTTTCGGTAGTAAAACAGTTTTGAAAGTTGTGTGATCTAGGATCTTTATACAGTACGTGTCTTTGTACAAGTCTATCCCTCACAGCATAATTTTCATCTGGGTTAAATTCAGTATGGCGTCTAACCTGACTCAAGTCTATAATCAACATTATAATAAACAGGATAATCATTTTATCCCACTGGATAAAAAAACAAAAAACAGCCCAAGGTGATTTCTTCTGGATTTTGTTTCTGGATTTGATGGTTTTAGGGGAGTTTTGGGCACTGTCTTGGAGATCAGCTGACAGCACAGCAAACCCAGCTGAACACCAGGACGGGAGACTGGTCAAACCAGCAAAGATCAGCACACCACATTAAGCTGTTTTTTTTCTATCCAGTAGGATTGTATTTGATTCTTAAATGATTCTCATTTGAGGCCAGTGGAAATTCAGTTAGGGTTAGGAAGCATAGCATTTGTTGACTCTTGCATCTATGGCGAGGTCACTCACATGACATTATCCCATACGGATAATGACTGTCACACAGACAGGAGAGTATTTCATTGTGACCCTGAGTGATGTTTTTGGTTTGATTATTCCCTGAGATCCATAAAGGGCCTCAGTGAAATAATGAGTTGTGTGAGAGTATCTGAGTATTGATTACTGAATTGATCAGCTCAGACAAACTTCATCCTCTTCTTTCTGCCGTTATAGTCCTGATGCTGTGATGATGATGCCAGCTCGCAGTTCTCTAATTAGTCTGTCAATCTGCATTTGCCTTTTCATTTAGCAAGCGGAGCAGATCATTAAAACTGCATTATTTATACCAGTAAACTCAGCATTTCAGAGGCCATTTAAACATGAACAATGCAACTCAGCGTGAACACTTATTAGTTAATATTAATTAAAAATATTAACACTTTGTTATAACTTTCATTAATAAGTCATTAATTGCATTATATATATAAATTGTAGCTACATAGATTATGTACTTGAATATGAATGATATTTCTGTATATTTGAACTTGAGCTTATCTGTTAAGCTTTTTTTAATGTTAGTGTTTGTTAATGTTAAAATACTGTTAAGCTACACTGCCAATCAAAGTTTGGAATAATTAATAATTAGGCTGAATTTATTTGATCAATAATAAACTGTAATATTGTGAAATATTATTTTAATTTAAAATAACTGTTTTTTTATTTGAATGCATTTTAAAATGTAATTTATTCCTGTGATGCAAAGCTGAATTTTCAGCATCATTACTCCAGTCTTCAGTGTCACATGATCCTTCAGAAATCATTTTAATGTGCTGATTTGCTGTTCAAAAAGCATGTCTTATTATTATCAATGTTGAAAACAGTTGTGCTGCTGAATATTTATGTAAAAATTGTAATACGCTACCATTTAAAAGTCTGGGTAATTTAAAGAAAAAGAAAGAAAATACTTTTGTTCAGCAAGTATGTGTTAAATTGTTGAAAAGTGATAAATACATTACATTTATACTGTTACAAAATATTTCTATTTCAAATAACAGCTGTTCTTTTAACTTTCTATTCATCAAATAATTCTGCAACAATGTATTACGGTTTCCACAAACATATTAAGCAATTATGACTGTTTTCAACAATGATTATTAATAATTGAGAGCCAATAATAATTGAAAATAGCTGAGCAGCAAATCAGCCTATTAGAATAATATATGATTTCAATATTATAACAGAAAACGGTTATATTAAATTGTAATAATATTTGATAATATTACTTTTTTTAAATAAATGCAGCCTATAAATGCAGAATAAGAGACTTCTTTTTAAAAAATCTTAATTATTCCAATCTTTCGGTAGTGTGTTATAAAGCAGTGGAGACCAGACATATTCTAGTCCAGGCAGGATAAGTAGTGTTTCTCATGTTTCGGTCACTTTCTGTATTTTTTGCAGTTCTATTTAGTGCAGCTAGCAGCACAGCAATGACACACTTCACCTCTACTTAGTTTGGCTTCTCCTAACAGTTAGGCTATTGTAAGTGTTCCCATTCAGCTGAGAGTGACTGTCTCTTGTCCTGTTTTGTAGGACCATCGTTTCAGTGATGAGATTGATAAACTCACCGTATATAAAACCAAGTCTCTGCTGTGCATGCCAATCCGCAGCAGTGATGGAGAGGTCATCGGGGTCGTACAGGCCATCAACAAGTGTCCCAATGGAGCACTTTTCACTGAAGATGACGAAAAGGTACCACATGCACACGCTCTGTAACAGCGCTGAACCTTATTATACAAGTTAACAATGCTTGCCTTCTGCTCTTGTCTTCTATAAACTTTTGACCTAGTGTGTTTTTTCCAATGTGTAAAACACAACACAGAAAATTAAGTTTTTTCTCCATCCTGAATGGTTTAATGTTAGAAATGGAAACGAATGCTGAGATTGACACGTGGATTTTCAGAGTGATACAGGAGGTCAGGGGTCGTCGATTTTCATATCATTAGCAAAGCATTTCTACCTAAGGATGTTGATTTTTAGATGATAGCTGTCTGAGATGGTAAATGGGAACATGATTTGTGTAACATTAGCAACACATTATTAGCTGTTTAATTACATAGTCAAGCCAAAGGCTAATGATATCAATTACTGTTACGTGTCCATAAAGTGATGCATAAAATGCATTCCCATTCTGATACATCGACTTGTACACAACCCTATAATTCATTCTTCCTCTTCTTTTTCGGAATCAGTTTCTGGTTCAAACTGAATTAATCGAATAGTGCCACTTGCCATTGTGTAGCGTTTACTACTTCAGTTAACTTAAGTGAAAGAGGAGCAGGTCCGAGCTGGTGTGATTGAGTGGAGGCGGGGAATAATTTGCATATATATCCACATATACTAAATGATTTTGTCAGTCAGAGTCCACATGACTTTAAAGAGCCCAAACATTTAAAGTGGCAGAAGAAATACACTATTTGGACAAAGGTATTTGGACACACCTCTTAATTATTGAATTCAGGTGTTTCAATCAAACCCATTGCCACAGGTGTATAAAATCAAGCATCTATCCATGCAGTCTGTGGCTATGTTTACATTAATCCGGATACATTTGAAAATTGTGTTTTCACTTCAAAACGCTCTACGTTCACACTAGCATTTTCAAGTATTTTCTAAAAGTTTCTCATCCACATTGAAACGTCGGAAAATGTTAAATTCTCTTTACTGCGCATGCGAAAAGCCTCATAAAAGCTCACTGAGATGAAACAGATGCAACGGACATATTAAGTTTACATGCAATTCTTCTGCTCGGCTGAAAAAAACAGCATACCGTATGCTGCATATACACCATTATATGTCTGATCTAAAACGCAACTGCCCTCATGTTTTGCCGCAAAACAGCAATCGCGAATACATTTTCTGTCATCTTTGCAGGACTGTGATATGAACAGTGTTTAAAGTAACATATCTTTAGCAACAGTGTGAAAGTAGCACATAACAGGCACAATACCGGTAGATATATATTAGTACAGTATGTGTCACGTGACTAAACATGTGTCATAGTTTTCAAATACCTCCGTTTTCACAGTCCACTCTACAACACGAAAACGGCGTTTTAAAATGTATCCACTTTGGAGACCGTTTTGTGGACGGAAGGCCAAAACGGAGAGAAAAAGATGCGTTTTTAAACTAAGAATATTAGTGTGGATTAGGCCTGCATTTACAAACATTTGTGAAAAAATGGGTCGTTCTGAAGAACTTAAGTGTGGTACTGTGATGGGATGCCACCTTTACAGTAACTCAGTTTGTGAAATTTCATCGCTGCTAAATATTCCACGGTCAACTGTAAGGGGTTTTATTGGAAATTGGAAGCATTTAGGAACAGCAGACCATGTAAAGTCACAGAGCAGTGGAAACTTACAGTATTCTGTGGAGTAACGTATCAGTCTTCTCTGTTTGGCAGTCTGATGGGCAAGTCAGGGTTTGATGGATACTGGGAAAATTTTACCTGCGTTACCCACAACTGCGTTGTGCCAACTGTGAAGTTTTGCGGAGGAGGGCTAATTATATGGGTCTGTTTTCAGGGCCTGGGCTCGACCCTTTACTTCCAGTAAAGGAAGTTTCTTAATGCTTCAGCATACCAAGACATTTGGGAAAATGCTTTGCTTCCAACTTTTGTGCTGAACTTGACTGCCCCACACAGAGCCCTGACTTCAACCCCATCAAACACCTTTGAGATGAACTGTCATGGAGATTGTGAGACATGTCTTCTGATCCAACATCAGTGCCTGTCCTCACAAATCCACTACTGGATGAATGGGCAAAAATTCCCACAGAAACACTTCAAAACTTAGTGGAAAGCCTTCACAGAAGAGTGGAAGCTGTTGCTGCAAAAGGAGACCAGTTCCACATTAATGTGTATAAAATGCGATTTCATTAAAGTCGCTGTTGGTGTATTGGTCAGGTATCGTAATACTTTTGTCCATAAATATAGTGAAATTGTAGCGTGTGCTTATAATAAACAGAACAATATCATTGTGGATGCTAAGATACATTTATAGTTATTGTTCTAGGTGTGAACGGGCCTTAACATTGTGCAACCCCCTGCACGCACAGAAGCACTGTTTTCTTTTATTTATTTATCAATATATCTGATATCTTCTGTACATGCAGGAGGTTATATCATATAAGAATTCGGTTTTATTTTGAGATGTTTGGTAGAATAAGTTACAGTTACAAGGAAACAAGGAAGTACTGTAACTTCTAGTCAAATCAAATCACTTTTATTGTCACATCATCACAGCACATGTGCCTTGGTGAGTGAAATTCTTGAGAGCGTGCTCCAGACAGTGCAGAAACAATTAACAATTAACATATAGACAGTACCATTACATACTTACAGACTTATACAGATGACAATGTGCAATATACACATACATATACTCAGTACACACAGTGTACTATTAGACATACTTACAGTTAGTCTGTATGACTTGTGTGCTCACATGGACCACATGGACTACCTTTATGATGCTTTCGCAGACATTTATTTTATTTGTTTTTTTGAGAGTTTAGCAGTATAAATCACCATCTTATTTTGTGTTTCAAAGAAAAATTATATTGTATGTGGTTGGGACGCCACACAGTTCGAACGTCCAACCAAGACAAATAATCCAGAAATGTATCATAACAATTTTTATTGTCTTATGCATCGCATTGTTTATGGATATAATTGCATTTGATGCTGAAAATTGTTGGATTTTTTTTTTATTATTATTGATTACAGTGTTTGACATAAATGGAGGACAAGCTGTGAGCTTTTATATGGTTAGATGGTAAAGGTACAAAATGCTCATGAAAATCAACTAATATTGGCCCTTAATAAAAATGTATTTTATTAAATTAATTAAATGCTGAGATGGCATAACATGATGCTTATTTTTGTCCACGTACTTCAATTTATTAAAAATGACTTAAATACACCTCTTCTATGATGAGCGTGATTTTAATTTTTTAATGAAAATAAGTTTTGATATTTTTTCGGGGGCATAAAGTCAGAAATGTGAGGATGATACAACTGTATGATATCTTAATAAACAAAAACGCTTATTTAAAAGCAAACCATTATTGAAAAGATAACCTTATTAGGTAGTTTTACACTTTTTTTATTATTATTTAATAGAAATGAATTTACTACTTTGCTACTTACTAACCTGTGAACAAAACTTTTGTCCTCCAACACAAAGTCATGTTATGCAACCAACATGCAGAAAAATATAAAACTGGAAATGATATCATAGAGAGGACCCCTGCAGACACTTATGACTGTGTGTCAAGGTCAATAAGTCTCTTAAAATACCAGATAATTTCATCTTTTTATGACAATGCAAAGTCAGTATGACTCCTTATACTTATATTTAATTATAAACTTATATAAAAATATATATTTTAAAAGATTTTGACTTTATCTTGGGCACTCTTATTTGTTATTGCTCCATTAACAGATAATTCTACCTCTGAGCAGAAAAATCTAATAAGGTATAGAGAGTGAAATTCAGTTTAGTGCATTCAGTTGAGGAGACTGCGGGGATGTCTCGTAGCTTTGCACTGACGTCACAAACTGTGTGCTTATGTAATGGTCCTGTCATTGGATCACTGTGAGTGGGTAGAGTGTTCATGACTGTCTGTGTAAAGCTGAATAGTTAGCGTTAGTTGTCCTTGTCATCGTTTGTTCTGGGTTAAGGTAGCGTGGTCAACCACGCCACGCTATCATGAAAAATAAATAAAGTGTCTCATTAATGTTGACCTTCAGTAACAATGAAGTCTTTATAAACACAGAAGCAGTTCTCATATGGCAGAGTCATTAATCAGCGGCCTCTGCTGAAATCCCTGAGCCGCGCTGCTCTGTTTACAGGAGCTCAAGTAACACAGGTAATACGCCATCTTTCACAGGGGATGCGCGGCACGTGTGAAACGTGTGAATGTACTGACTTACGGGACATATTCATTTGAACTTTTTTACTTTTCTCTGTCTTTACAAAAAAGTTTTTTTGGAGTTACGGTATTTGAAATACTTTTGGATTTCCATGTACAGTATCATTCATAACACATGGATATCATGTCAACTTTCATGACTGTCTCTTAACACACTTGAGTACACTTTTAAAAAGTGCACTTTGTGATAATGTTAAAATAAAAGTTTTACTTTTAATTTTGTTTAATCACTGACTAACATACTAAAGCACATGTAAAGACTAGATTATAATTTTAATTTAATTCAATGTTACATTTTAGGTTAATCTGAAAGTATATTTTAACCATAAATGCTTGTCATGTTTTTAAATATATTTACCATAAATGCTTGCCAGTACATTCATCAGTACACATTAACTATATTTCAAATTAAAGTAATTATGAAATTACATATAACACATGTACTTAAAGGAACACTCCACTTTTTTTGGAAATAGGCTCATTTTACACATCCCCTAGAGTTAAAAAGTTGAGTTTTACCCTTTTTGAATCCATTCAGCCGATCTCCGGGTCTGGTGGTAGCACTTTTAGCTTAGCTTAGCATAGTTCATTGAATTGGATTAGACCATTAGCATTTGGTCATCAAAAATGACCAAAGAGTTTCGATATTTTTCCTATTTAAAGCTTGACTCTTCTGTAGTTACATCGTGTACTAAGACCGACGGAAAATGAAAAGTTGTGATTTTCTAGGCTGATATGGTTAGGAACTATACTCTCATTCCGGCGTAATAATCAAGGAACTTTGCTGCCGTACCATCTGTGCAGCAGGTGCAGTGATATGACGCAGCGCCTGAAAGTAGTCCCCAGCTATATCATAGGCTACTGAGCTGGGGACTACTTTCAGGCGCTGCGTCATATCACTGCACCTGCTGCACAGATGGTACGGCAGCAAATTTCCTTGATTATTACGGCGGAATGAGAGTATAGTTCCTAACCATATCAGCCTAGAAAATCACAACTTTTCATTTTCCGTCGGTCTTAGTACACAATGTAACTACAGAAGAGTCAAGCTTTAAATAGGAAAATTATCGCAACTCTTTGGTCATTTTTGAGCGCGATGCTAATGGTCTAATCCAGGGGTGTCAAACTCATTTTCACCGAGGGCCACTTCAACATTATGGCTGCCATAAGGGCCGGTTGAAACTGTAAGACTGTACAAATGTTACTACTCCTTAACATATTGTTAAATAACTGTCTCTATTTAAGTTACAAATATTGCATGTGCATTTGCATAGATGTAAAAATATATGTTATTGATTTATGTTAAAATAACACAGAGCAATAACATAGAGCAATATATGTTATTGCTCTGTGTTATTTTAACATAAATCCTTTTAATTTATCAGGTTAAGAAATCCAAATTACTCCATAAATCAAAGTAAATAAAGACAAGTATCATCAAACACAGGTTCAACATTAACTTTGTTAAAAACTTTTTTGTTACATTTATGGTACAACCAATCATTGTGAGCTACTAAGAACGTGTGACAGATATGGCATTTAAGATAAAAACAAATGAGCCCGGTCTCATGAAAATGCATATCAATAGCACAATTTTCTGTTTCTATTTGGCGTGCGATTTATACGCAGAAATTGACTTTGGCGTGCATATGATATGCAATCAATGCTTAAAGTAGAAAAAAAAGAAGTGGCCATACTCAACCCCACTCCCCCACCCAAAAATAAATAAATAAATACAAACTAAAGTACTAAAATTTACTGATTCAAATTATTTTACTACTCTGCGCTAGGGTGACCACCTGGCTATAGATCTGTTTCAGGACAGTAGATGTGATTTTGCCGGACAATGCGGGACACGTGCGAGACAGATAGGTACATTTATACTGTTATGCTGTGTAAATACTGATTTACATTCGTTGGCATATGTGCCAATTTAGGTTTCTGCCGGTGCATGCCCACACTTATGGCAACATTAAATTCAGGAGAGAAGATCATTTTTGAGCGCACACATGTAATGTCTGACCGATAGAGAGTGCGTCCGTTTTCTGTGAGAGTGAATGAATGGGAATCCACCTGCCAGCGGAGAGGTTTGCGCTCGCACATTTGATGCGCTCTTGCAGGCTATAATGCGCTCAGGACATTTGTCATTAAAATAACTCCGCAGAAAAAGGAGAAGAAAGTCGTGTCTGAAAGCTTCCATCGATTTTTTAATTTGTTAAATGAATGGAGAATATCGTGTTTTTCCGTCGGTGGTGCTCGAGGCGAGCACTTGATGAGGTCCGCTTTATTCCTTTGAGCTGTCCACGCAGTCGTCATCAATGGAAAAACCATTGCATATCATACGCACACCAAAGTCAATTTCTGCATATAAATAGAACGCCAAATAGAAACAGAAACTTGTGGTATTGATACGCACTTTCATAATGTATGATATAAAGTAGCATTGTTTTTTTTTGTAAGACAATCATATGCTCTCGCGGGCCACATAAAATGATGTGGCGGGCCGGAATAGGCCCGCGGGCCTTGAGTTTGACACCCCTGGTCTAATCAGATTCAATGATCTATGCTAAGCTAAGCTAAAAGTGCTACCGCCAGACCCGGAGATCGGCTGAATGGATTCAAAAATGGTAAATCTCAACTTTTTAACTCTTGGGGACTTGGAAAATGACCCTATTTCCAAAAAAAGTGGAGTGTTCCTTTAAGTCCTGCTTAAAGGGATAGTTCACTTTGAAATTAAAATTTGGTATCTATCAGCTAACCCCAAGGGTATCCAAGATGTAGGTGTCTTTTTTTTCTTCAGTAGATCCAATTTTGATGTTTTTAGGTCAAACCGTTCTAGTCTGTCAGTCATATTATGGCAGGTATAGGTCACTGTCTCTATAAGAGGGAAAAAGAACATGCACAGAGAAATCCAAATTAAACAATTCCCCATCGTAACTACACATTGATGGCCTAAGACACGAAACGAGCGGTTTGTGTGAGAAAACGAACAGTATTTATATCGTTTTTTACCTCTTGTACACAACCATGTCCAAGTGATCTGAGTACGCACACGCATCCGGTGTGTGACGTGTGTGTGCGTGCGCTCTGGCTCACGCTGCATTCACACGGGGCGTCGGCGTCAACGCTTGACGGAGGGCGTGTCTGAAGCGTGGTGCTGACGCAACTTTTCAAGCGCCAACGGAGGCGTCAGCCAATCAGATCGCCTCATGCAAATGCCCAATCCCGTTCATGCAACACCAGAGAAGTATGTGATTGGTTGTTGTAACTATGACGGCGCGTCAGCACCACGCTTCAGACACGCCCTCCGTCAAGCGTTGACGCCGACGCCCCGTGTGAATGCAGCGTGAGCCAGAGCGCGCGCACACACACGTCACACACCGGATGCGTGTGCGCACTCAGATCACTTGGACATGGTTGTGTACAAGAGGTAAAAAACGATATAAATACTGTTCGTTTTCTCACACAAACCGCTCGTTTCGTGTCTTAGGCCATCAATGTGTAGTTACGATGGGGAATTGTTTAATTTGGATTTCTTTGTGCATGTTCTTTTTCCCTCTTATAGAGACAGTGACCTATACCTGCCATTATATGACTGACAGACTAGAACGGTTTGACCTAAAAACATCAAAATTGGATCTACTGAAGAAAAAAAAGACACCTACATCTTGGATGCCCTTGGGGTAAGCTGATAGATACCAAATTTTAATTTCAAAGTGAACTATCCCTTTAAGTGGGTCAAAAAAGCACTAATTACATTTACTATAAATTTAACATATAATGCATTTTAAAATAAAATGTATTATAAAAAATAAAATATTACTTCAGTAAAAGTGTGAAGTACTCCTTTTCAATCTCACTTGAGTGAAAGTACTTAATTTGTAATGTACTTAAAGGGTTACTCCACCCCAAAATTAAAATTTTGTCATTAATCACTTTACCCCCATGTCGTTCCAAACCCGTAAAAGCTTCGTTTGTCTTCAGAACACAATTTAAGATTTTTTGGATTAAAACCGGGAGGCTTGAGACTGTCCCATTGACTGCCAAACAATTAACATGGTCAAGGCCCAGAAAAGTATGAAGGACATCGCCAAAATAGTCCCTCTGCCATCAGTGGTTCAACCGTAACGTTATGAATCTACGAGAATACTTTTTGTACGCAAAGAAAACAAAAATAATGACTTTATTCAACAATTCTCGTAGCTTCGTAAAATTTTTGCTGCTCGTGCTGATGCGGCGAGTATAAACCAGGCTCTGCTCCCAAAGAGCTCGCATTGAAATTGCCTCTCTCACTCTCTTCACGTGATCAGAAATCTTACTCCTGCTGCACTGTGCTGCGGCTCTGCAGTGCACACTTTATGCATGGAGCAGAGCAGACGTTTTGGAGCAGCGCAGACCATGCACTGCCACAAATGCGACCACGTCAAATTTTAACTCGCACATAACTATCGGTATTGGCATCGGTATCGGCCGATATCATTCTGAATAATCGGCTATCGATATCGGCTTGATGAATGTTTGTTTTGTAATTTTATATAGGCTACTTATATCGTTTAATTTTATATTATGTATTTTATATAATCCTACTGCTCAAAATACAATTTTTTTTCCAAAGACTATAGAATACACAAGATGTGTCACTCTTATTGTTTTGAATGGGGAAAAATGCAACACTCAACATGGCCGCTCTATTGAACGAAGCCCCGCCTACTGAATGAAAGAGCCAATCGCTAAAGTCAGCGCGTCACTACAGCTGCCATTAGAATTCTCGGTTTCTACAGAAACAGTCGGCGTTCTGAGACATGCGCTAGGACTGTGCATGCGCACTGGCTGGTCTAGCCTGAATAATACGCTTTTTTAATGCTATTTGAGGAAAATAAACAACATTTATGAGACAGTTGTTGTCAGATTTCATTGGTGATTTCAAATATGAAATTTAATCTTAAGCTTGGTGAACAGTTTTGGAGAATTTGATGTTTCCCCATTCAAAGAAATAAGAGCTGCACTTGCATGCCCGAGAGGCGTTTCGAAGATGGCCGCCGAGTGACATGACTTGCCTTAAAGGGTTTTTCTCAAAATAACCACTATATGGAGTCAAGATATATTTTTGTTGTTGCTATGGACTATGTTGACAAGAGTGATGTAGAAGTATTCACGTGAAGCTTACACTGCATGCACCTGAGAGAAAAAGATTTTACCATAAGTGATCTAATTTTTTCAGCAGTAAGAAAAAGTGTTTTACAGTTTTTACAGTTATGTATGATATGACAATAAGGCCTATTGTTAGGGATTACATTTAATTTAAGGAAAATATAATTATATTTTCATAATAATTTTTTTTTCAAACCTAGTCTGTGGGGTAAAACACCCCTGGCCACTTGGGGTAAAATGCCCCCAGAGGGCATCACTTCCCACTATGATAATTACTGTAGTTACTATGTTCTGAACATTATATCCTTTGTTTAATAAATATATTTGGACTTATATTTAAAAATGACCTAAAGTTAGCATCAGCTAGCTAATTAGCTAGACAGTTAGCATCAGCTAACTATATTGTCTGATTTTCAGCAACTGTTATCAACTGTTATTTCGGCTTGTCTCTTTCATTTTAAGCTAAAACTGCTTGTACTGTGATTTTGCCCCAAATGTATAAACAAATGGCTTTGTCAGAGTGGTGGCATTTTACCCCACCTGTGGGAAACGCCCCTTTGGTAGAAATTAAATTTTAGTTAAAAATCTAATAAAATGAAAACTGGACATTTTTCATACCTGGTTTATAATTTATGTCAAAAGGACAACTATTCTCATCACATTTGACTTCTGATTCACACAAAAAGTTACACAGTCCTTACGTTTCCCCCACTCTACACATGAATTATTATGAATTGTGTGTTGACAAAAATATAAAAACAGACATCACATAGGGCTAAATGAATAATATTTTAGTAAAACTGCCACAGCAGCAGGGAAGATGAATGTGCATGCATTATTTAAATTTGTGTTATTTTAATGTTTGGTTTTGTTTTTTGACCTAAAACCTACACATACACATTCAAGCATTTCAGTGGGTTTAAACAGATCATCCTTTACATCAGATTTAGTTTACAATCAACTGACAGTTGTGACCTAGTTATAATTTTTAGTTAAAATAATTAATCCTTAAATTCGATATTAGTAAATTAGTTTTCACGGCATCAGTAGCGCGTGTACTCAGGGGGTTCTTGTCAGATTTGTGAATACAGTTCACTGGAGACTCGCTCTGAATGGATCATTAGAATCAGTGATTTGTTGACTCGAGAACAGCTGCAATCGGATTAGTCCAATTCGCGAATGAATCGTTTGGTGCGATTTGCGAACAAATTTATCAGGTTCATTGAAAATAATCAGTTCGTACATAAATAGGACACTACTTTTGCGTCTCGGAGCATGTGATGATTTCTTCATTTAAAAATAAGAAGTGACTATATGTTTTATGAAATGTAGTGGAGTAAAAAGTACGATCTTACACTTTGGAATGTAGTAAAGTAAAAGTTACTCAAAATAAAACTACTTCAGTAAAGTACAGATACTTGAAAAATGTACTTAAGTACACTAACAAAGTAAAAATTCTTATATATAAAATACTTACATATTTTCCGCTGTCTTGTTGAGCTATTGAAGTAGGTAGCCTACATATCCAGACCTCAAGATGCATAATTAACTATGAATGTGAATATGAGCCTAGTTGTTCTTTCTTATTCTTCTTCTTCTTATTTTTTTAAATGAACGTTATCATTGTGTTCTTCTGATTTGATTGGTCTAGTGACGATGGCTCCACACCCCGTCATCGTGTGGTTAATACACTTATCTTTCATCTCTGTGAATGAAACAGATGCTGTGGGTTTTAAAGCTGAACAGGATGTCTCATATTTCTCAACGTAAGCAGTGAGCGCAGCGCTGACACCGGATATAATGAATGTGTCCAGAGGCGTCAATGATGCTGAGAGGAGACAAACTAACTCTCTCTCTGTGTGTGTGTGTGTGTGTGTGTGTGTGTGTGTGTGTGTGTGTGTGTGTGTGTGTGTGTGTGTGTGTGTGTCTGTGTGTATTTGCTGACGTCTAAATGAGGCATTGTATTATTTTGTAGAAAGCATTATTTAACCTTTATCTCAGAGTCACCAGCCACACACTTACAGACTGAGACACATGATCTATCTAGATATTTAAATGGATAGTTCATCCAAAAATACATTTTCTGTCATTATTTACTCACTCCGATGTAGTTTCAAACTTGCAAGTCTTTCTTTCTTCTGTGAACTACAAACAAATGTTTCCATTCTCTTTTACATGCGGCCAAGAGGGAATAAAGCTTCAAAAAGCACCATAGAAGTATCATAAAAGTGGTCCATACTATTTGTTTGCTATAATCCAAGTCTTCAAATGCCATATAATAGCTTTGTATGAGAAAAGTGATGACTGGTTTGTGATTCTTTTCAGTGGATTCATTGATTCTGAATTGGTCTCAATGATTCATTCATACATCAGACTGTTCTTGATTTGAACTCACTTAATGTGAGTTAAGTGCACTTGATTGTATTAAATGTGTACAACCCGAATTCAGGAAATGTTGGGAGGTTTTTAAAATTTGAATAAAATGAAAACTAAAAGACTTTTAAATCACATGAGCCAATATTGTATTCACAATAGAACATAGATAACATAACAAATGTTTAAACTGAGAAATTTTACAATTTTATGCACAAAATGAGCTCATTTCAAATTTGATGCCTGCTACAGGTCTCAAAATAGTTGAGACGGGGGCATGTTTACCATGGTGTAGCATCTCTTCTTTTCAAAACAGTTTGAAGACATCTGGGCATCGAGGTTATGAGTTTCTGGAGTTTTGGTGTTGGAATTTGGTCCCATTCTTGCATGATATAAGTTTCCAGCTGCTGAAGAGTTTGTGGTTGTCTTTGACGCACTTATGCACCCCCATACAATCAGAGATGCTGGCTTTTGAACTGAACGCTGATGACACGCTGGAAGGTCTCCCTCCTCTTTAGCCCGGAGGACACTGCGCCCTTGATTTCCAACAAGAATGTCAAATTTGGACTCGTCTGACCATAGAAAACTTTTCCACTTTGAAACAGTCCATTTTAAATGAGTCTTGGCCCACAGGACACGACAGCGCTTCTGGACCATGTTCACATTTGGCTTCCTTTTTGCATGATAGAGGTTTAGTTGGCATCTGCAGATGGCATGGCGGATTGTGTTTACCGACAGTGGTTTCTGGAAGTATTCCTGGGCCCATTTAGTAATGTCAATGACAGAATCATGCCGATTAATGACGCAGTGTCGTCTGAGGGCCCGAAGACCACGGACATCCAACAAAGGTCTTTGGCCTTGTCCCTTATTGACAGAGATTTCTCCAGTTTCTCTGAATCTTTTGATTATGTTATGCACTGTACACTCTTAAAAATAAAGGTGCTTCACGATGCCATAGAATAAACTTTTTATCTAAATGGTTCCATAAAGAACCTTTAACATCTGAAGAACCTTTCTTTTTCACGAAAGGTTCTTTGTGGCGAAAGAAGGTTCTTCAGATTATAAAAAGGTAAGAAAGAGATGGTTCTTTAAAGAACCTTTGACTGAATGTTTTTTTGTGGAACCGAAAATGGTTCTTCTATGGCATCGCTGTGAAGAACCTTTTGAAGCACCTTTATTTTTAAGAGTGTAGGTGATGAGATTTGCAAAGCCTTTGCAATTTGGCGTTGAGGAATGTTGTTTTTAAAGTATTCCACAATCTTTTTACAGATTTTTTTTCACAGATTGGAGACTCTGTCCGTCTTTACTTCTGAGAGACTCTGCCTCTGTAAGACATCCCTTTTATAGCTAATCATGTTACAGACCTGATGTCAATTAACTTAATTAGTTGCTAGATGTTCTCCCAGCTGAATCTTTTAAAAAATGTCTTGCTTTTTCAGCCCTTTGTTGCCCCCGTGCCGACTTTTTTGAGACCTGTAGCAGGCATCAAATTTGAAATGAGCTCATTTAGTGGATAAAAGTGTAAAATTTCTCCGTTTAAACATTTGTTATGTTATCTATGTTCTATTGTGAATAAAATATTGGCTCATGTGATTTGAAAGTATTTTAGTTTTCATTTTATTCAAATTTAAAAAAATGTCCCAACATTTCCAGAATTCGGGCTGTACTTGCAGTTACTTCAAACCTTAAAATGATATTGTTAAAATCAGTAGATCATTGTTTTAATAATAATATTTGTAATCATTTTGTGGTTCTCTAAGGTAGAACATAAGCACATGTAAAATACTTAATCATAATTTTAACTGTAGTGTTCAATATTACATTCAAAGTTAATGTATTTGACATTTACTACATTGAAACTTCATCATTCCAAACATGTAATAAAATATATATTTAAAAATACATTTATGGAGCTTGAAAGCATCTTGTATGCATCTCCTTTTGTTTTCCATGGAAGAAAGAAAATCAAATGGGTTTAGAATGACAAGAATTTGAGCAAATGATGACAGAATTATTATTTTTGGGTGAATTATTCCTTTAACGTGTACTATGACTGCATGTGTGTTGCTGTGAGTCTGTATGAACCCCAGATGAGTTCAGTGCGATTACATTCTATGTGCTTTTCACTGTACATTAGCATCATGTCATGCATGCTACTAACTGCTGAATTAATGATGAAACTCTTCCCTGTGTGTGAGACTGAGAGGCAGAACAGAGAAACTCAGCTATTGTTTCCAGCCCACAGAGACAAAGGTGCCTCTTTTAGATTCTGTATTGCCAGAACCAAACATTTGTGTTTTCCAAACAGGCTTACAATATGGTAGACGTATCGTATGTGTTATGAAGAGTTGTTCTTTTCATTTTGTGGAGAAACAATTACAAAGACTAGACCCATGAAAGGAATACAGTATTTAATTTTTAATTTTCATTTTATCTTTCTACCTTTCCTATCTTTTGTTATCATATTATTTTGATTTATTATCTCACTTTTAATTTATTATCTCACACATACAAACAGCGCAAACAGTTTTACCTTTTACCGCCACAATGCACTGCAGCTAAAACTGTAAAATGGAAGTCTCGCACAAATACAGAAACTGACTTCCTCAGTGAAAAATATGGTATTTCTTTCCAAGAAAACTGGATTTACATTATATTAAAACAAATTAGGTTAAAAATGTCAAGAGTGTTAGTAACGGTTATGTTTATGGTTAGGGGTTAGTTAGGAATATATCAATTCAATTTAAATTCAGTTAAATTCAATTAAAATTTATTTGTATCATACATATTGTTTCAAAGAAGCTTCACAGTAAATGCATGTTTCAGTGTTGCAATCAGGAAGTGTTCTATTATTAGTTAGAGATGAGTATATAAAAATGATGTCCAAATGGCAGTAACATGCAGCTGTAAATTAATATATAAGTTATAATGTATTAATTTAAATAAATTCTTGAAAAATAATAATACAAATACAGAACTGAATAGAAAGTGCTATAAAATAGTATAAACCGCTAGTAGATACAAAACAAAACAAAAAACACTGAAACTGTAGCCTTCGGCATTGCAGGAATCATACTCAGTTCATAGGGAAGTTTTCCCCCTTAAAGAAATAGTTTACCCTCCAAAAATGTACTCATCCAAGATGTAGATGAGTTTGTTTTTTTATGACAGCAGATTTTGGAGAAATTTAGCATTTCATCACTTGCTTACTAGTCTATCCTCAGCAGTGAATGGGTGCCGTCAGAATGAGAGTCCAAAAAACGATAAAAACATCACAATAATCCACAAGTAATCCATACCACTCCAGTCCATGTTGTGAAGTGAAAAGCTACGTGTTTGTAACAAACAAGTCCATCATTAAGACTTTCAATCTTTAAAATGTTGCTTTTGGCTAAAATATTCTCTGTCCATTAGATTGCTTTCTTCATTTAAAAGGTTGTTTTTGTATTTTGATGTGAGAGGGTACACTGTAAAAAATGGAATGGGCTATTTACTTGATAACAATATTACATTTTTGAGTAGTTCTTACGACTTGATTTTTTTAATGGAATCTACCTGAAAAAAATCATGTAAAATCTCCTAAATTAATTAATCTATGACACAATGAATTTAATATAATTAGTGAAATGTGCTCATTTATTTTAAATCGATTCTCAAAATTCTGTGATTTTGAGTGAGGCCTGTTTGTAATTGACTTTGAGTTATTTTGTACATTTAAAAGACTGTATACAGCCAAACAGCTCAAGTAGGAAAATACTTGAGAAATACTGGAAAGTACTGCACTAGCACTAGCAAAGCTACTGCTCATTGAACAAGGCTTAATGCCTTATAGGAGTAGTATCCATAACCATAAGCTCTACTCTTCTGCACAATGGTAACTATTGCACTGTGCAATGGAAACTTCAATGTAACAGAAACTCTTTCAAATGTCAAACATAACTGAACATTAAACATTAATAGATGTTTCCCTTCACTCAAAAACACATAAAATAGCATTTAATTTCAAAATGTACTCTCCATCCAGCTATATGCAAAGCATGCTGGGAACTAACAATCACCTCTAAAATAAAACCGCAAAATTGAGCTAATTCTCTTAAAATAAATAGGTAGCCGTTTTTCCTTATTTTTTTTTAGTTTAATCAGTTCCTCAATTCAAGCCTCAAAACTGCTGAAGTTTCCTTTAAAAAATGAGGAAAACACACCTCTTGGTTTTATTAGTAAAAAGTCCTCAATATTTTCTATACAACACTGAATCACAATTTATTTAATGAAATATACACACTATTTTTAAGTATCACCTTAATTTTTTTAATGAAAATTACAAGACCCATGATTCATTTTTTACAGTTTAATAGAGAAATGTTGTTATGGATTATGGACTTGTATTTTGGCCAGAACCGTCAGTTTAAAGTTAAACTGGATTTGTTTCTTACAGACATGCAGCTTTTCACTTTACAAGACAGTAATTGATGGACTGGAGTGGTGTGGATTACTTGTGGATTATTGTGATGTTTTTATCAGCTGTTTGGACTCTAATTCTGATGGCACCCATTCACTGCAGAGGATCCATTGCTAAGCAACTGATGCTAAATTTATGCATTACATCATGAAGAGCTATGATCGGAAAAAACTTTCCGAAACTTATACGAACCCGGAAGTAGTATATTTGGCACAGAACTACTCCGTTCTACATCCAAATCATTTTTTGAAACTTTGGCCATATTTAGCTTGAGAATCCAGCTCTTTAACAGTGTAAATAACTGAACATGCATGAAATAGCATTACCCCCCCAAAATGATTTGCAGCTTTCATCTTACCTTGCTCTCTTTAAATGTTAAACTCTTTAAAATTCGTGCTCTACTTCTGTGTAAACCCCACCTACTTTGATTTGATTGCCCAGGTAAATTATTTTGACACTGACAATCACTGAGGCAGAGCAGGCTGAAAATGTAACTTTTAAAGCTTGTTTGTCATAACAAGAGCGATGCATAATGGAGTGCAGCAGATCAGTGCAATAATTTAAAAAATTTGAGGGGGACAGTTTGGTCATTACTAATTATTGGGGGGACTTATCCCCCTCAATGTCTATGGTGGTTACGGCCCTGGTTTAAACAGTTTTCACCTAATGGACATTGGGTGGAAAATGGGTGGGAAAAAATCCCACTGCCTTATAGGAATGGGCGATATGGGCTTAAAAATATATCATGATAATTTCTGGTATTTATTGTGATAACGATATCAATGACGATGGTTCAGAGAATCTTATGCATCCACCAAGAGACAAAAACAAAAAAATCCTGTTTTGTCCAAAAGCCTCATTGTGTGATTAGAAACCATGTCTGATCACAAAAAGTTTTCAAACACTTGACTTATCTTATTAAGTTAATTTGGATAAAAAGAATGTCAATAAATGATATCTTTGTTGGACAACAGATATGTAAACAGGCTCATACACATTCAAAACTGTATCACACATGTGCTACTGTACATTTATTCAAGGCTCAGACCGATTATTTGTCGCACTGTACAGCATTGAGTCTGACCAAACCAGTTATAGACTGTAGAAGTAGCTCATCCTTTAGCAATATGCTCCTTAATTTCATGTCCGCCTTCTGCCATGTCGCTCCACACGGTCACACACAGAAATATGTCAACAACTAGACTTTATCGTTATTATCGCGGGAAGACTAATTCTTATCGTGGAGAGAATTTTTACGCAAACGATAAGGTATCGCCCATCCCTAGTGCCTTACACAGAATAAGGGATCTGAGTCACATCTAGAGACTTAAGGGTGGGCTTTTTTGTGAGTAATCACTTAACAGTGCCCTAGCAACCACTCAGAAAACCCTAGCAAATGCATAGCAACACCCTGTCTACCACCAGTTTTGCATGGGCAAACACCAGCAGTTCAGTGAGACAGCAGTCCACACTGTTCAGTGTCGTGAGCACAGATCTGATCTCTGTTTCAAAGCTCTGCTGTGTGTTTCTGATAGCTGGAGAGTCCGGATGTGCTGCTGGGCTTCCAGACGGGCACACAGCTCTCTGCTCTTTGTTGTGAAATGCCACAGTACTGTGAATTGTCCCATGAATTCTCAGCAGGATTAGCAGAAGGCAGTGCTGAGGAATTACTGTGTATTCTATACAATATCATATTCTCTCAGACAGTGACGCAGAGCTGAGTGACGCAGATCTGCCGTACAGAATGTCTGTCTCTCTCTCCATACAGCTGGTGTTCAGTCCCACTGTGAAATGCTTCACCGCTCTAGCATTTTAAGCAGAAATAACCCTAGAAAATGACCGTACCACTCATACTCCATGCTACTTCAAAGAATACCATGCTGTTACCATATTACCACATAAAATACACAGTATGATTACTGTATTCATGCAGTGTGCCATGGAATTTACTCCAGAGTGCTTCAGTAAATTACCATGTTATTAACATGGTACATGTCTAAACAACACAGTATGATTTGAGTAAATGCAGTACACTTTAGCATACTTTTAAAAAGAATATTAATATGGACATAATACACTTTAAAAAGAATATACTTGAGTGCAAACTGAATGTAATGTTTTCAGACTTAATTGTGTGTTATTTGCAATTAAATGAAAATGTGTTAGTGTAAAGTTATATTAAATGCATTTAGCTGAATTTTAGAATGCTTTTGTGACCATTTACTGTAAGTAGGACTTAAATACATCTTTATATGTAATTTCATGTTTACTTTTTTTGTCTTTGAGATAGTTACTGTTGAGTGTGCTGTCAAGAAATGACGGTAAACTAATATATTTTAATGTCATTTCAGTTTAAACTTGTTTTTCATGAATTTAAATATATTTGTAATTTCACATTTGTAATGATGATGTTCATTTTAATACATTTAACATACTGAGCACACAACATGTGCTTTAGGTCAGAACATCAAAATGTGTATTTCTTTAATGCACGACAAAAGATTAAAATATAGTAATTTAAAATGTACTTAAAAGTAAACATTTTCATTGTATATTATTAGAATGTGCACTTTTTAAAGTGTACTTAAGTGTGTTATGAAAGTGTCTAACTTTAAGGACACTTAAGATACCTTTTATTCATTAATATTATAATATCTGCATGTTCTGTTTTTTTTTAACTACACTTTTAATATATGAAATGCACTACAAGTGCACATTCAATACAATTAATATTGATATACCATTGTATTCACAAAAAGAAAAAGTACAACAGTGCCAGTGCCAAGATACATGTCCAATACATACTTTATGTTACTCCAAGGTATTTCAAAGAATACCATGGTAATATCATGTTACATATCTGAAAAGCCCTGGTATTTGCATGCTTTAATTAATTTATCATGGTATGTACATGGCAATTCAGAGCATTACCACTGTACCATTGTTTCAAGAAACTTTTTAAAACCACATTCCAGGAAACTATGAAATGAGTCTCTGCAACATCAATTATTCTTTCTTTTTTTTTGTTAATCATTCAGTGCTTTTTCCGGTGTAGTTAAGCCCGCTGACCAGATTGACTGACCTTTTTAAATGGACAGCAGCAGGAGTTCATTGGTTCTGTAGTCTTGTTGAAATAATGATATGTAGGCCTGCTGCCTGTGGAGTAAAGCACATAGAGCTGTTCAGAGATCTGCATGTGTGTATTCCAATGCATTTATAATGTGTGTGTTTAAATCACCTTAGCTCATTTAGACTGTTCCAGTCAGTTGAAAAGTCGACATGAAACAACATTCACAGCCCATTTTACTTCCGTAATGTGATGTTTTTTGAAGTGAAGTATGAAACTCAAAGCAAGAAAGAGCAAGATGTCAAACTTGAGACACGTGCTAAATTATTGCTCATAGGCAATTGTTTATTGCTAGCGAGACGGTTGTATGTTGTGTATGTCTGTGTTTGTCTGAGATTTATGGTTCTTTGTTGAAAATAGGCCACAAGAGCCCTGAGGTGGTGACTGACTGCTCAGTATGTGCTTACCTGTAATCCTGAATCTTTCTTCCTCAGCTCAGGCACAGGGCTGAGACGGGCCAAACACAGAAGCCCAGTGCTGTTTGTTGAAAACTCAGCAAACACAGGTCCCCTGCATTAAAGGTGCTGTATGTAGGATTTTGACTCTACTAAAGCATAAAAATACCATAATATGCTTGCAGATATTTAAGAAACATGCTAAATTAACATACTTGTTTATCTGAAAAACAATGCTATAGTTAGTAATCCTTCTTTGAATATGTGCGGTCCGGCCCGGAATGTCTGTGTTTGTTATGGTTTGTGAAACCCGCCCACTGCCAGTTTACCCAATTGTATTTCGGCACCCCGGGTTGCCAGTTGGCGGCATTCATCGTCATGTGTGCCCGTTCCTGTTGGTGTCGTTAATCTGACATCCTGTGCGTGCGTCAAGTCTGAGGAAAACCGTCTCCAATATTTTGAATATGGACTGCAATACCTAGTTCAACCGCTGGGTGTCAATCCTACATACAGCACCTTTAATTATAGGTCCATTTAGAAAGGTCATTTCAGGAAAACTGGATCAAAAACTCCTTCCCCAGTTCACCTAGACTGTAAAAATGCTTTCATGTCACAACCATGAACTCATTAGCGTACATTATATGGCCACGATTACAGTTGTGCTCATAAATTTACATGCCCCTTGCAGAATATGCAAAATGTTAATAAATGAGGGATCATGAAAATTGCATGTTATTGTTTATTTAATACGGTCCTGAATAAGCTATTTCACATAACAGATGTTTATATATTCTCCACAAGACAAAAAAATAACTGAATTTATAAAAATTACCCCATTCAAAAGTTTACACACCCTTGAATCTTAATAATCTGTGTTGTTTCCTGGATGATCCACGACTGTTTTTCTGTGTTGTGATAGTTGTTCATGAGTCCCTTGTTGGTCCTGAGCAGTTCAACTGCCTGCTGTTCTTCAGAAAAATCCTCCAGCTCCTGCACATTCTTTGGTTCCTCTTCAGGAACTCGAGCTGTGTCCGAAAACGCTCTGGGAACGCTTTCAGCGTGACCGGCTCTGAATACAAGTGTAATCTGTCCAATGGATGGGCGAGACGTCACGGGCGGGTGACGTAATTGGCCAGGAAGCATAAAAACACATGCGGTGGAACCGGCGTCAGCTTTTTGTCATTCAGCAACCGCTACTCTGTGTGTTTCTGTCGATCTCTAGTCTCAGCCTCAGACGTCACGCCCACGGAACGTTGGCTAAACGTCTGATGCATATGGCACACTTTTCTGGAAACACTTCAGGAGTGTCGAAGTCGTCATCTGACTGGTTGAATTAAATGGATTTCCGGGAGACGCGAGTGTTGCGTTTATTTTCGGTCTGCCGGGAAACAAAGATGCCGTGGCGCCAAACCCCCTCACAAAAGAAGAAAGCAGGCGTGTTTACAAATGTGACGACGAATGCTTATCAGGGTCAACTAAACGCTGGATTTTCAAAAGTATGTGAAATATTTAAAGTTCGCGGTATAGAATCTTTAAAATACATCCGAGAGTTTGACACATAGACACACACTGGTTTGTTATTGTGGTGACATTTCCACGGCCCGAAACGTGACGCTAAACGAAACGAACTATGATTGGTTGTTTGACATGTCAGTCAAACGGCCTCATGGGCGGGCCTTGGCCAATGAAAGCGGCCATCTATTCCAGACCTTCAGCCGTCAGTCTGAAGGTCTGGCTACGCGAGACTAGTCGATCTCTGAGTCTTATTTGGTGTTGTCTGTCTTTCACAAGCACTCAGAACAAGCTCCACGATGGCTATAAGTGCAACAAAACTAGCACTTGGGCGAGAGAAGATCGCATTACAGGCTGTGTATTCTTCCCTGCAAATGAACTTTCTCTGCAGTCTGTGTGTTGTCTGCTTGAGAGCAGAGCATGCAGAGTCAGCTCTTAAAAAGGGACTGACTGCCGTATGTCAAGTCAAGTCACCTTTATTTATATAGCGCTTTTAACAATACAAATTGTGTCAAAGCAACTGCACAATATCAAAATGGGAAAATAGTGTCAATAATGTAAAATGACAAGATTAAACACTCAATTTTCAGTTAAAGGCATTTCATTATTGAATTCAGTGATGGCATCGTCCAGCTCAGTTCAGTTCAAAAAGTTTCTGTTCAATCAAGCCGACGATATTGCTGGAAATGAAGTGTCCCCAACTAAGCAAGCCAGAGGCGACAGCGGCAAGGAACCAAAACTCCATCGGTGACAGAGCGGGGAAAAAAACCTTGGGAGAAACCAGGCTCAGTCGGGGGGCCATTTCTCCTCTGGCCAGATGACACAGCAGTTCAATTCCAACTGCTGCAAAGTCAGATTGTAAGGGCTCAACTGGTTCCCGAGGTCTTGTCCTGATGGCTGTCTAGGTGACGGGGTCCTCACTGGGGGTCTGTCTCTGGGGCTCATCTAGGTGTCCTGGTCTCCACTGACGTTCAGGACTGTAGAGGTCGTCTCTAGGTGCTGATCCACCATCTGATCTGGTGACTGCAGTGACCTCGGAATAAGAAAGAAACAGACTAATATTAGCGTAGATGTCAATCTTTTTACGATGTAACAAGTACATTGTGCGTTATGGGAAGTGTTCCCGGTTCCGGTTGATCTAATTAATGCAGCCTAACAATCCTTTAACGGATTTGAATAATAGAAGTGTATTAGTGTGTTATGTGTAAGCCAGGTTAAAGAGATGGGTCTTTAATCTAGATTTAAACTGACAGAGTGTGTCTGCCTCCCGAACAGTGTTTGGTAGATTGTTCCAGAGTTTGGGCGCTAAATAGGAAAAAGATCTGCCGCCCGCAGTTGATTTTGATATTCTAGGTATTATCAAATGGCCAGAGCTTTGAGAACGCAGCGGATGTGAATGACTATAATGCGATAAGAGCTCGCTCAAGTACTGAGGAGCTAAACCATTCAGGGCTTTATAAGTAATTAACAAGATTTTAAAATCTATACGATGTTTAGTAGGGAGCCAGTGCAGTGTTGACAGAACCAGGCTAATTTGGTCATACTTCCTAGTTCTAGTAAGAACTCTAGCTGCTGCATTTTGAACCATCTGTAATTTGTTTATTAAGCGTGCAGAACAACCACCCAATAAAGCATTACAATAATCTAACATTGAGGTCATAAACGCATGAATTAATATTTCTGCATTTGACATTGAGAGCATAGGTCTCAGTTTAGATATACTGTATTTTTAAGATGAAAAAATGCAGTTTTACAAATGCTAGAAACGTGGCAGTCAAAGGAGAGATTGCTATCAAATAGCACACCTAGGTTCCTGACTGATGACGAAGAATCGACAGAGCAGCCATCAAGTGTTAGACAGTGTTCTAGGTTATTACTTGTGGGGGTTTTAGGTCCGATAATTAACACCTCTGTTTTTTCAGAATTTAGCAGTAAGAAATTACTCATCATCCAGTTTTTTATATCGACTATGCATTCCATAAGTTTCTCAATTTGGTGTGTTTCACCAGGCCGTGAAGAAATATAGAGCTGAGTATCATCAGCATAACAGTGAAAGCTAACCCCGTGTTTCCTAATGATATTTCCCAAGGGTAACATATAAAGCGTGAAAAGTAACGGCCCTAGTACTGAGCCTTGAGGAACTCCATACTGCACTTGTGATCGATATGATACCTCTTCATTCACTGCTACGAATTGATGGCGGTCAGATAAGTACGATTTGAACCATGCTAATGCACTTCCACTAATGCCAACAAAGTTTTCTAGTCTATTCAAAAGAATGTTGTGATCGATAGTGTCGAACGCAGCGCTAAGATCCAGTAGAACTAATAGAGAGATACAACCACGATCAGATGATAAGAGCAGGTCATTTGTAACTCTAATGAGAGCAGTCTCAGTACTATGATACGGTCTAAATCCTGACTGGAAATCCTCACAGATATCATTTTTCTCTAAGAAGGAATATAATTGTGAGGATACAACCTTTTCTAATATCTTTGACAGAAAAGGGAGATTCGAGATCGGTCTGTAATTAACTAGATCTTTGGGGTCAAGTTGTGTTTTTTTAATGAGAGGCTTAATAACAGCCAATTTAAAGTTTTTGGGGACATATCCTAATGACAATGACGAATTAATAATAGCCAAAAGAGGATCTATGACTTCTGGAAGCACCTCTTTTAGTAGTTTAGATGGAATAGGGTCTAACATACATGTTGTTGGTTTAGATGATTTAACAAGTTTATACAATTCTTCCTCTCCTATAGTAGAGAATGAGTGGAATTGTTCCTCAGGGGATATATAGTGCACTATTTGATGTGATCATATATCTGACGGCTGCATGGTTACAATTTGATCTCTAATAGTATCAATTTTGGAAGTAAAATAGTTCATAAAGTCATTACTGCTGTGCTGTTGGGAAATGTCAACACCTGTTGATGCTTTATTTTTTGTTAATTTTGCCACTGTATTGAATAAATACCTGGGGTTATGTTTGTTTTCTTCTAGAAATATGTATGTCACTGCGGATGCTCGCTCTTGGAGGCTTTCTTCGAGAAAGGAGCCTTCACCTGCGTTCCTCGCGGTGCCGGTCCCGCTTACGCCGAGGCGTGGCGGTGGCTGCGCTCGTGGGAATCGTAGATGGATCAGGTTGAGGGAACGAAGACGGGCGAGCCCCTATCTTCTCCCTTTTCCCATCAGATCCAACGCCCGCTCTCTGGGTTCGGAAGCCCGCTCTGCGGTTTCTTCCCCCCGGAGAGAGGACTCGACGCTCCGCCTGTTTTCCTCCGATGAGGTGGACGCGGAGGACGTCGATGAGCTTTGTAAAGCAGCGAGCATTGTTTCATAAGCATGTTATGAATGAGAGAACGGAGTTCGCGCTGTCAGCCCAAACGTAAGAGAATGGGCTGATTGTGCTCCTCCCCGCCGTATGATCTCGCGGTTCCGGTTCCGCTGCTGCTGAGGCACGGCGGCGATTTAGATCGCGAGGATCGCACATGGATCTGGCAGACGGGTTCGAGACGTGCTCGCCCTATCTCCACCTGCATTCCTCAGATCTAGCGCTCTCTCGGGGTTCGGAAGCCCACGCTGCGGTCTTTCCCTCCCCTTTTTTGAGTAAGTTTTCTGCAGCGCGTGCTGCAGAGGCAACGCGTGCATTGAAACTTCTCGGGTTTTTGATGACTCTTTCATATCAGACCGTGTTACTTGTCTGTTTGTTTGGCTGCATTTAATTTTGAGGAATTGAATGCTGTATTTCATCTAACTTGGGAAGGTTGATATATATATCTTGCCAAGTCCCTGCCAAGCGTGTCTCATTGGGTCCTGCCTTGCAGGCTCTGGTTTTACCAGTCGAGTCTTCCTAGAAGATGACGCGGGTCTGAGGACAGTCGCTTCAATAGGAGACTTTGGCTGAGGCAGTCCTGGTGCCCATGGCCCAGGACTTATGAGGGCAGGCCCCGCTGGGGAAGAGCTGCGTACACCGTGGTACTCGGTGCCGTCTCTCCTCAGTGCCCTCAGGAGATCGGTCTGCTAACCCTGCCACGTACGGTGTTCCAGGGCGCAGCGATCTCCAGCGAGCACACATCTCAGTTTCTTCCGCCCGGAAACATAGCAGAGCTGAGAGGCTCGCCACCCCTTCGGGGGTCTCTAGAGCAACTAGTTCGGCTTTCTCCTGCCGGTGTGCCGTTCCAGGATACCGAACTAGCTGCTCTGATTACACCAGAGGCCTGTCTCGAGAGACTGGTTCCCTTAGTAGACTATTTGGCAGCGTGGTAACTACTGCCAAATGTGTCTCCTTGGGTCCTGCCCACCGTAGAAGCAGTTCAGCGCTTCGTCGCCGCTTTATACGAGATGTAAACTTGCAATTGCAAAGAAAAAGTCAAAATTGCAAGTTACCAAGTCAGAATTGCGAGATATAAACTCGCAACTGTGAGAAAAAAAGTAAGAATTGTGAGATATAAACATACAATTGCGAGGCTTAAAGTCAGAATTGCAAGATATAAACTCACAGTTGTGAGAAAAAGTCAGAATTGTGAGATTTATACTCATAATTCTGAGGAAAAAAGTCAGAACTGCAAGGAAAAATTCAGAATTGTAAGATATAAACTTGCAATTGTGAGAAAAAAAGTCAGAATTGTAAGATATAAATTTGCAATTGTAAGAAAAAAAGTCAGAATTGTGAATATAAACTCTCGGTTGGCAGAAAAAGTCAGAATTGTAAGATATAAATTTGCAATTGTGAGAAAAAAAGTCAGAATTGGATTATATAAACTTGCAACCGTGAGAAAAAAGTCAGAATTTTAAGATACCTAGTCAGAATTATGAGATATAAACTTGCAATTGCAAGGAAAAAAGTCAGAATTACGAAATATAAACTTGCAATTGTAAGAAAAAAAGTAGAATTGTGAGATAAACACAATTGTGGAAAAAAAAGTCAGAACTGCGAGTTTATATCTCACAATTCCTTGAAAAAAAAGTCAGAATTGTGAGATGTAGCTAAACTCACAATTATTTTTTTTATCTTTTTTATTCAGTGGCAGAAATCGGCTTGGGTTTATCTTTAACAGTGACTACGTTTACATGGACATCAATAATCCGATTTTAATACGATTAAGACAATACTCTGATTAAGAGTCTACCATGTAAACAGAGATTTTTGATTACCTTAATCCGGCTAAAGTCATAATCGAAGTAAACACAAATCGAATTAAGACTTGTGGAGTATTCCGATTTTAGTCGCATTATTGAAGTGCGGTACAGACATGTAAACACCTTAATCAAACTATTACCATCGTGTAGGACTTTTCGCCGCATTTTGCGACAGGACACACACACGGCAGTGATCAACCGTTTGACGGCAAATAAAAGAGCTTCGACACCGCCGTCGTCTGTATGCACGAAAATAATTAACTGCACTTGAAACTTTCATAAAATTAAAAATGAAACACCCAAAATTCTATATGGCATCATCACGAAGACGAACTACTGTATATGTTTATACATGAAATTCTTGAGGGGATGTCAGATGGCGTCGCGTGGTGACGTAATGACACATGCCATTAATCGATCTATGTACTATAACATGTAAAACGGGAACATGAAAGGATTATTCTAAAAGCGACTCATGTAAACACCTTAATCATAATATTGTCTTATTCAGAATAAGGTAAATAATTAGATTACTGATGTTCATGTAAACGTAGTCAATGTCACTCACTGATCCTATCAGCTGATCTTAACAGTTTGAGTTTCAGCGCTGATTGTTTTGTGATCCTGTCACAATGTAATTCCAGCTTTGCAAAGAGGTTTGTTATTGAAGGCTTGGGTATTTAAAAACTACTTAACCAATGATATCAAAGGTCATTAACAGAACTCTTGAAGGTATGGTGGGTGCAGAATGATCATGAGAAACTACACATGGTGCAGAAACATAAATGGACTACAGGGAAAAATTACAGTGATAAAGTTTGGGAAAAGCACCTGCTACAAAACTTTGCTTAGGAGGCCCACAGCGGAATGAAGTCGTCATGAAATAGTTGGGTGATAATCTTTAGAAAGTTGTTGTGTTTCCATGTGAAAGAGCTCAATTCTCTCGTTTCATTAGCTTAATGGTTTAAATGAGCAGAGAGTGTGCTGTGAGAATCTGTTGATCGCTCCCACAGGTTCAGGTCACATCCGCTCTTTATTAAATGCGGTAAACAGGCTCGATGCACCAGTCTCCCATGCAGCCCAGACTAATGGGCAGTCAGACGGAATCCAATTACTCCAGGACCCCGTTTACCTGCGCTCTCTGTGACTTGAGGACTGACAGATTCACACAGGCCTCTCTGTGGTGTCATACTGGCTTGTCCTGAGGCAGGTTTTGATGCGGTTCCTGACAGAATTTTAATATGAACCTGTTTATTCTCAACATTATGACTACACTCATTTCTCTCAGATAGGATCTCTGGCTCGCCAAAAGAGGAATGGGAGTGTGTTTTTGTCATTCTGACAGCAGTCTGAGTGTGTGTTTGGCATTCTGGGAGTGCTAGAGGAGATCTCAGACCTTTAAAACACAGCTGTGAGTGAGGAAACAACAAATGCATTCAAGGCAGTTAAGTTCTGCTGTCTCTGTCACACTTCTTTGTACACTGCAATTAGGTTCAGTTTATGAGATATTGAAGAAAATGCACCCAGCAGAGTTACTGAGACACACACAAGACAGCCTCATACAGTTAAATAGAATAAAACCACATACAGTAAACACATCCTCACATTGAGGCTGGGTATTTTACAGGCTGGACAAAATAATTAATGCGTATGGAACACTATAGAGTTACTAAACAATACAGAACAAACAAATGAGGATTTATTAACATTATCCCTGTAAAGCCTATATCTGATACATCAATTTCTAATGCTTCTAAATTGTCAATATGCCTCCTATGATTTGATTGTTAATTTATGCTTTTGTAGCAAGTAAAAGGTCTTTTATTCTAATTGCAAAAACCTTGTTTGGGTTGTGATTCTTTTTGCTGTGAAATCTTTTATACTTTAAACATAAGAATTGTTACGGAAGTAGACGGGACACAGAGGTTTGTAAAACAGGTAGATGTTATTTATTGATTCAGCAGAGTCTATGGCAGTAGATGGAGGTGAGTAGAAACTAGATACTTGATCGGTGGTTGAAAGGATATACTGAGAGGTATCTTGTCTTGCCAGGAACTCGTGGATGGAGTGGAGCAGCACACACCTCAGGATGACAGCGGAGTAGAGGACGCTTGGTCGGAGAACGACAGCCAGGGACAACACAGGGGATCTATGAAGGAGAGGCACAGGAGGTAAGTAGTCCACAGGGTAAACAACAGGTAAGTAGTAGCACATAGCTTGGTGAGTCCACTTCGTGTAAGCGAGATCGGACAACTGACTGGAATGAGGTATGTGCTTAAGTAGTGCTGTGATGATTGGTGCTGATGAGGTGCAGGTGGCTTGAATTAGTACTCGGGTGATAGTGATCGGAGTGGTGGAGGAGCCTGGCCGATCTGTAACATTACCCCCCTCTCCACGGCCCGCTCCAGAGGGCCGAGAGAACCGACGGCGTGGTGGTCTACCTCTGGCTCTGGGTGCAGGTCAATCAGGGAAGCTAGTGTGGAAATCTTCGATGAGCGCTGGATCCAGAATGTCATCCTTGGGAACCCATGACCTCTCCTCGGGGCCGTAACCTTCCCAATCCACGAGGTATTCCAGCAGACCACCACGACGTCGGGAATCCAGGATTGTTCTGACCTTGCAGATGGCACCATCCTCCACTACTAGTGGGAGAGGGGGTTCTGCACTCGGACCAGGCTCTGTGGAGACAGGAGAATGATAAGGTTTAAGGAGGGATACATGGAAAGTGGGGTGAATCCTATACTGTGCAGGTAAGTGGAGTTGGTAAGTGACCGGGTTGATTTGCCTCTGAATGGTGAAGGGACCAACGTATCTGGGAGTGAGCTTCTTGCAGGGCAGGCGCAACCGGATGTCCCTTGTTGACAGCCAGACCTTCTGTCCCGGCTGATAGAGGGGAGCTTCAGACCTCCGAAGGTCTGCTGTCATCTTGCGCCTGCGAAGTGCTCGCTGAAGGTGATGGTGTGCTTCACCCCAGACCCTCTCGCTCTCTCGGAACCAGTAATCCACTGAAGGGACGTCAGACGGCTCTCCAGTCCAGGGAAACATGGGTGGCTGGAAACCGAGCACGCACTGGAAGTGAGTGAGTCCAGTGGATGACTGTCGAAGGGAGTTCTGGGCGTACTCGGCCCAGCCAATGAACTGGTTCCAAGAGTCCTGGTGGCCGTGACAGAAGGTTCGTAGTAAGCGTCCAATCTCCTGGATCTTCCTCTCCGTCTGCCCGTTCGTCTGAGGGTGGTATCCAGAAGATAGACTTATGGTCACACCTAGGAGTTTGAAGAAGTTTCGCCACAAATGGGAAATGAACTGAGGACCTCGGTCGGACACAATATCCTCAGGGATTCCGAAATATCTGAAGACATGATTAAACATTAGTTCGGCCGTCGTCATAGCCGTAGGGAGGTTCTTGAGGGGAATCAATCGGCAGGATTTGGAGAACCTATCCACAATCACCAGGATACATGTGTTCCCATCAGAGGCTGGTAGGTCCGTGACAAAGTCTACCCCTAGGTGTGACCACGGCCGGTTGGGAACGGGTAGCGGGAGGAGTTTGCCTGATGGTAGATGGCGAGAGCTCTTGGATATGGCACATTCCTTACACCCCTGGATGAACCTTCTCACATCCCTTGCCATATTTGGCCACCAGAAGCGGTCTTTAAGCAGCGAGAGGGTTACGTTGGCCCCAGGGTGGCCAGTGCCCAGTGAAGAGTGTACAGAGTGAATGAGAGGGGTACGTTGGGTACGTGTGACATACTGTGCACCTGGTGGGCAGCCCGGCGGAGTGGCCGTAGAGACATTGGGAGGAGGAGCAGTATCAGGGTTCCACTGGATGGGGCTGACAAACAGGTCTTCCGGGATAATGGGATCGGGTGGTTCTTCCTCTTCTTCTGGGGCGTAAAGGCGCGACAGAGCGTCTGCCTTAACATTCCTGGGCCCAGGACGATAGGAGATGGAGAAATTGAAACGAGTGAAGAATAACGCCCAGCGTGCCTGACGTGGATTTAGCCTCTTTGCCTCCCTCAGATATTGTAAGTTCTTGTGATCCGTAAGTACCGTGAACGGATGTTGAGCTCCCTCCAGCCAATGCCTCCACTCTTCAAGGGCTAGCTTGATGGTGAGGAGCTCCCTGTTGCGATGTCATAGTTACGCTCCGCCGGGCTGAGTTTCCGTGAGAAGGCGGCGCATGGATGGAGTCTCATGGGGTTCCCCTGCTGCTGGGAAAGCACAGCTCCAACCCCCATAGTGGAAGCATCAACTTCGACAATGAATGCCTTCGTAGGATCAGGATGTACGAGGATTGGAGCTTGAGTAAAAGCTTCTTTCAACCTGTCAAAGGCTTCGGCGGCTGCTGGAGACCAGGACAGAGACTTGGGCTTGCTTCGGAGAAGGTTAGTAAGGGGACTGGTGAGAGTACTGTAGTTCAGGATGAAGCGACGTTAGAAGTTTGCAAATCCTAGGAATCTTTGAAGTTCCTTTATGGTTGATGGGATTGGCCAGGTCTTGATGGCCTCCACCTTCCCCTCGTCCATCCGGATGCCACTGCTGTCAATTTGATAGCCCAGAAATTGTACTGAGGGATGATGGAAGGAGCATTTTTCTGCTTTGAGGAAGAGTTGGAACTGACGTAGACGTTGGAGGACCTCCGCAACGTGGTGGCAATGTACGGCCAGGCTCCGAGAGTAAATGAGGATGTCATCGATATATACCAGGACGAAGCGGTGGAGAAACTCTCGGAGCACCTCATGCATAAAGTCTTGGAATACGGAAGGGGCATTGACTAGGCCATACGGCATGACGAGATATTCGTAGTGGCCAGTAGGGGTCACGAAGGCTGTCTTCCACTCGTCCCCCTCACGTATCCGAATGAGGTTGTATGCGCTGCGGAGGTCTAGTTTGGTGAAGATGGTGGCACCACGGAGATGTTCCAGAGCTGCTGGGACGAGAGGAAGGGGATAACGGAATTTTACTGTAATGTTGTTGAGTGCCCGGTAATCTATACAAGGCCGCAAGCCTCCGTCCTTCTTAGCCACAAAAAAGAAGCTTGAAGCAGCAGGGGATGTGGAAGGGCGGATGTAACCCTGTTCAAGTGCCTCTTCAATGTACTCCTCCATGACCTTCTGTTCTGGGAGTGATAGTGGATAGATCTTTCCCTTGGGCACTGACTCACCCGGTAGAAGGTCTATCGCGCAGTCCCATGGCCGATGAGGAGGTAATTGGGAGGCCTTCTTCGGGCAGAAGACGTCACTGAAGTGGGTATAACATGTTGGTATGTCGACGGATCGCTTCTCCAGGGGGCTCTCGATGGTGGTGGAATTCAGGGACAGGAGCTGGTTGGTCGGCGTTGGAGGTAGGACCATATTCGGAAAACACCCTGGAAAGCACTGGTTACCCCACTTCAGGACGTCTCCCGTGCGCCAGGATACTTGGGGTTCATGAAGAGCGAACCAGGGGCGACCCAGAATGATGTCCGAGGTGGTTTCCTCCAGAACCAGTAAACTGATCTCCTCTTCATGAAGAAGGCCTACTCGTAGATGTAATGGACCAGCCGAATGTCTGATGTTATGACGACTGAGCGGCCTCCCTGTTACGGATTGGACTTGGTAAATCTTTGAGTTGATTGTTGTGGGGATCTTGAGTTGGCGGCAGAGGCTCCTTGATATGAAATTTCCCGCTGATCCCGTGTCAAGGAGGGCATTGACTGAAACAGAGGTATCAGGTGCAATAAGCGTTATCTCGATAGAGAGAGGCTTCATATTTTGAGGAATGGGTTGAATAGCACACACCGAAAATCTTGGAGGTCGAATGGGGCATGTAGATCTGACATGCCCCCCATTTCCACAATACAGGCATAAACCATTGGTAAGTCGCCTCTGCCGCTCAGCGGGTGATAACCTCATGTTGTCGGTCATCATCGGTTCAGAGACTGGTTCTGGAGGATGGTTCGCCTCTGGGTGGCATTGTGGAGGAGTGCAACGAGACGTAAGGTTTTGTTCCTTAAAACATGATTGCATGCGGCAGGAGCATCGGATGGAGTGTTGGATGAGGTCTTCTAATCCTCCGTGGTCGTCATAACTGGAGAGTTGAAGGCGCAATCGGGGCTCTAATCCCTGACGGTAGGTGGTAATCAGAGCTTGCTCATTCCACCCGCTGGCAGCAGCTAGGGTTCTGAATCTGAGGGCATATTCATTGATGGTCTGAGAGCCTTGTCGGAGATGATACAGCAGATCGCTGGTCAATGAGTCCCCAGCGGGTTTCCCAAACACCTCTCTGAAATGAGTAACAAAATTATTAAAAGATTGAGTGACATTACCAGCCTGAGCTAGGATGGTTTCGGCCCATTGCAATGCCTTGCCGGAGAGTAGAGAGACTAATAGAGCGATCTTGGATCTTTCAGTAGGGTACAGAGAAGGTTGCATTTCAATGGAAAGGGAACATTGGAGGAACCCATTGCACTCCTCCGCCACCCCAGAGTAGGGCGCTGGTCTGGCCATGGGACTGACGATGACAGTAGATGAAGAAGAAGTGGTGGTGGATACGGAAGTGATTGGCGGTGTTGGTGGCGGTGCTGGAGTGAGAACCCGTCGGAGATGATCCACGAGCTCCTGGAATGGGTCCGGTTGGCTCATGCTGAATCACTCTATCGGTGTTGGTCTGATCTTCTGTTACGGAAGTAGACGGGACACAGAGGTTTGTAAAACAGGTAGATGTTATTTATTGATTCATCAGAGTCTATGGCAGTAGATGGAGGCGAGTAGAAACTAGATACTTGATCGGTGGTTGAAAGGATATACTGAGAGGTATCTTGTCTTGCCAGGAACTCGTGGATGGAGTGGAGCAGCACACACCTCAGGATGACAGCGGAGTAGAGGACGCTTGGTCGGAGAACGACAGCCAGGGACAACACAGGGGATCTATGAAGGAGAGGCACAGGAGGTAAGTAGTCCACAGGGTAAACAACAGGTAAGTAGTAGCACATAGCTTGGTGAGTCCACTTCGTGTAAGCGAGATCGGACAACTGACTGGAATGAGGTGTGTGCTTAAGTAGTGCTGTGATGATTGGTGCTGATGAGGTGCAGGTGGCTTGAATTAGTACTCAGGTGATAGTGATCGGAGTGGTGGATTGGTGGTGGAGTCTGGCCGATCTGTAACAAGAATAACTTTTATACTGTTAGTATTTTTTATTTATTTTTGTTAACATTAAAATGTATCAAATTTGATCATCAGGTTTTTGAGGATCTGAGGATATGTTCATCTCTCGGTCATCATTGTATTGCATTGTATTATATGTTTTGCTGTCACAATAACAAAATATAGAGCTTTGATCATAAAATTAAGCATTTACATATCATATTACTAAAACATTATTGTGAGATTGACAGCTGATATTTACATGCTTTTTATGCTGTTATAAAGATCTCATTTATTAAAAATGGCAAACTATGAGAATTTTATATCACTTTTTGACCATATAAATATCAGTCTCTGCACCAAATTGAGTATGTTTTAGTTTGGGCCTTTGAATAAAATTGTAGTGTCTTTACTCCTAAAATATGTGTTCCATGTTCTCACTATTATGCAATATGTGACACAAGCTTGATATATCAAATATTATACTAATAAAACATACATATGCAAACTAGATTTTGTCTGAAGTTTCAATAAACTGTTCCATTAAAAAAAAAAATTGCCCTATTATTTCATATGTCAGGCTTTACAGGGATAAAGGTTTTGATTTCCAGGTGCATTATGGGAGATTGAATGTCCTCTGCTGATGTGACAATACTTATTCTCAAATAATTTAAGATGGGAATAATCCTCTTGTAGATGTGTCTTAAATGCCTAGGATGTCTGGAAAAGAGCAATTGTGTGTGTGTGTGTGTGTGTGTGTGTAGGTGCTTTCGCACCACATAGTTCTTCTAGGAAGTTCTAGGTGCCAGCAGGGTCATTCCTCGAGAACCAATTTCTCCCTCTGGACATTTTCTTGCTTGCATTCACATCGGCAGCAGGAACTCTGTAGCGGCCGACAGCGACGTCTTTACTCGCGGCATTAACAAACACCAATAACCAGTGAATGGAGGACGCCGTGATCGGAGCTGTTTTTGTTGTGTGTTGTGGGTTTCGTGATAACAGAGATGTTATGTAAATGCACAATTTACGGGTTTAAAAATTAATGCACAATTAAAAGTGCATGAAAATCAGACTAAATCTCCTATGACAACTTGCAGTTTTATTGCAGACAACAGGTAAATGCCATTATCACTGTTTTCCATGATTGTGGAGTAAATATATTTTTACATGGCTTTTTAAAAATGCTGGGTAGCCGGTGTTTCGTATGCGTTTGGCCAATCAGCGTACACTTACGTCACTGGTAGTTCCTATAGAACTGTTTTAAACCCTACTCTGAAGTAGGAGCTAATTTAGTTCTTCCAAATGGAGTTCCTAGAATTAAAACCATTCCTAGTTCCTGCAGTGCAAACATGACAAAAAGTGGGAACTCCTGCCAATAGTTCTAGGAGCTATGAAAAGGTTCCTCCGGTGCGAAAGCGCCTTATGTGTGGTCCTGGTAAAACCTGTTATGGCAGTATCTGAAATCCTTGTCCTTGAGTGGACATTTTTTGGTCCCCATGAGGAAACAAGATTATAGCCTAAATCATACAGAATTAAGTTTTTTGAAAATCTAAAAATGCAAAAAGTTTTCTGTAAGGAGAAGGTTTAAGATGGGCGCAAAAAGCGCAGCTAACAACAGCACAGCTTAACCCTCCACACATATTTATATTTAGTTATATTGAAAAAGTTTAAATTCAGTCTATCTTTTTTACCCCGTTTTAACATGGATTTCTATGGAGACCTGCCGTAGATGTCGGGCAAGATGGCGGATAGCAGCAGCGGCACATAATATCCGTTTTCTGATTGGTCAGATCGTCTGTCAATCAAGCTCTTTGCGAATGGTCAATTGGAGCTTCACTACTATACTAGAGAGTTATACTGTAACTAAGCTACTATAACCTAGGAACATGCATACAACACAGGAATACACTATACATGTGTATTGTGGCTTTTAAGTATGTCTGGGCCATGGTTAGTGGCTCCTCGTGGGGATGGGGGAATCGTTCCTTTCCCCCAAAATCTCTTTGAAGCTCAATGAGCAAGCCGACGACTGTCCTTGCTAGCGTCGGTGAAGATAGAAGAGGTGTTAACGCTCTTTGAACCAGAGGTTGGACGTTAGACATGCATCTGTAATTTAGTTATAACAAGGGAGGAGGGAAAGTTTGTGATGCCTAAAACCTGATCGAACATCTTGGCCCCGTTTACACTGTCAGTTAAATGTGACCCAATTCCGATTTTTTGCTTATATGTGACACAGATCGGATCTGTTCTATAACAGTGTAAACAGGAAAAAAAAATGCATGCATTCGGATATAGCGAGATCGGATTCGGGCCTCATTCATATGTGGAAATTAATCGGATATAAATCGGATATATGCCAATGCGACTGTCATGTAAACAGGCAGATCGGATTTTCTGAGGCATCGTGTTCTGTACGTCATTAAAACTGTGACAATTTGGTACTTCTCCGCGATTTAATGACGTTATATGGGACCCATGCTGGCAAAATGAGTGTAAATGCGCACGGGCTATTTTGAGCTACAGGCAAAAAAAACAAAAACGTGAAAAATGTCCTATTTGAGGTTTTCACAAAAATTAGTTCATTAAGCCCTCATTAAGCTATCCCAATGCTCCAAATAGTAATTAAATATTGCCTTGCATTTGTCCCAAAAAAAAATCATACATCATTTTTAAGGTCTTTTAATGGAGAATGTTAAAATAAAAACAAAAATAACAAATTTTTCAAATTTGCTCGAATCGTTTTGTCAGCACAGGTCACATTATTCTCAGGAGGAAGCACGTGTGGAGGCGCTAAATGACAACAACGCATGCGGGATGTTTCAGATTGTATGGCAAGTGTAAACACATGAATCAGATATGGGTCACAATTGAAAGAACGTGTAAACGGACAGCCAAAAAAATCGGATATAGGCAACACATCGGAATTGAGCATCAAGACCTGCAGTGTAAACGAGGCCCTTGATTGCATTCAAACGCTACATTTGGTTTGCTGGGAAATATATATATATATTAGACATTTTTAGTTTGATTTATCCAAAATGGCAGATTAACAATGGTGTAAATTGGATTCAGGATTGACTGACCAATGGCAAATGGGCATAGTGTGTTGATAAACCTGAAAAATATATATTTTCTTCCAAATAACAATGCACTGGAAAAAAACAACAACTTTGGACCAACTATATATATAATATATATATAATATTATAAAATTTTATATTAATCAAAAATAGCTCTTTTCCCAAAGACAAAAACAATCATACAAATTAAAAAATATATTATAAAGTTATTATTATATTTATCATAAATTCCATACTTAATATATTTTCTATAGACATGAGCCAAAATGACGCAGTCATTTCTCTTTTTTCAGTGTGTTTGTAGACTTTGAATTATCTTCATTTGTAGGCTTTTCTCTGTTTTGATTAATTTGGTTAATTTGATTAATTAATGGGCATATATAATGCAGTTCGTTTGATTACATTTTAATCAGTTGATTTTATAAATAGATTTATTAAAATACACTAAAACATGAGTGAAACTACCAGAATGAACTCGCATATCAATTTAAATCATTCAAAGTATGTTAATTACAAATTTGCTCTTGAGGATTAGGCTTAGGGTTAGTAATGTAATTTAGCTGTAACCAATGGTACAGTACTTTGCAAGGCTAAGACCACTTTGGGTTTTGGATAGACTTGTTCTGGTGTTTATCCAAGACTCCTTAGACTTGCATTGACTCTACACTTCTAAACACTGTTGTGTCTGTGCAGGTGTTGCAGATGTACCTGCCCTTCTGTGGCATCGCCATCTCAAACGCCCAGCTGTTCGCTGCCTCCAGGAAAGAGTACGACAGGAGCAGGGTAAGAACACATTTACTTCAGCACTTCATTAAAACCTTATTATATCTCTGCACCCCTCCTACTGTAACAAGACTGCGCTGAGCGTGTGTGCGCTATGACTGTCATGTGGGTGTTTATTACGTAGTACGTGTGTATCTGTCTATTGATCTTTTGCTTCCTACACACTCTGTTCCTGCATCGAGAGGTTTTGAATCAAGAAGAGATGTGTGTGTGGCTGGGGAAGCATAAATCTGAGTTGTGGCATCTTTCCAGCGTCATCAACACATTTTAAATATCGATCACAGAAGAACATAATGCCAGAAAACAAGAATGAAGTAGAGAGAGAGACTGAAAAAGATGAAAGCAGAAAGTGAGGGACCTCAAGTGATCATTCAGTGTATGCACTGTTTGCTGGGAGTGATTTTAATTATACTTGCTCTGTTATCATGGTTGAACTTGAAAAACCACTGTTGGCATCAAGCCATTAACATAATTCATAGCAGAGGGAGTTTACTAAGAATGAATGGTGCCTGTTGATAGAGTTGGTCATTTGCACACACGTGATGTTTTAGCAGCCAGTTCACTAAAGGAATTATGCAAATCAGGCATAACAGTGCAAAGACATCCAGGAAATTAGGGCTGAATTCATCTTACACAGTGCGATTCCCCATCTTGCATGGCGGTGCTGAGTACTAGCTTTTGTAGTGTGCTTCAGATTACTACAATCTGGCATATTTTGCTGAGACTTTACCACATCAGTCTTCCACTGCAAACCAGACTCCTGAATCGACTCTTCAACAGCGCACATCTAGACATACCCTTGTACACTTTAGTATACTTTCAAAATGAGCATTTATTATGGAAATAATATATTTATTATATAATATATAAATAATATATTTAAAATGATATACTTAGGTGTTTACTGAATGTAATGTTTTCAGACACTTAATTGCAGTTTAATTCCAATTGAATTAAAAGGTAACATTTTACAATAAGGTTCCAATTGTTAACTATATTTAATGCATTAACTAACATTAACAGTATTTATTAATCTTTGAATTAATAAATTTATTAATGAAATGTTTCCAACATACTTTGGTAAAAATCCCTCAATGGTTGTGTAAAACAACAAGAGTTTTACCTTGTCAAAAACAGCTCTGTTGTATATATTTGGTAGATTTAAAACAGAATACAACATAATACACTAATACAATTTTAACATTGAAATGTGATATCAAGACACTACATTTAAAATAATAATCAAGTACTTTACATGTGCTTTAGTATGTTAGTCAACACATCAAAATAAGTGTACTTTAAAGCATGACAAAAGATTATTAAAAGATAATGATTTAAAAAAAAAAACTTTTGACATTATTGCAAAGTGCACTTTTTAAAAGTTAAAAACCTTTTATTTTGTTAATATTATACTATCTTTAAGTTTATTATTTAATGTACTTTAAGATTTTAAGTACAATAAAATTGCACATTCAGTACAATTAATCACTCTGCATTTTTAAGGGTTTGCCCATTTATACTGCTCTTTTCCATAATTTGCTCATCATTTAATTAATTACTACTGCCACAATCAATAGAAAAATACCCCCAAATACCCCCAAACTAAATTTTGCTGCAAGCCTTTAAGTGCCTTTAAGTCCTTTATAACGTTTGAAAGCTTCTATCTCCATTAATTACAACTGCATGGGGGAAAAACATGTATATTTAAGAAAGAAAATAAAATGGGTTTGAAATGAAATTAGGGTGAGTACATGATGACAGATTTGATGAATTGTCCCTTTGAACATGCAGTTGACCAGACACTGGCCATAGAAAAAGAAACTTTACTCTAATTCCTACTTGAGGGCCCTTGCAGAAACACAGCGAATGCCTTGCATATTTGTGAATGCAACACTTGAATGCATTGACACATTAATTGTACTTGTATTTGCATTGCATATACTTTTGTAAAATGTGTTTCAGGCCTTTCTCTGTTTGTGTCCATGTGTGTAGGCTCTTCTGGAGGTTGTGAACGATTTGTTCGAGGAGCAGACCGATTTGGAGAAGATCGTGAGGAAGATCATGCATCGAGCTCAGACGCTGCTGAAGTGTGAACGCTGCTCCGTCCAGCTGCTAGAGGACATCGAATCTCCGGTGCGCTCTGATCCTCTTCCTCCCCGTCCCCTGCCTGCTGCATCCCTCTAATCCTGCTCGCTTTAATGTCTCCTGCAGGTGGTGAAGTTCACCAAGTCCTTTGAGCTTCTGTCACCCAAGTGCAGCGCCGACATGGAGAACAGGTGCGACTAACGGCAGGTTAAACACTCACACAGACACACACAAACACACACTTGCGAAAAAAGTCTACGCATTAACACACTCTTTCACACAAACATACCTCTACTTTATATAACCTCAGAGAGGAGTTGAGACCCGGCAGCGCTGCTGTAGCGCTAATGAGGCCATTTCAGAGTGGCAGTGTTTGTTTGCTGTTAACTGCAGCAGGCGGCATGTGCTGATGTGTTGCCCCCACAGTGACAACTGTTTCTCTGCTACGACCTCTAATAAACATACACACAGCTTGAGAGAGATATGTCAGTCTCAGTGCCAGCAGGAGTGTTTGCTTGTGGCGTGTGTGTGTGTGATTCTTTGTGTTTTTAATGGTGGCACACCCACAGCACTAAGTGCATCTCCATATTATGCAACCTAAAGATATTTATGAAGCAGTAATTAGCTCATTAGAGGTTGTAGCGTGTTTTAATGTTCAGTGTAATATGGCCATTTGAATACCACTTTTTGGATTTTGTGAACTACTGTGTGTTGAATTTTATAGTAGTGTTTTGGACTATTAGTAGGCAACTTGAGTATTAGTGAGTTGTAGAAGACTACTTGTGTATAGTATTTTTGTGTTGCAATCACAGTGTATTTCCAGTGTAGGTTGAATGCCACCCTTGTGAAAAAGAAGTGCACTTATTAATAGTATTGAATGTGCATTTTTAGTGTACTTCAAATCTTAAAAGTAAACAATGTAATTTTAATAAATTAAAATGCCACTTAGTGTAAGTGTACTTAAAGGTAGTACACTTTCATGACATAATTTCATGTTTTTAACACTTACACCGTGTCTACAACGGACGTGACAGTTGTCGTGTCGCGTCGCACCGCGCTGCAACAGCTAAAGTCTGTCTACACTGGACACGACAAAGCGACCATTGAAAATCATTTGAATTTTGTGTCAGCACGTCATAAATAGAACGCCGCATCCAGTGTAGACAGCATCACTGATTATAATGAGTTCTATAGTTTCACGAGTTCACACTTACATATAATAAATAGAATAAAGTTTATGCGTATTTGGTGTGCTGTCCGAGGGGAGGGCTCCGAGCTCGGAATTTTGGCCCGAACCCAGAGTACCCCCCCTACAGGTTAGGACAGGAATAGTAGTAAGTGCGGAGAAGGGGTGGCGGAGGGATGCTGGAAAACTGCCACTGAACAGAGGTAAGTCTGCTGTGTATATATACACACACCTCTTATCTTGTTAACCGGGTTGATTACTGATTGTTCTCCTCTCATGTTAATTAGGTTAATTACCTGAACGTGCTCCTCCCGAACTTTGTTAATAAAACATCATATTTTGTCATGCCGCTCCGCTCGCGTCCGGTGTAGACACAGTGTTAAGTACACGTTTAAAAAGTGTATCTTATGATAATGTCAAAATAAAAGTTTTACTTTTCAGATCATTTTATTTTAAACCGTTACTTTTTATCTTTTATCGTGTTTTTAAGTAGTACACTTATTTTCATGTGTTAACTAGTGCTGTCAAATGATTAATCGCATCCAAGATAAAAGTTTTTGTTTACATAATATATGTATGTGTACTGTGTTTATTTATTATGTACAGTGGGTACAGAAAGTATTCAGACCCCCTTAAATTTTTCACTCTTTGTTATATTGCAGCCATTTGCTAAAATCATTTAAGTTCATTTTTTTTCCTCATTAATGTACACACAGCACCCCATATTGACAGAAAAACACAGAATTGTTGACATTTTTGCAGATTTATTAAAAAAGAAAAACTGAAATATCACATGGTCCTAAGTATTCAGACCCTTTGCTCAGTATTTAGTAGAAGCACCCTTTTGATTTAATACAGCCATGAGTCTTTTTGGGAAAGATGCAACAAGTTTTTCACACCTGGATTTGGGGATCCTCTGCCATTCCTCCTTGCAGATCCTCTCCAGTTCTGTCAGGTTGGATGGTAAATGTTGGTGGACAGCCATTTTTAGGTCTCTCCAGAGATGCTCAATTGGGTTTAAGTCAGGGCTCTGGCTGGGCCATTCAAGAACAGTCACGGAGTTGTTGTGAAGCCACTCCTTCGTTATTTTAGCTGTGTGCTTAGGGTCATTGTCTTGTTGGAAGGTAAACCTTCGGCCCAGTCTGAGGTCCTGAGCACTCTGGAGAAGGTTTTAATCCAGGATATCCCTGTACTTGGCCGCATTCATCTTTCCCTCGATTGCAACCAGTCGTCCTGTCCCTGCAGCTGAAAAACACCCCCACAGCATGATGCTGCCACCACCATGCTTCACTGTTGGGACTGTATTGGACAGGTGATGAGCAGTGCCTGGTTTTCTCCACACATACCGCTTAGAATTAAGGCCAAAAAGTTCTATCTTGGTCTCATCAGACCAGAGAATCCTTCAGGTGTTTTTTAGCAAACTCCATGCGGGCTTTCATGTGTCTTGCACTGAGGAGAGGCTTCCGTCGGGCCACTCTGCCATAAAGCCCCGACTGGTGGAGGGCTGCAGTGATGGTTGACTTTCTACAACTTTCTCCCATCTCCCGAATGCATCTCTGGAGCTCAGCCACAGTGATCTTTGGGTTCTTCTTTACCTCTCTCACCAAGGCTCTTCTCCCCCGATAGCTCAGTTTGGCCGGACGGCCAGCTCTAGGAAGGGTTCTGGTCGTTCCAAACATCTTCCATTTAAGGATTATGGAGGCCACTGTGCTCTTAGGAACCTTAAGTGCAGCAGAATTTTTTTTGTAACCTTGGCCAGATCTGTGCCTTGCCACAATTCTGTCTCTGAGCTTTTCAGGCAGTTCCTTTGACCTCATGATTCTCATTTGCTCTGACATGCACTGTGAGCTGTAAGGTCTTATATAGACAGGTGTGTGGCTTTCCTAATCAAGTCCAATCAGTATAATCAAACACAGCTGGACTCAAATGAAGGTGTAGAACCATCTCAAGGATGATCAGAAGAAATGGACAGCACCTGAGTTAAATATATGAGTGTCACAGCAAAGGGTCTGAATACTTAGGACCATGTGATATTTCAGTTTTTCTTTTTTAATAAATCTGCAAAAATGTCAACAATTCTGTGTTTTTCTGTCAATATGGGGTGCTGTGTGTACATTAATGAGGAAAAAAACTTAAATGATTTTAGCAAATGGCTGCAATATAACAAAGAGTGAAAAATGTAAGGGGGTCTGAATACTTTCCGTACCCACTGTATATATAAATACACACACATACAGTATATATTTTGAAAATATTTACATGCATATACATTTATATATTTATATTATTATATTTTATATTATATATAAATATATTTAATATATAAACATAACATATTTTTCTTAAATATATACATGCATGTGTTTGTATCTATATATACATAATAAATATACATAGTACACATATTATGTAAACAAAACGTTTATTTTGGATGCGATTAATCACGATTAATCGTTTGACATCACTAGTGTTAACTAACATACTAATGCACATGTAAAGTCTAAACTGTGTTATTTGATATTACGTTTAAAGGTAATATACTTTAAATGTACTAAATTGCAACTTTATCATTACAAATGTGTAATTAAAATATATTTCATTGCTTGACATACAAGAAAATCAATAGAAATAAGATAATAAATAAGGTAAATTTTAGTTTATAATAAATGTTTGTCAGCACATTTGCCAGTACTCTTTAACCATACTTAAAAAAACAATACAAGTAATTATGAATTATACAGATATACTTAAGTCCTATCTAAGTGGGTTGAAAAAAGTTTGCATTTAATTGTATAATTGCATTTAATATAAATTTAATCTATAATACACTTCATTTAAATGTAATTGGCATGCAGTTATATGTCTGGATACATTAAATTCAGTTTGCGAATTCACCCAAAAAGTCTGTCATATTACTGACCTTCAAGTTGTTCCAAACCTGTATGAGTTTATTTCTTCTATTGAGCATAAAAGACTTTGAATAATGTGGGTAACCACTCAGTTGCTGGTAGCCATTGATTTCTATAGTATGGGAAAAAATAGTATGGAAATCAATGGCTATTGGCTACCAGCAAATGTTTGGTCACCAATATTCCCTTAAAATATCTTATTTTGTGTTCAGCAGAATGTTTAAACAACATGGTTTCATACAGCATGAGGGTGAGTAGTGAGGGTGTTTCAGAAAAAGGAGACATGCAAAAAATCAGGAATGTGGTTGGCAGCCACTGGTCTAAAGTTTACTTTTTAACAAGGGGTGTATCTGTGATGTTTGTGCTTGTGGTGCATTTATGTGTTAGTTTGTGTACAGTGCAGTCGGTCCATACAGTAGAAGCTGCAAATCCTCTGCATAACCATGCCATTTGAGAGAATGAGTTTAGGGAATGACTAATTAATATTAACATTACTATATATTCCCTTTTATTTTCAGGTGTAGCATAAAGCGCACATAATAAAATGTTGGGAATAAGTATGTAAAATTATTTATTTGCCAAACAACGGTAATTTCTGTAAATTTGTGCCAGTTAAACAGGGATTCAATCGAGCAGATTCACAGCAGCTTTGGTGCCTCTGCTCTATTGCTATGACTCTTCATGACTGTTGTGCATTCTTATTGGTGTGTTGGCATGTTTGGGATTTCATACAGTCCACGAATCAGAAAAGTGTGCTGTTGCTGTCAGATCCCGATTACCAAAATCACCTTACCTCCTGAGACCCAGCTATGGAGTTTTCGCCTCTGTAGTGGACATTCTATTTTAGTGAATTTCTCTGAGACCTCACATGTCACAGTTTTAAGTCTGGATGTCCTGTACAGAGCACATTCAGGGCTTTATAGAGATACTAAATGATTGGATGTTTCACCATGACCACACCCTCTCCTAGGTCTTTAAAGATGGCTACAATTTTATTTAGTGAAAAAATTTACATCCTTATGGAAATATGATTATATTTTGTAATTGTCATTTAAATCTGAATAATTTTCAAATTGTTTGTCATAAAGCAACATCTCAGGAAAACGTTATTGGTTTTCAAATTCAAATATGACTTCCTGTTATGAAACAGGACATCATTTCATACATGCCCACTGTAGAGGACACCAGGACTAAAACCATGTTTATTATGCATTTTGGGAGACATAACAATTGAATAGGAAAATAAATTATATATCAATTTTGTTATGAAATATTAGATATTATTCTGAAAATCTGGCCAATTATTACTCCCATTATGACAATTCTTTTTTCAACATGCTGTCCCAACAGCAACACATTAATATGCAAATTAGATACAGTGTGTTTAATGGGAAAACCAAGTTCTAAAAAAAGTTTATAGAAATTTTTACACACATATTGCATAAAACAAAATGGTATATCAAATCATTTTGTTATATATTTTATAAGTTAGTTGAGAATCATCCTTAAACAAAAAAATTGATTGGTGATTTAAAAAAAAAACTAAAAAAAGTTTTTTGCCTTTTTGATGTCTATTCATGACATTTTATTTTTAGAAAAACTGAGTCCTAGTGTCCTCTACAGAGGACATAGAATAAAATATGAATAAAATATAATTTTTCAAAAATTGTATTTTTCCATTTTTTTCTTATGTTCTAAACAATGTCATGACATGAAAAAATACTTAATTCACAAAGCTTTTTTTGGTGGTGGGGGTGGGGTCTCAGGAGGTTAATGCAAAGCTTAAGTAAATCAAATTAAACAAAAATTGTAATTGTATATTTATATATATATTTTTTTTTTTTCAAGCCAACAAGTCTTTTCGAAAGTCCACTGAAACATATATACAGTATTGTTTTGGCATAGACAAAGTATGTTGAAGGTACATATTATTTGGCAACATGCTTGAGGAAACCAATCAAAGTCAAAGTTTCTGGGGGTTTTTAATGATTCGTTTGTTTTCCCCATGCTTGACAAATCTTGCGTGTGACGTATATTTGCATGTAAGTCAGGCTGGCCGGGATGACGATGGCAACGTACACGCTGTAAAATTTCAGTAGTGACAACTGTATTTAAATACAGTAGTGTGTCCCCTAAATTACAGTTTTATGTGTGTATGGCAGAACTCACTCTTAAGGCCTAAGTATACTTCGTTTTTGTACGCGTACGCTAGCGTATGCGTACAGTCGAACGCGTAGCCTTTCAAAGTATACTCCATTTGAAGTTGTACGTGAACGCAGGCGGTCGACACATGCGCACTAGAAAGCTTCATTCATGTTCAGTGTCTGCTCTATTTTTCCCTGTTAAGTCATGACTGATAACACATGTTTTTGAACTCTTTTAAACCAAAGCCGAGCTGTCTCATACCCTCTCGCTCACAAGCGCTTGTCAATGTGAGCATCTGTTGTTGCAGTCTCCGCTATTTTGTTGGCGTTGTCCGTCTCTTTAGTTTCGTTTTCTACTGTGAAACAACGGCCAGGGACAGTGTTGCCACCATGTGGGAAAACCTGATTACTGCAAAATAACTTCAGTGCGCATGTGCGACCTGAGCGTACAAAGTACGCGCGGTGACAAAAATCGGGTGGTGCGCGTACAGTACGCACGTACTGTTCTGATGATGCAATTCGCATCACGCACACTGTACCTCGCGTACGCGTAAAAAGTGAAGTATACTTTGGCCTTTAAGGGGGAAGTCGTGGCCTAATGGTTAGAGAGTCGGACTCGTCATCCAAAGGTTGCGAGTTTGAGTCTCGGGCCGGCAGGAATTGTAGGTGGGGCGAGTGAATGTACAGCGCTCTCAATACGCGAACACAGGCGGTTGACACATGTGCACTAGAAAGCTTCATTCATGTTCAGTGTCTGCTCTATTTTTCCCTGTTTAAGTCATGACTGATAACACATGTTTTTGAACTCTTTTAAACCAAAGCCGAGCTGTCTCATACCCTCTCGCTCACAAGCGCTTGTCAATGTGAGCGTCTGTTGTTACAGTCTCCGCTATTTTGTTGGCGTTGTCCGTCTCTTTAGTTTCGTTTTCTACTGTGAAACAACGCCCAGGGACAGTGTTGCCACCATGTGGGAAAACCTGATTACTGCAAAAGAACTTCAGTGCGCATGTGCGACCTGAGCGTACAAAGTACGCGCGGTTACAATAATCGGGTGGTGTGGGTACTAGGGTTGTGCCGATAGACGATAGTATCGTGTATCGATGATAGTCAGAGATATCGACGATAGCAAATGTCTTTGTCGATAGTCAAGACGATATTAGGCTCAATCTCCTATTAATGTATAAACTATTATTATTATTATTATTGTTAGGCGGCCTATTATTATTGGGCTATCAAATTGCCCCGCTATTTCACCTCAGCGCCGCACTTCACACACACAGGCGCAAATGAGGATTAAGGCCAAAGTATACTTCGTCCGTCCGCGCACCGTCCTTATTACGTCATTTTCGTCATCAAGAGGGCTCGCGGACAGTCGCGCACCCCGTCCGAGTGCAGGCAATTTTTTGAGACCGCGCAAGTCAAGTTGGTGGTCCTGCGCATGTGTTGAGCTCGTCCGTCCGCACTCTTCAGCGGCTGAGTATACTTTGAATGCTGCGCGGACGCGGCTGTGCGCGAGACGGAAAGGAATGGAACGCGGAAAGTGAAGAAGCCTTTAGCCTCTCCTCCTCATTGGAAATGTTTTAAAAACGGACTCTAAAACTAAGCCCGCATCAAAATTTAACTGCAGGGTGATAATCTTTATTTACAAATTAGGCTATGTCAAGAGTGCAAAAAGAGACATATTTTAGACATCTTGAACAGCTTCGAGCTATGAATGAACATGGCGAAACTGCACCGGCAGCATTTCGTTTTCTTTACAGCACATTATCAAAACACATGGATGCTTATTCTTCATCATTGTTATTATAAAAATATGCAGTTAATAAGTTATCAGTCTAAAACTGGGCTCGTCATGGGGCGCGGTCCGGAGCGCTGTATGACTGATGTAGCCTGCCTATCCGTTTAATTTAACTTTAGCATACTCCAAAAATATCAACTTACCTGAAAATACTTTTATATTTAACATGTTCGTTTATGTCCAACATTTAGTGTTAAACTGTTGGTCTTTAAAATAAATCTACTTTTGATTTTTACCTTGACTGATTTTTAGACTGATAACTTCCGCGCCGATGCGGCAAACCTGTCACAGTAGGACGCGCAGTCCTAATAGGGATGTATGACTGCTGTATCCGAATATGAACTAGCTGTTTTAAATATTTTTATATTTAACATGTTAGTTTTTCAGTATGCTTGAAAGTATATTATTTCGGTTATTGGTACTTCCAGGCTCTCTCTCTCTCAGGCACGTGCGTTTTAAAATCACCAAATAGTTATGAAATAGCTTATGACAAGTACAGAGAGTCTCTCTCTTGCCCACACCCACCCATGCACGATAATATCGTGTATCGGCGATCTCACAGGCTGGCGATATGACGATATGAAAAATGACCATATCGCCCAACACTAGCGCGTACAGTACGCGCGTACTGTTCTAATGATGCAATTCGTGTCACGCGCACTGTATGCTGTCCCTCGCGTACGCGTAAAAAGTGAAGTATACTTTGGCCTTTAAGGGGGAAGTCGTGGCCTAATGGTTAGAGAGTCGGACTCGTCATCCAAAGGTTGCGAGTTTGAGTCTCGGGCCGGCAGGAATTGTAGGTGGGGGGAGTGAATGTACAGCGCTCTCTCCACCCTCAATACCACGACTGAGGTGCCCTTGAGCAAGGCACTGAACCCCCAACTGCTCCCCGGGCGACACAGCATAAATGGCTGCCCACTGCTCTGGGTGTGTGTTCACGGTATGTGTGTGTGTGTGCACTTTGGATGGGTTAATTGCAGAGCACAAATTCCGAGTATGGGTCACGATACTTGGCCGTATGTCACTTCACTTTCACTTTCATAAACTGTGATGATTGACGCCATTGTAACTATAGCAAAGCTTTGTCATTTTAACTAAATTACAGTCGACAGTTTTTTTGTTTTTGTTTAGAAGGTTGCTTTGCAGAGCGTGCTCTTGAAGTGTAGCCATGTCCTCTTTTATTAAGCGTCTTTGGGCTTGTTGTTTGGGTTTGGCTCATAAAGCAATTCCATTTATGGAGTTATTAAAGTTGGCAGGTGCAGGTTGCGATATTTTGGTAAGTGTCTTAATTCCAAGATAACAAGTTTGGATTTAGTTTATAATGGGCTTGTTCGTATTTGACGTTTTTTATAGCAAGATCTGGCAATACTAATTGAGGCAAACTGTACCTGGTTCATTGTTATTCCTTGCACCGTGCATACAGAAGAGAAACACAACTCTAATATGTGTTTAAATATGTTATTAGCCACTAGTTGTTCAGTTCGGTTCAGTACATGCTTTGTAGAATTTCTAAAAATGCTAATACACTCATGTGTACAATGTATTAGTGTTGTAGTTTATGCATACAGTGTTTTGAGGGGTTGTGATTAAACGTCAGTGCTGTAGGGTGTGCAGTAGCTCAGGGTTATGATGTTGTAGTTTGTGTGTGTGGTGTATATAGCAGCAGTGCTGTAGGGTGTGCAGTAGGTCAGGGTTATTGTGTGATATCTGTTATCTGCAGCCCACACTCAGCGCTCCAGTATGTCCAGTACTCAGCACTAGTGAAGTCTCAAAACCCTGAGCTCAGCTCTTACAACAACACACACCACAACAGTACATTACTACAGACACACACACACACACACACACACAGCTGCAGATTTGCAAGCACACGGCCATTGAGGAGCCCAGGAATAAGAGCAAACATGTTCCTTTGTGTGAGTGTTTTGTGTAGCCAATGACGACAAAGCACACAGGTTTGGAGATCTCAGTTGCCATATGGGAGCTTTCACACTACAATGTGTGTTCAGTCACACATATCATCTCATTCTCTGCACCTGTCTAATGTTCCAGCAGAGGTCTGTCTGGGGAGATCACACACCATCACCATCTGAACGCATGCATCGCTCAGCCCACCCTCACCATCTGAGCAACAAAACATCACATGCAGTCACTTTACAACCGGCTAAAGTGCTCTGAGATATTAAAACCACAAATTATTTTCAAAGTCAACTATTTACTGTGAGTAAATCACGCGCATATGCCAATACATTTTGCGCTAGGTGACATAATAATGTCTGTTAGCCATTGGCTAATAAATTGTTGCCAGTGTTAAAGGGATAGTTCACCCAAAAATGAAAATTCTGTCATCATTTACTCACCCTCTGTCACAGATCGGTGACACCCTCAAGTAGTTTCAAACCTGTATGAATATCTTTGTTCTGCTGAACACAAAGGAAGATATTCTGAAGAATGTGGGAAACAGAGCAGTTCTGGGGCACCATTGACTTCCATAGTATTTTTTTTCCTACTATGGAAGTCAATGGTGCCCCAAAACAGCCTGGTTACAAACTTTCTTCAAAATATCTTCCTTTGCGTTCAGCAGAACAAAGAAATGCATACAGGTTTGGAACTACTTGAGGGTGAGTAAATGATGACAGAATTGTCATTTTTGGGTGAACTATCCCTTTAAGTTCAAGGCTTTTTTCGTGTCAAAATAACTGGATTAATTTGGAATTATTCCGCTTGGAAGAACATTTGATATAGAACTATGGAATTATGTACAGATATGATATTTACAGATTTTTATTTACAGGTTCAGATGTTGAGGTTATCAGCTTGCTTATCTGTGTTGCATAACCTGCTTTCTGGAACACATCCTTGGTGTTGTATACATTATGGCTCAGTGTTGTCTTCTCTTTTCTTCATTAGTGCTGTTTAAAATGCCATGGCTGTCTAACCATTTGAGATATTTGACCTCCTTCATAGCTCCATAAAGTAGACTATTCTGCGTAGAATTCAAATGGGTCAGATATGATTTGTGGTCTGCGCCAACATGCATATATGATTTGCTCTGCGCTGTCCTGTCTCTGGAGCACACGTATGTACATTGCGCATTGCACAATGCACATTGACCCAAAACCAGCTTTTACAGGCAAGCATTCACACCCTTGTGTAAAAGAAGTGCACTTAATTGTATTGAATGTGCACTTGTAGTGAATTTCAAATCTCAAAAGTATTTAAAAAAAACTTTACTTGCTGATGGTAATATAATATTAATGAACTTAAAAATGCCACTTATGTGTGCTTAAAGAGAATGCACTTTCATAAGTGTTTAACACACTTTAAAAAAGTGCACTTTGTAATAATGTCAAATTACTTTACAAATGACTTTAAGTACATTTTAAGTGATTTTTTAAAATATTATTTTATCATGCTTTAAAGGGATAGTTCACACAAAAAGGAAAATTCTGTCATTAATTACTCACCCTCATGTTGTTCTAAACCCTTAAGACCTTCGTTCATCTTCGGAACACAAATAAAGATATTTTTGATGAAATTTGAGAGCTGTTTGACCCTCCACAGATAGCAACTATAAAATAGTCGTGGTACTCTCATGAATGGAGGCAGATGGTGACACAGTAGAGAAGAATTGTTGAATAAAGTCGATATTTTTGTTTTCTTTGTGCACAAAATATATTCTTGTAGCTTCACTGATGTCACATGGACTATTTTAATGAAGTCAAGTCAAGTCACCTTTATTTATATAGCGCTTTTAACAATACAGATTGTGTCAAAGCAGCTTTATAGTATTAAATAGGGAAATAGTGTGTCGGTAATGCAAAAGGACATTAGTAAACGCTCAATTTTCAGTTAAAGGCAGTTCATAATTGAATTCAGTGATGTCATCATCCAGCTCAGTTCAGTTTAAATAGTATCTGTTCAATCAAGTTGACGATATCGCTAGAAATTAAGTCTCCCCAACTAAGCAAGCCAGAGGCGACAGCGGCAAGGAACCAAAACTCCATCGGTGACAGAATGGATAAAAAACCTTGGGAGAAACCAGGCTCAGTCGGGGGACCAGTTCTCCTCTGGCCAGACAAACCAGCAGTTTGTGCTGAGGACTCGTCTGGTTTCCGAGGTCTTGTCCCGATGGCCGTCTAGGAGTCAAGGTCTTCACTGGGGATACGTCTCTGGGGCTCATCTAGTTGTCCTGATCTCTGCTGACATTCAGGGCTGTAGAGGTCATCTCTAGGTGCTGATCCACCATCTGATCTGGATACGGACTGGATCTGGTGGCTATGGTGACCTCGGAATAAAAAAAAAACAGACTAATATTAGCGTAGATGCCATTCTTCTTACAATGTAACAAGTACATCATGTGTTATGGGGAGTGTTCCCGGTTCCGGTTGACCTAATTAATGCAGCCTAACAATCCTTTAACGGATTTGAATATTAGAAGCATATTAGTGTGTTATGTGTACGCCAGGTTAAAGAGATGGGTCTTTAATCTAGATTTAAACTGACAGAGTGTGTCTGCTTCCCGAACAGTGTTAGGTAGATTGATCCAGAGTTTGGGCACTAAATAGGAAAAGGATCTACCGCCCGCAGTTGATTTTGATATTCTAGGTATTATCAAACGGCCAGAGTTTTGAGAATGCAGCGGACGTGGAGGACTATAATGCGATAAGAGCTCGCTCAAGTACTGAGGAGCTAAACCATTCAGGGCTTTATAAGTAATTAGCAAGATTTTAAAATCTATACAAAGTTTAATAGGGAGCCAGTGCAGTGTTGACAGAACCGGGCTAATGTGGTCATACTTCCTGGTTCTAGTAAGAACTCTAGCTGCTGCATTTTGAACCATCTGTAATTTGTTTATTAAGCGTGCAGAACAACCACCCAATAAAGCATTGCAATAATCTATCCTCGAGGTCATGAACGCAAGAATTAACGCTTCTGCATTTGACATTGAGAGCATAGGTCGCAATTTAGATATATTTTTGAGATGGAAAAATGCAGTTTTACAAATGCTAGAAACGTGGCTTTCGAAGGAGAGATTGCTATCAAATAGCACGCCTAGGTTCCTAACTGATGACAATGAATTGACAGAGCAGCCGTCAAGTTTTAGACAGTGTTCTAGGTTATTACATGTGGAGGTTTTAGGTCCTTACTACATTTCTGGGCCTTGAACATGGTAGTTCCCTTGCTATCTATGGAGGGTCAGAAAACTAATATATGCATAAAAACATTTTTTTTTTTAAAAATGTCAACCTATTTTTTTTTACAACCCATTGCAGATGTTTTATTGAAATTATAATATATTAAATGCAATTAGCAAATACCATTAAATATGAGAAATACAAACCATTGAAATTTTTAAATATTTTGAAACAGTTGTGACGTAATGAATCCTGGTTTACTGAAATCACATGACTTTGGCAGTTTGTTATGCACTCTGAACCATTGGTTCAAAACAAATTTGCTTCAAAGCATGCATCAGTAGTAAAAGCATGGCACAGCATTGATATGAAGTTTTCCCTATTGGTCACGTTCTTGTTCCATAGGTTATAGTATGTTTTCATTTCATTACAATTAACATACAGTTAAGTGTCTGAAAACTTTACATTCAGTTCACACTTAAGTATTTTCTTTTATAGTATTTTATTTTCTTACTCTTTTTAAACGTATATTGTAAAGTCTACTTTTTACAGGTGTATTTACTTCAAAAAATCTAGTTTTCTATAGTACACATCACTCATTTATCTCTAAAGGATTATACAAGCACATAAACTTGTAAAATATTGTTTAGAAACACAAGATGATCGAATATAGACTGAAAAAAATGCAAAAATATGTCACACCACTTCAATGCTTTGACATTATACAGCTTCAGTAATATATTACTGTCATACACAGGGGATTTTCTCAAAGTTATGTGTGTTATTTAGTGATTTCATCCTCTGTGTTGGCTTCTCTAAAGGTACAGCCGGAGCCATTATGTAAGGATGATTTGTCCTCTGCTGCGCTCTGAAACAGCTCGGGGCCAAACGGGAGAGAGACTCGTCTCTGCTGCTCACCCAGACGCATACGAACGCAACTCTCAACAACACACATCTCGCGTGCTCAGTTGCACCCCGCACAACACATTAACATGCTCCCATTCATCCCTCTGATTCTAACATTTCCTCCGACAGCAGCTCGCAGCGCCGTTAATCATGTGTGATCTTTGGGGTGTGATCGAGAGTATGAGAGAAGATGTTTGATCAGACTCTCTCAGCCCAGAGCGCAAGAGCCTGAAATGTACCACGTGAGAGAGATTAAAAGAGAGAGAGGCTACATCAGGACTGTCTCTCCGGCTGCACGTGGGCGTTTATGAGAATCGGAGCGTTAACTTCTCATTGCTTTTGCAGGCTCCATAGAGCCTTATTAAAATGCAGAGGAAAGTTCGTTAGCTGTAAATTACTGGAGAGGGAGTGGCAGTGTGAGCAGCAGCCGCTCCGCTCAGCATGTGGTACTTTGTTCGATCGCTTGGTCCGAACTTGCATTTAATTCCACCTGCTTGTCCCCGCAGGTCTCTTTATACTTTGTAATTTTGGGTCCGAACTGTCGCGTAATTGAAGAGAACACTAACTTGAGTACTAGCAGCAGGTGTTTACATGATAACATTAAATCCCAAATGAGATCTGCAGACTTTTTCACTGATTTTGAGGAGAAATCTGGTTAATTGAATACATATAAAACATGGCAAAATGTGTTAAATTGACCTGAACCCCATGTGAAAAAGTGCATTTATTTGTATTAAATGTACACTTGTAGTGTACTTTAAACCTTAAAAGTATTTTTAAAAACTGTACTTTCAGATAATAAAATATTAATGAAATAAAATGAGAGTATTAATGTATGAAAATTAATGAAAACTTAAAGAGAAAGTTACAATAGAAATGACATTAAAATGATAAATGCCTGTCAGTACATTTGGCTGTACAGTGTAACCTATTTCAAATACAATAGAAGTAATTATGAAATTACATATAAAGATGTACGTTATTCCTACGTGAGTCCTAAGAAAAACACTCTAAAGTTGCGTTAAATGCATTTAATATAAACTATGAAACACATTTATTTAATTATAATTTATATGCAGTTAAGTGTCCAAAGCCATTGCATTCAGTTCACAAAGTACATTTTTGTAAAGAATATTATTTTCATAGTACATACTCTTTTTAAAAGTATGCTGAAATGTACTTATTTTCACAGGGGAGCACTATGCTTTCTCAATAAATCACACAGTTAGAGATATCGTTCCATGTCCACAAACGGTGCTGGATGAGTTGCACAGAATTTTAATACTGTGGGTGTAGAGTTTAGATGTCATCTCTAAGCCAAAGTATGAGCAATAGTAATAGTAATGGTTGTCTTGGGTTTGTACATAGCAGCACATGTCACTTCCTCTTTGTCTTATTCACAGTTTCAAGGACAGCATAGAAAAATCATCCTATTCTGACTGGCTGATTAATAACAGCATTGCAGAGCTGGTCGCCTCCACTGGGCTTCCTGTGAATATCAGCGATGCCTACCAAGACCCACGCTTCGACGCCGAAGTAAGATCCCTAAACAAATGAAAACAATTGGAATAGATAAATTAGTTCAGTACATATAAAGGCAAACATTTTTATAAGTTCATGCATGTGAGTTGTGTTGGTAATCTAACCCATGATCTTAACGCCATGGACTGCAGGAAAGAGCACAAAATAAATAAATAAAACCAGACAGCTAGCAAATATGAATAAAATTGATTGTTTGTGTGTTGATTTTCACTTACTGCACCTTTAAAGGTTTACACTTTAATACACTCTAATTAACATCATAACAGTCTTACCCAGAATTTTAATGTGTAATAAAAGGGCTAGTCTCAGTTTCACACTATATATTGTTGCAGTAATATATATTTTAACTTTATAATTGAGGGACTAGTCGAAATTGTATTCTGTGGTGAATGGACAGCATATTACAGATGCTACAGAAAGAGTTGTATTTAACCCAGAATCTTCCTTTAAATTGCATGATTAAAGATGAGAGAGACTTCTGCTCTGCTTAAAACCTTGGACCTCTGTCAGCTCTTGTGCATCTTCAAAATGCCAGCAGCACAAGATTACATAACACTGTGTCTTCAGATGATCTCATATTTTTGCTCACTTCTCCTCACATACTTATAGTCAGATCATTTGATATTGATATGGTGACAAGTGTTTGTTTGTAATGTCTTCAGGCAGATCAGTTCTCTGGCTTCCATATTAGATCTGTCCTATGTGTCCCTATCTGGAACAGTAACCACCAAATCATAGGTAAGTTATCCAGTTAAGCGCTGTTGTTTCACTTCATATAGTATGTACTGATGTTCACTGCTCTGCTGTGTTGTGTCATGTTGTGTGCTAGAGTTCAGTGATGTGTGTGAGAGAATGGAAGACAAACATGTTTATATAGGATAATGTCTGTTTAAATGTATATGTGTGTCACATCAGCATGTGTGTGTGTGCTGCTGCACAAGTGCACTGTGTGTGGGTGGATGTGTGTGTGTGTGTGTGTGTGTGTGTGTGTGTGTGTGTGTGTGTGTGTGTGTGTGTGTGTGTGTGTGTGTGTGTGTGTGTGTGTGTGTGTGTGTGTGTGTGTGTGTGTGTGTGTGTGTGTGTGTGTGTGTGTGTGTGTGTGTGTGTGTGTGTGTGTGTGTGTGTGTGTGTGTGTGTGTGTGTGTGTGTGTGTGTGTGTGTGTGTGTGTGTGTGTGTGTGTGTGTGGGAGGACTCTGTCAGGGACCGAAAGTCATTATGAGCACAAACAGCCAGTAGAAGCAGAAGTCAAGGATGTCTTCATTCAAAAGATTTCTCTCTCCCCTTCTCGCTCTCTTTCTTCATCACTGCCATAGTTTCAGAACCAGTTTTTCTTTTTGTGGAAACATTTCAGCACTATGAGGAGAGAAAAGATTTAATGCAGAAACCTGACATTTAGTGCAGAAACCTCACAGTCCATAAATGAAAGATTTTATATCCATATAAATAGCTTTTTTAAGTCCTTGGGTATGTTTGGAATTGTATTCAGCATACTACTGTTTTTGTAGTATGCAGTATATACTACAAATGTTTTGTATGGATGAGATGCCCAGATGCCTACTATAAACATGTGCACTACACAAGCCAAAGTGTACATGAAATAATGTATAATAAAATAATAAACGAGAATGAGAAGCGATATCAACCTGCTGCTTTGTAACATTTCATCCTTTACATTATATAAAACATTATATAAAATGAATAAAGTATTTTTTGAATTGCTTTATATAGCTGATAACAAAAAAATATGGTCACAATTATTAACTATGGGCTATTAACTATGACTCTTGCCTGAATAAACTCCCAATTTGCTGCTTATTAATAGTTAGTAAGGTAGTTGTTAAGTTTATGTATGGGGTGGATTAATGGATCTAAAATATGGTTATATTGAATAAGGCATTAATATGTGCATTATAAGTACTAATAAACAGCCAATATACTAGCAATATGCATGATAATAAGCAACTAGTTATAAGTGAGAATTGGTCCCTAAACTAAATTGTTACTAAAAATGTAATCTAAAAAAAAATATATAATACTTATTATAGTAAGATTTATCCTAAAGTTTTATCTCAATCCCATTCCCACCGAATAACTTTCAACTGCAAAAAACCCCCACAAAAAGCGACATTTGGCTCACAATGACAGAGAATATGAAAGCATTATATACAGTACATAAATAAAATATTTTTCCTTTATGGCTTTACAGAGCTAGTAACATTTCCTCCTTTATTATTATTATTCTTCATGCTAAATAACCATTTTAATTATATGGTGATAACTAGGCACCTCTCACTGTATCATGCAGCATGTAATGAGGTCATGTGACAACACTATCATGCTACTGTTTAGAGCATTTATCATTGCCTAATGCTACTCTTTCACATGCTGTTTTTTAAATAGCAGGGGGTGTTCTGTATATACTATGCAAACGCAGTGAGCTGTGTAACTATATACTGAGATGATAACTTGACACCACTTGTGGTTTATGATTACTTAAAACATTTTTTTTTCCTCAGACACATATCAGTGGGCTTTCAGGCGGTCAGGCTTCTTCAAGTGATACAAATGGTGTAATTATAAGCAGTGTTATGGTGGAGCGGTATATATATGCATGTACAAGCTGTCCAAAGCAAGCACCACATTTCTGATTGACTGTAATGAGATGGTGAGGATGGGGGGAGGTGTTAGGTGTGTGAACGGGGGGAGGGTTTGCACTTAAAGGAACAATCATTCTAATTACATACTAAAACACAGCACATGGTTTAATTAGCCATGTAGAAAGAGAGAGAGAGATTGGGGGTAGGGCGAGGGAGAGATTCTTGACTCTTGAATCCTACATCAATGGCTGCAGTGCATGCTTGTGCTTTAAAGGACCTGATATGGGTCATGAAACACAACATGCAATCTCACTGTCTTCATGTGTGTGTGTTGCAGGTGTTGCTCAGGTCTTGAACAGATTAGATGGAAAACCATTTGATGATGCAGATCAGAGGCTGTTTGAGGTATGAGATTTGTGAGATCTCTTTATGAGTGCTTTGCTACCATCAAACATGATTTAAGCGAACTGTATTGCAGACCAAAAGATTCACTGTAAAGGGGTCCATATATATGCACACACCCACACACGGTATCTTCACAATTAGTTCATGCAAGAGTCTCAGAGTGATTTGAGAGAATTATGGCCTACTGTATTCTCCAAATGATCTTAGTAGTGGAACCTTGAAGCTTGGCCTTGAAAGTGGGCTCAGATATTTGTGTGTGTGGAACCCATTTTACTTAATATTATCTTATATAGAATAATATTGTAATATAATATTAACAATGATTATTAGGGCTGCAGCTAATGATTATTTTTATTGTCGACTAATCTGTCGATTATTTTTTTCCGATTAGTCGACTAATCTATCGATTATTTTTCAATTAATCTATTTATTATTTTCTTATCAGTTGCTGAATTCTTTAGTTAAACTATTAATAAATAATAACAGTAACTTCTACTATTAATCTTATATTTTATTCAAACGTTTTCTCATAATTAACACTTTACAAAAAATAAATAATAATAACAACAACAAAGAAAGGAAGAAGGAAAGGAAGAAAATAATAACAATAAATAAAGAAAGATAATAACAAGAAAAGAGAGAAATAGAAATAACAACAATAAATAATTAATAAAAAATAAAAATGAAAGAAAGAAAATAACAATAAATAAAAATAAGAAAAGAGAGAAAAATAAAAACAATAAATAATTAATAAAAAAGAAAAAAGAAAGAAAGAAAAAGAAAAAGGAAAAAATGACAGGGCAGTGATACAATCAATAGAAATGCACATTATGGCTGCATTCACAGTTACTGTTTGGGACTGACAGCAGTTGCTTACAGGTGAGAGACTTGAAATGTTTTATTTATTCAGCAGATTAAAACATCTGCTTGAAAACATCTGTTATGAATGAACAGCTGAAGTCACAACCGCATTCAGGACACTAGAGCGACAGAATCAAAAATGGCGTCATAACACCGGGAAGTTTTATCACAGTTGACAGCCCGTTTTTAAATAAATGAGCCCAGTCGAGGCTTGTCCTAAACAACTACCAATGACTTTAATGCTTTGTTAGCGATTGCAGAGAGCGCGTTTGGTGCGCGCGTCTCAGAGCTCGCGCGGTCGCGCCCATGGCACTGACGGCAGCTCCGGAGGATCTTAAGATGAACGCGAATCATTTCTCCTTCTCTGTCTCTGTGGGTGAATCCGTCATGATTATATAGGCAACTCGATGTCCCGTGCTGTTCCGTTCATTCAGCGCAGCTTTGAATGCGGTTGTGAATCCTGACAATGTAAAGGCGTCAGTTCGGCTATATATACGCGGTTCTGACGGTCGTATAATAATAGAATGCTCTATGAACGCTCTATGAAGTGAAGTGATGTTGCCATACTAGCCTTTACCTTCTGCTCTAGAGTCTTGTTTGTGTTAAACATGGCAGAAAAACAGTCTTAAGTAGGGATAACTGCAGGCTCGCGCAATGGCCGTGGCTAAAGGTGTGACGCATTGACGCACTCCATGCTAATCAACGTATTTTTATAATCGACGTAATCGATGACGTCGACGAATCGCTGCAGCCCTAATGATTATTATATTTGAGCACAGTTAGGGTAGTCAGAATTAAATGTCAAAATTTAACACAAACTTATTGGGAAAAATAAGATGTTAAACATACTGTATTTATGCCTTTAATAATGAGTCAGGGTTATTATAGGGTTAAATTCAAGTGTGGAATTGTGATAGGATGCCACCTTTACCACCCTTAATAAATTAATTCATGAAGTTTCATTCCTGCTAGATATATTACACTATCAACTGTGAGTGGTTTTATTGAAAAGTGGAAGCAGCAACTCAGCCACAAAGCAGAAGATCATGTAAAGATGATATGGCGCTGTTTTTCAGGGGTTGGGCTCCTTACTTCCAGTGAAGGAAAATCTTAATGCTTGCAGCATACAGTACCAAGACATTTTAGACAATGCTATGCTTCCAACTTTGTGGGAACAGTTCAGGGAAGACCCTTTTCTATTCCAGCATGATTGAGTGCACAAAACAATGTCCATAAAGTCATGGTTGGATGAGATTGGTGTGGAAGAACTTGACTGTCCCGCTCAGAGCCCTGACCTCAACCCCATCAAACACCTTTGAGATGAACTGGAATGGTGATTCTGATCCAACATCAGTGCCTGTCCTCACAAATGCTCTACTGAATGAATGGGCAAAAATTCCCTCAGAAACTATCCAAAACCTTGTGGAAAGCCTTCAAAGAAGTGTGGAAGCTGTTATTGCTGCAAAGGGTGACCAACTCCATATTAATGTCTTGAGTCTGTTTTGAAACAACAAAACTCAGAACACTTTAAGTGGACCAAAACCTGAACTGAGGGAAAAAGAACCCGGTTCTCTTTGCATTCACAAAGTGAATGGCCTGGAAAGTGGACTCCTTGAAAATGGACCACTGCAATTAAATCAATTATAATACTGTTTCTTCTTATTTTTTCTTATTTCTTATTATTTCTATTAGTACAAAATTATTACTATATTTCGTAATGATTCACAAAGTGAATGGCCTGGAAAGTGGACTCCTTGAAAATGGACCACTGCAATTAAATCAATTATAATACTGTTTCTTCTTATTTTTTCTTATTGTATTATTATTTTATTAGTACAAAATTATTATGTAATGACAATTTAATTCTATAAAGCTGTACCTGTGTAATTCTGTGTCCCTGGAGCATGATTTAAGTGAACTGAACCGCAGACCGAAAGGTTCACTTTAAAGGGGTTAATTTTCTCTGGACCATTCAAACCAGTGTTATTTTAGTATAGATTAAATAAAATTATCTTTTTTATTAATAGTTTATAGTTAATAGTTAGTTTAATTTTTTTCATTTTCATTTTCCTTTTAGGGCGTGTTCACTCTTGTACAGTAGTTCGGCTCTCTTGGTTCGTTTGGGCCGGACCAAAAAAGAAAACAATATATTTGGTCCTGGTCCACTTAGCATTCACACTGGCAGTTTTGAGATAAAGATACAGAACCTAAAGGCATAGTCATATGTTCACAACCTGATTGGTCGGGTTGAATGACGTATATTGACAGAACTTACCAAATAGTTTGAAATGTATGAATGTATGTGGTGTATGAATTCGAACCGCACCAGAGTTCGATTGGAAGCAGGCCGAGACCCATCTTTTTAGTGGTCTCTGTCCTCTTGTTTGGTGCGTACCAGGGTTCGGATGGCAGCATTCACACTTACTCAAATGAACCGCACTAACAGAGCAATCAAACCAGAGTTCATTTTAATCGAACCAAACATGACAAGTGTGAACACACCCTTAGTTATATTTTTGGTAGTTTTGTTGTGTGTTTGTCAAATTTTTAATGGTTAACTTTTTAGGTAAATATAATAACCCCTAACTGACCCTAACAAAATTCTAGCAAACCACTCTCAGACCCCTGAAACAAAGATTTAAAAAAACCTTTCAGAGGTTTAAATTGGTTGTTGGGGGCTTACTGTATGTTTGACTCCATGGACTCTTTCTCTCTCTTTAGGCATTTGTGATATTCTGTGGACTGGGAATCAATAACACCATTATGTATGACCAAGTGAAGAAGTCCTGGGCCAAACAGTCTGTCGCTTTGGATGTATGTCTCTCCGAACACACACACACTTCCAGACCGTGATTGCTGTGATGTTTAGAAAGTGGTGGTAAATTAGTGGGAGATTTTATAATTGGTGGGTTGTTAGATTAGAAACGTATGACTAGTAGGGTAATTCAACATAAGTAAAGATGGGATTATGAGATTGGTGGAATCTATTGACCTAGTTCCTGTTAGAGGCTGTATTCACTCCTGACTCAGAGTAGGTTTGACACTCAACCATCTCACCCAGCAGTCGTCTCTCTATTACATCTATGAAAGGGATCATATCACCGAGAACTGAATATTCCTTGTGGTTTTGAAATCAAAGTTTAATATACTAAGTAGACAAACAATAATGTTCACTACACAAATCTTCCAGTTCATCCAGAAGATTTATTGAAACTAAGCAATCACACCAAAAAACAGCCTGTTTAATTCAGTCAGTGGGTGGAAAATGATCAATTCAAACCAAATTATTACTGTGTTGGTGCAAGAAACCCTTGCCGACATTATAAGTGGACTTAAAATGCTATAAAAGAGCAGAATATGACCCCTTTAATCTAACAATGAAACAGTGGGACACAGAGGAATAAATCATCACCTTCAAAGTGTTCAATCGACTCACTTCAATCGATCAAAACGATCGTCTGGAAACACAGATGATGGTGTGTTTACAGTCAGAACACTCAGCTGATCTGTAGGGTTGTTGTTGTTGTTTTCTCTCACAAAGCCGTGGCTGACTGAGTTAAGTTAAACGGAAAGCCTTTACAATAAGGTTCTATTACATATTAGTTAACATTGGTAGATGCATTAACTAACATTTACTACAAGACATCAATATGTTTTTTACAATATTTATTTAAATATAAAAATTTATAAATTTATAAACTTTTTCCTTCTTTTTTTTTTTATACAATATTTCTTCTTTAACATAAATAATACAACTACTCATTGTTAGCACAGGTCCTTTTAAGTAATATTAACAGACAGAACATTTAATGTTAATTTCAAAATGTACTAATAAATTATTAAAATTAATGAATATTTCTAATATTGTTATTTTTAATGCACACTTTTGTCCACAGTGGAGACCACACTGAATATCTAAGATTTGTTTTATTTATAGCTGGAAATAAACAGGAAATTTAAGGATATAATAGTTGTGATGTAAAATGAATACAACATATTTAATATTCACTTTTTCATGTCACCTAGCAAACAAGAAATTGTTCTTTGAAAATGTTCTTTGTAATATCTCAGATCATCTCAGCATGAGAACATGATCGTTTTTTTTTCATGCAGCTTGAGTGTAGATGTTATTAAAGGGATAGTTCACTTTGAAATTAAAATTTGGTATCTATCAGCTTACCCCAAGGGCATCCAAGATGTAGGTGTCTTTTTTTCTTCAGTAGATCCAATTTTGATGTTTTTAGGTCAAACCGTTTTAGTCTGTCAGTCATATAATGGCAGGTATAGGTCACTGTCTCTATAAGAGGGAAAAAGAACATGCACAGAGAAATCCAAATTAAACAATTCCCCATCGTAACTACACATTGATGGCCAAAGACACGAAACGAGCAGTTTGTGTGAGAAAACGAACAGTATTTATATCTTTTTTTACCTCTTGTACACAACCATGTCCAACTGATCTGAGTGCGCACACACATCCGATGTGTGACGTGTGTGTGCGCGCGCTCTGGCTCACGCTGCATTCACACGGGGCGTCGGCGTCAACGCTTGACGGAGGGCGTGTCTGAAGCGTGGTGCTGACGCAACTTTTCAAGCGCCAACGGAGGCGTCAGCCATTCAGATCGCCTCATGCAAATACCCAATCCCTTCATGCAACACCAGAGAAGTATGTGATTGGTTGTTGTAACTATGACGGCGCGTCAGCACCACGCTTCAGACACGCCCTCCGTCAAGCGTTGACGCCGACGCCCCGAGTGAATGCAGCGTGAGCCAGAGCGCGCGCACACACACGTCACACACCGGATGTGTGTGCGCACTCAGATCACTTGGACATGGTTGTGTACAAGAGGTAAAAAACGATATAAATACTGTTCGTTTTCTCACACAAACCGCTCGTTTCGTGTCTTAGGCCATCAATGTGTAGTTACGATGGGGAATTGTTTAATTTGGATTTCTCTGTGCATGTTCTTTTTCCCTCTTATAGAGACAGTGACCTATACCTGCCATTATATGACTGACATAAAAACATCAAAATTGGATCTACTGAAGAAAAAAAGACACCTACATCTTGAATGCCCTTGGGGTAAGCTGATAGATACCAAATTTTAATTTCAAAGTGAACTATCCCTTTAACCCTGTAAAGCCTGAAATAATAGTCTTATTTTTTTAATTAAAACATTTTACTGAATGTTTATATATATACATACATACATATATATACATATATATATATATATATATATATATATATATATTTATATATAGGTAACACTTTACAATAAGGTTCATTAGTTAAACTTTAGTTAATGTATTAACTAACATGAACTAACCATGAGCAATACATTTGTTACTGTATTTACTAATCTTCGCTAATGTTAGTTAATAAAAATACAGATGTTCCTGGTTGGTGTGCCGCCTGGATTGTTGCGCTTGGGCCCGGCTCTGGTGTGGGGGTCTTCGAGTTCAGGGGGGGGGGGGTCCAATAGAGGCGGGGTTAGTTCCTGGGTGTCTTACAGTGTTTGGGAAGTGACATTGGGGTGGGGTAGTTTTTCCTCTGCTGTGGGGTCTGGTGGGCCGCCCCGGGCTGCCACTGGTCTGGATGGGCCTGGGTCCCCCGCCCTGGGCATGTAACAGGGGTATGGGGGTCACAGCTGGCTCCAGATTTTTGCCCCCTCTGATGTTTTCCTCCCCATAATTCACTTCTCCCGTATCACACCAACACATTGTAGGTGCGGGTGAGTCGCTGGGATGCGGGGGAGGTTACTCCTCTGTCTCCTCGTGGCCGCCTGCAAATTAACATTAACACTGTCAAGATTAAGGGCCTTGGGGGTGGGCAAACGGAGGGCTGTATAGCCTTCCCTCTGGTGCCAGTGCACTTCTCAATTTTAAGTTCATTATTAGGGAGGGGACGAGCTGACACAAGCTTGTGGAGGGTGCCCCTCCCCTGTTTTAAAGCACCCCTGTTAACTAAACAACACACACCAACACTACATTTGAGCGGGTGGGGTGACATGGGGTCTTTTTTTTTTTTTCTTTTTTTTTTCTCACACCCCTTTCTCTGTTCTCTGTCTGGGGCCGGGGGAAAGTGGCCGCCCGGTCGGGGTCTGGGCTGTTGACCTGCTGCTGCGGGGACCGGGGTGGTCTTCCTGTCCCCACGCCGGAGCGAAGGGGGTATATCGGGCGCTGGCTATCTGGGGGTGGGGGTGCCTGGATAGGAGTATATATATATAGTGTGGGTAGTTATTTTTGTGTGTCTTGTGGGGCGAAGGTGTGAATATTTGTTTGCATGAGGGTGGGAACATACTAATGTGTGCTTGTCGTCTACGTCTATGTGTCATCGGGCCTTAACTCCGCTTCATTAGACCCCCACCCCACCACCATGCCCTGCCGGTGGAAATGCGTTGGTGATTTCTCGCGCCGGGGCAATGCTCGGGCGAGCGCCGGCCCACTCTCGGCGGTCGATTGGCGGGGCCTGGCCTTACTGGCCTTGCTGGGCCCCGATTGTGGGGTGGGGGGCCTTTGGGTCTCCGAGCCCAGGGCCCGGTTACATCACTTGCTAAAAGTCTGAGCTATCAATCACACACACAGAAGACAGAAGGCACAGACACACATTGTCTTGATCTGCTGTTGCTTCAAAACTTATTTTGTAGATTGTGTACAACAGTTTTTTGATTTATACAGTGGTTGTTGCTGCAGTCTCTTTGAGTTTTGGTTGTTTTCTCTTTTTGTCATCATGTTTATTTCTCCTTTTTTTCTCTCTCTCTCTTCCCCTTCTTTGTTGATTTAGTTTTCTCTGTCCCCTGGTCTTGTCTGTCAGGTGGTTAAGTAAAAGGGTATATAAAATTAAATTAATTAATTAATATAAAAAATAAATAAATAAATAAATAAATAAATTTAATTAAAAAAAAAAAAGAAAAAAGGCTGTGAATGATGATAGTATAGCTTTAAATCTGTGCTATACAGGCCAAAAAAAAAAAAAAAAAAAAAAAAAAAAAAGTTAATAAAAATACAGTGAATAAAATATGATAATAATGTATTTGTAAATGTTGAAATTAACATTAACAAAGATTAATAAACAGATTTTATAGGCTTAAAGCATAAGGAGACAAACGGTATATTAAATTCATTTTTTTTCCTCATTAATGAAAAGCACCCCATTCAGAAAAACACAGAATGACATTCATTTATTAAAAAAGTTATTTTTTTTTCAATTTAGTAGAAGCTTTGAAAAAAATCTTTTTGGGAACACTTTTTCACACCTGGATTTGGGGATCTCATTCCTCCTTGTTTAGTTTAGTAGGTCAGAAGGTCTCTCCAGTGTTTTTTTAGGGCTCTGGCTGGGCCAAAGAACAGTCATGTTGTGAAGCATTAACTGTGTGCTTATATTGTCTTGTTGGAATCCTTCGGCCCATGCATTAGGTTTTCGTCCACATACTTTTCCCTCGAAAGTCGTCCTGTCCCTGCACTAACACCCCCACAGCATTAATGGAGGCAAAGGGGGGAAAAATAGTAACATTTTGACATCATGCGGGCTTTCATGTGTCTTGCAGAGGAGAGGCTTCCGTCGGGCCACTCTGCCAAGAATATGAGACTTTCTACAACTTTCTCCCATCTCCCGAAAAAAATATCTTTGGGTTCTTCTTTACCTCTCTCAATCTTCTCCCCCGAAACAGCGGAAGTGGTCGTCCCAGTCTTCCATTTAAGGTGCTGCGTGATTATATTGTGCCTTGCCAGTTGCATAACTACATTACAGCGAGTGCAGTCCAATCAGATAATCAAACACAGTGAGTATGAGCATGGACAGCACCTAATTGAGTTCACAGCAAAGGGTTCAAGTATTTATTTTTCTTTTTTAAGGATTCTGTGTTTTTCTGTCAAATGGGGTGCTGTGTGTATATGAGGAAAAAAAATGAACTATACTTTAGCAAATGGCTGCATTCAAAGAGTGAAAAATTTAAGGGGGTCAATACTTTCCGATTATATATATATAAGTCACATTTACTAAAAATTTAAATTAGTATATTAATATGTAATAATATGAAGACAGAAGGCATAGTAGATTGTGTACTATAGCGTTTATTATTTAGAAAAATATGTGAATAAAATATGATACTGAAACGGAGACAAACGGTATATTGCATGATTTTTTTTTCCTGAAAAAAATAACAGTGTTTAGTTTAGTAGGTCAGAAAGTGTTTTTTTAAATCATGCATTAACATAAATCATGTTTCAGAATTAATGGAGGCAGGGGGGAAAAATCAGTCTCTGAGAGAAAAAAATATGAAACAGCGTAAGTGAGGGTGCATGAATACATTACAGGACAGGAGTGAGTATGAGCATTAATTGAGTTTTCAAGTATTAATAAGGATTCAAAATATTTATAAGGATTCATCATTATTAATATGTAATAATATATACTCTAACACACCGCACTCACATGACTCCCATCAGCCAATCAGGGATGCAGTGCTGAGTTCTGTGTCAGGGGTTTGGTCTATTTAAAAGCATTCCGGACAGTTTGCTGGCTCTCTCTATCATCTCTATGATGTTATTCTAGTGTCATGTCTATATTATAAACATAAAATATAGAAATGCATAAAATATGAGCCTTTAATGATGGATTTTATGTGTTTGTTTTCCATAGGTGCTGTCATATCATGCCACTTGCTCAAAGACTGAGGTGGATAAGTTTAAGGTAAACAGTAATGTGTCATTGAATCATACCCAATAGACTGTATTTTATAGAGTTGTATGACATTTCAGTGCTGTTTGGTACAACATCAATAATGAAATAACCAGATTCATGATATATTAATCTCAGTATATCAGACTGTATTGTTTATGCAGTATGTATAATTCAGAACAAAACTATTCAATATCTCATCAGTGTTTGTGCATTATTGATATAGTTTCCGTGAAATCTTGTTAACGAAATGCCTCATTTATCATGGGTTCATTTTCTGGTGAAATGCTCATTTTTAACATTAACTGGATTTTGCCAGGAGCTCTTATAGCATTTCATTGACAAGTACCAGCATGTTTCCAAGAGTGAATGAAGAACCCATTGCTTAAAGCCAAAACCAGGAATATCACACTATATACTGTATATGCCACTAAATATATAAGCTCCCATGGCTCTCTCGATCTGTCACTGTCACTGACACGACTCTAAGCAGGGGTCAGACCTCGAGGCTGATAAACCAAACCCACGTGAGTGTCCACCCTACGCTTTTCCACACAAAGAAAATGTTCCAAAAATCAGGAGTTTAATCATCTGTTCATCAGAAAAAGCTATCACAAAAGCAGAGCATATGGACTATATTGTTGGACCAGTTTTGTTAACTAAATCTATTGAAAATGGTAGTTGAAGCTAAAATGAAATAATAGAAATAATAAATAAAGAACATAATCTAGAAATGTTGCTCTGGCATAGAAGTTGAAGTACTAAAGTTACTAAAACTGAAATAAAAATAAAAAATAAATAAAAAGTAAGTAGACAAAAGCTAATAAAAATGACAATAGCACATACAATTACTGAAACAAAAATTAAAAAGAAAACTGAAAATATAAAAATAACTCTTTGAAAATATTAATAAATACCATATAAATAAATATAATAGATACTAAATATTACTGTGTGTGTAGCTTGTTTCTATATTATACTCTATTTCTACAACCCTGCTGCTTATATCAAAAAAGGCATTCTCCATTTATATAAATTTCTGTATAAATATGTGCTATCGATATTTATTAACAATAATTACATATATTTGATCATCATACACTTTGGAACCATAAACTTGGCTGTGTGAATAACTTGGACATTCTGCTAAATATTTCATTTTGTGTTTGATGGAGTAAAAAAAACTATGGGTTTGGAATATATGAGGGTGAGTAAATGACAAGCTAATTTTCATTTTTAGATTATGACATTGTTTCATGTGGATTGTCCCTGTAATAACTGGGTAAAAGCATCCACTGCAGTGTAATGTGTCATGCTGGATGGTGAAAACTGCAGCATGTTTTGGTTTCTTCTTCTTGTTCTTCTTTATGAGTACCGGGTACGAATAATTATATTAATAAATATCTACAATTAGAATTTGTTAATGACGTCACAGCATAACACGCAACTCCTCCTGCTAGCAGTCCCTCATTAGATCTGTGAATGTGTGTGTGAATCTATTTGTAGTGCCTCATTAGCACGACTCTAAGCTTCAGTCAGCATTAACACACAAATTACTGAAAATCCTGACGCTGGTTTTGTTCCATTCACAAAGCACCTGTTTTAACGCACTCGAGAGCAAACTCTGTCCTTTCCGCCTCCTGCGTCTCTCATTTTTTACGCTCACACACACACACACACACACACACACACACACACACACACTCTCTCTATCTCTCTATTGTTCTTTTCCTCAGGCAGCAAACATCCCTCTGGTGTGTGAACTGGGCATTGATAAACTATCGTTTGATGACTTCTCTCTGGATGTGGATGCCATGGTCACTGCAGCTCTGCGGATGTTTATGGAGCTGGGAATTGTGCAGAAATTCAAAATAGACTATGAGGTTCACACGTTTGCATTTCTTTAACTCAGCAATATCACATAAGCAAGAGTGCTGTTATATTGAATATCAGCAAGGCTGGGATTTGATCATAAGCCTGTATTCATTTATAAAAGTAAAATGTGATAAAATGTCATATCGAGTAACAACATTTTTTTATTTCTTATATATTTGTGACAGCAGTAATAGTTCCAAAGAGCCAGACATCCCAGTAAAACATGCCCTGTTTTTCAGCACTCTTGACCAATCAAATTAGAAGACAGGAACTACTGTAGCTTTTTTGGTTTTATCGTAACACCACATCTCTTCTTTCTCCTTCTAGACACTTTGTCGGTGGCTGTTGACCGTGAGGAAGAACTATCGCATGGTTCTGTATCATAACTGGAGACATGCATTCAACGTTTGCCAGTGCATGTTTTCCATGCTGACGGTGAGTGACCTATTCTGTGTGTGTTTTTGTGTTAGGAATGGGTTTGCTTACTTTAATAAATCATAACTAAACCCAGTAATTGTATGACAACTTTTAGACATTGATGTTTAGAATTGTATACTGTAAATGATAATAAATATAATAATATCATCTGATTCACATACACTACCGCTCAAAAGTTTGGGGTCAGTTAATTTTTTTTTAAAGAAATTAATACTTTTATTCAGCAAGGTTGCATTAAATTGATCAAAACTAACAATAAATACATTTATAATGTTAAAAGATTTCTGTTTCAAATAAATGCTGTTCTTTTAAACTTTCCATTCAGAATCCTGAAAAATTAATCATTGCTTATGCAAAAATATGAATTAGCTGTTTTCAGCATTGATAATAATAAGAAATTGTTTCTTAAGCAGCAAATCAGCATATTAGAATGATTTCTGAAGGATCATGTGACACTGAAGACTGGAGAAATGATGATGAAAATTCAGCTGTGCATCACAGGAATAAATTACATTTTAAAATACAGTCAGATCCGGAAATATTCGGACACTGACTGAGTTTTTGTGATTTTGCCTTTATACACCACTACAGTGGATTTGAAATAAAATAATCAAGATGTGATTGAAATGCAGACTTTAAGCTTGGGGTTTAAAGGGTTTGAACAAAAATATAACATAACATGCTTAGGAATTACAACCATTTTTATACACAGCCCCCCCCCCCCCCCCCCCCCCATTTTCAGGGGCCCAAATGTAATTGGACAAATAAATGTAATCATAAATAAAATGTCTAATTTTGTTGAGAATCTGGCCTTCTTAAATCTGTTTGATTGAATCTGGGCGGAGAGTATATCATTGTTTCATCCAGGTGTCTTCTGTCAATCCTCTGTATGGAAGCCATTGCTCTGTCATCACACTGAGCCACCATGAAGATGATGTTGTGTGCTTTGGATCTTCCAAGCCTCTTCACTTTTTTCTTCCTGATTGTAGACTTTGACAGTACTTTTTCAGAAGTGGTCTGGCTTTTTTAGATGTTTTTTTGGCATCTACCTCCTGGAATCCTCTGAGTGTTCTTTGATTGTAGACTTTGACAGTGAAACATCTACCTCCTGGAGAGTGTTCTTCTTTTGGCTGGATGTTGTGAAAGGATTTTTCTTTATGGAGAGGATTCTCCAATCATCCACCACTGTTGTCCTCCGTGGACGTCTAGGCCTTTTTATGTTGCTGAGCTCACCAGTGTGTTCTTTTTTGCTCAGAATGTAACAAACTGTTGATTTGGCCACTAATGTTCCTGCTATCTCTCTGATGGATTTGTTTTGTTTTTGAAACCTAACAATTGTCTGTTCTACTTGAATGGAGAGATCCTGTGACCGCATAATATGGGTTCACAGCAACAGCTTCCAAATGCAAATGGCACACTTAGAATCAACTCCAGACCTTTTGCCTGCTTAATTGATTTAGAAATAACAAAGGAATAGCCCACATTTATCCATGAAACAGCTTTTGAGTCAACTGTCTAATTACTTATGGTCCCTTGAAAAAGGGGGAAGGTACATATTAAAGAGCTGTAATTCCTTAACCTTTCCTCCGATTTTGATGATAATATCCTCAAATCAGTGTGCACTTTAAGCCCATATTCATCATATAACTGTAACTTGAATATGTTTTGCTCAGCAGCTAAAATAATAAAAAACATTACCTGTGTCCAAATATATATGGACCTGACTGTATATACAAATACAAAATAGATCTTTAAAATGCAATAATATTTCACAACGTTATTGTTTTTTATTGTATTTTTAAATCAAATTAATGAAGGCTTGTTGAGCATTGGAGACTTATTTGAAAACCTTTAAAAATCTTACCGACCCCAACCTATTCCAGAGCACATATTCTGATATGAATATTAATAAATACTTTATTTGAATTCGCTCATCACATTATCAGTAAAAGTTGATATTGAAAATGTAATCTGATTATTAATTGGCACAATTAAAAAGATAGTCCTCTTAAATTGTTAAATGCTGTTGGTCACTTTTTGTTAGTAGCTTGTAGTGTAGCATACTATTTAAAGGTGCCATAGAATGCATTGATTCAATATTTTAAATTGTTCACTGATATCTACATAGAAGGTACAGGTGTATCTCAATAAATTAGAATGTCATGGAAAAGTTAATTTATTTCAGTAATTCAACTCAAATTGTGAAACTTGTGTATTAAATAAATTCAATGCACACAGACTGTCTTTGGTCTTTGGTTCTTTTAATTGTGATGATTTAGGCTCACATTTAACAAAAACCCACCAATTCACTATCTCAACAAATTAGAATACTTCATAAGACCAATAAAAAAAACTGTTTTAGTGAATTGTTGGCCTTCTGGGAAGTATGTTCATTTACTGTATATGTACTCAATACTTGGTAGGGGCTCCTTTTGCTTTAATTACTGCCTCAATTCGGCGTGGCATGGAGGTGATCAGTTTGTGGCACTGCTGAGGTGGTATGGAAGCCCAGGTTTCTTTGACAGTGGCTTTCAGGTCATCTGCATTGTTGGGTCTGGTGTCTCTCATCTTCCTCTTGACAATATCCCATAGATTCTCTATGGGGTTCAGGTCAGGCGAGTTTGCTGGCCAATCAAGCACAGTAACACCATGGTCATTGAACCAGCTTTTGGTACCTTTGGCAGTGTGGGCAGGTGCCAAGTCCTGCTGGAAAATGAAATCAGCATCTCCATAAAGCTTGTTAGCAGAAGGAAGCATGAAGTGCTCTAAAATTTCCTGGTAGATGGCTGCGTTGACTGTGGACTTCAGAAAACACAGTGGACCAACACCAGCAGATGACATGGCAGCCCAAATCATCACAGACTGTGGAAACTTCACACTGGCTTCAAGCAACATGGATTCTGTTCCTCTCCACTCTTCCTCTAGACTCTGGGACCTTGATTTCCAAATGAAATGCAAAATTTACTTTCATCTGAAAAGAGGACTTTGGACCACTGAGCAACAGTCCAGTTCTTTTTCTCCACAGCCCAGGTAAGATGCTTCTGACGTTGTCTCTGGTTCAGAAGTGGCTTGGTAGCCCTTTTCCTGAAGACGTCTGAGCGTGGTGACTCTTGATGCACTGACTCCAGCTTCAGTCCACTCCTTGTGAAGCTCTCCCAAGTGTTTGAATCAGCTTTGCTTGACTGTATTCTCAAGCTTGCGGTCATCCCTGTTGCTTGTGCACCTTTTCCTACCCAAATTCTTCCTTCCAGTCAACTTTGCATTTAATATGCTTTGATACAGCACTCTGTAAACAGCCACACCTTTCAGTAATGACCTTCTGTGACTTACCCTCTTTGTGGAGGGTGTCAATGTTCGTCTTCTGGATCATTGGCAAGTCAGCAGTCTTCCCCATTATTGTGGTTTCAAAGAACAAGAGATACCCAGAATTTATACTGTATGGATGGTCATTTATTGAAACTCAAATGTAAATATTCTAATATTTTGAGATACTGATTTTTCACTTTCATGAGCTGTAAGCTCTAATCATCAAAATTAAAACAAAAAAACTTTTGAAATGTTTTACTTTACATGTAATGAATCTAAAATATATGAAAGTTTCACTTTTTGAAATAAGTTACAAGAACAAGAACTTTTTCACGACATTCTAATTTATTGAGATGCACCTGTATGTGGCTTAGGTAAGGTCAAAAATTCTCCAGAAACGGTTTTACAAGTGCATTTACAACCCTAGGATTTCTCCCTAGAATGAATTGATCTGTTATTGGCTTATTTGGAAGGGTCATGAATAATAATGTTGAGCTCTGCTCTGATTGGCTGTTTCACAGTGTGGCTAGCTCACACAGCAGGAAGGAAACACAGGGAGGAAAATATATATTTCAATACTTTCTCCCGCAGTTATATCGTTGGGTAATTATTCTGTATATAAAATGCGGGCATCAGGGAGCCGCTATTAATATGCGGGGCAATGAAACTGCTTTCAAATGCACAATCGCTTTTTACTTTCGCTTTCGAGATTCTCGATCGCACGAACTCTGTTTATACTATGGAGCGGCAGTACTTACCACACATTTTACAAGATCAGATGCTTGTCAGTGGTGCTCAGGATCTGTAAATCTTTCGCCATTATCCTCAGTCATCTCTCCTTACTCTGTTTATGTGGTAAGTGAAATCTTATGTACTGTAACAGGCTACCGCTAGCAAGGAGCTAACCGTGTCCCTTTAGTGGCTCGCGTTATTTTATTAGAACGCGTTATTTGCTTTCCGTGCCTTTTTGAATATAGACGCCAACCCATCCATGATTTATTTCCATGATTTATTTCCATGATCTGCCATTTTCTCTGTTGTCCTCGCTTGTTTCTTCACAATACCTGCAGGACTAATGATGGTTCGGCTGGCGGCTGGCCTAGAACATGGGCGGGTATATACAAATGTTGGGGGCGTAACTATTAGTGATCCCGACTGTTACGTCACAGTCGGTGTTATGTTCTGATTTTCCTATTTTTCAGTGGTCTTTTTTATTCACAAGATTTACATAAGAAGGAGGGAACAATGGTGTTTGAGGCTCACTGTATGTAATTTCCATGTACAGAACCCTTATTATTCAACTATGCCAAGGTAAAGACAGTTTTCCATTCTATGGCACCTTTAAAAAAAAACACAAAACTTCATTGCAGTTTCCCAGACATTGATACTATTAATATTATTATCAACATTAAAGCTGTGGTGTGTGTGTGTGTGTGTGTTCCTCAGCCTCTGTCTTTGTACATTTACCACAGAAGTGTGACATTTATGTTTATGTGTGTTAATTTGCAGACGGCCGGCTTCCAGGAGACTCTGACTGAGATGGAGATTCTGGCACTGATAGTGGGCTGCATCTGCCATGATCTGGACCACAGAGGAACCAACAATGCTTTCCAGGCCAAGTGAGACTCTGCTACTCAACCGCTAGTCCAATACTAGAGTCACTTCTGGCATCTTTTAAAGCTTACAGCGTTTTATGAAGCTGAATGCTGGATGTCTTCACTTTGCACATGAACTGAATGACATTTGTCTCTTTCTCAGGACGGGATCAGCTCTCTCTCTTCTTTATGGGACATCAGCCACACTAGAGCACCATCATTTCAACCATGCTGTTATGATCCTGCAGAGCGAGGTAAACTTAAAGTTAACATGAAATCAAAAGTTTATTTCTTATAAATGATTATCCACACACACACACACACACACACACACACACACACACACACACACACACACACACACACACACACACACACACACACACACACACACACATATATGTATATGTGTGTGTGTGTGTGTGTGTGTGTGTGGTTGTATATATGTGTTTGTGTGTACAGTATATAAATATATATATATATATATATATATATATATATATATTGCATGCAAACAACAACAATCTAATCAATTTCCATGGACAAAAACGAGTCATGTCCAGCATTTTTCTTCTCATTCAAGACTGGTGGAGCTGTTTTCTCAACTTTCTCCCATCTCCCGATATACAGCACAATTGGGTTCTTCTTTAGGCTCTTCTCCCCCGAAGAGTTTGGCCGGAAAGATGGCCATAATTTCAGTTTCAAACAGTTAACAATTAATTATTTGAACTACAGTACAAAGTTACAAATAAATGAGAACTTCTTAACTAAAAAATTAACTATTATACAAATCAGTTTCTGTGTTTTTCTGTCAATATGGGGTGCTGTGTGTACATTAATGAAAAAAAAATGAGTTTGTTAAAAATTTTAAAGGGGTCCTTTCCGTATAATATGTGTGTGTGTGTGTGTGTGTGTGTGTGTGTGTGTGTGTGGTTGTATATGTGTGTGTGTTTGTGTGTACAAATGACAAAAACGAGTTTACAAGAAGCTGTTTTCTCGATATACAGCACAATGAGAAGAAAAGATATAATTTCAGTACCAATTAATTATTTGAACAGTTTACAAATAAATGAGTTATAAAAAATTAACTATTATACAAATCAGAAATTTGTTAAAAATTCCATTACAAATGTAGAAATATTGGAATTTACGAGTTATAAAGAAATTCATTTATGATCCATTCCTATTTAGAATTTAAACCACAATAAAAACAATGAAGTGAGTACATCATAGAAATCAGAAATAAAAATGAAGACTTAAAATAGTTAGTAATTGAATGATTGTATTGGGAAGACTTTTACACTTTCACTTCATATAATCAGCTACACTAAACCACATACAAAAAAATCATTTTAACCACAGTAAATGAGATAGCAAGGGGGAAATGAGAGAGAGAGAGAGATACCCTGTGGTAACTGACAGATGTTGACTGTGAATAATTGCTTTCTACAGATACAGCGTGTTTATGTCACTGTCATTTGCATACAAATGAGCTTCGGTCATCATTTACTCAGAGAAAGAACGTGTTCACTGACCAGCAGACAGACAAGTATTAATTAAGTTGGTCCTTAAATAAATGGGAACGGTTGCCCTGCTCTTTAATCTGGTAGGGCAGATATAGCCTATCCTATTTCCCATCATGCCTTGCAGTTACTGAAAAGCAGAAGTTTACTGGAGTGAAATCTATTTGAACAAGCTTAAATGATGATATCTAAATGACAACACATTTGCTGAAAATAATTCAATTAAAGTGAAAGAATTAAAATATTTGAATAATATGTCAAACATGAGTAAATGGAAGTGTGTGTTTTAAAGAAATGTCTTTGCTTTTCTTAAGGCAGCACGAGGACTCACTGTTTAAATTTCACACACTTTTTTTTTTCGCGCACGTTTAAATATCAGTTTATTTTAATCAGGCACTCTGATGTAAGCATGCGTGGGTGGCTTTAATTTAGAGTTACATGATAAGTAATGCTTATATATTCATACACAAACCCACTTTATATGGAAATGTATCCTGACATAAGACTATCTGAAAAGTACTTGTATCTGTAAGATAAAAATACATCGCCACACCGAGCCAGTTGACTTACCATGAAACACCATCAGTGCAGATATCAACATCAGTTCTCAAACATCTTCAAAATGGACTTTTTGCAGGGCAGAACCATATTTAATGACACCTAAATGAATGAAAATATTTTTGTTTAATAATTTACATTTTTTCTTTGTCTCTCGAGGGTCACAATATTTTCTCTAATCTGTCGTCACATGAGTATGGAGAACTCATGCAGCTCCTAAAACAATCCATACTGGCCACAGACTTAACGCTCTACTTCCAGTAAGTACTGAAATAACACACACTTCTGTCTCTGTCACATCAAATCAATTCAATATGAATGTGTCAAATCTACACTACACTTCAGAAGTCTTGGATCAGTAAGATTTTTTTATGAAAGAAATTACTACTTTTATTCAAAATACATGTATTAAACTGATCAAAAAATTACAGTAAAAGCATTTATAGTATTATTAGATTTCTTTTTTAGATAAATGTTCTTATTTTGATCTTTATATTCAATAAAGAATCTTGAAGTAAACTATGGCTTCTACAAAAATATTACTCAACACTGTTTTCGTCACTGATAGTAGTAAGAAGCGTTTTTGAGCAGCAAATCGGCATATCAGAATGATTTCTGAAGGATCTTGTGACACTGAAGACTGGAGTAATGATGCTGAAAATTCAGTTCTGCATCACAGAAACAAATGACATTTTACAATATATTCAACTATATTAACAATTCACACTGTTGTGGCTTTTACTCTGTTTTTTAATCAAATAAATGCAGCCTCGGTGAGGCTTAAAAAAATTGTACCGACCACAAACTTTTAAACAGTAGCCGTGTATCTATAATATTACCTAGATGTACACAAATGAACTGTATACCTTGGCAGAAGTATTGTTTATTGTGTTCTTAGGTAATAATAATTTGTGCATGTGTGTGAATGTTTCCCTGCTTCACACTGATGTTGGTAGCAGATGTTTTCCTGACCCTGTACTGCCGTCATGTGGCAGCTCTGTGAACTGCACAGTACTCCTGGAGTTTTCATTCACAGGAACAGGAATTCCTTCTTTGAGCTGGTGAATAAAGGCGAATACAACTGGAACGTGAAGGAACACAGAGACATGTGCAGGTCAGTTACATATGAACATGCTTGCACAAACACACACCAAATACCTTTACATTCTGATTCTAATTGATTTCTAAACATCTCTCAGGTCGATGTTAATGACAGCATGTGATCTGGGTGCTGTCACTAAACCCTGGGAGATATCATGCAAGGTAGATGCTCTTACCCTCAATACACCACAGATGAGTACGGAAATTAATATTACTGGGATTGGGAAAAAAAAGCTGAAGTGAAATAAAATATTAGATGTTAAACTTTGAAAATTAGAAATGTTTCTTTGGCAACTAAGTGAAGTAAGTTTAAGATAAAATACTTAAATTACTAAAACTAAAATTAAAAAGAATAAAAATGGCAAAACCACATAAAATTACTAAAACTTAAACTGAAATGAAAATTAAAATGAAAACTAAAAATACAGAATAAACGCTCATGTATAAGTACTATAATAATATATGAATAATGCTTAAATGCTAGCGTGTTAACATGTGTCTTCTGCTTTCTAACAGGTTGCAGAGCTGGTGACTAGTGAGTTTTTCGAGCAGGGAGACAGAGAGCGATCAGAACTGAAACTGACTCCCTCGGTAAGGTTAACACTCTTAGATCACCTGCCTCTTTATAGAAGGAATGTATTTTTGTTAGAACAAAAATGTGTGTTAAGCTGTAAAATGCCTAAATTTATGCAAAAGTGTATAGCGTCTTTACATTGCCATGACAGATTATGACAGAACTTTACAATTTGTTTGCTCTGGTATGATCCAGTTATATTAATATTGCATGAAACTGAAGTTTGCACACACTCTTCCAGTTTTAAAAGAGAAATAGCTAGCTTTTTTCCCCAGTATATTTCCCATTGGCCTGGATTGTGAGGCAGAAGGTAACATTAGGAAGTCTCGGGATGCCACAGCTTTGAAGCTCTCTGTAGAGACGCTCGCCTCAGGTTAAAAGTCTCAGTCTTTTGCTCAGAGTGTGTGGGTGTTAGCATGATATATTCAAACACGGACCCTCTATCTCTGTGCTGCAGCTTGCACTGCCACACACACACACACACACACACATACAGATCTGCGAAGAGAAAGGAAGGAGCACAGGCATTATCAGCTTCAACAGACAAGTGCATTAAATTAATTGTCTTAAATGCAAACATTAATCAAACAACAAACTATGACCATCTAATCACATCTGTAGGTGGAGATGGTGAACAATATAAAGAAAAACACACGAAAAGGGTTCATTCAAGAGGGTCCGTGTCTCTGTTTCTCAAAGAAAAATGTTATTGCTCAGAGGTTGCGCTTTTATATCTCTTTATATTTAATGGTTTTTAATTTGTGTTTCTTTGAAGTATCAACTTTGTCTCAAATAAAAAGAGGTACAAATGAGACAATTGTTGACGTGCAGTAAGAGTATAGAGGATATTTCAGTTTAGTGTTCAGAAAAATCTCCAGATGGCTCTTGTGAAAAAGAAGTGTACTTAATTGTATTGAATTTGCACTTGTAGTGTACTTGGAATCTTATATATATAATATATTAATTAAATTAAAGACCACTTAAGTGTTCACTTTCTTGACTGTTTCTTAAAACACTTTGTAATATTGGGAAATTGAAAGTTTTACTTTAAAGTGCATTTTTAATCATGTATTAATCTTTTTTTGTGCATCATGAAATTATATATAAAGATGTACTTAAATCCTACTTAAGTGGGTCAAAAAAGCAGTCTAAAGTTCATTTTAAGTTATATTCTTTTCAAGTATATTATTTCTGTACATACTCTTTTTAAAAGCAGTCTAAAATGCACTTCTTTTCGCAAAGGTGCTTAAGCAAATGTCTCTGTTTGTTCATTTTGTCTGAGAAACAACTGAGATAAGCTTTAGGGTTTTTTCATCTTCTATGGATCGCAGCACTTCTAAACATATTTGCAGGTTTGTGTTTAATCAATATTTATTAGTTTGTATTTGTGTGTGTGTAATAGGCCATTTTTGACCGAAACCGCAAAGATGAGCTGCCAGGTTTACAGCTGGAGTGGATTGATGGAATCTGTGCGCCGCTGTATGAGGTAATGCATCATCAATACAGTCAATGAAAGCTGATAATGTGAAAAAAGTCTTGTATAGAGAACAGTCAGAGGGTATTTACCCAATCGATAAAAAAACAAACATTTTTATACATATAACTTAAAGCTTGAATTGTCATTTCTGCTGCACTAGAGCCACCAAATGAAATTGCAAAAATCATTTCCCAATCATTCCACCCATCTTCTATTGGTTAGACAAAGATAGTTTCACCCCAAACACCCTTGGATGGTCTGTACCGGAAATCCAGCTACGAATGACTGACTTGTAAATATCTCTGCATAATAATATATGTTTTTAACTAAATGGAACAGTTTATTAAACCTTTAGACAAAATCTAAATCTAAATAAAAATAAAAAAATCAGGCTTTTATAGCTCATATAGTATGATATACAGTAATAGAACATGAAGCTCATACTTTAGGAGAAAAAAGCACCTCAGTTTTATTCAGAGACCCAAACGGAGTAAAACTGTGCAGATGTTATTGTTTATATGACCAAAAAGTAAGATGACAGTCTGATAGCTTGTAATGTAAATCATTGAGATCTTTATAATAGTATTGCAGACAACTTACAATGCATATAAATATCAGTTGTCACTCTATATCTCACAATAATATGTCTTTAAGATGATATTTAAATGCTTGGTTTCATGATCAAAGCTCTGTAGTTTGTATTGTTGGCAGCAAAACATAGAATGCAGTTTCATGAAATACATTGTTCATTGAGAGATGAACAAATAAAATGTTCCTCAAAAGCCTGATGGATCACATTTGATACATTGTAATATGATCTTTCTAAAAAGTGATGTGTGGATAATAAAGTAAACATAAGCTGCTTCAGTTGGGTTATTAGAAATATTCACACATTTTCATGTTCCCTCAAATGTTCCCTCTCTCATTCTTCTCCCTTTTATTCTGCCTGTACGAACAGAAATATCAGTCCAGCAGTCCAGATCTCAGAGACAGGCGTAACACGACGTCATCCACGCTTTGTATGCTCTAATTCCTCTATTAGCCTTCGTCCTCAAAGAAAGGCAGAGATGAGGATGCTTAATAATGTTGTGAATTACATGAAAACCAGATTTTTACAGTTTCTGAAGAGAATTAACCTCTGCCAGAAGGTCAGGGTGTTGTTTTATGTGGTGTTGTGAAATGCAGTTGCTAGGGTATTCTGGCTGGTTGCTATGCCATTGCTTTGCTACAGTAGGTGGTTGCTAGGGTACTTGTCCAAGTCAAAAGTCTCTGTGATATTCTGCTCTTTAAATATGAGAGTGTGGATTTGATCAGATCACTGACACTAAGAATGAGCAGCAGTATGAGTGCTGCTTGCCTTAGCAAACTAATTACATTACCACTAATTAAATGTCTGAAGAGAAGAAAATCTCTTTTCATTCAGTTTTTATTTCAAGTGGGTTTTGAGAGCTTGGTTTAAAATCACCTGCATGTATGAATTAAATGGAAAGCAGTTACAGGCAGAGCAGATTTCTTCATAGATTTTGCCACACTGTGTGTGTGTGTGTGTGTGTTTTAAAGAATCCTACCAGTCACACACTCTGCGGGAAAGCAGGAAATGTGTGGGAGTGTTTTTTGCATTGACCCTCCTCCCTCTCTCTCATTGTTCCTCTCGTTTTAAACTTCTTCACTATTGCTCATTTGCCTGTGTCCAGATCTATCAAGCTCAAGGCCATTACCATGTCTTGGAAATTAGATGGGGATGATCTTTTTATTTAAAGGATTAAAAGGGATTTAAGGCAATAATAATAGTAAATAAGAACAGTAAAAAAATAACACATTCACTCTTATTTGTATGACTAATATGTCAAAAGCACAAAAAGTTTCTTGTCTCATATTCAGTTAACCACTTAAATTATAGCATATTTTTAATTCAAAACTTCAAAATTAGCAGTTTGTATCATTGGATATTACTGTCACTGGTTAACATTTGTATCGTAAAATAGTTGTCAGATATTAAACGTTAAGCTGCTTGCATCTTACCTACTCTTTAGTTAACGTTAAAAATGAAGTTTTGCATTTGAATTTGCACTTGTCTTCTCTGAACAGTAAAGCCTGCCTCCTTTTTGATGAACCTTCTCAATTATTTTGACATTACAAGTGCTGATAGACCACCGATGCAGAACAGCCATAAAATGTCTCTTTTACAACAAGGATATGCATGAAAGTCATGGCAACAATAAACAGGTGTGTAATGAAGTGCAGCAGAGCAGCATCAAGAATACAGTATTAAATATTGGGGAAGATAATTTGGTCATGTCTAATTATTGGGGTGGACATGTTCCCCTCAGTATCTTTGGTGGTTACAGACCTGGTCATACAAAAGTATTTCAAATATTTCAAGTGTTTTTGGCAATACAATGAAAGTCAATGGGGTCTGATGTTGTTTAGACCCCAACATTCTTCCAAATATCTTCTATGTTCTGCAGAAGAAAGAAATTCATACAGGTTTGGAACGACATGATGACATGAAACCAGTTTAAGCTGGTTTGCTGCTCTCATAGCTCTTGCAGATTTGGTGGCTGGCTGGTTTAGATGCGTTTTAGGCATTTTTCAGCTGGCTAGGCTTCTATAACCAACTAAAAAAAACAACATATAGTAAAACATAACCAACTAAACAATTTTTTCAGCAGCTTTATTTTTATTTAAGGCATAATATAGTTTTAAACACAAACTTTAATTTGAGATTGAACGATAATTGGTGGATCCCCGCAGCACTGCTGTGGGCCGCCTGTACTGGCGATTAATGGTCAGATTTTCTGTGTAACAACAGATAATTCAACAAAACACTTGACTGAAGCATGGAGAGTGTTTTTCCAGCACATGGCAGCATTATGACAGTTTATCACTGAGCAACTCAAACAACAGCTCATTTATTCATGTGCAGTCATTCCTCGCTTTAATGCTTTAGAGTTAACTAAAAATGTGTGATGTTCTGGAACAGTGACATGAGAATCACAAGAATCTGTCCTTCCTGTTTGAATGTTCATTTCTAGTGAATACAGTCGCCTTTTTTTTCTTCTTCGCATTCTAGTAAAAATCCTTAACCTTAATAAGTTGTTTTTGAATATAGTTGCTTTAAAACGAGTACCGATTATGAAAAATAAATAATATACTTTAAAAGAATATCCAAACTGAAAACACAGTAATATCTTCAGACACTTAATTGCATGTTAAATTGCAGTTAAATGAAAATGTATGAGTTTAAATGTATATAAAATGCAGTTAGCTGAACATCAGAGTATTTTTGACCCACTTATGCAGGACTTAAGTACACTGTTATATGTAAATTCATAATTACTTCTATTGTCTTTTAAATATGGTTAAAGTGAATGTACTGACAAGCATTTAAACTAAAATATACAACCCCAAATCAGAAAAAGTTGGGACAGTATGGAAAACGCAAATAAAAAAAGAAAGTAGTGATTTCTAAATTTACTTTGACTTGTATTTCATTGCAGACAATATGAACACAAAATATTTCATGTTTTGTCTGGTCAACTTCATGTCATTTGTAAATATACATCCTTTCCTGTCATTCAGACCTGCAACACATTCCAAAAAAAGTTGGGACCGTAAAGCATTTACCACTTTGTAATGTTGCCATTCCTTTTCACAACACTTAAAAGACGTTTAGGGACTGAAGACACCAAGTGATGAAGTGTTTCAGGTGTAATTTTGTCCCATTCTTCCTGCAAACAAGTCTTAAGGTGGGCAACAGTACGGGGTCTTCGTTGTCGCATTTTGCGCTTCAAAATGCGCCACACATTCTCTATTGGAGACAGGTCGGGACTGCAGGCAGGCCAGTCAAGTACCCGTACCCTCTTCCTCCGCAGCCAGGACTTTGTAATGTGTGCAGAATGTGGTTTTGCATTGTCTTGTTGAAATATGCATGGACGTCCCTGGAAAAGATGTCTTCTTGAAGGCAGCATATTGTGCTCCAAAATCTCTATGTACTTTTCAGCATTAATGGTGCCATCACAGAAGTGCAAGTTACCTTTGCCAAGGGCACTGACACAACCCCATACCATGACAGACCCTGGCTTTTGGACTTGTTGCTGGTAACAGTCTGGATGATCCTTTTCTTCTTTGGTCCGGAGCACACGGCGTCCATTCCTCCCAAAAAATATCCTGAAATACTGATTCATCTGACCACAGTACACGTTTCCACTGTGTGATGGTCCATCCCAGATGCCTCCGAGCCCAGAGAAGTCGACGGCGCTTCTGGACACTGTTAACATAGGGCTTCCTTTTAGGCACAGTACAGTTTTAACTGGCATTTGTGGATGTAACTACGTATTGTGGTACTTGACAAAGGTTTGCCAAAGTTAGTCCTGAGCCCATGTGGTGATATCGCTTATAGATGAATGACGATTCTTGATGCAGTGCCGCCTGAGGGATCGGAGATCACGGTTGTTCAGCTTAGGCTTGCGCCCTTGTCCTTTACGCACTGAAATTCCTCCAGATTCCTTGAATCTTTTAATTATGTTATGCACTGTTGAAGGTGAAATATCCAAATCTCTTCCTATCTTTCTTTGAGGAACATTGTTTTTAAACATTTCAATAATTTTCTCACGTATTTGTTGGCAAACTGGCGATCCTCGGCCCATCTTTGCTCCTAAAGGACTAGACCTTTCTTGGATGCTGCTTTTGTACCAAATCATAATTACAATCACCTGTTGACATCAACTGTTTCAAATCACATCATTATTTAACCAATTTACCTCATTACTAGCCCTAAATTGCTCCTGTCCCAACTTTTTTTGGAATGTGTTGCAGGTCTGAATGACAGGAAAGGATGTATATTTACAAATGACATGAAGTTGACCAGACAAAACATGAAATATTTTGTGTTCATATTGTCTGCAGTGAAATACAAGTCAAAGTAAATTTAGAAATCACTACTTTCTTTTTTTATTTGCGTTTTCCATACAGTCCCAACTTTTTCTGATTTGGGGTTGTACTTTAATGCCATTTCTTTTAAAACTTGTAAGGCATGTATTTGTAATGTTGAGGTTGCAGTTTAATACATTTAAATACAGTATATTAACTTAACATGCAATATTGAATAACACACTACAGTTTAATTTCAAATTAAATGTTTTACTTTAAAGTTAATTATAATCAAGTGCTTTACATGTGCTTTAGTATGTTAGTCAACATAAGTGTATTTCTTTAAAGCACAACAAAAGATAATTTTAAAAAATAATTTAAAATGTACTTTAAAGTACAACTTTTAATTTGACATTACAAAGTGGACTTTTTAAAAGTGCAAGTTAAGAAATGAAAGTGTCTCTCTTTGAGCACACTTAAGTGATGTTTTATTAACATTAATATTTTATCTGCAAGTAGTTTTTTAATATACTTTTAAGATTTGGATACACTGCATTTTATTACAATTCAGCACACATATTTTTTCTTTTTTTGTTTACTATTGTTTGTGTATTAAAATGAATAGACGTATCAACTTTTAAAAGGGTGGATCTTATGTTGTTAATGTGTCTACCATTGGTGCAAATGCAGTTTACATAAATCAGCTCTTTCTCTCTTTCTCTCTAGACATTTGCCAAATTAAACCCCAAACTACAGCCAATGGTTGACTTGATCAAGGCCAATCGTGCCAAATGGGAAGAGCTTCACCACAGACACCAGCGCAGCCAGGAAACCAGCAGCCCTGGCAGTCCACGTAACGCAGACGCCACTGCAACCAGCTGCAGCTGCTCAGGCACCAGCGACGCCGGCCCTTTTCAATCCGTGAGCTAACTCCCGAGAGAGAAACCTGCCATATTTCGCCACAATGCTTCTCTCTGACCCGCAGCAATGCAGACAGAAGGAGTTTTGACCTCTGCTGCACGCTTCTACCAGCAGCCATTACCTCACTAGCGCCCTCTATTGGGCATTTGCTCTGTCTGCGAGCACTTCAGGCAACCGCGACAGAGTTTGCGTTCGTCTCCACAGTGCAAAGACTGCACGTTTAGCTAGCAACGGAGAACCTTAGGGATGTGTTTACGCCCAGAAGCTAATTGGCTGAATTAGCTACTTTAGGGCTAGCATGCTAACACAAAGACTCTATCGTGCGTGTAAGCTACTTTCAGCAGGGACTGTTTAAGAAGGATTGTCGCTTTTTGAAAGGTATGATTGTGTATTTTTCCCTTTGTAGCTTTGATCTTGTTGAATGGACACATATCCTGAGCACTGGAGCTCGGTTCTGTTCTGTGCGTATGTCATGTGAAGAAATGACTATTGCAGGATTTGACTCTGTGTTTTGCCTTTGTTGTTTTAGCTGATGTATTTATTCCAGGATCAGGGGTTTGTGGAGCCGTGGGGCTCTTGGAAATGCTTGCAATGCAAATCCACTCCAGCGCTGTACTCTGTGCCTTGGTAAAACCCTATGATAATGCATGCAGCCCGTCCTTGACATCACTCTTCTCTCTAGTTCACACTGCATATCATCATGGATTTTCCCTCATGTCTTGGGCCTGTTTCATATCTGGAAGGTAAGCAACGTGTTTTTATTCCAGCACCCATGATGAAAAATTTAAGTTCTGACATCATTTATTCACACTTTTATTGTTTCAAGAAGGGGTGTGCGATATATATCTTCTACGATAATATCATAATTGTTTAAACAATATGTGATTTGACATTATCAAGTATATTGCAAAAACCTAACAATAAACAAGTCCATTAAACAAGAAGCTAATATTAATTGACAGTTGCAGCTTAGACACAAGTTCCCGTTGTTGCTCTATTTCGTCAACGAAAATAGTTTCAACCAAAGCCACGGCAGAACTGTTTTACACATGATGGTGTTTCGTTACTGAACTGATCAGCCTTAATTTGAACAAATCGGTTGAATGAATGATTCAATGACTCACTCATGCAGTGATTTGCCACTGATTTTAAGTTTATATGTAAAGTATATTTTCCCTTATTTCCAAAATCATTTCAAATATCAGTATTCAATGTTTTTTTTTTAACATCAAAACATTAATTATGTATTTGTAGCTGCAGGTTAAATGCATTCATGTCCTGTGTTTAAGTCTATGTGAATGCATCTAAATACCACTTCAGATGCAGATTCTGCGCCACCTCTGGATTGCAAATTTAATTTGAGTGGTAACAGCCCTATAGTGTCTTACTATTTGAATTTATTGATTACATTTAAGAATTTGACACAAAAGATGATGCATATTTAATTAGGTTAAAAAAATGGCCTTATAAAGGTAAAAATGTTCATAAAAGGTAAAAATCAATTTAAACTTATTGGAAAAGTTAATTTCTGTTACTCCTACAAACTAAGCACCTCACAGAACATGAAGAGTATCAAAAGTTTTGGGAGTCAGCCGTCCACGACAGTCCTAAACCTGCCAAAATACCAGCACAATAACATGCTCAGCAAAATAGTGTCTAATTATCGTTATCAACAAAATTCCAGAAAATATTGAGATTTTTTTTCATTATCGCACACTCCTAGTATGTATGATTAAAAAAAAAAAAAATATGAAGATTTGTACTCTGGTGTGTTTCCCAAAATCATAGTTAACCAACAATGCTTGCAAGTTCTGTCATTACCAACATAGTTCAACAGTTTGGTGTTTCCCGAATCTATATTCCAACAAACATTCGCAAACAACATAGCAAAGTTTTCACTCCACCTTCTTAAGTGTGTAGTTAGGAGGTTAGATGCATACATATGAACCGACGTCATTGCTGCAAAGTGCCTCTATTATGGGTCTATGAAAGGTTCCGTTTTGATATTTTGGTTAAACAGTTGGGATCCATTGTCCGGTTTTAAAGGGATAGTAGTCTAATTAAGTTGCAACAACAACAGAAGAAAGACAGAAAATTCACTGACATGCAAAGGTGCAAGGTCAAAAAACATATAACTTTCATTAAAAAGAAGACTGTTCTTATGAGAAGTATGCATTTATTTTTACCTTAATATCTTGAGTTTGGAAATTTTAGAGAAATGCTCAACGACCGACTACATCCTAAACGATTAAAAACGCTCGATTCATTTTAAATCCAAACACTGATTACAACTTCGCAAATTAGCAAAGTGACGTCATGACGCTTGACATCTGCGGTGTCTTATTGGTCAGGTCATTATTGGGACATCGACACAATTCATTTTTGGCTCTATGGATTTCAAATGAAACGAACAAGATGTGCTTTAATGCCTGATAAAGGGTATTTACATCCAAATCAGGTGAACGTTTGTGAGCCTCCCACTTGTTAAGGGACCAAAAGTGGGACTGCTTTGTGTAAGTCTGGAACGCGTTATCCCTGGTGATGAGAAACAGCTATTTTTACAGCTCCGAAGGTCAGCGGCACCTACTTCTTTCCCTTCAAAAACTCTTTGTGGCACATTGTCCATCTGCACTGAATTTAAGCATTTTCATTCCCGAAACACTTCAGACCAAGTCACATCATCAATAAATACAAGAGAACCAACTGGCAATACATGCCCACGCTAACCACCATGCTTCACTGATGAGCTTAGGATCATGAGCAGTTCCTTTCCTTCTCCATACTGCAAGTTGATCTTGGTCTCATCTGTCCATAGGATGTTGTTCCAGAACTGTGAAGGCAAGGGACTGCTCATGATCCTAAGCAAACCACCTCATCAGTGAAGCATGGTGGTGGTAGCGTGGGCATGTATGGCGCCAGTGGAACTTTCTCTTGGATGATGTGACGACAAAAGCAGCAGGATGAATTCTGAAGTGTTTCGGGCAATATTATCTGCTCATATTCAGCCAAATGCTTCAGAACTCATTGGACGGCGCTTCACAGTGCAGATTGACCCAAAGCATACTGTCTGTTATGCAATGGCCAAGTTCACCTGACCTGAATCCGATTGAGCATGCACACTTGCTGAAGACCAAACTGAACTTTGCAGTAGAGGCAGAGCATCACCAGGGATGAAACACTTTGATGTCTAGCGTTCCATTCAGGCTTAATTGACTGCAAAGGATTTGCAACCAAGTATTAAAAAGTGAAAGTTTGATTTATGATTATTATTCTGTCCCATTACTTTTGGTCCCTTAACAAGTGGGAGGCACATATGCAAACTGTTGTAATTCCTACACCGTGTTTGGATGTAAATACCCTCAAATTAAAGCTGACAGTCTGCAGTTAAAGCACATCTTGTTCGTTTCATTTGAAATCCATATTGGTGGTGTATAGAGCATGTTAGAATTGTGTCGATGTCCCAATAATGGACCACTGCAATTTTTACCTTACTTGCTCAACGACTCCTAAATGATTTGCTCGATTCATTTAAACTCATGACGCTAATCTGTGATTGGTCCAAATCATGCCTGTAATGCCTGATGTTTGTGAGCGCAGTGCTGCTTTGTGTAAGCGTTACCTATTTTTACAGCTCTGAAAGGGCACCTTTTGGACCAAATCAAAAAGACCAACAAGTGGGTGGGCAATATGCTAATGTTTCATGTTGACGTCAACATGAAACGGCTTGGGATTCGCTCGTTTCAATGATTCAGAGTCGACTCTTTCTTTTGATAATAACTTTATACACGGTGCACCGTGCATGCACTTTCAGATTTAAAACTTTGCAGGATGTTTTCATTCACTTAGAGCTGTGTTACACACTGCATGAAAGGTCATTTTCAAAAATCCATAATAGGGGCACTTTAACCAAAATTTTTCAAATGATGGATGTGTGACAAAGTTCCTACTTTTTTGGGAAATGGTTAAAAAGAATTTGTTTCTCCAACAATGCATCGTACTATGGTAGTGAAATATGTCATCATTCGGGGAAACGCACCACAGGTTTAAAGCTTCTAGCTTCAAAAAGACTCAAAAGGTCTAAAGTACCATAAAAGCCATACAATAGATTTCTAGAGTTTAACTTTAGGTTTTGGGTTTCATGTAATTACTTGTTAGTTACTTTTTGGCTACAAATGTGATGCCTCTCCTCATGTAAATTTACATTTTATGATGAGACACTTTGTGGTAATTCTGACTGGCCAACTCCTAATAACCATTTCATAAATTATTAAAGAAAATAATTGATGTAGTAACCCAGAAATTCAAAGTTGCAGCTTTGTAATGTTTATTTAGAAAAAACAAAAACAAAACCTAACTTAGGGGGGCGTTCACACAAAATGCGTTTTTCCATTCCAATGTGCTATTTTCCATTGTTTTTCTATGTAAATGCGCTAGCTGGACATGTATGACCTTTGCGCTCGCGTCTCACGCTTTTGCAGCATTTCGCACATAAGCACCGTGTTTTTGAGATGCCATGTCAAGTTAAAAAAAAATCTACTTTTACACGCAGTGCTGCCCATCAATGTAATTTCCAAAACAGTGGACCAATCAGAAGTCCCCGAAGGCGGGGCAAGCATTGCAAGCTTTTGTTTACAGTAGCAAGTTGGCATGGAAGCTGTTTTTTTGTGACAGCAACATAGCAGAGAAAGCACTGATAGTGGCTGTGTGCGCTAAAAAAAATTCAAGCGATTTCTTTCTTTAAAAAAGGAGCCTGATATTCTCTATCTATTCTGCTGTTTGGCTATTGTCTGTTATTTCTGTTATTACATCATGTCTCAAAAGCACGTCTCAAGACCCTTGCATTTTAAAACCATTCCTGAGCGTTGTGACTCGTGCTTTTTAGATGCAAAGACGTGTTTGTGTGTGAACGGCCCCTTAGGCTGGAGTGAAACAGGCCTTACATTCCTTGCTTGTTTTAACCACATGAAGCAGCACCCAAAATCACATACTTCCCTACTATATAGTAGACGAAAAACAGAATGTGAAAAGAGTAATATGTCCAAATTCACAGTATTCATAAAACATTAGTTGAAAAGTACCCGGATGACCTACTACTTGCGGCGAGATACTGAAGTGCACATCCAATGGACACATACTGTAACCTACCCAACTGATGCTGTTAGGTTACATGATGAATGTAGTACGTACATATTAAATTCATAATACACACATTCAGACTATACATAACATACCATTTTAAAGTAAGTAATTACTTAGTAAGAAGTAGTACTTACTCGGAGAGTATGTGATTTGGGACGCAGTCGTGGTGTGGGTGCCTCTTACTGGATTACCTCAAACCCAACATCCCTCATTCCAGACCCTCACAGAACCTGCAGAACTCCACAGAACGCCTGGCAGGTTTACACAGAGGTTCTACACACCTTCTGCATGTTTGATTACTTATTAAATAGTTTGAATAATTTGGTCATGTTTTCAGCTACTACAGAAGTGCATTACTCTCCTCCACAGATTGTCTCGTGTGAAAATGTGGGGGGGGGGGATGTCTGCAGGTTCTATTTGGGCCTATTTCTAACTTCAGACTGCTTTTGTCAGCCACCTTTTTTTCCATAAGAGTTCTTGTGAAATTGTCAGTCTAATCTGAAACATGTATGTGCCTTTACTAATTAAAAATCTACTTCAGAATCTCATTGTATAGAAAGTTAGCTTGTTTGTAAAATGAAGCTCTAATCAGAAGAAGAAAAAAAAAAAACTTAAGAAAATCCTTCACCCCAAAAATAAACAAAATTAAATCACCCAAATCTTCTATAAAGGATCATTTAGAACCATAAAGTTTTTTTTTTCTGCCAAAATTCATAAATCTGAAATGTCCAAATGATTTCCTTTCTTTGTTTGTAATTCTCATTAACTCTCCTTTTTGTTTGGTCTACATCTTTAAGAAAAAAAAAAAATCGTAATATTTTTAAATGTAAATGCTAACAGGCATAACACACTCCTGGATTTTCAACACAAACCCGTCACAACAGTCACAAAATAAATGCTTATTATCTGGTCTTTTCAGTTTTCCTGGATGGAGGAGGAAATCTATGACTATAATCATTGTATTTTGTATTTTGGAAAAATAAATCCTGCTGGCTGATGGGAAGGGTATTGGGACTGTTTAATGTATGTTTGCTGTCAGAGATGGACTGGCTGTATGGAGCTAAATTTGTATAATTACACAGTGAAGTGTTTTTAGTGGTTGTTCATCTATCTATTGTGATCAAACATGTGCTATGATAAACTGCACTTCCAGGTTGAGTCAGGTCAGAGGTCACAGGGCGGTTTAACATGGCTCCTCTACAGAAAGTCTTCCTCCATTTAGGAAAACATCTAACGTTTTGAGGGCAGCTATAACATACAACCACAAACATTCACTCAGATCAGACATTTAGTTTCTCTCCCCTGTCCCACGCTCCTTTGCGTCCTGAAGTGGACTCTGGTTTGATACGTGACTGCACTTTGATCGCGTTGTGGTTTGAAAGCCTCCTTGTGCTAAAAGTCCACCTGCTCTTGGGAAATGAACAAAGTTAAAATGTCAACTAATGAAGAGTCAAATGTAATTGCATGAAGAAGTGTCTGCTTCAGAGATGAAGTTACCTGTAATGAGATTCATTGTAATTCATTATTCAGTACTTGATTTAATGTACCTGCATGGAAGCAGCTGTTGCATCGCAGCGGGGAGGAATAGTTTCATATTGTGCAACTGCATTATTCAGAATGTTTTACATTATTCCCAATGATTTCTTGGGGGATTGGTTCTTGTTATTACCACTGTTAGATTCTTCTCTGAGGTATTATGTAAGTGATGAGGCTCTTTTGAATTGTCTTGTTCTCTTGGTTCAACTCTCCTTTTGTCTGGCAGAGATTTCTTGAGAATCCTGAAGCATGATTTCTGAAAGTGTAAACTGTTTAATTCAAATAAACGTGCTGCTAGTAATGAGTTGCAAGTTTATTGTATATATACGTTTATTTATATACTTTGAAAAATTTAGTGTAAACATTGGTATTAATATATAAACCTGTAAAAACAGAGCTAACATGAGCTCCTAGTAAGTTGAAGAGGGAATATACCACTTTGTTTTTAGTGTTGAAGCATGCAAAAAAAAAAAAAAAAAAAAAAAAAATATATATATATATATATATATACACTAAACAAACACTAAACAAAAGTGGTGAATGGATGAGCTTAGTCTTGCTTTGAATCAATGTTTGTAATGTTGAGATTGCTCTTGCAGCTGGTTGGTTTGGTTCACATCAATCTCTGGTGAAACTGAATGAGAAATGTATCGTGACAGTGAGGCTGCAGAGGTGGCGATGAAACTGCTCCTAGCGGCCCTGAAGCACTGCTCATTTTAGACGTCTCACTAACCTGACACACATAATTCAGGCCACGAAGAACAAATGAGTTCAGTTCATTAGTCAGGTGTGATCAGCTGTGTTACATGAGCAGTAAGAGTGGAAATGTGCTCAGGGGCTCCTAGGAGCAGCATTGTATTCAAATCCAGACAGATGAACTCAACAGTGACACCGTGTGGTGAGATGCATTTGTGCACATTACACAATGATTCGCACCCGGAGGATTTTTACAGAAACTAGATCTACATAGGAGTGTCTATAGATTAAAATAAGTGACTAAATATTTTTAAATTAAACATTAAATTTCAGATTTCCAGAAGTTTAAAGAACTGAATGTTCTTCAGGTAACAAACTCAGTTCTCCTAGTTCAGCAACAATGACATTATTCATAATTGTTAAAATGTCATACTTGTGTCTTTCATTAATTAAATGCATTGTTTAAATTAGAAAGTAGAAATATATTATGAATTGTTAGACATGATTACTACAGAGAAACATTTCATTGGCTTCTGATCATATTAATTATTAATTTATCACAATAGGTCTTTGGCACACATGCATAAAAACAAAGAAATATATACAAATATAAATATAAGCAGCACATATATAATGAAGGGAAATTTTATTTAATATCTCACACTAAAAGTCAGGTATGATAGGGTAGATTAAAACAATGTGGATTTACTTTTGCCTTATTTATTAGTTGGCAAAGCACAAAATGATAAAAGAGAGGTAAGAAGCCCCTCTTTATTAATACTTGTATATTTAAAGAACTTGAACTTTTCTGTTTTGCAAATCCTTTTTTTGATTGATCTTAGGAAATATTCTAATATTTTGAGATACTGTTTTTTTTTTTACTTTCATGAGCTGTGAGCTCTAATCATCAAAATTAAAACAAAAAACTTTTGAAATGTTTTACTTTACATGTAATGAATCTAGAATATATGAAAGTTTCACTTTTTGAAATGTTACAAAAAAAAGAACTTTTTCACGATATTCACATTTTTTGAGATGCACCTGTGCATGTATGCATGTATGTGTATGTATATACTGTATATATACACTGCCCTCCAAAAGTTTGGAAACACCCCTGGCAAAATGTGGACGATATCAGCATAAATCCTTATAATTTTTTGGTGCAAATACTGTACATTAAAGTAACTTGACATTATCATTGAAGACCAGCAATGATAATTTTCATTTTGATTATATAATAATGGCAATATATACATGTCAAAGTCAGACATGCCCCTTTGCCAGCTGTGATGCCTGGTTACTGGTTTAAACTTGGCCCAGGTTTTTAAAAGATCTTTGGGTCAGCACACCTTAATAGCTTCAACAATTGATTGCCAATTAAGTTTAGAATACAATGAACCAATTAGAACACAATTTAGGTCAGATAGTTTACAAATATTACATTTAAAATGTAAGTTTTTTCTATGTATAAACTGTTTATGTAATAAAATATGTTTCCATAGTTTGTGTTGTCCCTTATCAGTGCAAAATTATCACAAATTAAAAAGGATTCATGCCAATATTGTCCAAAACCCCATTTTCTAGGGCGTTTCCAAACTTTTGGAGGGCAGTGTGTGTGTGTGTGTGTGTGTATGTTTCTTCACACCTTATCGCTTAATACAATAAACTATACCAGCAATAATTTAAAAAGCAGTATGCAAAACATTAAATAAATACACTTGTAGTATGCTACATTTTTGTCATCTCAAAAATAAAAATTTTGCATTTTTAATAATTTTGTGCAGAACCATATCAACTGTTTGACAGCAAACAATGAGTCAAGAAAAATATGTTTAAAGCCTGATACATTACTCTCCCTTGAAATGAAAGATCAGGTTGAGTGAACTGTGTTGGGACAGAGTTTTCTAGGCAGTGCAGTTTGGATGTATACAACATATTTTGGCAAACTATGGAGCATCAGGAAGAGGAAGTGTGCTTTACAGGCAAGATCTCTGATTGGACAGACATATGACATTAGCAATAATGACAGAGGACACAAGTTCTAAAATGTTCCGACATGTTCTGTTAATTTATTGCACAAACAGCTTTGACAAAATGTACTCTGATATTAAACACATAACCAGGAAATCTAAGGAAAGACAAGGGAGCTTTCATAATATTCAAATTGAAATCTGCTAATACGGCATTTGATGATGAAACCATTCAGGAATCATTCCGAGGTTCAACAAAACCTCGTCTGATCCTTCATTTTGCGTTTCAGCAACACAAACGAAGTTCAGATGGATTCATAACACATACAAAAGCTCCTCTGACACTTCGTAAATGGTAGTGTCATTTGGGAAAGCAGTGAAAAGCTCTGCTGAACATCACAGCCCTGTTTGACAGGCTCAAGGAGAGGCGTCTCTCAGCAGTGGGCAGGACGTCTGAAAATAAAGACCCTGCAAGGCTATCAGATTATTTGTTTAGGCTTCAATGTTTTACAAAAGTGCCACTGTAGTAAATTGTGAAGTCTAAGCCCTGTTAACCTGGATCCACACTGTTAAAGACACTAAATGAATCAGTTACGGTTGTGTCTCTTTCTCCAAACAGCAGCAGGGTTTAAGGTCTGCACAGCTTAGTAGCCAACAGGAATAGTTCACTTAAAAATAAAACCGTCATCATTAGGTCCAAACTCAAGGTCATGCTGTTCCAAAATCGGTCTTCTGCGTAACACAAACATTGCACAGAAGGTTCATGCTGATTTTTTCAGCATATTGAAAGTGAATAAAAAAGCACCATGAAGTATCAGCAGTAACTCTCAAAACTTATTTGCACATATTCAAATAATGTGTTAATGTGCACCAGGTTTGATATCAATGGCAGTGGTCATGTGTCTCATTACTGATCATAATGAAGCAAGATTTAATGTACAGAAATGCGAAGATTTAAGAGATTTTAGTAAATAACGATTTCAAATGCAGCCCATAAAGACTTCAGAAGACTTGGAATATGACACTTTAATTGTGTGGACTACGTTTCATCCCTTTCCATACTGTTTCCAATGTCTGGAAAAGAGCAGCATGAACATTCTTCCAAACATCTCCTTTTGTGTTCTACAGTAGAAAGTCATTCGGTTTGAAACAACATGAGGGTGAGTAAATAATGAGAGAATTTTCTGTTTTAAGTGAACTATTTCTTTGAAAGCAAGCATCTCCTACACACACACAAGCCAAACCACTTGTTTGACTCTCAGAGATGCGAATCAACAACAGATGAAATGAGGAATTCTGCTTGAATGCATACAAATCAAAATTATGTAACAGTCACATAAAATGTTTTAGATCCCAGTTCAGATCATCTCTGGCTTTTTGCATACATAGTGTTAAAAAAATACAATTTATCGTGATGGATCTTCAGTGAACGTACTCTCCAAACCATGTAATCATGTTTATATACAGGATGTACAGATATGTGTGTGGCTGAAGCAGTCTTTGGTAGAAACACAAGGAGAGATTTGATGCAGATCATTCAGATGATCAACCAAACCAGATCCACACAGTCCAAAACCTCTATCAGCCAGCTGTGCTTGAAGACACAACGTCTCTGTTTAACCCCACAGTTACGAGGGGGAGATTTCAACAGATCTTGTTCAACACACAAACTGCACCTCTTAATAGGGTGAATCTCACAAAAATGTCCAGGTCACATTTCATCTCCATAAGAGAGAGAAAAATGTAAAGCATTTACAATAAGGTCACATAGACTAGTAAATGCTTTTTTTTCCCCTTTTTTTTAATTACTGCATTTATAATTCTTTTTTTGTGTGTGTGTGTGTGTGTGTGTGTGTGTGTGTGTGTAAATTTAACAATAAAATTAACATCAATCAAGATTAAAACATTTATTAAATAATATTTTTTGTGTGTATATATATATATATATATATATATAATTAATAAATTTATATTCCCCCATTTTCATTTTTGTAGTACAAATAATTATTTGTAATTAAATTATTTTGATTACTGTAAGATTTTTTTTCATATTACCATAGTGAGATCTAACGGGAAATTGTGCATCTTCTTTTTAAACCTGAAAAAAAAAAAAAAAACCTTAATGGTCCAAAAAGAATCGGCTATTGTTTTTGTATTTGTTTTCCCTTTTGATTCTGGAGTGAAATACAAATAGGACTTTTTTTTCATGAGATTGACCCAAAAATGATATTACACCTAGTTTGACAGATGAATATAAAAGGCAAAAGTACAGTAAGCAAGAGAGGATAAAAGAGACAGTAAACATTTAGCCACTCAGAAAGAGGAGTGTAAGACAGACAGACAGACAGACAGAAGGCACTCTGCTTTAAAAAGCAGAATTCAGTCACTGCTAATGTACGAAACACAATAGTAGTGCCAGACACAGAAGTATCCAGACGTTACAGTATCAAAAACCTGTTCAATCAGAAGAGCAATGGGAAGACCGGCAAGAACTGAAGTCACGTGATCGTGAGGAGGCAGGATGTTACGGACGCTTGAGTCCTGCCACCTCACTACAGATGAGGTCAAAGGTGACAATAACGCAAGAGGATGGTGTTAATGGGAAACAGAAGAACGGTTTATCGAATTACTGTGCGCCCACACCAAGAAACACAGGAATATGAAGTTTAAATCAAATATGACAAGAAGATAATAGAAAACGCATGAATACAGTGTGTGTTAGTGCATTACAACAGGTTTCTGTTGCCAAAAATGTTCTGAGGGTCCACATACTCCTTCACCGACTTGAGCATGCCGAGCCCCACGCCGGACACGCTCTCTTTCATCCATTCCTTCCGCAGTTTTCCCACTGTGAGAGAGAGAGAGAGAGAGGGGTTGAGCAGACGTGTGCGAGCGGCTGTAAGCGCTGGATGATGGATGTTGTGGGGTGGGTGGCACTGCTGAAACGCTGAGATGTTTTGCATGATGTGATTTATGGAGAGCAGCAGACTATCAAACTCATTATGCTGCCTGCGCTCCCAGCGGAGAGAGAGAAACTCTTCCTCTGTCTGTCTGTCTGCTTCTCTCGTGTTCAGACTAAATACCACCCAACATACATCAACATCGACTAAATTATCACACCACTTCAACAACAACAAAAATCATTAACACATAAATTAACACCAAACAATGTACCAAAACTACTTGTAAGCACAATTCAAAAAACGATATGACACTCAATCATAAAATGAAGGAATAAAATGAAGTGTGGGTAGATGCCAGGGTGTTGCTGTTTTGTGTTGAGCTAATCTAAATGTTTTTAGCATTGCTAGGGTGTGTAAAGTCAGAAAAGCCCACTCTATTGATTACCAATATTAAAACCTATAAGCCGATGATTAATTTCATGTTATGGCCAATAAATGGCTGTAATAAAAATAAAAAAAACACTCAAAACTAAAACGGTTTTAAATGCTTCGAGTGAATTTAGGCATCACAATATTATATTTTAGTTTGAAAATGAATATTAATTCCAAGATTTGCTAAAGATTACATCGAACAGTGTTATTAAATTGTTTTTAAAGACTATTAAATCATTATTATTAAATTATCATTAAATCATTATTACAATTGTTGTTGTTATTATTAAATAATTATTATATCATTATTGTGAACTTTTAAGTGTTAGATGAAGGAAAAAGTCATCTAAATGCAAAAATAGGGAAAATGAACATGAACAATAAGGTTATTGTTCATGTTCATTTTCCCTATTTTTGCATTTAAATGTCTTATCAGTATTGAGATTCACACCTGGAATTATACTAATGGATAATAAAAATAAAAATAATTTCCTACAAGAATATACTATACTATACTATAATATTTCTCCCACATCTTTCAAAAAAATGACATGTCTTTTTTGTTTGGTTTGGTTAATATAATACCACACAACACATTGTTTGCAAGAGCAATTAAATCATTAATTATTAAATCACTATAATTAAACCATTATTGATATTGCTGGTGTTGTTACATCATTATTATATACTTATTGTTGTTGTTTTAAAATATGAACTTTGTGTGTTAGATGAAGGAAAATGTACTCTAACTGCAAAAACAGGGGAAATGAGCATGATCAATAATTCAATACCAACCAATGTCCAAAAAAAGATCATGTAATTATATAATCTAATACTGTTTGTGATAGCAGCAGTTTTGGGAACCTTGATGTCCCCTTCTCCTCTCTCTCTCTGTGTGTCACACGCTTAATATGATTGATAAGCGAGCAGACGGCATTTCGTCATAATACGTTACTGTTTGAGAAGGGGGCGGGGTTTAGGGCAAGGGCAGCTCACTATTGGCGACACCCCAACCCAGGACATATGCAAATCGGTCTTGTGGCGACAGAGCCAGTCACCTCACACGAAAGAACAGACGCCGGCCCACCGAACGCACAGCAAGCCAATCAGGAGGGGCGCACATCGGCCCCTCCTCAAACCCCCAGTGGTGTATTTGTGTCTCTGCTGGGCGACAGACAGAAACAGAAGGAGGCATGACTGCATCATTGCCTCCATCACGGAGATAATTTACACATCTATCATCTCGCCATCAGCCCATATTCCCGCGCTCTCTTTCCATCACTATACTGTCACTATTCATCTCTCATAACCACTTTCACACAGCTGAGACATGCAAAAAACTCAAGCCAGAGACAAAAGCATAGGTGTGTGTCCAATAACGGCTGAATGAAGCGGAAGCTGTCTGAGTGTGTTTGAGGCTGATGCACTCGTTTGCCCTATAACCCCTGCTCTTCACCTGCACAAACACGCGCATGCTGTTCGTACTCCTACGCTGTCCTCAGGCATGCGTTTACACACGCTGTGCTCTGAGACTCTGCTATCAGCTCAGAAGAAAGCTTTAGGCATGTCTGCATGGTGCCAAACAAACAAACAAACCTGAAAAACAAAACTCCTGCTGCGAAGTCCAACAAGAATTCATCTGATCCGGGTCACGGCACCAAAAAATAAAACTTTGTACTTTGTCACATTAGTCTAAAAACCTATACTACTAGGAATGTTGGGCGGCAGAGGTGATTGTTGTTCTTGTGAGCACTGGAATGTTTTATTCATTTTAGTGAATCAGTTCATTTGGACCAGGGGTGCCCAATCCTGCTAGGACTGTCCTGCAAAGTTCAGCTCCAACTCTAATCAAACACACCTGCCTTTAATTTAATGATCCTGAAGACCTTAATTAGTTGCTTCAGGTGTGTTTGATTAGAGTTGGAGCTGAACTTTGCAGGACAGTCGATTGCCAGGAGCAGGATTGGGCACCCCTGATTTGAACAGTTCATTTCACAACTCACAAATGATTCACTGATTCGAATAATTTTTGGATTTTTTTTAGATGACTTTCATAATATAGGAAGCCCTAATTTTTGTAGTGAAATACATGTTTAGTTAGTTCTGTTTGATAGTGTTTTGAATTGATTTGAATCATTACTTTCAAAATGTTCTCGGAGGCCCTTTTTTGTTATTCATTTTTTAATAGTTTTGTTTGCTAGGTTCTTTGTATAATTTCAATGAATGCACAAATGACTCACTGATTTTGAGAGACATCACTTTCATAATATAGGAAGCCATATTTTTTGTAGTGAAATAAATGTTTAGTTAGTTCTGTTTGATAGTGTTGCTAGGTTTGTTTAGACAGTTCAATTCAATGAACCACTTACACAAATGATTCACTGATTTGAATCATTACTTTCACAATGTTCTCAGAAGCCCTTTTTTGTAATTATTTTTTTTATTAGTTTTGTTTGGTTGTTTAATTTCAATGAACACACAAATGACAGATTTTTTGAGACCGTTTTTGTAGTGAAATAAATGTTCAGTAAGTTCTGTTTGATAGGGTTTCTAGGTTTTTTAATGAACTTTTTAATTACACTAATGATTCTGTTCTCTTTGCTAAGGTTGCTAGGTTTGTTTGGACATTTCAATTCAATAAACCACTTACACAAATGATTCACTGATTTGAATCATTACTTTCAAAATGTTCTCGAAAGCCCTTCTTTTTTGTAGTGAATTTTTCTTTTTCTTTTTTAGTTTGCAAGGTTTGTTTTGTTGGTTAATTTCAATGAACACACAAATGACTCACTGACTCACACACATAAAAAACAAACATGATACATTTGATTATTACTTCCAAAATATTATAGGAAGCTATGGAAGCCTATGGAAGCCCGTTCCCGCCACCTTAAGAAAAAATATAATTCTGTAAGTCATAATAATGAGATACTTTCTCGTAATAATGACTTAGTTTCTCATAATAATGACTTAGTTTCTCATAATAATGACTTAGTTTCTCATAATAATGACTTATTTTCTCATAATAATGACTTAGTTTCTCATAATAATGACTTATTTTCTCATAATAATGAGAAACTTTCTCATAATAATGACTTAGTTTCTCATAATAATGAGAAACTTTCTCATAATAATGACTTAGTTTCTCATAATAATGAGAAACTTTCTCATAATAATGACTTAATTTCTCATAATAATGAGAAACTTTCTCATAATAATGACTTATTTTCTCGTAATAATGACTTACAACTTAAAAAAAAAAAAAAAAAAAAAAAAAAAAATGACTTCCTCTACGCATGCGCAATGCATGAGTGACGGCACGCTAGCGACATCTGCTGGTCAAAGCCCTGCAGGAACACCGCAAACATTGCTTGTTCTGTAATCTATAACTGTATAATCTATCTTTAAATGACGATTTCAGATAAATTATCTGCATGTAGTCTTTTGATAATTTGTAGCACGTACCAGCAAGCTACTCTGCCAGATAGTTATGGCTTCAAACATTCCAGACTAACATTTCAGTTAAGAAATACAGGCATTTTATGAAGAAATGAAAGGCATTACGCATATAAACTTAATTTATAGATGTCTATTTCATTGATCTATTAGTTTTTATTAGCTGTCCCTTTCATGCATCACATGCTTCGTACAGTAAGCCATCTCATTTCAAAAGCACAAAGCATCGTTGATCGTTACCACGGCAACCGCTTGGTCTTCAGCATCCCACACCGCTTCTTGCAGGACAAACGCTTAACGTGACAAATGCTTAACGTGGCTTGAAGTACACAGAGACAGATTGAACCAAATTCAGTACACAACTTAATGACATGCATACTGTAGGTGGACCCAAAATATGAATGCAACGCAAAACATCAACGCTTATGCAGCATTTTCTATAACGCTTTTCTAAAGGAAAACGCTTAACATGCAAGTTTGGGTGTTGTGTTCAAATTCTGGGTTCTTATGCTTGCCTGTATGAATGATCAATAGTACTGTATCCTGAATTAGTCATTGTACTTTAGTTAAGCCACATTAAGCATTTTTCACGTTCACATGTCCTGCAAGAAGCGGTGTGGGATGCTGAAGACCAAGCGGTTGCCGTGGTAACGATCAACTAGGCTTTGTGCTAGCGAGATGAGATTGGGCTACTGTATAAACACTGTGGGCTTATGCATGTGATGCATGAAAGTGACAGCTAATAAAAACTAACAAATCATCGAAATGAACATCTATTCGTTAAGTTTATATGTGTAATGGCTTTCATTTCTTCATAAAATGCCTGTATTTCTTAACTGAAATGTTAGTCTGGAATGTTTGAAGCCATAACTATCTGGCAGAGCAGCTTGCTGGTACGTGCTACAAATTAACAAAAGACTACATGCAGATAATTTATCTGAAATCGTCATTTAAAGATAGATTATACAGTTATAGATTACAGAACAAGCAATGTTTGCGGTGTTCCTGCATGGCTTTGACCAGCAGATGTCGCTAGCGTGCCGTCACTCATGCATTGCGCATGCGTAGAGGAAGTCATTTTTTTTTTTTTTTTTTTTTTTTTTCCTTAGGAGTAAGTCATTATTACGAGAAAGTTTCTCATTATTATGAGAAAATAAGTCATTATTATGACTTAGTTTCTCATTATTATGACTTAGTTTCTCATTATTATGACTTAGTTTCTCATTATTACGACTTAGTTTCTCATTATTTATGACTTAGTTTCTCATAATTATGACTAGTTTCTCATTATTATGACTTAGTTTCTCATAATTATGACTAGTTTCTCATATTATGACTTAGTTTCTCATATTATTATTTCTCATTATTACGACTTAGTTTCTCATTATTATGACTTAGTTTCTCATTATTATGACTTATTTCTCTTAGTTTCTCATTATTATTATGACTTAGTTTCTCATTATTATGACTTAGTTTCTCATTATTATGACTTAGTTTCTCATTATTACTTACTTAGACTTAGTTTCTCATTATTATGACTCATTAATTATGACTTAGTTTCTCATTATTATGACTTAGTTTCTCATTATTATGACTTAGTTTCTCATTATTATGACTTAGTTTCTCATTATTATGACTTAGTTTCTCATTATTATTTCTCATAATTACGACTTAGTTTCTCATTATATTATGACTTAGTTTCTCATTATTATGACTTAGTTTCTCATAATGACTTAGTTTCTCATTATTATGACTTAGTTTCTCATTATTATGACTTAGTTTCTCATTATTATGATTATTATGACTTAGTTTCTCATTATTACTTAGTTTCTCATTATTATGACTTAGTTTCTCATTATTATACGACTTAGTTTCTCATTATTACTTAGTTTCTCATTATTACTTAGTTTCTCATTATTACGACTTAGTTTCTCATTATTATGACTTAGTTTCTCATTATTATGACTTAGTTTCTCATTATACGACTTAGTTTCTCATTATTACGACTTAGTTTCTCATTATTACGTTTCTCACTTAGTTTCTCATTATTACGACTTAGTTTCTCATTATTATGACTTAGTTTCTCATTATTATGACTTAGTTTCTCATTATTACGACTTAGTTTCTCATTATTACGACTTAGTTTCTCATTATTACGACTTAGTTTCTCATTATTATGACTTAGTTTCTCATTATTACGACTTAGTTTCTCATTATTACTTAGTTTCTCATTATTACTTAGTTTCTCATTATTACGACTTAGTTTCTCATTATTACGACTTAGTTTCTCTCTTAGTTTCTCATTATTATGACGTTTCTCACTTAGTTTCTCATTATTATGACGTTTCTCACTTAGTTTCTCATTATTACGACTTAGTTTCTCATTATTACGACTTAGTTTCTCATTATTATGACTTTTTTCTCATTATTTATGACTTAGTTTCTCATTATTACGACTGTTTCTCACGACTTAGTTTCTCATTAACGACTAGTTTCTCATTATTACGACTTAGTTTCTCATAATAATGACTTAGTTTCTCATTAATACTTATTTCTCATATTATGAGACTTAATTGACTTAGTCTCATAATAATGACTTATTTTCTCGTAATAATGACTTAGTTTCTCATAATAATGACTTACTTCTAAGAAAAAAAAAAAAAAAATGACTTCCTCTACGCATGCGCAATGCAAGAGTGACGGCACGCTAGCGACATCTGCTGGTCAAAGCCCTGCAGGAACACCGCAAACATTGCTTGTTCTGTAATCTATAACTGTATAATCTATCTTTAAATGACGATTTCAGATAAATTATCTGCGTGTAGTCTTTTGTTAATTTGTAGCACGTACCAGCAAGCTGCTCTGCCAGATAGTTATGGCTTCAAACATTCCAGACTAACATTTCAGTTAAGAAATACAGGCATTTTATGAAGAAATGAAAGCCATTACACATATAAACTTAACGAATAGATGTTCATTTCGATGATTTGTTAGTTTTTATTAGCTGTCACTTTCATGCATCACATGCATAAGCCCACAGTGTTTATACAGTAGCCCAATCTCATCTCGCTAGCACAAAGCCTAGTTGATCGTTACCACGGCAACCGCTTGGTCTTCAGCATCCCACACCGCTTCTTGCAGGACATGTGAACGTGAAAAATGCTTAATGTGGCTTAACTAAAGTACAATGACTAATTCAGGATACAGTACTATTGATCATTCATACAGGCAAGCATAAGAACCCAGAATTTGAACACAACACCCAAACTTGCATGTTAAGCGTTTTCCTTTAGAAAACCGTTATAGAAAATGCTGCATAAGCGTTGATGTTTTGCGTTGCATTCATATTTTGGGTCCACCTACAGTATGCATGTTATTAAGTTGTGTACTGAATTTGGTTCAATCTGTCTCTGTGTACTTCAAGCCACGTTAAGCATTTGTCACGTTAAGCGTTTGTCCTGCAAGAAGCGGTGTGGGATGCTGAAGACCAAGCGGTTGCCGTGGTAACGATCAACGATGCTTTGTGCTTTTGAAATGAGATGGCTTACTGTACGAAGCATGTGATGCATGAAAGGGACAGCTAATAAAACTAATAGATCAATGAAATAGACATCTATAAATTAAGTTTATATGCGTAATGCCTTTCATTTCTTCATAAAATGCCTGTATTTCTTAACTGAAATGTTAGTCTGGAATGTTTGAAGCCATAACTATCTGGCAGAGCAGCTTGCTGGTACGTGCTACAAATTAACAAAAGACTACATGCAGATAATTTATCTGAAATCGTCATTTAAAGATAGATTATACAGTTATAGATTACAGAACAAGCAATGTTTGCCGTGTTCCTGCAGGGCTTTGACCAGCAGATGTCGCTAGCGTGCCGTCACTCATGCATTGCGCATGCGTAGAGGAAGTCATTTTTTTTTTTTTTTTTTTTTTTTTTTTTTAAGTTGTAAGTCATTATTACGAGAAAATAAGTCATTATTATGAGAAAGTTTCTCATTATTATGAGAAATTAAGTCATTATTATGAGAAAGTTTCTCATTATTATGAGAAATTAAGTCATTATTATGAGAAAGTTTCTCATTATTATGAGAAACTAAGTCATTATTATGAGAAAGTTTCTCATTATTATGAGAAACTAAGTCATTATTATGAGAAACTAAGTCATTATTATGAGAAACTAAGTCATTATTATGAGAAAGTTTCTCAATATAACGAGATACTAAGTCATTATTATGAGAAATTAAGTCATTATTATGAGAAAGTTTCTCATTATTATGAGAAATTAAGTCATTATTATGAGAAAGTTTCTCATTATAATGAGAAACTAAGTCATTATTATGAGAAACTAAGTCATTATTATGAGAAACTAAGTCATTACTATGAGAAAATAAGTCATTATTATGAGAAACTAAGTCATTATTACGAGAAAGTTTCTCAATATAACGAGATACTAAGTCATTATTATGAGAAACTAAGTCATTATTATGAGAAACTAAGTCATTATTATGAGAAAGTAAGTCATTATTATGAGAAACTAAGTCATTATTATGAGAAACTAAGTCATTATTATGAGAAAGTTTCTCATTATTATGAGAAATTAAGTCATTATTATGAGAAAGTTTCTCAATATTATGAGAAATTAAGTCATTATTATGAGAAAGTTTCTCATTATTATGAGAAATTAAGTCATTATTATGAGAAAGTTTCTCATTATTATGAGAAACTAAGTCATTATTATGAGAAACTAAGTCATTATTATGAGAAACTAAGTCATTATTATGAGATACTAAGTCATTATTATGAGAAACTAAGTCATTATTATGAGAAACTAAGTCATTATTATGAGAAACTAAGTCATTATTATGAGAAACTAAGTCATTATTATGAGAAAGTATCTCATTATTATGAGAAAGTAAGTCATTATTATGAGAAAGTAAGTCATTATTATGAGAAACTAAGTCATTATTATGAGAAACTAAGTCATTATTATGAGAAACTAAGTCATTATTATGAGAAAGTATCTCATTATTATGACTTACAGAATTATATTTTTTCTTAAGGTGGCGGGAACGGGCTTCCATAGGAAGCCCTACTTTTTGTAGTGAAATAAATGTTTAGTAAGTTCAGTTTGATAAGATTGCTAGGTTTGTAAGGAAAGTTCATTTCATTGAACTGCTTAAAGCTTAATGATTCAGTGATTCATTTGAGTCATTACTTTTAAAATTGCATTCTGGCACTCTACGGCTGCCACCGTATCATCCAGGTGAATGCTGCACACTGGTGGTAGATGAGGAGATCCCCCCACACAATGCAAAGCACTTTGAGTGCCTAGAAAAGCGCTATATAAATGTAACAAATTATTATTATTATTATTATATAGTTTTCTAGGGTTGCTATGTTTGTTTGGACAGTTCAATTCAATGAATTGTTTTATAAATGATTCACTGATTCATTTGAGTCATTACTTTTAAAATGTTCTCAAAATCTTTTCATTTTTGTAGTGAAATAAATGCTTAGTTAGTTCTGTTTGTTAGGGGCAGGTTTTCTAACTTAATCCATAGTGTTAAGTATCAATGTCAGCCACCTCCCAAAGTTATACAGTCAGATGACTGATAAATGCTTTGCAAATTGGTTTGACCAAATCATTAAAAAGGAGGCAGTTTAAAAAAAAAAAAAAAAATCATTAACGAATCAGAAATCGTTACTTCTGGTAATTTCTTTCCATTCTCCATCTTGCTCTCCCTAAAGGCTGTTTGCATGGCCTCTCTTTAACCCTTTATCTTTAACAGAGCAGCAAATCTATTTTAACTGTTTATCTGTTTAATGACGTCCTTTTAAAGTGGAAAGGGCATCTTTTTGTTAGTTTAGTTTGCTTAGATGTGTGTACACGTGGCCAGCGTGTAACAACGAAACCGTGTGCGCTTGTGTTTAAAGCGAGTTGAGGTCTGTCAAATGTGCTTGGTTGCATTCGCAGCTCTGACCCGCGGTAAACACAGGTTAGTAAACTGTGCCTTTCTCTCCTGCGCCCTCCCACCTCGCAAGCCCAGACTACATCTGTTTTTCCAGATACAAGCACACACACTTCATTTGTCATGCTGTGATTGTGTGTAGACAAAAGGGCCTGTCGGCAGGCAGATAGTACCGCAGTACCGCTATTAATCACAATTACAGAGCACTCCCCCACCACACACACACACACACAAACACACCATCAGCATGGCTTTCTTTCTTTCTTTTAGATCGCAATCAGGAAAGTTTATAAATATCAGCTTACCATTTCCTCTCATTTTAAAGGTATAGCTCACTCAAAAATGTAAAATCACCTGCACATCATTTATAAATTACAATTTTTCTTTCTTCTGTGGAATATAAATGATCAATTTAGAATCTGATCTTTTCAGTGAATAGATCTGAATAATTCTTTCACAAATCTGATTGATCCAGTTCACAAGTTCGATTCGGTTGCAGCACGTGACAGCTCACTGGAGGAGAGGATTGTTAGGTAATAATCTTACATTTCTCACACAAATAATTGTTGAAACATTTTTGGAACTTAATGTCCTTTTGAAGCATGAAACTCTCATTTTTTCAGTTATTATTCTTCAGAATTTTGTTTTGTGTTCCACAGAAGAAAGAAGTCATTCAGGTTTTTGGAACAACATAATGGTCAAGAAACAACGAAAGACCTGTAATCTTTGAGTGAACTCTGCCTTCAACAGTCCAGAATATAGCACTCGACCTCATGTAGGCTACAGTGTGTGTGTGTGTGTGTGGCTGTGATTAATGAGTGTGGTGATGTTTAGCTAGCAGCAGGCGAATGTTAATGTTGATAAGTCATGTGTTTCAGACCCAATAAACCAGGACAAACCACTGACCCAAACTCTGCAATTCTCTAAAAAAGCTGAACTGTTGAGTCTAGACACAGACTACTGTATATATCGTGTCCGGTAGAGATCAGAGGGAATATATTAATTTATTTCAGATGACGTGTGGTGAAATTCACCTCCGTGGTGGTGAGAAAGACTTCCTCCGTTGGCAAGAATCTCCTCCCGGGCTGCATGCTACATAGAAGCAAAAAAAATAACAAATTGTCAATATCTACTAGGGTTGGGAATCGAAAATCAATTCCAATTTCAATTCCTGTGTGTGCATCATTTAAAAATGTATTTGTCTTTGAATCATTCATTCAACAGATTCATTCAAAAACAGTGATTCATCCAGTAATGAAACAAGTAAATCTCGAGTCAGTCATCGAATCATTCCATTCATAAATTCCATGAGATTTTGTTTAGTTGTCTAATGCTTTTTCTTCAGAATTGTGAGAGAACTACAACCTCCGTTTAAAGAAAAAAAAAGTCTCAATTTATCCAGGATTGTGCAGCTCTATTTGCACACAAACAGCTCTTAATCGAGTCCAAGAATCGAAATCTAATATCTACTTATTTTGAGCCAAAAACAGAACCATTTCTTGGTTTTTAATTCAACAGCAGTCCACTAAACCTACAGTTGAAACAGCACATTGTGATGGCTTTAAAATCGAGAATACTGGAATACTGTGCTTGTTTAAAGAGTGATGGCTAATCTTATCTTTTTTACTGTACGTACCTCCACTTGTTCATAGGCGTGAACTGGATCACTCAGACCCCGGTAATTAAAGGCAAAATAGAAATACACACAAGCACCTGCATCATACGTCTGTGTAACTCTAGAAAGAGGAAAACAAAGATTTAAAAAAGTCAAGTTACAATGCTTTCAAGTTCTTCTGGGAAGTTTCTACTTAAAGATGCACTCAGCAACTTTTTCCTATATTGACACCTAGTGGTGTGGATGTAGCATCATGCAACAATATTATTTTGCAGTTCAGTTAGATGCAGAAATATGCTATTAGCAGTCAGCCATGATTCTTTTTTAAATATATCAGTAACACTTTACAATAAGGTAAAAACAACAAGCTACGCAATATCACGTTCATAATCGCAGATGAACTGCCTTAGATTATGAACGTGATATTGCGTAGCTTGTCAGTTATCTACAGCTCTGTGTATTAAATGCCGCTTCAACTGAAAGCACGTGATGGAGATTTACTACTAATCACATACCCGGCTTTACTGATGAGATGCACATGATAATCACATGCGATTTATCATGCAGCCCTAATTGAAATCAAACTAGAAATCACATTTTGCTAAATTTCTCTTAGTTTTCTAGTTTTATGTTAGTATACACACTTCTAACCACTGATCTGCGATAGGATCAGTAGAGTTCGATGTTTCTATAATTAGTTATCTTAATGTTCTTCCTGCTAAATAAGATTTACAGCTTCTGTGGGATCTTTTTGCCCCCAGAAAGACTCAAAAAGAAAGGGAGGAACATTGACATGCTTTCTATCCAGGGCCTGCCTTTGTGACCCTTGACTTTGAGACAGTGAAAGTTTAAGGGCCGTGAGTTTGTGTTATCTGGTTTTGCAGAGGTTAAATGACCACATCAATCATGTCACACACAGCTGGATAGAGAAAGACAGGAAATGAATGACTGAAAAATGCACTTCAGCCCAAATCTCCCTCTCTTTCTGTGTGTGTGACGGTAAAGGTGAGGTCAGATTGAACACAGAGTTCATTAATCAATATATCAAATTGCATCAAACTAGATTTTTACAATTCCCCAAAGTTGCCACCAACATTGCTAGGGTCTTGAGGGTAATTTATTAAGCATAATACTATATTGTTAATATTCCAGATGATTGCTAGGTGCTTACTTATGGACGGCAAATCAAAGGTCAAAGAGATAGACTTGTGTGTGTGTGTGTGTGTGTGTGTGTACCTGCATGTGGAGAGTGGAGCGAACTGTACTCCTCTCTCCTTACACTCTCTTACAATCCTCTCCTTCACATTCCTGCACAAGTCCAAAACCCTGAAAGAGAGACAAAAACGATAAATACTGAATGATGTGTGAAGACTAGACAGAAGTGGCCAAAAATTAACCTACCTATTCACTCCTTACTATTATTTGAAAAGTACTCTCTCAAGTACTATGTAAATACATATGCATATTTTCTATACAGCTGTATATAGAGTAAATAATGCACAAATCTGTACATAAATCTTCTATTCCAGATTCATACACCTTATTGTTTATTGTTAAGTCTTATTTAAATGTTTCTGTTCTCATGACAGATATGTATGTATATATGTATGCATGCATGTACCAAGAGCTTCTTAAAAAACACAAATTCCTCGTGTGTTTGCGCACACTTGGCGAATAAAGCTGATTCTGATTCTGAAAATGTTAAAAATAGTGAAATTGCTAAAGTTATTAAGACTATTAAATAGCTAACTAAATAAATAGCACACAAAAAAAACAGTACAACAGCACAAAACAAAAGAAAACAAAAGTCTTGGGATGCTTTAAGTTGTAAAGACTTCACATGTATGTTGCACGCTTTAAGTTTAACACTGCTTTAAGTTCACAATCTGTACAGGTTCACATGAAGTCTGAAATTTTGTGTCTTTGTGGGAGGTCAAGGTTTTTCTTTTGACTTTGCATCTTTCAAAGCTTCCCACCTCCACTAAACCATTCAGACAGAGACAACAAAAGCATCCAAGAGAGTGTGGGCAGCAGTGGGCGACAAACGGAAAGTGCACAGCATCGCACTGTCTGAGTATTTACCTGTCCCAAGGCACAGACGTCTCAAACGACTCTCCGATCACATAGTAGTCCATTCCCAAATCCTGCACACGTACACATGTTACATTAATGGACAGACCTTTACTCCGTATTAGGGGATTTTAGTTTCTTAATTGTTCACATTGAGAATAAATAATGTGTAAGCTAAAAGTATGTACAAATACACAACCCAAAAAATACAATTAAAAACAGTAATATTGTTAATTACTATTGCAATTTAAAACAGCGGTTTTCTATGTAAATATATATTGTAAAATTGTATTTATTCCTGTGATTTCAAAACTGTATTTTCAGCAGCATTACTGTAGTCTTCAGTGTCACATGATCCTTCAGAAATCAGTCTAATATGCTGATTTGCTGCTCAAAAAATATTTCTGATTATAATCAATGTTATCAATGCTTAACTTTTTTTTCAGTTTTTTTTGTTGTTTTTGTTTTGGATTAATATAAAGTTCAGAAGAGCAGCATTTATTTAAAACAGAAATCATTTGTAACATTATAAATGTCATTACTGTCACTTTTGATTAAGTTTAATGTGTTCTTGCTAAATAAAGTGTTAATTTCTTTCTTAAAAAAAAAAAAAAAACCTTACTGAAACCATTCCATGAAAACGCACACATTTAAAAATCAGTTTTATAAAGGTGCATTTTTGAGTATGTTGAAGTCTGGTGTAATTAAGCAGAGTAAATCAATGTAACTAGCTTCATAACACACCCGCAGATACGCGATGACAAACGTCAGCATGTAACCCCTCTGACCGTTATCCTCTCCTGCTGCCAGACCCCTAAAATACACACACACACACACACGAGTACAGGTCACTGGGAAGTGAAGGAGAAAATATACATTATCAGCACAGTCAATGTTGCAAAAGAGAAATCATGAGGTGTTTGTGGTCCGGTGAACATTTCCTGCATGCACACACACACACACACACACACACACACACAGAAGCACTGGATCAATAAGGTCAGCTGTGGGATTCCCCTTCTATCCATCACAATCAGCTTCTAATTAAATATTCTCAAAATCAACACAAGCTTTAACACAGAAATCATTCAATCTGTTCACTCTTCTCCTCACACACCCATCACTGCCACAGAAAGAGTCGTGATGAATGAGGGAGGATGAAAAGAGAGACAAACACTCGTGCTTCTGAATACAATCAGAGAGATCAGTTAAGGTCAGGGGTCACGACCCTTACTGGTGAAACAGTAACTCTGGTTCCATAGAAACAGCACTGATCAGAAGAACACACAACGAGTGCTTTCTTACCCGAATTTGGCTGCGATGTCGTAAACCTGTTTCTCGTGCTGCAAAACCTTCCCACGATCCCCTTCAAATAACAGCGTCGCGACACACAGGTGGTGCGGGTCGAATCCTTTAAACTGAGAGCGGTATTGCATGATTAGATGACATAAAATCAAAATTGATCAGTAGACATTATTCTGAAAAAAAAAAATTGTGACTGTCTATTATCAAAATGTATGAGCCTTTGACATTCTCTGCCTCTAAAATTAGTTTTCATTTCTCTTCTTATTTCAAGGCTGCATGGGCGGGGAAAAAACTGTCACCCAATAATATCATAGCCTACTTTACACGAGGCAATCAAATCAGAGGATAAAAATCAATAGCTATATTTCTTGCTTTGAGGGCAGAATGACTGACCAAGTATTTCAGAGAGCAGAATGGCAGCATGGACAAATACTGAAATCCTTCAGTAGCTGTGATGGCAAGAGTAGCCAAAAATTGGCATACCTACAGTTCATTATTCTGAAATCTTGAATAAAGATAATAAATAAAATAGTAATATAAGAGTCTTCAAAATTATGTAATAACAAAAATGGAAGTATGGGAATTATGTGGTGAACAAAACACACACACACACACACACATACAAACAAAACAAAAAACAATCTTTTATTTAAGTTTCTTTGTCTGATTCTGTTCACGGATTCAATCAGCAAACTTCATGAAGTGCACCCTGAGATGCTTTAGATGCTCTGCCTCTAAAATAAGGTTTCATTTCTGATGTAATTTCAAAGCTGTTTGGGCAGGACAAAATAATATTAGGATGTAGTAAACAAAACAAAACAAAGCTAAAATATTAAAAACACAAAACAAACCAAAACTAAACTAAATCTTGGGATACTTTTAAATTGTATTAAGTTTATATGTATGTTGCACATTTGACTCCTTTCAGTTCATAATCTGTTAATCTGCTAAGAGACAAAATTAGATGCCTCTAAAATACATTTTAATATCAGCCATTTCAAGGCTGTTTGACAGAAAAAAAAAGAAGAAGAAAAAAAGAATATTAGGATGCAGTAAACAAACAAACAAAAAAAATCAAACCAAAAACAAAACAAAAAAACACAAACCAACCCAAAAACAAAACATAAAACAGAACAAACCAAACCAAAACTAAACTAAACAAAAAAAAAAAAAACCACAAAAAAAAGCCTCACATTTAATTTTTTTTGCCGAATCTGTTCACTCTAGAGATTCAATCAGCCAACTTCATGAAGTGCTTTTTAGATGCTCTGCCTCTAAAATAAGTTTTTATTTCTGATTTAACTTCAAGGCTATTTGGGAGGGATAACAGAATATTACTTTGGTGTGTTTTTGTCTAAAAACACAAAAAATAAATACTTAAATAAAAAATAAAAAAAATAAAAAAACATTTATATTTAAGGCAAGACACTGCAGGCAAAAACATTGTTTTTCATGCACCTGTCAATTTTGAGATTTTTGGCTTTTCATTAAATATTTTTTTCAGAATAGTGGAAAGAAAACATCCAAAATTCACCTTTAAGTGTTTCTTTTATAGCACTTTATCTATTTGTGTCTGCAGATTTCAATTACAATACATATCTTTAAAGGCTGTTTTCTCAAAATGAGATTTTTCTCCTGCACTGCGCCAAAAATCTCCACTTCAGTAATATATACACTAAACTTTACATAAACAGTTTTATTACTATCTATATTCTGAAGGTTTTTACAGAGGGGTTTGTTCATATATAATTTGCCTGGTTGTATACAACATTTAATTAAAAAAAAAAATTCTGGTGTGATTTTTTTATGGAGTGATAAAAAGAGATATCCCAAATCTCCTCTGTAAGAACCTTTGAGTCTAATACGTCAAAATGAAAAGAATTTTGAACCTGACTTCATCCAATGTTGAGATTTTTGTTCTAGAAATGTATGCAAATTAGTGCATATTTAATTAGATAACACCTCATTTGCATATTTCAACATAGCATTTCAGAAAACATTTAATACACAAAATCTTTGTAATTTTTATTGTAATCAATCAACTGTGTAAGTATGGTGATATTTATTAGTTGTTGTTTTTTACCCTATTCACCTGGGGTGTCTCGCCTTAAGTTCTGATGGTCTGATTCTGTTCACTCAATCAACATTCAATCCACCAATTTAACGAGGAGCATACTAAGGATGTTTCATTTCAAATGCAGAATACTGTGACTGACCAATCAGAATGGAGTATTCTAGAGAGCAGTGTAAGAGTACCTAAATGTTGTCTTGACACACATTTACAGTTCTTTCTTCTCACCTTTGTGATGTAGAATTTTTTCAACCCGTCCAGGAATGACGTGAATATGGAGGACACTTGTGGCTTGAGTGCATGACCTGTCAAAACAGGAATAAATACATCAATAAACCTCAGTATTAAGCAAGCAATCATTTAGCATTTTTTGTGTGCAGTCGAAAGCTTTCCTCTGTTTAAAAAAGGAGAAACGAATGACTCTCGTACTGTTCTAATGTCACCAAACATCCCTCAGTTTTGCCGCTTGGATTTCCCAGAGGCCTTTGTGTCAGATTTATTAGCGGTGTGAACAATAGCACAGTAATGACTGGAGACAGAGAGGGAGAGAGAGCGAGAGGGAACGCAGTGAGCATGTTTCACAGGGGGTTTGTCATAAATCATCCTGATAGCAGCTGCTCTGATATGAAACGCTGCTAAATCTCACACACAGTCAGAATTACCTCAGAATGAACACTAAATCTCAGATTCATTCAAATCAACTGAAAACTGACATGAATCAGTGTGAGAAATATCAAACATGCTAGTCACGTCACAGCTGTTGAATTCTGGTTTGCGTTGTGTCCACTCACATTGCCCCTGTCTCTGGTTATCATGTCCTGTGTGCTATACTGTCTCTCAGTGCTGGCCGCTAATATGATATATACCACGCAATGGTAGAAATCAGTCATCTGGTACATCACTTATACAGTATATTTGCATGGCTATCAAAATTTACACACAAGAATGACTAAAAAAACTTGTCAAAACTGAGCAGGAAAAACTTGTTATTAAGTAAGGCATCTGTTATGTCAGTGAATTTAGTTTTAGTTTGTGGATGCTTTATAACGTCACAAATTGGTACATTAATAAAAACTCATCTGAGGTACGGTTACAGTGCACACATGAACTATTTAGCAACAGCTTCAAACATGCCTCACTTAATCAGAATTAAACAAAATATTTGTACATTTTTAATATAATAATATTATATTTTTACTCATTTCGTAAAATGAGTTTCAACATTCCTTTTTTGGTAGTTTTTGCATTTATTATCTTTTGCATCCAATATTTTGCTTTTGCATTTTTGCATCCAAGTGAAAAAATAAAATAAAATAAAAATAATAAACAACATTAATATAATGAGTTGTAGTTCCTTTAATTCCTTTATGTATTAGTAGTAATTCACTAAATTACCCTAAAACAGCCCTTACCACAGTTATGTAATGTATATATTTTTTTCTTTAATTTCATCAATATACACTAGCATTAAAAGAATGTGGGGTCATTTTTATTATTTAAAAAAAAATGTTTAACAAATCAATACTTTTATTCTGCATGGATGCATTAAATCGATCAAAAGTGACAGTATTTTATCATGCAGACTCTTATAATGGTACAAAAAATGCTGTTCTTTCTTTCTACTTTCTAGTCATCCATTTCTAATCCTAAAAAAAGTTTCATGGTTTCAAAAGTAAATAAAATAAATATGTAGAACAAGAGATTTTCAACACTGATAAGAAATGTTTCTTGAGCAGCAAATCAGCATATTAAAATGATTTCTGATGGATCATGTGACACTGAAGACTGAAGTAATGATGATGAAAATTCAGCTTTACATCACAGGAATAAAATATATTTTAAATTATATTAAAATTGAAAACAGTTCATTTAAATTGTACTATTATTTCACAATATCCTCAATAATTCACAATAAACTTTTTACTGCACTGAATATGTGAATTCAATAAATGAACTAGGGTACTTTACCATGATGCAAAATTACTTTATTCTGAGACATACTTTTTTGGTCATACACTTTGAAAGACAGTAATGTTTACACAGAACAGATTTCCGGTCATTTCAGTCACATTCAGCCCCAGCGACCTTTAGTTTGTGAGGATCCATACCCTTACAACACCATTCTGAGATTACACAGCCGATGCGTCTGAACGCACTACAACGCTCATTATCTCCCCTTTCTTCTGGTTGCGATTATAACACGCATATAAAAATAATACAGCCACACTTCTGGGCTTAAAGAATGAGCATGCTGCAAAAACCATTAAGATTACAGAGACTGGAGTCTTCATTAAAGAGTCAATACATCTCTCTGCCTCTCAGAAGTGCACCGCCGATGAAAACACAGAGCCGAACAGGAGTTAATGAGATCCCTGGAGACGGGGGAACTTTTCCAGATATATCTGGCAACCCCTCACAGATTCCCCCACATCTCCGCATGTAACGTTATAAACCTCGGCTGCATTGTGAGCTTAATTGCTGCCAGGGCCATTTTTCATTGTTCCTGAATTGTGTGTTTGTGAATTCGCTCGCTGCTCAGCTGGTAAAATAATGATCAATTTCACTTTATACGAGGCGGCGCGAGTAGGGGTTCTCCAGAGATAAATTACACCAGACCAAATTAAACCACTTGATGTAATGTATACACAAAACAACAACAACAAGTAATAAAAACCAAAACAAAGCTCTCAAATGCTAAATCTTCCAATTCATCTCAGTGGAGTGGAATATGACAACAGATGACTGTAAAGCCAGAAATGGATTATAACTGATGACTGTGGAAAAAGTCTCTCTGTGTTTCTATACTTCTTGCTCTCAGTTTTCCCAACTAACTAGTCTAACTAAATATTCGGTTAGTATACAGGTTGTTGGAAATTATGTACCTGTCAATGACTGTACATCACAAAAGAAATAAGAACTAGTCTAACTAAACAGTGGAAACAGTGTTTGTGATGTCACAAAACAGAGAAGGCTTAGCTCATGAATATTAATTAGGCTTTGCGCACAATTTAAAAATGATATTAATTTTGAAATCAGGTTTGTGGCAGAGTAGTTACTTATTGTAAAACTGAAACATAAACAATAACATTAAGATTGCTGTATAACTGTTTAATAAACAAAAAAAGTGTAATAACACTTACTACACAATAATTTTACAGTTCTTATATATATATATATATATATATATATTAGGGTTGGCACAATATTCGTACCGAACCGTCACGGTACGGGCATTCGGTTCGGTGCATGAGACAGAAATACAGGCAATTCACCCCCAATCCAGAAGAGGGCGCCCGCAGCAATAACGCTGTTTGATAACCGCCAGCAGAAGAACAGCAAATAACGGTGACACAGAGGCGGCTGCACTGATGTTTGGCACTTATTTTATTTTGATAAAGTACTGTAAAATTATTTGTGTGTGTGCGTGCGCTCCGGCGCATATTCAACTGTTTCCTTATATATAAACACTTATTGTCTTAAATAATCTATAAAGTCTGCTTTTATTTGTGTATCACAATGAAAACAAAACAGATTAACAGTATTATTTAGTATTTTCATTAAACTTTTTTATTTATTTACAGCATTAGCAGACGCTTTTATCCAAAGCGACTATTACATTCAAGTTGCAGTTTTATTTTAAGCTCTTGCTTTCCCTGGGAATAACCCATATGCTTGCTACCATTTAATTTGAAGTTTGCACTACTGTCTGTTCAAAATAAATGCAAAGAAACAGCAAGTTATTTACCGAAATTTCGAACCGTGACCCCCGAACCAAGGTATACCGAACCATGACATTTTTTGCCAAATATATATTTATATATATTAAACTAGTATTATTTTAACAGTATTGTAATTAAACCAGCATTATATTATGAATAAAATATATGCTACCATTTAAAAGTTTGGAGCCAGCAAGTTATTTATTTTTATTTTTTTAAGGAAGAAATTATGTTTATTGATCTAAAGTGACCGTTAAGATATTTATAATGGTACAAATTTTATTTCAATAAAAAAAAAAAAAAAATCTGCTCTTTTGAAATTTCCATTCATAAAATATAAAATGTCCAATTCATAAAATGTTTCCACAAAAAAATTCTGCTTTGATAATAATAATAATAATAAGTAATTATTATTATTGTTATTAAGCATATGATATGATTTCTGTAATAAATATTAATGTTATTTTCTAACAGATTTTATTAAAATATAAATACCTTCATTCTCACAATATAATATACCACTGTCTGTTCCTACCTGGTCTCATGGCATAAACGTACATGAGGGCACTTTTTAGCGAAGTACATATCACTGCAATTTCCAAAAGAGATGAACACTAGAGGCAGTAAAACTCTGATGCCTCTTATTCCTTTTCACAAAAATTTACAGAATTTCGATTAATAAAGCGTAATTTTCGCACAATTACTTGAAGAATATCATGTTATGACTTCAAAACAATATTAATATGCTGGGAGATTTGAAAACTGATGCATTTGAACATTAGCATCACACATATCCAGCTTCATATCTATGGGTTTTCATAGACGGTTTGTTCGGTAGCTCACGGAGTACAGAGACGTACTTGAGAGGTGAGGAGCTCCGGTTACTACGGTTCGACAAAACAGTTCAAATCTGCATATAAGGAAGTTCAAATAGCACGGTTGCATCAACAAATACGTTTTGCATTTGTTAACACTATCAGGTAGGTTTAGGGTTGGGTTTGGTGTAGGGCATATTTCCAACACGATAGAGCATTAATTTTTAGCGACGGTCCCCGGATATTTGAATTCTAAGCCGCCACAACACGTGCCTGAAGCAACATAAAAAAAAAACACAGCAATACGTACCTATATCAACGTAATAAAAACGTGCCAGGGTTTACGCATTGAACCCGTTTTTTAGCACCACTCAGTGGACATTTCTCTTTGAAACTGCGGAGAAACGTGCAGTAAGGTACGTAAAAACGGTCTCGCTAAAAAGTGCCCCCAAGTACGTTTATGCCATGAGACCAGGTTGGTCTGTTCTGGTATTTTGTGTAACACATGAATCAGCAATTGTACATAAAATCTGATTTGTTGGTCCAGCAGTAATGTGTGAACCTTGAATACAACAGAACCCAGGTTCTAACTTCATATAACACACGTTATCTGAAGAATGACAGAAGGGGTGCAGGGAGGAAGTTGTAGCATGAGTGTTCAGGAACATGAATATTTTTGAAATACACACTCCATCTTTAACGCATAAATGTGAATGTAAATGCAAGATATTGCTTCCCAAAGCAGACAGGTGACTGCATGTGTAACTGCTCTTTCCTGAGGTTTGTGTGATTGGCTGGAGCAGAGCAGTGCTGATCTGAGATCAGCCCACAAAGGACACAAGGCCGCCCTCCTCGCCAGCCCTTCTGAGACAGCACTGTAACCATGACAACACACCCTGCACTCCCACGCTGCATGCTTTGCGTCACTGTTAAATTATACTGCCTTAAATTATAGAAACTCCACTTTACATATTACTAAAAAAAAATGTAGCTAACACTTTAGTATAGGGACCAATTCTCACTATTAACTAGCTGCTTTTTAGCATGCCTATTATTATCATATTGGCTGTTTATTAGTACTTATAGAGCACATATTCAGCATGATTATATTTTACATCTCTACTCCTACCCAAAACCTAAACTTAACAACTACCTTAATAACTATTAATAATCAAGTGGTTTTGGGTCCCATTGATTTCCACTGTATGGACAAAAAATTTAATGCGACCCGAAACTGTTCGGTTACAAACATTTTTCAAAACTTTATGTCCCACAGAAGAAAGAAACTCCTACAGGTTTGAAACAACTTGAGGGTGAATAAACAATAACAATTTTCATTTTTAAATGAAATATCCCTTTAAATTAGTAGTTCAATAATGTAAGACCACATTCAGACGTTCACGTCTCTATGTTGTCAGCTAATGATCACAAAACATGCAAGAAAATAAATAAAATGCCTTACCTATTTTGTCTTATTTTTTTATCTTATTTTTCATTTTTAGTTGACATTAATTCATATAAAATAAATGAGTTAAATATATTTTTTTATGATTTGATTAATATTAACTTTGCATCAAAGCACAAGCCCCAGTTCAGCAAACCCTAATTTAAAGGAAAAGCTCACCCAAAATTTATTCTGTTTTAAAGGAGACCTATTATGCCCCTTTTTACAAGATGTAATATAAGTCTCAAATGTCCCGAGAATGTGTCTGTGAAGTTCCAGCTCAAAATACCCTGCAGATAATTTATTATATCATATTGAAAATGCCTATTTTGAGTGGAAGCAGAAACGCACTGTTTTTGTGCATGTCTATTTAAATGCAAATGAGCTGCTCCCCGCCCACTTTTCCCATAATAGGGATGGGCAATATGGGCTTAAAAATATATCACGATATTTGTGGTATTTATTGCCGATATCAATGACGATAATTCAGGGAATCCTGTTTCTTTAGAGAAAAGTATTATCTTTCCTATTTTTACCCAAAATAGGGTGCTGTGAGCATTACTGAGTACACACATAATGTAATGACTGTTTAATTCATACTGGAAGCCGGAGGGTGCCCTTGCGCAGAAACTCCACATATCCATAGCAGAAGTACAACGCTCCGTGAAATCCTTAAATGGACAAAGGTATCCAGTTATCGCTGAATAAAACGCACAACGGAGATAGAAAAATTTTAACTGATTTAACTCGAAGACAATAAACATACGATTGCACAAAATATATGGTTTATCCCGTAATATACATAATATAGCATAATATACAGTAAATAAATAAATAAATCCACTGCTCTCTTGTCTCCTCTGAGGCTGGGATTTTAAATAGTGTTCTGTGCTCATCAGTGCAGCCAAACTAGGGATACGCGGATATGTTGTCGATTACACTTTGATCTGAATGTAAACAACGTATCCGCGTACATACAGTGCCCTCCACTAATATTGGCACCCTTGGTAAATATGAGCAAGGGTGGTTGTGAAAATAAATCTGCATTGTTTATCCTTTTTATCTTTCATTAAAAAAAAAAAAAAAATCACAAAATTCCAACCTATCATTGAAGTAAAACAATTGAAAGTGGGGGGAAAATCTCATTGTGAAATAAATGCTTTCTCTAGTTCATGTTGGACACAATTATTGGCACCCAATTGTTGCAATGTCATTTTCCCAAGATAACAGCTCTGAGTTTTCTCCTATAATGCCTGAAGAGTTTGGAGAACACCTGATAAGAGATCAGAGACCATTTTCTTCATCCAGAATCTCTCCAGATCCTTCAGATTCACAGCTCCATGTTAGTACTTCTTCTCTTCAGTTCACCTCACTCATTTTCTACAGGGTTCAGGTCAGGGAACTGAAATGGCCATAGCAGAAGCTTGGTTTTGTGCCCAGTGACCCATTTTTGTGTTGTTTTTGAGGTTTGTATTTGGATTATTGTACGGTTGGAAGATCCAAACATGGCCCATTATAAGATTTCTAACAGAGTCAGTCACTTATTGATTTTTTTATCTGTTGGTATTTGATAGAATCCATGATGCCATGTGTCTAAACCAATGTCCAGGACCTCCAGCAGAAATATAGGCCCACAACATAAAAAAATACAGCAGTATATTTCATTGTACACATGGGGTACTTTTTATCCCTGTGTGCACCAAACCCATCTTGAGTGTTTGCTGCTAAAAAGCTAGTTTTTTAGTTTCATCTGACCATAGAAGCCAGTCCCATTTGAAGTTTCAGTCGTGTCTGACAACTGAATATGCTGGAGATTATTTTTGGATGAGTGAGGAGAATTTTTCTTGAAACCCTCCCAAACAACATGTGGTGATGTAGGTGCTGTTTGACAATTGTTTTTTTGGTTTTCTGCCCCCTAGACTCAACTATTTTCTGAAATTCTCCAGCTGTGGTCCTTGAAGAGTCTTTGGCCACTCAAACTCTCCTCCTCACCATGCATTAGGACGATATAGACACACGTCCTCTTCCAGACAGATTCGTAACATTTTATGTTGATTGGAAATTCTTAATTATTGCCCTGATGGTGGAAATGGGAATTTTCACTGCTCTAGCTCTTTTCTTAAAGCCACTTCACTAATTTGTGAAGCTCAATTATCTTTTGCTGCACATCAGAAATATATTCTTTGGTTTTTCTCATTGTGATGGATGATTAAGGGAATTTGGCCTTTGTGTTCCTCATATTTATAATCCTGTGGAACAGGAAGTCATGGCTGGACAATTTCATGCTCCTAGTCACCCTGGCGTGCTAAAAAAATTAAAAGTGAATGGGAATATACTTCAGAGATATTTTACTCGTAAGCATTTCTAGGGGTGCTAATAATTGTGGCCAACATTCATTGGAGAAAAACATTTATTTCATCATGAGATTTTCTCCCCACCTTCAATTGTTTTACTTCAGTGATAGTTTAGAATTTTGTGAATTTTTCAAGTGAAAGATCAAAAGGATAAACAATGCAGATTTATTTTCACAGACACCTTTTCTCACATTTATCAAGGGTGCCAATATTAGTGGAGGGCACTGTACGTTGCATAAAATGGTGCTATAGGGTGACGCGAAGGAGACAAACTGTTGAATTAAGTCGTTGTTTTCTTTGCGCACATGTATTCTCGTAGCATTCGTAAAATTACAGTTGAACCACTGATGTCACATGGACTATTTTACCGATGTCCTTGCTACATTTCTGGACCTAAATGGAAACTAAATAACTTAAAACTAAATGGAAATGAAATAATATATATATTGAATTTATAAATGTGTATATATGTACATATATATGTACATATATATATACAATATATATATATATATATATATATATATATGTGTGTGTGTGTGTGTGTGTGTGTGTGTGTGTGTGTGTGTGTGTGTGTGTGTGTGTGTGTGTGGTTGTACTTACACATATGTAGTTGTTTTTTGGTGTTTGGCTTAGTGTTATGTTAGAATCATTACTATACTCTTATACCTTTTGTTCTTTAATATTTTGAATAGTTTTTAGCTTTATTTTTTGTTTTCATTTAAATGTTAAGTTTTTAAATTTTGTTGTATGCATTTGTCTTTTTATTTATTTTTTTATATGTGTATACACTAAAAAATCCTGGGATATTTTTTTAACCCAAATGCTGGGTTGAGCCTTTTGGGTCATTTTTTGGGTTATTTTTTCAGTGTTTAGGTAGTTTTTTAGAGTTACCCAGCTCCTGGGTCAAATGTAACAACCCAATGTTTGGGTAGGTTTTGTATTACTCAGATCCTGGGTCAGATGTAACCCAGCGGTTGAGTTATCACGGGGATTTTGCGTCTTCTCTTCACGGGAGAGCAGTTCTAAGCACCATCGAATTGATGCATTCTTCGGTAAAATACAGGTGTGTGTACATTTTATTTTATCTCTAAAATCATTACTGTGCTGTATATCATTCAATTTTATGCAGAGCAACAGGTGCGCGGTATGAATCACCTTTAACGAGTGTCGCGGTCTTTTCGCGTGATGAAAAGCCAGATGCTTTGCATAAAATAAACAATTCTACTCATAAAGATACAGAATATAATACTTTGGATGTTAAAACATATCCTCAGAGCTGTTTACTGTTTGTTTATTGGCAGGTTATGGAGTCACAGCATGTTTCGGCTAGCGTGAAACGCAGGGCTCCAGCTCGGGCACGAGAACCAGCGTGGCGCAGCGCCGTTACGGTGGAAACAGAATAACAGAGACTGGTCGATTAGGCTACACGTGAATTACTTCTGTTTAATGTTGAATTCTTACTTCTAATGTTTGTTAAACGAGTTTAAATATAGGCAATATGTATAGACTATTAAAACGATATATACAATGCTGTAAATGATAAATAAAGGAAAATAAAGGAAGTTATCATGCAAACCAGTGGTTGTGTGGAGTATTTTAGAAAAGTTTAGAGGATTTAAGTTAATCTGTAAACATTATTTAATGCATGAAGTAAAAAAATAAGCTAGTAATAAAGTAAAAATTAATAAACCCATTAGCTGGGTTAAATCAACCCATTATGCTGGGTTAAATTAACCCAACATGGGTTCTGTCCTATATTTACCCAACCCTTGGGTTTTAGTTGTTTTAATACTACAATCGATTGCTTCTGCTGTCCTCATTTGTAAGTCGCTTTGGATAAAAGCATCTGCTAAATGACTAAATGACCTGGGAACATTACAGTTGCGTTGCTGTTTATTGGAGGGACAGAGAGCTCTCGGATTTCATCAAAAATATCTTAATTTGTGTTCCGAAGATGAACGAAGGTCTTACGGGTTTGGAATGACATGAGGGTGAGTAATTAATGACAGCATTTTCATTTTTGTGTGAATTATCCCTTTAATGTTAGTACATTAACTAAGGTTAACTAATGAGATCTTATTGTAAAGTTTTACCTGTTGGTCTTTATAATTCTTTTGCACTTTAAATATTTTCCTTTTTTTTTGTGTGTATTGCTTTATTGTATTTAAATTTTCAGTCATTCTTGTTATAAGAAAAAAGTTATTAAACCTATTATACTGCATGACAACACTTTTTTGCAAATACATTTCAATATTGCGATAGTACCATATACAGTGATAAAAGCATTAACAATTAATCGCAACATGAAAATTTGATACCGTCACATGCCTAGTCACCTTTAAGCAAAAATGTATATTAACAAGTCAGAAAAGACGTGGATCTTTTGACAATGTTCTTGTTCACTTGGTTCACAAATCAAGACTGAATAACTGAGTTTAGTGATTCGGTTCTTGAGTTCACAGAGTCAATCATCTGGTCACAACTGTCCAGGAAATCATTATTCGCGATGGTTTTTATGTTGAATTTAATAAATCACATAAGCTTTCACATGATTTCACAAGTCACATGGACTACTGCCGTTTTATTGCTTTTTTATTCCTTTCTGAAGGCAGCTGTCGTCATTATGAACTGTCATTGTAAAAGAGCTGTGTAAAGACACTTCAAAATATCTTTTATGTTCCACAGAAAAAGCTAAGTAATATTAAGGAAAAATAAAACTCACCAAACTGAAATTGCTCGTTGTCCATTAGCCGAATGGATGCTGGAGCGCATCTCTGAAACAAAAAATAAAGAAAATTAAACTTCAGACAGAAACAAATTAATATATGGAGATGTATAATGATGACCCTCACCCACAGTTTTAAACAAATCTACAATATCATTATTGCTCAGCAAGTATTTTTAGGAAACACCTACACTACATCGAAATGATATTCCAATTAAAATAAAACCTTATTTTTTTAAAGGCAGCCGTGGGCAAAGAGAAACGCAGAGAGAGGAGCAGTGCAGGTCCTGAATAGCATAATCAATAATTTAATCTTAACTTTGGATCACAGTTTGTTTATGGACTAATAAGAAGCAGTGCTGTACAGAACGCTAGCACTGCGCTCGCTCATCAATAACAGCTACACCAGCAGAATGTCCACAGACTAATGAGAGACTGAGATCTAAGGCCATTAGCCAGAGTCTGAGCAGAGCTGCAGGTACACACACCGCTGCCTTACTCAACACACTCACACAGATCCCAGCCTTCAAATCAATGCTGCTCTCTAACAGACATGCCATAAGTGTTCTCTACACACAGCATTACAAGGCATGAAAGATGAACAGATGCACAATATACTGTATCAGATACTAAAGCTATATCATATCTATATAAAATAATTATATGAGTTTAATTTATACTTTTGGCAAACTTAATGCTAAATATATACAGTAGTGTTCAAAGGTCTGAGGTCAGTAAGATTTTTTTTTAAGTAAATACTTTTATTCAGCAAGGACAGATCAAATTGAACAAAAGTGTAAAGACATTTGTAATGTTACGAAAGATTTCTATTTGCTAAAATGTGCTAGCAATTAATTAAAACAGAGGGCAATATGGCAAAAAAAAACATTTTTTTAGGCCAAAGTGGGCGAAAAAAATATTTTTGTCATTATATTATCTTTGTTATTAAAAATAAGAACAACGATACACATTGCAAATACATACAATATACAAATAAAACAAACCGTTTAATTTTCAGGTACAATAGGTCTATTTAGCAGGAGCATTCAAGAAAGTGAATGAACAAATATAAAAATAAAACACTATATAGACTGATTCCTATTAAAAAATTGTCTTTAACATTTTTTCTCTGCAGTTTTATTAACATTAAAGGAATAGTTCACCCAAAAATAAAAATGTATTATCTGTCTGTTAATTCTGTCATAGTGTTTTATTTTTATACCATAATTTACTCACTCAAAAGTGGTTTTAAACCTGAATGAGTTTCTTTCTTCTGCTGAACATAAATGCTATGTTGAAGAAGGTGGAAAACCAAACTGGTTGCTGGTCCACAGTGACTTCCATAGGATTTTTTCCTACTATCAAAGTCAATGTGGACCAGCAACTGTTTGGTTACCCACATTCTTCAAAATATCTTCTTTTGTGTTCAGCACAAGAAAAAAATTTATACAGATTTGGGACAACATGTGAGTGAGTAAATAAAGACAGAAATTAAATTTTAGGGTGAACTATCCCTTTAATGACAGTCGGCTGCATGTTTAGTCTCCTGTCCCTTTAAGAGCTGCGTGCATCCGTTTTATTCTCAACTGTTTACTTTCATTTTAGACATAACCAACTGAGTCTGTATGTAAAGTGTGTGTGTTTTGACAGTATTAGCGTAAAATAATTTAGTTCAGGCATTGTTTGACAGGCTTTTAGTGCGTGCGCTTCAGGTGTACGCGCTGAGAAAAAGCGCACGTCAGAACAGCACACGAATGAAACATTTAACCAGTAAGGCTTTAAACCACATGCAAAGAATGTACTTTTGTGACTGCGAATAAGTGCAGTGTCCTGTGAGAGTAACTCTATCCTCGAGTTAAAATTAGATGTGAATGTATGTGGCGTTGTACAGTATATTGGTACGGCAGCGCCAGAACTGCAGCTGATAGAATGTGCGATGTAGCTCGATACTACGATATTTCTTCAAAAGCAGATCGTGGAGACATTTTTATCGGCCACGTTCAAAAATCATCATATCGCACACCCCTACTATCACATGAAACATCCAACATGCTAACATGACAAAATGTCCTTTAAACATATTAAACCATGCTAGCATCATGCTGAAACATCCAAGTAACATACTAGCAACATGCTAAATGTGCTGTAATCAAGCTAAATCATGCTATCCTCATGCTGATACATCCAAGAAACATGCTAGTGATGTGCTAATTTGTGATAGAAACATGCTAAAGCATGTTATACCGTCATGATGAAACAACATGCTCAAAGCAACATGCTAGTGACGTGTTAAAATGTGCTGAAACACGCTATAAACATGTTTGCAAAATGTTAGCAATGGACAAAACAAGCTAAAACGATGCTAAAACATTAAGGTGATGTGCTAACATGCTAGTGTCATGCTAAAACATGCTGTGGACATGGAAAAATCTGCTATAAACATGCTAGCAATGTGGTAAAACCCTATGATGGCAACAGTAAAGACATTTATAAAATTATTGCTATTCAAGTAGGCTACATGCTGTTCTTTTGAACTGTCCATACAAATAATAATTTCGAAAAATTATCACATTTTTGACAAAAATATTAAGCAGAAAAATGTTTTTTAACACTGATAATAATAAGAAATGTTTCTTGAGCAGCAAGTCAGCATATTAGGATGATTTGTGAAGAATCATGTGACATGCCTTATGAAAATTAACCATAGTTTTATTATAGTAAAAGTGTACTAAACATGTTGTTTTTTTTTGGCGCGCTGATTGCCATTTTGTATAACCACAGTTTACTACAAATACCATGGTTAAACTATGGTTAGTGTAGCAAAACCTTGTTTAATTTGTGTTTACCATGGTTTAATAATGATGCTGAAAATTCAGCTTTGAAATCAAAGGAATAAACTACATTTTAAAATATATTCAAATTTTAAACTGTAATATTTCACAATATTACTGCAGCCTTTGTGAACACATACTTCTTTCCAAAAACATTAAAAAATAATAAAAAAATCTTCCCAATCCCAAATTTTTGAATGGTAATGTTCTGGTTATTTGTATCAGTAACGTTATAACATCACTTTGAAATCAGCATCACTCAGATTGTCTATGAATCAAACCATCTCTAGAAAATTAAGTTAGTCTGAGAACTGCTGGATTTGTTTTTTGAGTCCCATGTAGTCCTGTACTGACCTGTCTGGCCACCTCTCTCAGGCACGCCACACCCTGCTGGAAGTTTGGGAAGACAATGGAGCCATACTTCTGATACTCAGGAATGGGTCGGATCTTCAGTGTAACTTCAGTCACCACTCCCAGAGTTCCTAAGGAGCAAGACACATATTAATCAGCTTAAACATATGGGAACCATGTGGTCACAAAGAATATCACAGTGATTGGTTTTAAGGTTTGATCTGATCTATTTCACTATTTCTGTCTCGCACACAAAGACTGAAAATGTGTGTGATCTGTAAGATGCATGATTTGAAAAGTCTTTAAAATCAAGCAAAGGATATCAGAGAGTTAAATGTGTATGCAACACACACACACACACATATATGAATGGAGCCTCTGGCTCTCTGCAGGAGATCTGCGTGTTCATTTTCACCTGAACGCTCAAGTTTCTTCCGCTCCAAAAGGAAGCAGAGAGATTTACAGACTGTGTTCTGTGACATAAAGCAGGTCAGTATCAAACAGCACACTGGGGGGGAGAGCAGAGCCACGGAGGGCCTGGCGCAGCAGGCTTCCTGTCCCAAACCAGCATGACCTCTGACCCCTGAGGGAAACCCTGCATCTGCTGCTCTGAGACTGGGCTTCTAGACTCATTACTGACAGCCCAGAGCGAGCGTGCGTGTGTGAGTGTGCAACACTGGTGATAAAGTCCTGTGGAGAGCTTATGCTACCCATCAGTGAGACCGTATGCTGGACGAGGCTTTATGAGCAGAACAAACCTCAGCAACAACACACCACTCATCCTCATCCTTCACTCTTAGTCTTCATTAAAATTTTAAAATACTGGAAGAACTGGCACAACTCTGTAAAAATGTTTGTAATTTTTTAAAGAAAAAAAGACTATAAAATGCTTCAGTAAAAACCTGTTAACTTGTTTAAATGTCAGTTACCTTATCATAAAAGGTAAAAATACATGGTTTAATGTTGCATTATATATAATTTTACTGTAAAATACTGCCATATTTATGTTTTTTATTAGTAAAAATAATGAATTAATGTATAATTTAGGGTGAAAACAGTAAAAGTAAATAGTTAACATCACAGTATATGTAATTTTACTGTGAAATACAAATCAAATTATAGTTTTTGGAAGGGAAAACTGAATTAACATTTTTTGACAAAAAACAGTAAATGTTTTAACATCACCTATATAATTATACTGTAAAATACTGTCAAATCTGTGTTTTTTGGAAGTAAAACAGACTTATATAAATTGTGGTGCAAACAGTAAAAAATAATTGATATGTAATTTTACTACAAAGTACTGTGAAATGTATGTTTTTGGTAATAAAAACTATGATTTGCCATATCAGTTATGGTAGAAAACAGAAGTTAAAAGTAAATGGTTTAACATCACATATGTAACTTTACTGTAAAATACTGAATTAATGGCTTTTGAAAGTAAAAACTGTGAATTACTATATCATTATAACTACTGATCATGACAACTATATGAATTGCCATATCAAAAACAGTAATGATACATTCCCAGAAGTCCCTGCATGACAGCACATATGATTACATTTTATTCAAATAGTTCATTTTTTCTTATTTTTATCAGGAGTGTCCTTTAGGGTGTTTTGTGTAACAATGTATGATATTAAGTGAATGTTTGTTGCATATTTTAAAGTAATGAGTGTTACCATAATGGTGTTTTGTGTTTGTGTGTGTCCCAGTCCCTGTTTATTTTCTATTCAATAGTAGTGGAAATGTTTTATGAACAGGAAACTTAAGATGAACTTCAATTATTATATTATTATGGTGGTTATCAGAACATTTTAGGCTACAAAGCAGCTTTTGGTAGTTGGTAGTAACTTGGTATATTAACACTACTGTATATCACTCAATAAAATTTACAATTCTAAAAGAAAAAAAAAAAAAAAAAAAAAGTTTATGCCATCCCATAATATCTTTGAAAGTAAAAACTGTGAATTACTACATCATTATAACTACTGATTATGACAACTATATGAATTACCATATCAAAAACAGTAATGATACATTCCCAGAAGTCCCTGCATGACACAGCACATATGATTACATTTTATTCAAATAGTTCATTTTTTCTTATTTTTATCAGGAGTGTCCTTTAGGGTGTTTTGTGTAACTTGTAGTAACTAGTAACTTTTAATGATGAATTTCTGGCAACCACAGGTGGCTTCTTTCTTTTTTTTACTGTAATTTAACAGGATATTTTTACAATGATAACAGACATCACTTAGGTTGTGTGTATTTAACCCTGAATATCCCTTTAAACATGCTGATAACCCAGTTTACCATCAAACACACGCACTCACACCTCTGAGACGGGAATCCTTACATCTAAAGATCTCCTGACCCCTGTAAAAAACAACAACAACAATCACTCTGTCATCTGAACTTTAGCGTGTCAGAGGGGACAAGGTGAAATGGGCCTCTCTTAAGTGTCTAAATGCCCCTGACATTACAAAGCCATTAAAGAAGCCAGATGTCCTTCCTAATGGAATCATGAATGTTTAATTAATGCAGATTAATCCTGGGAAATATTCATCCTCCCACAAAGAATTGATATGAGCCATAAAAAGCTTCACAGACCATTTTACCAAACACGATTATGACCCATTTTCATCAGTTCAGGGCTTCATGAATGGCTTAATGAATTTTTAGAGACAAATTAATAACAATATCCTTTTCTTTGGATAAAGTTGATATGTTTAAAAAGCATCATGACACATAAGATATCAAGCACATAGTTCTGACTTGGACATTGGCATTGAAAGCTGAACATGTTTCACTGCCCTCTACTGGCTCACAGGAAAGCCCAAACATAGTCTCAGTTTCAGACTCTCGTCCCTGATTATCTGACTGCACACAAAACTGGAAAGCACTTTTGAAAATCACAAGTTTCAGTCAGATGGCATGACTGCTACATGACTTCTCGGAGGAAGAACTATGGACTTACCAATGTTTTCCAAGACTTGAAGAACTAAAAGGAATAGTTCACCCAAAAATTTACTCACCCTCAGAATATCCAAGATGTAGATGAGTTTGCTTGAAATGTAGCATTACATCACTTGCTCACCAGTGGATCCTCTGCAGTGAATGGGTGCCGTCAGAATGAAAGTCCAAACAGCTGATAAAAATATCAGAGGGGGTGGACTTTTTTTTACTGGAGGAAGCGTTATTATGGTTTATAGAGTCATATCTTGGCCAGAAGTGATGGTTTAAAGTTAAAACACCTTAATTATGGATTTTTTTCCTTATGAACAAACAGGTTTTCACTTCACAAGATGTTAATTGATGTACTGGAGTGGTGTGGATTACTTGTGGATTATTGTGATGTTTTTATCAGCTGTTTAGACTCTCATTCTGACGGCACCCATTCACTGCAGAGGATCCACTGGTGAGCAAAAGATGTAATGCTACATTTCTCCAAATCTGTTCTGATGATGAAATAAATGTACATCTACATGTTAGATGGCCTGAAGATCAGTAAATAAAAAAAAAATGGGTGAACTATTCCTTTAATATCAGGTAAGCAACTAGAACTGTTCAGTTTGCTTAATTGAGCATTGTATAATTTGTTTTAAATTGATATCTCTTTAACTGTGCTTGGTCACTTTACATGTTGGTCTCTTCCTATCTAAGCGTGTGGTTATTACTTTGAAAAAAATGGCAGAATGGACTAGACTTCATGCTGATATGGCTGCAGCTCTGCAAGAGAAGCCCAAACAGGGCAAAATGACCTTAGATAAAGATAAACAAAATGTTTGCTTTACAAATCTCTCTGATTAAGAGGACTGTTTTTAAGAAAAGTGATTGATAAGAACTCTCACTACAATATAAACATCCTTATTATGCTTATCACTATCAGTGACCCAACCAAAGTAAAACTAACATCAGTGTGTACAATGAGAGGAGGATCCACTCTAAGAACAGATACTACCGATTAAGACCTTTACTGTAGTATTCTCAAGTTATATACTTCACTTTTTATGAGTACACTAGGAAATGTGTACAGTACACAAGACTTACATTTTGTCATCAGGATAGTATATGCGCACAGCCCAATTTTCACACACAATATTAAATGCAGTATACTTGGAAAGGCTGTGTGTTCAGCTGTACACATACGCTAAACATTCACATTGAAACTGAAGTATACTTTGGGCTGTTGTCAGTTAGCATTTTTAACTATTTTTTAAAATTGAATTATTTATTTGATTATTTAGGTATCAGAAAGGATTTGAACTGAATTTGAGGTCGCTCAAAGTGCAATCGCTAACAAAAACAGGCTGTAATTTCACCTCAAAATTAAGAAATTTTACATGGAAAAAAAGAAGGCTATTCAACATTAAGAATTTGTTCGAAATGTTCTTAACTGTCAAGAAATTAAAACCTTTCATGGTCTCAAAATTAGATCTTGTTTTCTTTTATCACTATTATTGTCGTTTTATTTTTTTGAGCGGAAATACAAGCCAGGCACCAAACATGTTCTTGACACGTTTCTGAAGATTCACTGAGAAACGGATCTTTTCAGAAACATTCCTCACACGAAACATCATGAGTCCGTACCCTCTGAGCCCAGTATGAAGTGATGTATGTCGGGGCCGGTGGACATGCGGGGCCCCAGACAGCTCTTCTCAATCACTCCTCTAGGGGTCACCATCTTTATATGCACCACCTGGGAACACATGAGATCACAGATACCCTGAATGACCTCCAACAACACATCTACACTGCAGGACTGATGCGGATGAAACATCTGAAGTGTGTGAGCGTGAATGTGAACTCTGTCCCAGACCTGTGTGTGTTTGTGTGTTGAGAAACAGGGAGACATACCAGGTCCTCAATGTTGCCATAGATGTTTTTCTTCATGCCTGATGCCCGTGTGGCCACCCAGCCGCCCAGAGAACTGAACTCCATGGAGTCCGGTTCGTGGCCCGTACAGTAACCATGCTCATTCAGCTATAAGCACATAAAAAACAAAAAACAACATCAACAGAAATGTTCAAAAGGAGTGATGCATTATTTTCTGTACATAATATTTTTCATTAAAAGAATACTTTATTAATCAAACTTATTAAGCACGTTTTTTGGTCAAAATAATACAGTCTCTGACATTTAAAAAAATGAAAATTCAGTCATTTATTCACCATAATATTGTTCCAAACCTGTATGAGTTTCTGTCTTCTGTTGAGCACAGAATAAGATATTTTGAAGAACGTGGGTAACCAAACAGCTGTCGGTAGCCTTTGAAGTCCATAGCACGGAAAAAAATTATCTATGGAACTTCTGGGTGACTAGCATGCTTCAAAATTATTATTTTGTGCACAACAGAAGAAAAACACTCATACAGGCTTGGAGCAACTTCAGGGTGAGTAAATGATGACACATTTTTAATTTTTGGGGGAACTATAGTAAAAAATAAATATACTAAATTGCATTCGAAATACATTTATTTCATGCCAAGTATGCTATGCAAATACATTTACATATTTATGTACTTAAAAATACCCTGCAGTTGTACTGTTGGTATACTAAACTAGTAAACTTACAGTCTGCTAAATTGGAACAACTAATTTTGTACTTAATGTACTTTAATTATGCAGAAGTAGTGCTGAAGTCCAACTAAAGATGAACTTAAGTATATTTGATTGTGCTAAAGCGTAACTATTGCAAGTATTATTCAGGTGCACTTTAAATATCTTGCATTTAAAGACTGATATTATTCACCATCAATAGTGACATTAAAACACATTTTAGGCTTAAAATTCGAAATGTGCATTGTGCACAAGTAATACTCCAAATAAAGATTAATTGTAATTTTTATATCAGTAAGTCTCAAGCAACATGTCAGTAGATATGTTAATAGATTTGAACTATACCTTAGTATGAAATAAGTGTATTAAATAGATTACTTTTTTACTAGGGTAAAGATTTTATTATTTACTTTATTTTTATTTTATGAAAGATGTTAATACTTTTATTCAGCAATGACATAGTAAATTGGTCAAAAGGGACAGTAAAGACAATTTTTCACAAATCTGTCTTTACTTCTTTGAAAAACATTTTTTTTTTAATTATACCAATCCCAAACTTTTGAACGGTAGTGATATCTGTAAACACAGTGGTGACAGAAATCCTTGGTGATCCAGAGATTGGTCTAATACTAGCAAAAACCGGTTGTGACATTCTTTTTTAAACACAAAAACAAATTTCTAACAAATAAATTAAATCTGAATCTTGCTTTGGGTACCACAATTTCTAATATATATATATAAATATCTGAATACCAAAATTTATATATATATATATATATATATATATATATATATATATATATATATATATATATATACACCCCTGGATATAGTACACAGAGCAGCTGGTGAACAGATGTTGAACATCATAGTTATCACAATATCACGAATTCCAGCACAGCTGGATCACAGTACTGACCAATCAGAATTCAGGAGCTGGACGATATCGGTTTTATAATAAAAATTCTAAATCGCACTACTGTCAATAAAACACACCAGCCTCAAAGGAAATGTGTTTCTGGATAAACACAGGGGTGTTGAAGCCTTATGGAGCGTTTCAGATCTGTTTCCTGCGGTCAGACTCATGATATGGAGTGTGTGAGCGTGACAGCCGTATTCCTGTGAGAGAGCCGATGGTCTTATTGATCAGTCCCAGATAAAACACACTCCAGGTGATTTTATTAAGCACACCCCCAAGAAATGCAAACACACTTTAATGTTCCACCATCTGTCCTGCATCCCTCCAAAACACACACGCACACACACACACACACACACACACACACACACACACACAGTGAAGGACTGATTGTCATTCATCTCACACACACACACACACACACACACACCACACCAGACCAGCGGCCATTGCCATTTTTCGACATTAGTTTGATGGGACCATCTGCTCTGTGCGTTTTGGTGAACAGACAGGAAGGCACAAGCAAATGGCCTGTTTTTACCCTTCAGCATTAAAATGAATGCTGGCACGCACGCGAACGCACGCACACACACACACACACACACGTTAGTTCTCTGTGAATTGTGGGGACTTTCCATAGACTTCTATTACTATTACACTGACCAAATGATATTTTCTATCCCCTAAACCAACCCTAACCCTAAACCTACTCCTTACAAAAAACCTGTTTGCATTGCTACACTTTCAGATAAACATCATTTACTACAGGTGCATCTCAATAAATTAAAATGTCGTAGAAAAGTTCATTTATTACAGTAATTCAACTCAAATTGTGAAACTCGTGTATTAAATAAATTCAATGCACACAGACTGAAGTAGTTTAAGACTTTGGTTCTTTTAATTGTGATGATTTAGGCTCACATTTAACAAAAACCCACCAATTCACTATCTCAACAAATTAGAATACTTCATAAGACCAATAAAAAAAACATTTTTAGTGAATTGTTGGCCTTCTGGAAAGTATGTTCATTTACTGTATATGTACTCAATACTTGGTAGGGGCTCCTTTTGCTTTAATTACTGCCTCAATTCGGCGTGGCATGGAGGTGATCAGTTTGTGGCACTGCTGAGGTGGTATGGAAGCCCAGGTTTCTTTGACAGTGGCCTTCAGGTCATCTGCATTGTTGGGTCTGGTGTCTCTAATCTTCCTCTTGACAATACCACATAGATTCCCTATGGGGTTCAGGTCAGGGGAGTTTGCTGGCCAATCAAGCACAGTAACACCATGGTCATTGAACCAGCTTTTGGTACATTTGGCAGTGTGGGCAGGTGCCAAGTCCTGCTGGAAAATGAATCAGCTTGTCAGCAGAAGGAAGCATGAAGTGCTCTAAAATTTCCTGGTAGATGGCTGCGTTGACTGGACTTCAGAAAACACAGTGGACCAACACCAGCAGATGAGATGGCAGCCCAAATCATCACTGACTGTGGAAACTTCACACTGGACTTCAAGCAACATGGATTTTGTGCCTCTCCACTCTTCCTCCAGACTCTGGGACCTTGATTTCCAAATGAAATGCAAAATTTACTTTCATCTGAAAAGAGGACTTTGGATCACTGAGCAACAGTCCAGTTCTTTTTCTCCACAGCCCAGGTAAGATGCTTCTGACGTTGTCTCTGGTTCAGAAGTGGCTTTGTATCCCTTTTCCTGAAGACGTCTGAGCGTGGTGACTCTTGATGCACTGACTCCAGCTTCAGTCCACTCCTTGTGAAGCTCTCCCAAGTATTTGAATCAGCTTTGCTTGACTGTATTCTCAAGCTTGCGGTCATCCCTGTTGCTTGTGCACCTTTTCCTACACAGATTCTTCCTTCCGGTCAACTTTGCATTTAATATGCTTTGAAACAGCACTCTGTAAACAGTCACACCTTTCAGTAATGACCTTCTGTGACTTACCCTCTTTGTGGAGGGTGTCAATGTTCGTCTTCTGGATCATTGCCAAGTCAGCAGTCTTCCCCATTATTGTGGTTTCAAAGAACAAGAGATACCCGGAATTTATACTGTAGGGATGGTCATTAATTGAAACTCAAATGTAAATATTCTAATATTTTGAAATACTGATTTTTGACTTTCATGAGCTGTAAGCTCTAATCCTCAAAATTAAAACATTTTTTTTTTTTTAAATGTTTTACTTTACATGTATTGAATCTAAAATATATGAAAGTTTCACTTTTTGAAATAAGTTACAAGAAAAAATGAACTTTTTCACGGACATTCTAATTTATTGAAATAATTTATTTAAATATTTATTTTCCTTGCGGGGACCGCAGGCCTTGAAAAATTTCAAGTTTTACTATCCTTGTGGGGACATTTGGTCCTTACAATGTAGCATAAACAAGTACACACACAATAAATATATATCCATTAGTGCTGTAATAACGCCTTAACGAAAATTAATTTTAATGGCACAAATTAAAATTTGCACCCTAGCGACAAATCTTTAGGGTTTGCCCAAATCTTATTTAGTTTCTGAGACTTGCCGGTACTGCCGCGCGAGGTCTTGCCTTCCCAGCGCGCACACACCTCTCTCTCTCTCTCTCTGTGCGTCTGCTCTGGTTCAGCGAGCAGCGGAGAGGAGCAGAGCTTTCAGTTAAACACAGATATGATGTTGCTTCTCTAATTTTACATGCAAGTATAGCCGAAATCACAACACATGAATTGTCATTATCTTATGTGTATTTGATTTCATCAGACGACGGCTCGATTAACAGGATTTTTGAGCAGATTAACATCTTGGAAGGGAAAGCTTTAATGTAGTCTTAATGGGTCGCGTTTCAGTCACTATTTCATATTCTTCCCATTGTCTGACAACAGAAACAGTAAAATATACCAATGAAAACAGTTTTATTGAGAATTTAGCTGCATCAAAATACAGTATGTGGGCACAGAGAGGCAAACAAATGTAATAATAAATAATATATGTACATTTTGCAGTTTTGTTGAGAATTTAGCTGCATCAAAATACAGTATGTGGGCACAGAGGGGAAAACAAATGTAATAAATAATATATGTACATTTTGCATGTTCAGAAGAAGAGCTGCACTGTCGTGCGAAAATGTAATTGAAATTGAACAGGTTTGTGTCAGTAAATTGCTCAGTACAAAGAAAGAGAAGTAATGGGAACCTGGTATTTCTTTTTTCATGCGTCTAATAGACATGAACAAGTTCTTTGTAAAACATCTATGACCTATGAAACATGTCTACTCTTCATGCTCTATGTTAACTATGGTTTCACTAATAATAAACATATATTGCATAAAGCATATATATTCGTCCATGCCCATGTTGATTAGAGTATTAAAAACTTGAAAAGTATTAATTTAAGGTACATTTAGAACAAATAAAAATGTGCCATTAAGTTGAAATTAATCCTACGAGTTAACTCATTACAATCATGTGATTAATCGCGAATTAAATATTTTAATCGATTGACAGCCCAAATATCCATATATTTATATGCTGTCAAACGATTAATCGCATCCAAAATAAACGTTTTTGTTTACATAATATATGTGTGTGTACTGTGTATATTTATGTATATATAAATACACACATATACATTATATTTTGAAAATATTTCCATGCATTTACATATATATATTTATATTAATATAATTTATATTATATACAAATATATTTAATATATGCACACACACACATATATATATATATATATATATATATATATATATATATATATAACTGAATATAAAGGAAGCTCTTTGCTCAGAAATGAATTGTTATTGTAGTGTGGTTGTAAAACCAGTGTGTAGATGACTGACCTGTCTCTCCAGATCCTGTCCGATGATTCCAGCCTCCAAATGAGCTGTTAGATTCTTCTCGTCAATCCACAATATCCGGTTCTAAACAAAAGGAACAAATAACTGAATATGACAGATCACTCAGGGAATCCTCTAGTTTTAACATTTATAATTCAAGAGGAGTGATTTTTCTACAAACAGGGGAGCAATAAATTATATAACAGAACATGGAACTCTTAATGGGACAGTTCACCCAATAATTAAATTCAAATCAGATATTTTAAAGAAAGTCTTAAAAAGTCTTCTTTTGTGTTCAGCAGAAGAAATTAAGTCACACAGGTTTGGAACAATGTGAGGGTGAGTAAATGATGACAACATTTTCATTTTTGGGTGAATTATTCCTATAACCCATTTAAATTTCAATTCATTTTTTCATGTCTGCATTTTTTGCAACCCTGTTACTAGAATACTTCCAAATATTGATTGATTGTTCATTTTGATTGTTATTTTCTAAGAACAGAAATCAAACAAACATTAAAATTGAATAGTCAATAACCCTATGCTGAAATTGGTAACAGGGTTGTATACTATTCACTGAATCTTTTTTAAACATTTTTTTTTTTAAACCAAACTTAGGTACAAGGATTGAATGGTTGCTGAAAGCAGACAAATTTGTAAAAAAATAAGACAGAAAATGGAACGAAACTATGCAGGAGACAGTTACACTACTGTTCAAAAGTTTGGGGTCTGTAAGATTTTTCTTCATGTTATTAACAAATTTAAGTCTTAATTCTCTTAACAAGACTGCATTTATTTGATCAAAAATGCAGTAAAATCAGTATTAAAAAAAAAGTAATATTGTGAAATAACCGGTTTACTATTTGAAAATATTTTAAAATGTATTTTATTCCTGTGATGCAAAGCTGAATTTTCAGCATCATTACTTCAGTCTTCAGGGTCACAAGATCCTTCAGAAATCATTCCAATTCGCTGATTTACTGCTCAATAATAATTTCTTATTATTATCAATGTTGAAAAGTCTTTGATAAAAGACTTTGATAAATATAACGCTCAAAAGAACAGCATTTTTTTTTAAATAGAAATGTTTTGTAACATTATAAATGTCTTTACAGCCACTAGTGATCAATTTAATGCATCATTGCTAAATAAAATTACTAATTTCTTTCAAAACAAAAAGTCTTACAGACTCTACAATTTTGAATAGTAGTATGTTTTTGTCAGCTAAAAACACATCAATGAATTAAATATCAATTCATGACATGAGTGTTGCAGTTTAAAACAAAAGCAAGTCAGAAATCAAAACCACATGAAGAGTCAAGAAGAATACATCAACTTTTAGAAAGACGTTCCGAGAGCCCTGTTTAATGTTTCATCACGAGAACATACCTAACATGAAAATCCCCTAAGAAGTAAATCTGATTTAACATGACTCTAAATCAACCTCATAATAAAGACATCCTTAAGATGAATATTGGACTACAAAAAAAACACTGTGTATGTGCATGTAATTAGAATTTTTGGGAGAATTATCTCTAACTATATAAATAGTTTAAACCCTGATTTTGTAAAATGTTATTTTCGAACAAAAGTCAGAACAAATAGACAAAATGAAAAAAAGTGTGTACGAGCATGTGGCCAAAAACACAAACACTCAGTAAAATTTGAGATACGCTGCAATAGATACTACAATACAGTAGGTATAAAAGACTAATTATAATGATTGGAGTAGACTAGAATGAGAGAGGGAGAGAGATTTTGATTAAAGTGCAATAGTGTTGACATTGTGAGTGTGTTCGCAGGTCTCCCTCAAACCACATGTCAAACTGATTCACTGCCGCTAAACTCAGCCCACATATCTGAGCTTAGCGAGTCAGGACAGAGAGAGGTCACTGTGTGTGTGTGTGTGTGTGTGTGTGTGAGTGAGAACCACAGCAACACAAACCGCTGTTTCAGTCTCGTCTGATCTGTAATAACTCTTACTTTCCTCTTGGGCTGACGAGTAAAATCAGCACATTTTGTGAATTTCGCAACAGAAACACACATATAATCAGGCTTTGGCTGGTGTGTGTTTCAGGCTTTCTGAGTATCAGCGGGGTTTTGTCCCCTTGTTTCCACAGAGGTTAAATGCACTTCAGGAAACCGCCCCGTCTCCACAGGTGGCTCCGCCCCTCGGCTATCAATCACGCCACTGCGCTCATAAAACAACCGTTCTTATGACTCGCTGCCTTTCATGTGCGTGACCCCGCGACCCCTAAAACAGGCCAGCCAAGGTCAGAGCAGCAGATGAAGTATGTGGAGAGGGGAAAACGAGAGAGAAAGTGCAAGAGAGGGTAAAGTAAAGGAGAGAAGTACAGACAGGTACAGTATACAGAAAGCTCTGTAGGCGTGGACATTTAACATATGCACCATACACACACACGGGTGCTAAATGAGTGTCAGTATGTCACACCTGCATGCATATAAACACTCACCATCTGAGATGTGTCCAAAGAGACAATGGAGCGAGTCTCCTCACGAGGGCACTCTAGAGCACTGGACACACTCGTCCCACCTGATCGATAGAGAGAGAGAGAGAGCGAGCGAGAGAGGGGCGGTGTTAATATTGTAAGAAATCACACATATCTAAACTTACAGGATCTGAAAAACAGCTCGGTCAACACAATGTAATAAAAAAAATATAGGTTCATGTTCTGAATACTTCATTAAAAATTATTAGATAAAATTAGTGCTGTCGAACGATTAATCGTGATTAATCTCATCCAAAATAACAGTTTTTGTTTAGATAATATATGTATGTGTACTGTGTATATTTATTATGTATATATAAATACACACACATGCAGTATATATTTCGAAAATATTTACATGTATATATTTATATTCATATAGTTTATATTATATATAAATATATTTAAAATATAAACATAACTTATTTTTCTTAAATATATACATGCACTGTGTGTATTTATATATACTTAATAAATATACACAGTGCACACATATATTATGTAAACAAAAACTGTTATTTTGGATGCGATTAATCGTGATTAATCGCTTGACAGCACTAGATAAAATACAATTCAATTTAATTCAATTCAAATGAGCTTTACTAGCATGACTGTGTAACATCACAATGTTGCCAAAGCAATAGATATATTATATAAACATACAGATAAATAAAATCTGGGGGAAACACATATACAGTATACTGTTCAAAGTTTGGTTGGTAATTTTTCTCCAAGACTGCATGTGTTTGCTCAAAAATACAGTAGACATTGTTAAAATGTAAAATAACCATTTTCTATCTGAATATATTTTAAAAATTGAATTTTTGTGACGGTAAAGCTGATTTTTCAGCATCATTACTCCAGTCTTCAGTATCACATGATCCTTCAGAAATCATTCTAATATGCTGATTTGCTGCTCAAGAAATTGATTATCATCAATTCTGAAAACAGTTGTGCAGCTTAATTTTTTGTGTAAATCTAATCTACAGAAAACATGTTCTTTTTTGTCATTTAATTTGTGTTATTTTTATTTGGAGTGTGTTCAGAATTTGGGGAAAGTGAATAAAACAGCAGGAAAGTGCAAATAAGCATAAACTAAGTACAAACTAAAGATTTAACAGTTAAATGACATGCAACAGCTAAAGTGGTAGTTTTTTATCTTGTTTTATATATAAACAATATTTAAAATGATAATTCCGATCATCGGCATTAGATGTGTTTTATTTATGCAAGTACTTGCCTCCATATGGTATCAAGCAGACGTTGTGTTTGCAGGCCAGTTCCACGATCTTCTCCACATCATTGTGACAGCCTGAAAAGAAAATGAAATGACCATTATAATCCACTCAACTTATTTAAACCACTTTCATATGACTATTAACAAAACATCTATTATGTTTAAAATACTGTTCAATACTTTGTTTATGTTTTTGAAAGGTCTCTTATGCTCACCAAGACTGCATTTTTTATTTAAAAATAAAATTAGTAAAAACAGTAATATTGTGAAACATTATTGTAATTTAAAATAACTGTTTTCTATTTTAATGTATTTTAAACTGCAATTTATTCCTGTGATCAAAGCTGAATTTTCACGATCATTACTCCATTCTTCAGTGTCACATGATCCTTCAGAAATCATTCTGATATGCTGATTGCATCTCAAATATTTCTTATTATTATCAGTGCCGATAAACAGTTGTGCTGCTTCATATTTTTGCAGAAACCATGATACTTTTTTCAGGATTCTTTAGTGAGTAGAAAGTTCAAAAGAACAGCGTTTAGAAATCTTTTGGGACATTATGTTAACTGTTCCAAACTTTTGAACAGTTCTGTACAACTGCAGAATATTTTTGTTCTGTAAGGGGAAAAAAAAAAACACCTCAAACCCTTTTACCTCCAGATAAATGGATCAATATCTAGCACTGACCCACTGGAGCAGATCTGACTGCCCACTAAACATCCCACACAATAACACAGTGACAGTGAATCTAAGCTCAATACCTTACTGTTTACAAACTGTCACATTTCTTAGTGAAAGAGCATTCAGTTGGAAATAATGTAAACTGGAGCGTGATTTTATTCACTGGGATGTGATTGGACAGTGAATAAAAGCAATTTCAGATACATTTCAAATTCACATTTCTTTGAGATCATAAAAACCAAGCATTTCTCATGTGTGTGAGTGGCACAGAAGGTTTTCTGAAGGAGACCGTGATGGTTACAGGATAATCTACTGAGGGTGAATCCTGTATGATTGGAGAACCGTTGAGGTAAGGATGAATTCTCAGAGAGAGAGAGAATATTCTTTTCGGAGGCATATAACAGGGAGGCAGATGATTTGCTAGCTGCTTGGGTACTCTTCTAATCAAAGCTAAGCCATCAATCAGAGAGTGTGAAATGGGTGCTGTCAGGACTCCACCAATCATAAAGCAGCTGCTCTGGCAGCTAGAGTATCACTGGATGGCAAACGCCCCCTTTCCCTCTAATTAAAGCAGTTTCTCATGAATATGAATTAGCACTCAGCCACTGATGCTTATCCCTTTGCAGTCACTCACCCGGCCAAACCACCATGTCGGGCACCCGTCCTATCCTCCCCTCGCGCAGAGCAAAGATCTCATGCAGGCAGTGACCTGAGGAGGACAAGAAAAAAAGCTTTCAGAAAGACATCAAAATCCAGCTTGTTCATACTAGTGAAGTACTAGACAATAAATGGCACCCAAATAAATGGGAAAAAAGGGAGTTTCCAATCTTTTTTGTAATATGAACACATGTGGTCCAATTTATTTACTTGAGGTACCCAATAAGATTTCAAGTAATACTGTATCTCTTAATAAACATATCACCATTTAAAAGTTTTGGGTGAGTATGATTTTTTAAGAAATTAATACTTTTATTTATTCAACAAGGATTCATTAAATTGATCAAAAGTGACAGCACAGACATTTATAACATTAAAAAAGATTTCGATGAAATTCTCTTCTTTTGAACCTTCTATTTATCAAAGAATCCTATTTTTAAAAATCATGGTTTCCACAAAAATATGAAGCATTTTCAACATTGATAATAATAAGAAAATAAAATGTTTCTTGAGCAGCAAAATGATTATGCTGAAAATTCCATCACAGATATTAAAGGATATTTAAATATAAAACAGTTATTTTAAATTCCAATTGTATTGTATATTTGTAGTTTACTGTATTTTTGATAAATGTAGCATTGGTGAACATAGGAGATGTCTTTTAAAAACATTAAAAAAATCTTACAGACCCCAAACTTTTGAATGGTAGTGTATGAGGAATAATAAATTAAATTACTAATGTTCATAAATAAACTAAAGAGTAAAGTGTTTTGATCAAATCAAAATTAAAATAAAAAAAGCTTTATTTTTTAACAAACTTGTAGTTTTTTAACAAACTCTGTAATAATAATAATAATAATAATAATAAAAAAAAACATTTCACCCCTAAATCAAAATAAAATAAAAACTAAAATCACATAAAAATAAAAAATAAAATAACCTGCAAAAAGAAAACCTATTTTAGGACCATTATTTTTTTTTTGCATTGTCATATTCAACATAATTTATTAAAATAAGGTTGCATTTCTTTATGAAACAAATTTCCCACAAGTGAAATAAGTAGTAAAACATTGCAAAATGAAACCAAAAAAAATTTGAAAACTTTCTGCCAAACACAAAGATGGCAGTTCTGTACCATGAGCTCGGAAAACCCGGTCCTCTGGGTCATGTGACACGGCCAGACCCGCTGCTTTCAGATCCTCGATGAAGGGCTCGTTCAGGTTAGGAGGAGCAACTGCACTTAAATTCAGACTGGGCTGGAGGAAGACACACACCCCATATTACACACACACACACAACACAAGAGTCTGGTATACAGCAGGTCTGATATACCACACTTGACTTACTGTAGCAGGAGATTTGTGCTGTAAATTGGCACCAAACATGCCCTCAAACCAGTCCTTCAGACTTGGCAAAATCAGCCCACTCAACCGATACCTGAAGCCACCGAAACACACACCAATCCAGTCAAGCGGTTTCATTAGTCACAACCCACAACACAGCAAACTAAATTTGCATTGCCATGTTAAGATTCATGTAAACATGTAGTTTTTTTTTTCTTAATTCAACTCAATTGTATACAATTAATAACTCATTTAATCGATTAAATCTTTCTAATGAACAACTCTCACTCTCTGACCTAATACTGTCAGATGAGCCCTGGGTTGGGCCGGTTGCATAAACGGTTTAGACTAGTCTTAAAAAGTTAGTCATCTAATTTTTAATTTTTCCTCAAGACTGGTCATGACTTTTTTAATTCAGTTATGAAAAGACAGATCGGTCTTATTTGTATTGGAAAAGTAAGACTGATTACCCCTTGGCAACTGCTAGTTGGTCAAACTAGTTCTTAAGACACAGTCTTAACATGGTGGTTTATGCAACTGGTGTTGAGATGCAGCAGTGCAGATTCCAGACACTAGATGGCATGAGCACACCACACTGAACCATGAACCATGAAAAACTACATCATGTGCACCTCCAGTCCTCAACACAGAGCTGACCGTTCCTACCATGTGTTAATATATATTTCTATTTGCACACAAACCCCTTGTATGTGTTATGATGAAATACAGCAGCACCAGCATATTATCTGGGCATGTGTTAGATTAAGCAGCGCCACTGTGTCTGTATGATTGCACAGAAAAGGACACATTGTGTGACTGTGTGTGTCTATAGGTCCTTGAGACTGTACTTAAGGAACATAAATTTCTCCATCCGGGCCAGTGTTATGAATGCCACGCTCTGTGTGAGAGGCTGTTTATGGTAATGTCCTCTATGCAAATGTTTAGAAAGCACAATGATATGTTTCAAAACACTACAATGCCCAAAACTGACCTTACATAGCTAGAAGAGTACTGTATGTTTCAACCGAACTGCAGAATTACTTTAAATAAAGGGTGCAATTTGTTCAAAATAAATAAATAAATCTGAGTTGAAAGGAGAATGGCATTTTTGAAATTTTAATGTGCGGATTTACACTGCCATTCAAACGTTTTGGATCAGTAAGATGTTTTTTTAATGGAGTCTCTTCTGCTCATCAAGGCTGTATTTATTTGATCAAAAATACAGAAAAAACTTAATATTGTGAAATATTATTGCAATTTCTAGTATTGGTTTTCTATTTTAATATACTTTAAAATATTATTTATTTCTGACGCAGTGTTGAATTTTCAGCATCATTACTCCAGTCTTCAGTGTCACATGATCCTTCAGAAATCATTCTAATACTCTATGCTGATTTATTATCAGTGTATTATCATTTATTAACTGTTGTGCTGCTGAATATTTTTTAGGAACCTGTGATACTTTTTTCTTTGATTCTTTGATGAATAAAAAGTTAAAAAGAACAGCATTTATTCAACATAGAAATCTTTTCTAACAATATAAGTCTTTACTATCACTTTTTATCCATTTAACACATCCTTGTTGAATACAAGTATTAATGAATAGTGTGTATATTGTTTGAGAACAGTTTGAATAGTAGTGTATATTGTAACACACAATTTCTATTTTGAATAAAAACTGTTCTTTTTATTTATCAAGGAATCCTGACAAAAGTATCACAGGTCCCAAAAAATATGAAGCAGCACAACTGTTTCAAACATTGATTATAAATCAGCATATTAGAATGATTTCTGAAGGATCATGTGACACTGAAGACTGGAGTAATGATGCTGAAAATTCAGCACTGCGTCAGAAGTATATTAAAATAGAAAACCGTTATTTTAAATTGCAATAATATTTCACAAATTTACAGTTTTTTTCTGTATTTTTGATCAAATAGATTCAGCCTAAAAACATTAAAAATCTTACTGATCCCAAACTTTTGAGCGCCAGTGTACTTCATACAAAATTAACTGTAGAAATTATTGTTTAAATTTAATTAACAACATCTTAAAAAATTAACTTATTGACTATAAATGTATAATATATGGTTAATGGTTATGTAAATGGTTATAAATATATTACCATTTACAAGCTCTATAAGGCAATAAGGATACATTTTATACACTTGTTCAACATTTTGAACCCTGTTCAGCCATCTTATCCTGACAAATTTGTAATATCTTCTTTCCATCTTTGTCCAGGATGGAATAATATTTAAAGCAATGCTGTTGTCCATACAAATAAAAGCCAATGGGGTCCAAAACAACAACTTTCACTGTATGGACAAAAAAAACATTGAGACAAAATATGTTTTTCCTTGTATTATTCTACAGAAGAAAGTAAGTCATACAGACATGAGGGTGAGGTAAAAAAAAAATTTTTTGGTGAACTATCACTTTAAGATTGTAGTGCTGTCAGCTCTGATTGATTGACACATTTACTGTATATCATGTTGAAATCCACAGATTTTCCCTCGAATCAGTGCAGTAAAAATATCGGAGTCTAATTAGAAGTCTGTTCTGATTCTAACTGGTGTTTGTTTGGTGCCTCATACTCACCGTTTCCCTGTGAACTCTGCTTGACCCTTTTTATTGAAGAGGAACCTTGAGTCACTGTAACCCCAGCCATTCCACTTCATGATCTCCTGTCTGAAAGAGAGAGAGAGAGCCTGAGTTTACATGCTGTTTTATAACAGTCAATAGCAAAGAAAATTCAATGAAATACAACCTTCATCTTTACGTCTACAAATATAATATTCAATTTTAGTGGCCATTATAGTGACCTGCAGATATAAACCGCTCCAGTCCTTATATTAAAAGGTCTATATGATAACAGGCACTCATGACCGAATGACAGAGTTACTATGGAAGTCCTGAAGGTCACACCGTTCACTTCTGCTGAGACAAGATGGACAGACCTTCAGATAAGAAAGGATTTGAAAGAGTCGACAGCAGTTACAGCAAATGACCTGCTATCATGGTCTATTTGAGGCACTGCATGAAAGTGCACGGATATTCACAATACAAAAACCAGCTATTAATTTTTTTTTCAAGTTTAAATGTATTATGTTTAAAGGTTGTAGTTAGGGGACCTTCATGCTTTAAAAATAAAAATAAAAACAAATTGTACATTTCCATATGAATCACATTGTATGAATTCATACTAATATTTATTTTGTATACATATTTCTATTTATTTGTATATATTTTCTCATGAGATCAAGATGAGATCAATATATATATATTAAATAAAGGATCATTTTCTTTATCCATAAATTTAGTTTACTGACAATGAGTTGAAAAGTTTGTTTTTTTATGCTTGACAAGTTTTAACAAGCATAACATTTCACTGAAAAATTAGTCAATTTAAAACTAATAATAATATTTCACAATATTACTGTATTTCTCATCAAATAAATGCAGCCTTTACAAGCATAAAATACTTTTCAAAAATATATAAATCTGCCTAGTAACATAAAATAAACAGAAATAATGCTATGTTAAACTGCTATGTACAGAAAAGTCTTTGTTTGCATCTAATCAGTGCTGATGAAGTAATAACCTTAAATGAACAGTTTATAATGTTCCTCCACATCACATTCTCCTTAAATTATGAAAACCCTTATTTATAGTTGTGAGCAGAGCTAGGTAGTAACTGATTACATGTAATCTGTATTGCATAATCAGATTCCAAAAATTAATTTAAATTACATTTTAAAATATTTGTAATCAGACTACGGTTACTTTTTTTATGGATTCGCCTAAATGATTACATATTATTTACACAATAGCAATCATTTATTAAAAATGTATTGATTCTCCCTAATTCCTCTTTTTCATCTTTTAAATGTTCCTTTCTAAAATAGCCTACCGCATATATACACTCAGAAAGTTTTTGTGGACATTCACACAGAGATCAGTCATTAGTCAGGTGGCTACACATTGACCACTGGATTTACAAAAATAATTTCATGTTTAAGAAGTGTTTCAACTTTGCATCAACTATTGATGAGCATTCGTTTTTATTTGAATTATCAGTCAGTACACTATTTAACCATGTACTTCTATACTTTGGAAGGCATTTGTCTTTCAAACACATTAAAATGCACAAAGTCACTAACTTTTGTTATCTGATCCCCTTTCACCTAATATATTTAACCCTGAGATTTTAAAATAAATATTTTAATAATGAAGTACCACATTTGCATGTTCATGGTTCTCTGATGTTGATTATGGTCACATGACATGTAGGTAAACAAAAAAAATATAAAAAAAATTCAGTAAGTGTTTTATTTTGATTCATTTTAAAATTATTTGTTTTAATTTTACATTTTTATGATTTCATTAATTAATTTAGCTTTTTATTAAACTCATAAACCCCCTGCTGTTCCTTCACAAACCCAGTTTGGGAAAACTTAATGTAATATAAGGTTTAATGCACTTCATATTGTTGATAACAATGAGTGGAATATATTTTCTTACTCTTTGTATTTTATCATTTTGGAACAAAATTGGTATCCTATTTAAATCAATGTGAGAAACGAGATATTTCAAAAGTAATCTAAAAATAATCTGATTATATTACCTAAAATATGTAATGTAATGGATTACGTTACTAACTACAATTTTTGTCATGTACAGTAATTTGGAATCAGTAACGGATTACAATTTGTAAGGAATCTAGCACTGGTTGTGAGGATATTATCTTAACTTGAGGGGTTTCTGGCAACTGGTTTGTGGTCTTTAGGCATGGCCAATCACTCAGAAAAATAACAGCACACTTCTCTTCTCGTTTCTCAATCCTCTACACATGAGTAACAATAAGTGTGATGATTGCTGATCAATGATTTGCTTATCAAGTGAACTAAAGCACACGTTGATCACGCCAGGCTTCAGTGCAGCTGTGATCTCTGGAGCGCTGCGCCTGCTGTGGGACTCGACTCAAAACACACACTGTCAGTTTGCAGAAACACGCGAGCGGGTGATCAGAGACCGGACTGCAGGTCTGCTGATGATCTTCTGAGAAACAGACACAGTCAAACCCTAAAACACTGGACACACAGCCGTTCATGAGGACTTCTCAACAGCAAAGAGCAGCGTTTATGCTATATTATGCTATGTCCAGCATAAATCGCACAGGAAAATACTTTAAGCATTGTAAACTAAAAGACAAGGCAGACTATTCCTACCGTCAAATTCTGTCTTCTACTCGCCTATATCATGAGTTTCTTTCTTCTACTGAACAAAAAATTGCTATTCTGATATTGATATTTTGAAGAATGTTGGTAAGAATGTTTGTTGACAGTAGCCACTGACTTACATTGTAATTAAAAAAAAAAAAAAAAAACATTTGAGGATCAGTAAATTAATTTTTTTTGGAGAACTATCCATTTAACTTATTTAAAGGTGCACAGTTTAGGCCTAACCTCAAAGCATTTTAAACAACTTAAAGATGTGGTCAATTTGTCATTTCTCTGCAAAAAGGCAAAAATCAAGAGATTTCACCAGGAATCCACATGTTCATGAAGTGTTGGGGGTAACGCATTACAAGTAATGCAAGTTACGTAATCAGATTACTTTTTACAAGTAACTAATAAAGTAACTCATTACCTTTAAAATTTACAAGAAAATATTGGTTACATTTTTAAATAAGTAATGCTTTTTTAAATAATGCAAGTTTCTTTGTTTTCCCATTCACTGACACCTCTCCTGTCCCCGTGTTGAGAGGAATTGAGATTGAGGTGCAGAGGCACTTCCTTCAGCCCGAGGCTTATTCGTTTCCCTTTTTGTGTGAAAGGGCCTTTACAGTTGCCAAAAATATAACTCTTGGGTTTTTTGTAATTGAAAAACAAAAATCCTGCACACTACCAAACTTTGCAAAAAGTTTATTTACAACGTTTCGGTCACATGACCTTCATCAGGTATCTTCAAACATGTAATTGCAAACTAAATCACATTAAAAAGGAATCGTGACCAATCTCTGTGTAGGACCACCAATTAATAACAACACACAATGGGTACATCAACTCCACTTAAAAAAAAAGTAATAAGCAATAAATAAGTTAGCCCAGCTCAGGTGACAAAGAGTAATGCAAAAGTAATGTAATGCATTACATTCCATAAAAAGTAACCAGGTAATGCAATTAAGTACTTTTTTATTGAGTAACATAACACTTTAATGCATTAGTAACTTTCCCCAACACAGGAGTCTCACACAAGGCCAAAAACGTCCCAATACAGATTTCACTCATGTTCAAGTTAGCCTTGCAACTTCACTACTTTAACTAGTAGAAACATTGTTTGGTTTGAAAGTGGCTTTCTTTGTCACTATGCATCTACATGGCAATGGGAAACATTTTTGCAAAATATTGCTTATGTGGCCACAATTTACTTTATGTTCTTTGACAATGTTTACACATACACACCAGGAGGTGTCTGTGTAAGTCCAAGACAACTGCCATTTTGGCCAGATAAATACACTTTATGTACACTTCATGACTCTTATAGCAACTGGTGGCTAATTTGTATGAATTTGTATCTCTTTAATATGTTTTTGGAAAATCTGCTTGCACCCCACAAACACTGCCTGGTCATATTCATGCTTTTTTTCTAAAAATCGTACATTACCACATGAATCACATTATACAAATTCATACAAACCACCCCCTTGTAAGGTATTTACAGTATGCTTTTCTCATGATATCAGGAAACTTATCCAGCTAACAAAATAAGCCAGTTTCCAAAAATGGACCCAAAGGGAAAAACTAAAGACAATATTTGATCTTTCTTGAAGAGTGTGACATTTTTGAGCAGTTTTGTTCATCTGACACACACTACCAAGAGGAAATATTTTATACCCCTTCAGTAAATGGCTGGCTTGATAAGGTAATGCAGAAAAGCAAATGTTGCCAATGACTATTGGCAGTATAACAACCTTTACATCTACCATTTCTCTTTGATAGCATTTAACACATACAGAAATTCCAGCTGTTTCTTATCAATGAACCACACTGGATATACACTACTATCGGAAAAAAGTGATGCCTATTGTTCTGAAATGTCTCAAAGTCTCACAATTTATTTCCAGAACATGATGCATGATGGGAAACACTTAGCCTCAAATACCACTCCGTAGTGTTATATATATGAGATAGTGTGAAATTAGTGTGCATTAAGGGCACTGCTCTTTGGCGTTTTTAAGACCTAAGACAGTCTTGCGCACTTACTTCCTGTTGCGTGCATGCACTCTCAAGTGGCCAAGACTGCAAGTGTGGGTATTTGGACAGGCCTTTGTGGTCTTCATACACACTTGAACACTTGGGCCAAAAACAGGAAATACGTCATGCAAGTGGTCAAGTGCAAAGACCTTAAGTGTGGGTTCATACTGAGAAGTTAATTCAGAGAAAACAGGATATGACAAAAAAATAAAATGTGTTAATCATTTGAAAAATCTAAATACTAAAATCTTTCTGCTGGATCTCAGTAGGTTAAAGGTCGTTCAATGTCCAGCACTAGATGGCAGCACAGTGCAGTCATCCCACATGAAGGAAGTACATTTTCACTCTTAGCAAATACAAAGTCAGGCCACCACAGCCCTCATCCAATCAGAGCACAGCTCTGCCATACTAACTTTTGACATACAAAATCCAACTTGTGGGGAGATCACCTCATATTAACTAACATTCATAACAGACTGCATGACAAATAATCTATCCACTAAATTATAAGAGTAAAGTAATACCAGCTGTCACAGAAAAAAAACAAAGAAAAGCAAGTAGCATGGAGATTATTGACCATAAGTGTGTATTAAACATCCCAGTGATGCAGTGAAGAGCCTCAGGCTAGTGCTGTTGACTCTATATACAGACAGAAATAGCCAACGTCCTTCCGTTTACAGAAGCACCATCACTTCCAGTGAAAGCACATATCTAAAAACAGAGGAAACCGAATCAATGGGGTTTTCAATATTTATAGACAGAAGGCCCCTAAACTCAGACTGTCAGGCAACGCCTTCCAGAATCATTCATTATTAGCAGATTATTCAAGAGTTGGAAATCAGTTAAGAGTTAGAAAGGTCACCAAGCTCTATATATATTCTCCAAAAGAGCCTCTGGAGACTTTCAGAGGACCCAAGTTTAAAGACTGTCACCTTTATTAAAGCTAAAGCTTTTAAAACAAAACCATTTTCTATAGATGGAACATATTTCAAACAATCAAAGCCCCATACAGCACCATATGTCTCGCTCCACATGACTTCTGCAACATATTTCCAATCTTCTGTTCTGACAGCCTTGTGTGAGGAACAGACACACATTTAAGTTATTAACTGAAAAATTGCCCTGGTTCTTCAATCTCGTTAACTTGAGTAGATGACGACAGACATTATTTTTGGGTGACCTATAGCTTTAAGGGCTGACGCGACTTTATATGCGCTGGAGGAACCAGCAGCAGACAAGCGCCTTCTTCAGCACTGGTTTGGTCGCTGAACTGGTGCAAACAAGCACAATACTCTATGTAAAGAGAAAACAAGAAGATCTGAATGTGTCCATCAGTGTGCAGAGATCGCGCGCCACCGCACCCACCTCCGAGATGAATGGACACTTTGTTTAGATCCAGCTCTAGATCGCACATACTGATACAATGCATCGCCCGCTGCTGCTTTACTCCTTAACGCGACTGCTGTTTAAACGCAACGCAGTGTTTATTTCTGAGTCTGTGTGAAGAGCCGGATCTCTCAGCACACAGGCTGACTCGCACATACCTCCGCCTCGGTACCGGCGTCGCGCTGCTCGGCTCGGACAGAGGCGCCTCGGCTTTGCACTCCTGCGCAGCGACGCTCGCGTTTTCATCTTCTGGCCGTTTCTGCAAATGTCCGGCTATGATCCTGAGTCTCTGCTGTGCGCTGCTGCTGCTGCTGTTTGACGCCATGCTGCTTCCGTGTTTGCTGTCAGAGGTCAGCGGGCGGCTGATGGAGATTACACCCGAGTCCCGTCATGCACCGCGCGCCGCCTCCCTCCCCGCGCGCTCAAGGGCTCCGCTCCGGTGCGCTATACTGGAATACAGAGGATTTTCCCTAAAATAAATCCTAAATCATTCTGTTTATTTTTAGCTAGTAGATACCACTTTTTCAGTATCTGTCACTATCTTATCTTTAAAAAAAAAGGAAAATTATATATATATATATATATATATATATATATATATATATATATATATATATAGCATTTAGGTGTTTTTTAAAATACATATTTAATCATCCTAAAATAACAATTCTAAAATTCTACAATAATAATAAAATATAAAATTATGAAATCGTCAAAAATATGAAATAAACTATACATAGGCTATATAGGGCTGGTAACTGATTAAGTAGCCTAATTAAATACAAAATCTGTGGCAGGTTCAGGCTCACAGGATGCCCAACGGTTTCCGGGTTGAACGACAATGTTTCCTGGAAACTGTGCAACGGTGTGCAACGGGGTTTGAGATATGTTTTCTCTTGTTTGGTGGGTGTGTCAGAAATGTCAGCCCAATCAGCAGCAACTAAGAAACCACGCGGTATTAAAGAGACAGCTCGCACAATGGGTCCAAGTGAAGTCGTTTACTAATGTGTCCGCTGCAGCTCGGTATACGCAACAATTGAAGATATTAGAAGACATGTTTGTCGTAAGAGTTTTATAGTAACATAGCATATCAACATGATGATGATGATGATGAATTTGTAAGTAAATGTAATTAACATAAAAATAAATTCACAAGAGCAAGTATATTGTTCGCACATGTTTATTTTCGTTAAAGGCACAATAACTGAAATAATAAGAGCACAAGTATAGATCTGGAACTTCTTTAAATCTGTCTAAATATCATGTAGTAATTGCAATGTCTTCTGGTCCATATCCTTTCATTAGGAAGGTGTGCTAGACACTGATTAATGTAACATAAAAATACTATACATATTTATATATTTTACTATTGTATTGTGGAGTGACACGTTCATAAACTTTTCTATGCTCCTCTGATTATTTATTTATTTAGTCATTTAGAAGAGCTTTTGTCCAAAGCGACTTACAAATGAGGACAATAGAAGTAATCAAAACCAACAAAAGAGCAACAACATGCAAGTGCTATGACAAGTCTTGGTTAGCCTAACGCAGTACACGTAGCAAGGTATTTTTTATATTTAATATTTTTATTTATTTATTTATTTTATAAAGAAAACAAGTAGATAGAATATAGAAAAAATAAATCTTTTTTTTAAGAAACAAGTAGATAGAATAGAAAAAAGACAGCTAGTGTTAGTTTTTCAAGAAAAGCTAGCAGTTACAGAATAAATATGCAGTTGATAGAGGGTCAAGTGTGTGTGTTTTTTAAATAAAAAGACAACAGATAGATAAAATAGAATTAGAATAGAGAGTGCTAGAGTTAGAGGGTCAAATAAAGATGGAAGATGTGTTTTTAGCCGTTTCTTGAAGATGGCTAAGGTTCAAGGTTCAAGGTTCAAGTTTTATTTGTCACATATACGACTATACAGAGTGTGTATAACCAGCAGTGAAATGTGAGTCAGGTCCGCTCCAAGGACAGTGCAAATATTATAGAATACAACACAAGGGAAGTATACAAAAAATAAAATGAATAAAAAAGAAAAAGATATAAAGAACAAAATATAAAATATAAAATAATGTGCATGACAGTATGCTGTAGGATTAAATATTAAGATAAGCATGACTGTACGAGAGAGGAATGTGCAAACAGGTTGAACATGGTTGACATGTAGCAGCAATCTCAAAAAAATAAATAAAAAAATAAGATAATAAGATACCAAGACACAGAAAGTGTTGTGTGCAAATGATACTGTCAGTATGAGGTAGAGAATAATGAATATCTTACTGATGTTAGTGATTATAAAAGAAAGTCATGATGATGTTAAGAGGCTGAGTTTAGGAGCCTGATGGCCTGGGGGGAGAAGCTCCTCCTAAGTCTCTCAGTTTTTGCCATCAGGCATCGGAAGCGCTTACCAGATGGCAGCAGAGTGAAAAGACAGTTACCGGGGTGATTTGAGTCCTTGGTGATTTTGACATCTCTGCTTCTGCAGCGTTTGAGGTAGATGTCCTGCAGAGAGGGGAGAGCAGACCCTGAGATGCGCTCAGCTAAGCGCACAACTCTCTGCAAGGCCTTGCAGTCCTGACTGGAGCTGTTTCCATACCACACTGAGATGCACTGAGACAATACACTTTCTATGGTCCCTGAATAGAAAGTTTTCAGGATAGTTGGAGAGACCCTGAATTTCCTCAGCTGTCGCAGATGGTACAGCCTTTGCCTGGCTTTCTTAACCTGTGTTTGAATGTGTGTAGTCCAAGTCAGGTCCTCAGAGATGTTTACACCGAGGTACTTGAAGCTGCTTACCCTCTCCACAGGGGTCCCACTGATCATAAGAGGAGTGTAGGGCAGCAGGTGTCTCTTTCTGAAGTCCACAATCAGCTCTTTAGTTTTGCTCACATTCAGAGAGAGACAGTTGTCCTGGCACCATGATGCAAGTCTCTCTACCTCATCCAAGAATGCGGTCTCATCATTGTTGGAAATGAGGCCCAGAACCACAGTATCATCAGCAAATTTGATAATAGATGTGGATCTGTGAGAGGACACACAGTCGTGTGTGTAGAGAGAGTAGAGCAGGGGACTCAGGACACAACCCTGCGGGGCTCCTACGTTCAGGGTGATGGAGTTTGAGGTGAACTGGCCTACCTTCACCACTTGAGGTCTGCCGGTGAGGAAATCTTGAATCCAGTCGCAGAGTGAAGTGTTTAGGCCGAGGCCTGTGAGTTTAGAAGTCAGCTTGATGGGGACTATGGTGTTGAAAGCTGAGCTATAGTCTATGAATAGCAGCCTTGCAAAGTTCCCATTGCTGCTGTCAATGTGTGTGAGGGAGGAGTGGAGTATGTGAGAGATGGCATCATCAGTAGATCTCTTGGGATGATAGGCAAACTGAAGAGGGTCCAAAGTAACAGGGATGGAGGAGCTAATGTGGCTCTTAACAAGTCTATCAAAAACCTTCATGACTATTGATGTGAGGGCCACTGGTCGATAGTCATTCAGGCAAGAGGGTTTATTGTTCTTCGGCACAGGGATGATGATGGATTTTTTAAAGGAGGTGGGAACCACAGAGGTAGCAAGGGACTCATTAAAGATTGAGGTGAAAAAACCAGCAAGCTGATCAGCGCAGGACCTCAGAACACGGCCAGTAATCCAGTCAGGTCTGGCCGCTTTCCTGATGTTCACTCTCTTTAGTGCCCTCCGAACCTCATCCTCCGACACGGTGATCTCATGATTATCGCTTCTCTGTCTGCTGCTTCCTGACGCGCTGAACGGCAGAGTCACGCTGCCGCCATTGCATTCAAAGCGGCCGTAGAATGTGTTTAACTCGTCGGCCAGCAACGGATCTGCTCTCACCTCCGCGGAGGATTTGTTTCCAAAGGCACAGATGGTCCTTAGTCCCTGCCACATGCGTCGAGAGTCATTGAGCTGAAAATGAGACTCAATTCTCTCCTTGTATCGATGTTTGGCGGCTCTTACTGCCTGCCGGAGAGCATAACACGATGCTTTATACTCGCTCATATTCCCAGACAAAAGAGCCTCGTTGTATGCGGCAGTGCGTTTGTTAACCGCATCACGGATTGTTCTGTCCACCCACGGTTTCTGATTTGGGAAGGTCCTTACAGTTATCGTTTCTGTAGCTTGTTCGGTTAGTGTATTTACAAAGCTCACTGCTACATCCGTGTTCTCGCTGTCATCAGATGAACTCGCCCTGAACATGTCCCAGTCGACGTCATCAAGAGCCACCTCTGTAGCATAGATTCTGAGTGGGAGGACCAACACGTCACTTCCCTCTTCACCGGGGGTTCCTGTGCGAGCCTTTGTTTATATTCCGGTGTGAGGAAAATGGCGGCATGGTCCAATTTGCCAAAAGCCGGTAGTGAGCGGGCTTTGTAGGCATTCTTAAACTGAGAGTAGCAATTATCCAGTGTATTCGGTCCTCTAGTTGGACAGGATACATGTTGGTGAAAGTTCGGCATGACCTGCCTGAGGTTGGCTTTGTTAAAATCCCCCGCGATGATAAGGGCAGCGTCAGGATGCTTGTTGATGTAGCCGCTGAGCACATCGTGGAGCTTAGACAAGGCCAAGCCGGTGTCTGCCTGTGGTGGGATATAAACAGCAGTAGCGATGACCGCGGAGAACTCACGGGGTAGGTAGAATGGCCGGCAAATAATGGATAGATGTTCCAGATGAGGCGAGCAGGAGCGCGACAGAGAGGAGATATTCCTGGGGTCACACCATTTCTTGTTAATCATGAAACACACTCCTCCACCTTTGGATTTACCGGCCTCAGCTGTTCTGTCCATCCGTAAAACAGAAAAGTTGTCAGACGGCGTTACAGCAGTGTCCGGAACCGAGGGCGTAAGCCATGTTTCAGTCAGGATTCAGCTGCTCGGATTGAGTTGGGCAGGTCATTCCACCAGGAGGGAACAGTTAATGAAAAAGTCTGTGAAAGTGATTTAGTGTCTCTTTGGGATGGCACAATAATGCGTCGTTCACTTGCAGAACGTAAGCTTCTAGAGGGCACATAGGTCTGAAGTATTGAATTTAGGTAAAGAGGTGCAGAGCCAGAGGTGGTTTTGTAGGCAAACATTAATGCCTTGAATTTTATGCGAGCAGCTATTGGTAGCCAGTGCAAATTGATGAACAGAGGTTGTGACATGCGTTCTTTTCGGCTCATTAAAGATTAACCTTGCAGCGCCATTTTGGATTAATTGTAGAGGTTTGATGGAATTGGCTGGAAGACCTGCCAAGAGAGCATTGCAATAGTCAAGTCTGGACAGAACAAGAGCTTGAACAAGGAGTTGTGTTGCATGTTCCGAAAGAAAGGGCCTGATCTTCCTAATATTGTATAAAGCAAATCTGCCAGACCGGGCAGTTTTAGCAATGTGGTCTGAGAAATTCAGCTTATCATCAATCACAACTCCAAGGTTTCTGGCAGTTTTTGAAGAAGTTATGGTAGATGAGCCTAACTGGAAGGTGAAATTGTGATGAAGTGATGGGTTTGCTGAAACAACAAGTAGTTCTGTCTTAGCTAGAAGGTGATGGTCCTTCATCCAGCAAGAAATGTCTGTTAGACATGCTGAGATGCGAGTAGCTATCTTCGGATCATCAGGATGGAATGAGAGGTAGAGTTGAGTGTCATCAGCATAGCAGTGATATGAAAAGCCATGTTTCTGAATGACAGAACCTAATGATGCCATGTAGACAGAGAAGAGAAGTGGGCCAAGAACTGAGCCCTGAGGCACCCCAGTAGCTAGATGTTGCGACTTGGATACCTCACCTCTTCAAGATACCTTGAAGGACCTATCTGAGAGGTAAGACTCAAACCACTGTTGTGCGGTTCCTGAGATGCCCTTTTTCAATAGGGTAGACAGGAGGATCTGGTGGTTGACCGTATCAAAAGCAGTGGACAGATCCAGCAAAATAAGTAATGAAGACTTGGAAGCCGCTCTAGCAAGTCTTAGGGCTTCAACAACTGAGAGCAAGGCAGTTTCGGTCGAATGTCCACTTCTGAAGCCAGACTGGTTGCTGTCAAGGAGGTTGTTCTGTGTTAGAAAGGCAGAGACTTGGTTGAACAACTCGTTCAAGTGTTTTTGCAATGAAAGGTAGAAGGGAAACCGGTCTATAGTTCCCTAAAAGAGTTAGGTTAAGAGTGGGTTTCTTAAGAACTGGGGTTATACGAGCCTGTTTAAATGCTGAGGGAAAAACTCCAGTGTGAAGGGATGTGTTAACGATGTGAGTGAGTGCAGGTACAACTGCAGGAGAAATGGCTTGAAGGAGATGAGATGGAATAGGATCAAGCGGACAAGTAGTAGGATGACTGGAGAGGATGCGTTTAGAGACTTCTGCCTCAGAGAGTGGAGAGAAGGATGTGAACGAGTGTATGTTTGCTGGTAAGATGTGTTTGACAGTTTGTGGTGTCGTCAGCTGTTAGAGTTGATGAAGGAGGGGTAGGAGGAGGACAAAGGAGGGAGGAAAATGTTTTAAAAAGCATGCGAGAGTTGCGAATTGCTAATTTTGTCGTGATAATATGTCCTTTTAGCAATGGAGACATTATCAGAGAAGTCAGAGAGGAGTGATCGATATAAATTAAGGTCAGTAGGATTTTGTGATTTGCGCCATACCCTTTCTGCAGCCCTGAGCTTAGAACGATGTTCGTGGAGAACGTCAGATAGCCAAGGGGCAGAAGGGGTGGTACGGGCTGGCCTGGAAGATAAGGGGCAGAAAGTATCTAAACAAGACATCAGAGTGGAACAGAAAGTATCAGTAGCACTGTTAGCATCAAGAGATGATAACTGTTTAGGGGGAGGAAGCAAAGATGAAACCATAGCAGATAGCCGGGAGGGTGAGAGTGAGCGCAAGTTACATCGAAAAGTGACATGTGGAGGGGTATGTTTAGTTTGAGGAATCATGTTGAGGTTAAGAGTGAGGAGGAAGTGATCCGAGGTGTGCAGTGGAGCAGTGTCTTGTGTAAATAAGGTCCAGTCGGTTGCCTGATTTGTGAGTAGCCATAGTTAACACTCTCTTGAGATCAAAAGAGGCAAGTAGAGTGTGGAAGTCTGCAGCCTGGGGTTTATCTAGGTGGATGTTGAAGTCTCCAAGTATAACTAAGGGAGTACCATCCTCAGGAAAGGTTGAGAGCAACACATCTAATTCTTCCACAAAGTTACCTAGTGGTCCTGGAGGTCGATAAACAACTACAAAATGAATTTTTAGAGGGTAGGTAATAGTAACCGAATGTGATTCACAGGAGCTGTTGATACTCAGAGATGGTAAAGGAGCAAATTTCCAATTATTAGAGATGAGCAGACCAGTACCTCCACCTCTTCCAGTCAAACGGGGGGTATGGGAAAAGGAGAAGTTATTGGAGAGTGCAGCAGGTGTAGCATTGTCCTCTGGTTTGATCCAGGTCTCTGTCAGGGCCATGAGGTTTAGTCTTGAATGACTAGTAATGGAAGTAATGAAATCAGCTTTGTTGACAGCAGACTGACAATTCCAGAGACCAATAGAAAAAGAAAGTAGTGTATTAGCAGACATAGGCAAAGTGCGCAGGTTGTTAGGATTGCGCGGCCTACAGTGTGTGATGCGTGGTTTGCGAGTGGTAGTGATAGTAGTGATCTGAAAATACATAGTAAGAATTGGTTATAAAAACTAAAACTTAAACAGAAGTGAAGCCAGGTGTAGAAAAGAGGATAAATCAAAAGTATAAAGATAAATCGATACTTATATCCCTTGCCGGTGTCCCTGCCCGGTGGAGTCGCTGGTCTTTACACTCTTCGGTCTTCCCACGAGGAGGGCTTCACACGACGACTGCCGCGGTATAATAACCTTTTTTATACCCGTCTAACAAATCACTAAATTAATTCAGCTGGACACACTTTCCTGTTATCACACCAAATGGCCAAGCAAGCGCAGACACTGACAAGATAAGCGATACAGTACAGATTATATAATGACAAATATTACAATATCATAGCACAACAACAGTGATCAGCAATAATAAGCCTAATACTCACAATAAAAATAAGGTCATATAGATCATAACACAGTCTCGGAGGTAAGAAGTGGATTATCCTTCACCTGAAATGTTTGTCTTTTCATCCTGAAATGCGAGGCAAATGTTGGATCACAATAAGGAACCACAGTTTCCACAAATCCCTTCACTCGATTGGGATGTTCTCTTTTATTCTGGACGGCAAGGGCAGTGACTGTAGCATCGAGCGTATTTTGCAGTAGTAAACACGTATTTATACCGATTTCAACAGGCTTCGAAAATTCTTCAAAAAGAACACAAAGAATGTCCTTCTCAGCTGCCATAGTTGCAACACTTGCGTCATCAGAACAGAGTGTTCAACGCACCACCGTTTCCGTTTAATAAACGTTTTGCACCGTTTTGTCGGGGCTGAACCTGATTCCAAACATTATAGTTGTAATTAGATTACATTACATTTTAAATTGTAATCATTCTAAAATAACAATTCTCAGATTCTACAATAATAATAAAATCGTCAAAAAATATTAATTGACAAATTATAGTGCTGGTAACTGATTAAGTAGGCTAATCTGTAAATACGTAATCTGATTCCAAACATTATAGTTGTAATTAGATATGTTACATTTAAAATGTAATCATTCTAAAATAGCCTAATAATTCTAAAATTCTACAATAATAATAAAATAATTAAATCGTCAAAAATATGAATTGACAAACTATATATAGGCTATATAGGGCTGGTAACTGATTAAATATAATCTGTAAGTACGTTCTTACAAATATTATAGTTGTAATTAGATTACATTACATTTTAAAATTGTATATGTTTAGCCTATGTTAAATGCATTTTGATGACTTCATTTACACGGGAATTATTCATAATTAATGCATAAAAATACACACAAAATACATTTTATTGTATTTTCTATCATTTTCATAGTTTGTGTTCATATTTTGAATAACTAAAATAATAATTGTAAAATTCTACAATAATTGAATAATTATGTGTGTGTGTGTGCACATATATAATAGTAGTTTTTATGAATTTTGATGACATTATTCATACAATTATTCATAATTTAATCATTTATGAGTCAGTGGTCATTTAAACGAGTTAGGTCAAAAATAATCAAAAAGTAATCAGAATACATTCTAAACAGCAGATTTATTTAGCTTGTAACAACAACAAACTGCTTTTGCCACATTTTTTTTGTGTTCCATAAAGAACCCTGCTTTGAAATTGCAGATGTGAAGAACCATAAATCACTTCAACATAAAGGGGTTCTTCAGGTATAGTAAACTCTTGGATGCCAAAGATTGTCATTTTGAATAAATAAATCTCTGAAAGAATATTAAATGATCAGAAATGTGCATGATAGCATCACATTAAGAAACCATACTTAATGAGACATATGTCAATGTGTTTGTAAATGATTATTCTGAACTAATGCTGAGCACCCACATGGGTTAAATGGGATCTGTGCCGTTTCAATCTTTATGTGCTTGACTAATCAGTCACAGATGTACTTTAAATGCACTTCATCAAGCCTCCTCACTTTTATTTCCCAGATGCATACTTTGCCTGTTGCATACTAGTATTTCAGAATGCAGTGTTTCAGACACACATTTATGACTGAAAGTCTGTTCTGTCAGGGCCAATAAAATTTATTCTATCCTCTTAGAAAAAAAAAACATAGTATGGATGACGCATGTCAGGCCTTATAGTGTCCTTCTGAGTCATGTGACCGTGAGAGTAACTCAGACGTGTGCTCGTCTGCCTCCTGTGGGTCTGATGATGTCATCACAAACATGTACGCTCTCCATTTAAAGTGCTTTCCCTCGTAAATATGAGATGCATCATTTTTACAATGGAAAATTCCACATTTTTGTGTATACTGAGGTTACGGAATGGAATGCCTAATTGGAAAGTGGTGTGTTACTCTGCAAAGGTTATTTTTAGACATTTAGCAATTGTGGTATAGCCTCCGCTATGCTAATTGAGCGCTTGGAGAACACATTCTGAAAAAGGATCATATAAATAACACATAAATGAATCAGTCTATCTGTGATCCCCAAACTCAAAGGCTGTTCGCTCCTGTTTCCGATGTTCGTTAGCAGTTAAAGCTAAAGGAATGATCATGTAAAGGCAGGAGATGATGATAATGGAGTGATTTATTTGTGCATGTTGTTGAGGGACACAGGATGTGGAGTTTACTGCTGTTTTCAAGGGGCTGTTACAGCTTCATCCAGATGGGATGATTGTTTCCTCCAGGCTTGAGCTTTAAACTCCCAAAACAAAGTTCTGTAATGCACTGACTGCAAACAATTAGAGTCGGAGTGTATCACAGAACTTTACTTGGAAAGCCACAGTGCTGCTTGCTCATTTTCCTTCTTCACGGTGAAACTCTTCAGGAGGGCCCTCTGAAAGAAACAGACGTGTTACATTTCAATGTAAAAATATATATATCATCAATAAGACTTGGTAACGTGTTTTTCCATTACTTGAACTTATCAAAATAATTTAAAGGAATAGTTCACCCCCAAAAAAAAAAAATGTGGTCATCATTTACACACTCTCATGTTGTTCCAAACTTGTATGAGTTTCTTTCTTCAGCTCAACACAAAAGAAGATATTTTGAAGAATGTTGGTAACCAAACAATATAGCCATTGACTTCCATAGTATTTTTTTTTCCATAATAAGGAAGTCAATGGCTATATTGTTTGGTTAACAACATTCTTCAAAATATCTTCTTTTGTGTTGGGCTGAAGAAAGAAGATGGACGAGATTCAACTTAATATTTTTAGGTCAGTTTAATATATATATATATATATATATACTTTTTTTTGAAAGATTGAGGATCTTATGAAAAATATTATGAAAACTAAAAAATAAAAAAAAACTGAAAAACGCTGACTTGACTTTTACAGCCAATTTGCCAATTTTTAAACTGTCACCTGTGGGATGCTTGGCGCTCTTTTTTTCGTTGTCTTTTTTCCCTATCAAATATTTTAGTAATCATCATAAATTATGAATCATTTGAAAGCTTAAAACCTCAAAATTCATCCCATGAAAGCCATTTTGAAATCGGACATTGTGTTACCATGGAAATGGTACTTTAAAATCTTTTGGCGGTCTCCTCCCCCTTAGTGGGCGGTGTCAAGTGTCATATTACACAATGTATTACCTTCTTTTAGAATCAAAACTTTTCATAATCTTGACAAAATACATATAGTCGGAAAGGTCTGACTCTCAGAATTCCATATTTGGTGGTCTTTTTGTGATCGGAGTAATCTTGACAGAGAAATGTAGACATATGTGACCGAAAAATGCATAAAAAAAACATAACTTATTTAGACATAAGGCTTTAATTTTATATCAATTTTAGAGTAAAACCTGTTATGTAAAATATTTATTTTATATAAAATATAAAAAATGTAATACTGTGTATTTTCTTTACAGTAAATTTAAACTTCTATAACTTTTTGTTACTTTAATATTTTAAAATAATTCCACTTCTGCAGTAATCTGCTGATTGTCTTCTTTAAGAAGAGTCCAACTTTATGTCTGTATTCCAATGCATTCATGAATTATTAGAGTTTAAGTTTGGATAGTGCACTTTCACGAATATGTTAAAAAATGGGGGGTGACAGTTAAGGGGTTAAGTTGAAGTAGGTGGGATTGTTTTAGGGAGTATAGAATAGTTATAATAATAATAATAATAATAATAATTATTATTATTATTATTATTATTATTATTATTATATATATCGGTATATATACACACACACACATCTTTATAATGAAAGATGGTTGACAGACGACACTGATCAAAGTATTTCGGAGCTGGAAGTGAAAGGAGGCAGGCCAGAACTCCTGTAGCTCCATAATGGCTATTAGAAGAAGTTAGATGATGGATAAGATGCATAGAGTTGGAAACTTGGACTCATTATCATTCACACATGCATATAATCACCTCACCAGCCTCCACGATGAACACATATGGCGGCCTATAATACATATGCAGAAACAGATGCCTACTTGCATAAGTTTCCATGCAAGTTAAGTGCATGCAAATAAATAAATAAATAAAAGACAATGAAAGAAAGGTAACTGACACATGGAGACGAAAAGAAGATTTATATATTGACTTCACTATTACACTCTGTCTGTTTGCATAGCTGTAATTGGGGCAGCCGATACGTAGAACAGCTGACGTGTCGAAAAGGGTCCAACTTTGGAGCAGTGCATTACTGTATCAAAACCATCACAGCAGTTTGCATCCTGGACTAGATCTCAACTTAACACACTTATCAAATGTCACAATGAACTAAAAGAGAAGTCACAATTTGAAGAAAGGGGAAACTGGGAATGCCATATGTCATGCATTTGCATGTAACTTCACACAGACATTTAAGTAACCATCTTAGTTTACTTTCCATAGTTAAACTTTCCAATCTTGCCAAAGTTACTTTAAGGCTTCGGTGGGTGACTACATCAATGAGTGACGGGCTGACAGTGTTTTCTGAGCATACGCGCACAGTCTGTGAGTGCAATGCACTCTTCCAGAGGGAAAAAATGTAAAAGAACATACCTGCTGCTGCAACTCACGAGACAGTCGACACTGAATAAACGCACTGGGACAAGAAGCGCTCTGTCTAAACCCGGTGGTCCTTTCTGTCAGAGCCCCTGAGGATTTCACTCGTTGATTGAGCAGATGACGCTCGTGCAAACTGTTGATGAAGCGCTTGCACGCCGCGTGCGCTTCCGCGCAGCAGCTGGAAGAATGTCGACGTGGAGCTGCCAATCGTGCGCGCGCAATCACGCACGCGCTTCAGGAGAGAAAACTACAGTGAGCTGCTTTCAGGCGCCGAGCTACAGAAGAACCCAGTCGTTACAGTAGTTCTGGAGATACAGTGAGGCTCACAAGATATGGATCAAAGCGCCTGAGATAGACAGACAGACAGACAAGATAGATAGATAGATAGATAGATAGATAGATAGATAGATAGATAGATAGACTGACAGACAGACAGACAGGCAGACAGACAGACAGACAGACATAGATAGATAGATAGATAGATGGACAGACAGACAGACAGACAGACTGACCAGACAGACAGACAGACAGACTCCAGACAGACAGACAGAGACAGACAAACAAGATAGTAGATAGATGCAGATGATGATCTGCTGCTGCTGTCTCCCACTAAAGAGGGTCCCCAATACAGCAGCATAGGTAAACTAGACCTCTTAGAGACTGCACAGCTTCTGTCAGTCATGGGCCCTGTCAAAAAAGTTAATTTGGCATGAAGGTCCTTCAAAAAGTGCGGCACAAAAAACATAATCATCAAATCAATGTACAAAAACAACAAATTTGCTGTTAAGATTGGTAACAAACACAAAATTCCTCCCTCAGTGTCGTGGAGTGAGACAGGGCTGCAGCTTAAGTCCTGCACTGTTCAATATATACATAAATGAGTTAGCGAGGGCTCTGGATCAGTCTGCAGCGCCCGGTCTTATCTACTAGACACTGAAGTCAAATGCCTCCTGTTTGCTGATGATCTGCTGCTGCTGTCTCCCATAAAGAGGGTCTACAGCAGCATCTAGACCTCCTGCACAGCTTCTGTCAGTCATGGGCCCTGTCAGTTAACCCCAAAAAGACAAAAATAATGATTTTCCAAAAAAGACCCAGCCACCAAGACCAACATATAGTTTTAAATTAGACAACATGCTCCTTGAGCACACGCAGAACTACACTTATCTTGGCATAAATATTAACAACACAGGGAATTTTAACAAAGCTGTGAACGACCTGAGAGACAAGGCACGGAGAGCTTTTTACGCTATTAAGAGAAATATCAAAATTGACATCCCAATCAGAATCTGGATAAAAATAATCAAATCAGTAATAGAACCCATTGCACTCTACGGGTGTGAAGTCTGGGGCCCACTCACAAACCAAGAGTTCACTAAATGGGACAAACACCCAATAGAGACTCTGCAGACCGAACTATGCAAAGTTTTGCTCCGAGTACAGCGCAAAACCCCAAATAATGCCTGCAGAGCAGAATTAGGATTATACCCACTTATTATCACAATTCAAAAAAGGGCCATTAAATTCCATGCCCACCTAAAAAATAGTGATAAACAGACCCTCCATCACAAAGCCCAGAACTACCAAGAGCTGACACCAGAAAGAAACGCCCTCGGCCAACTGGTCTTAGAGCTGACTACACAAACCACAACATGTCTGACTGAGAATAAAAACTTAGCCAGACCAAACCAAATAATTAAAACACAAAAAGAAAAATACCTGAAACATTGGAGAGACGCAACAGCCCTACAAAGTAAATTGGAATGCTATTTGGCCCTAAATAGAGAATATGAATTGGCAGGATACCTGAGTACAGTGAGTGACCCTAAACTGAGAAAAGTCCTGAGCATGTACAGACTCAGTCAACACAATCTCACCATAGAGACAGGCAGACACAGACAGACCTGGCTACCAAAAGAAGACCGGCTGTGTCCCCACTGCACAGGAAATGAAGTGGAAACAGAACTGCACTTCCTGACATCCTGCCCTAAATATGACCAAATTAGGGACACTTTCTATCCCCATTTCACAACTCACCACAAAGACTTCCATCAGAAACCAAATATGGACAAGCTCCCATACCTGCTAGGAGAAAGCCCAGCAAGCTCAAACCTGGCCGCCAGGTATGTGAGGTCCTGTCACGACGAAAGAGCCTCCAGCGGGACACAACTACCAACACACTCACCATATGATACCTAGAGGCACTTCTAGAAATATTAGAAGACTGATTTTTTTTTTTTTTTTTTCCCATTATTATTTTATTATTTATATTGTATAGTGTTATTAAAGCTTTGGCAATGTAAAGATTTATTTCACCATGCCAATAAAGCTATTTGAATCTTGAATCTTGAATCATATACATAGACAGACAGACATACAGACAGACAGACAGACAGAGATAGATAGATAGATAGATAGATAGATAGATAGATAGATAGATAGATAGATAGATAGATAGATAGATAGATAGATAGATAGACGGACAGACAGACAGACAGACAGACAGACAGATAGATAGATAGATAGATAGATAGATAGATAGACACAGACAGACAGACAGACAGACAGACAGACAGATAGATAGATAGATAGATAGATGACGGACAGACAGACAGACAGACAGACAGACAGACAGACAGACAGACAAGATAGATAGACAGATAGACAGACAGACATATACATAGACAGACAGACAGGCAGACAGACATATACATAGACAGACAGACAGACAGACAGGCAGACAGACAGACAGACAGACAGACAGACAGACAGACAGACAGACAGACAGACAGGCAGACAGACAGACAGACAGACAGACAGACAGACAGACAGACAGACAGACAGACAGACAGACAGACAGACAGACAGACAGACAGATAGATAGATAGAGAGACAGACAGACAGACAGACAGACAGATAGATAGAGAGACAGACAGACAGACAGACAGACAGACAGACATAGATAGATAGATAGATAGATAGATAGAGAGACAGACAGACAGACAGATACATAGACATAGATAATAATTAAAAAATAAAAGTTAAGTGAACTTGACCGTTCACTTAAATATTTTTTTAATTATAATTTACTTAATAATTTTAAGGCAATGGGTTTCCTCAATTTTTTTTAAGTTAAGTCAACTTATCACTTTTTACAGTGTAGATAGATAGAGAAATGCATATATAATGGTTGATTTGTATTAAAACAGATTTCAAATATTTTATATGAAGTTATAAAACTTGCCTTCATAATAAAACAAATAAAACAATGCCTTCATCATGTATTTCTGTTACTTTTCAAATAACTGTTATTTTTTTACGCTTCCCCCAGATCTAGACTTTTAGTTAGTAACCTAAAATCACATCTTGCATGTTTAACACTATGAGAAAATGGAATAAATGAAAACATTTCAATATTTTTTTGTGTGAAAATGATTTCTATTGATTATTATTGATTATTTGACTACTGTAATTTTAACAATATAGTTCCAAAAAAGTTTCAAATGAACTATGGGGCATAAAGGAAAATCAAAGTAAATATAATTTGTGTACAGAGTATTTTTAGTTTGTGTGCATCATTTCCAATCAAGCTGCAATTTTAACAAATTATTCAAAAAAAATAAATAAATAAATAATAATAAATAAAAACTGTGAAAATTATTTATGCATTTAGGATACATAAATGCTATGCAAGTGGCCTTAAGGATAGGCTACCGTTTTCTTCCAAAATGTTTAAAATATAATTTCATCACAATTTGCACCACAATAAAACACAATACATTGTTTTATTACACAATGGAAATGTTCATGACTTGATTCCTCATGTGATGCACACTGCTGGACATTGTTTATTCACAAATCACACAAACTAGTGAAAGTGTGCTTTAAGAGAGTTTATCAAAGTCCACAGGGCCAAAAATGCCCATCACTGATGAAACGCCTATTGCAATAGGCAACACAGAATACACTTTGCACTCAGGTGACAGCATGATTTAGCTAAGTGTCACGGTGTGGGTTGATCTTTTAACAACAGTAATTATATTTTTTGTCAAGTGACCATTTCAACATTTAAACATTCTATGCATCATTCCAGACAGATCATTCACACATAGGCCAACATGGTAATCCATTTGTTTAACCCAAGCAACATTTTAATGTTCGTATGGTTTAAGGTTTTGTAATTATAAACTCTTAAATTGGTTAGAGTGGTTAAATTGTGGTTTAAAAGGTTGAAGATTAATTACACTGTGAGAAAAAAAAAAACAAAAAACACATATGCAATTGGAAAAGCATAGGGCCGAACAGCAGGGGTCGCTATCTGACAGACAGACATGCAGGTCACGGGAGTTAGTAGGTTGTAGGTTAGTACGTTTTTGTACAGTTGTACAGGTTTACTAAGGGCTAAGAAAAGTCACCTGACACAGAAACAGGCCTGTCGTTTTGAGTCCAAAGCAGGTGCAGCAATCTGCTCCATCTAGATCAGCACCTCGTGTGATGTGCTTGCTAGGAATCTATTGTCACAGAAGTCGTTTATTATTTTAAAAAATAGCAAAAATATTTTTGAACAATTAAAAACTCATTTGTTAAGATAAGCTTTGAATATTTAGTTAGAATATTTATGTTAAAGTAATAAAGTATATGCTATTCACCAAACCGTTTTCTTGCTTTTTGGCATTTATTTTACAGATAGAAATAAATAGATAAAGTATAGATCTATATAAATTTATTGTTAAAAATAAAGGAAAAAGGTTCATATTCAGGAGGGTTTGAGTGGGAAGGTAAAAGGGGCGTATAACGCAACAGCTCAGCGAGCGCTTTCTATTGGTCAGCGTGAGTGTGGGCGGGGTCATCAAATGACTGGGGCTTTCCGTACATTTTCTTAACTCCGCATTTCCTTCTGAAGTACATCGTCTAGCAACGACAATTTATTTTAAGCCTGATTTTATTACGCTGTGAAGGATTACAAACAAAGAAATCACATTAGGAGTTACAACGGAAAAGGAGAGATTACCTCTCAGCATGATGGAGATTGAATTGCCTAAAATGCATCCAAGCCAACAGGTAAATAATATTTAATAATAATTCATTGCGTCACTTATGTTATAATAATGTTTCGCTTTTAATAGTATTAAAATTAAAAAGAAATCACAGTTTTCCTAATTGTACTATGATGTTACATCATTTTGCCCTTTGAACCTGTAATGTGGGACATATGCATTCAGATGTATTTATTGCTTATGCCATATATATATGTGTGTTACCAGATCACTGCCTTATACACACCACTCACTTCCAAGTGACTTTTTAATAGCCTAGCCGAATTATTCCTGATTTTAAAGTTTCAAGATGATATTATCGAGAATCTTTTATTATAATTTATGACGTGGTTGTAGTGGCGAAATCGTCCATATATTATATTTTAATATATATAATTAATATATAGTCCGTGTTAAAGGAGGCGTTTCCTCACGTTATCCCATTTCCTCGCGACTCTCCTTTTCACTCATAATTCTGCATAGTCATTGAACTTGGGCCGTCCTAAGAACGAAAGGAAGGACGAAATATCAAAATAAAGGTAAATATAAATGATCATAGCGCGTGATGGCTAGTACCGCGACGCGAGGCAGGCTCACGGTTGAACTTCTGTCATGAGATTCGTGTGTCGTTGAGCTTTGATGTTGTCGCGTGTTTCCCGCAGCAGACGCGTCTGCGCATGCGCACTCACCGGCGCCTTGCACAATAGCAGGCGGCTCCAATCTGGAATGTGCTGTTTACTTTAACCTCGTATCCTGACGTAAAGAAGCATTCCTCGGCTTTATGTGATTAGTCTCTATCACAACTAATGTAATTCAGTGATGGGGTTTAGGTAGTATTAAGTCACTTATAACAGACCATTCAGAAGTGAATGTATGAAAATATATGAATCGAGGTTTTATGATTGTTAATCACAAAAGGTGATGGAAGCAAACATTGATTGTTAAGGTCAAACTAAAGTTTTTAAGCTATTTTATTTTCTCTTGTTTTTTATATATCTTGGAGTTTTTTGCAAGCCTGCATTGAAAATACAAAACAAAAACAAACAAAAAATAATAATTATAAAATAATAATCATAATAATAAAAAAGACATACACACATCAGAATGGGTAACAACAGCCTAAATTAAGCTGTCATTTCCTAAGGCCTTGTTGTTTATTAACATATGTCCTATAAATTACATTAAAATAAATATGAATTTTACTATATTTTATACATACTATTTACTATTTATTGATCATGTCAGAATTATGACATTGTATGATTACGTGTTAATAGTAAAATATAGTTGTAAATACAGGTGTGACAGGCAAAAATTGGACACATTTAAGATTCACAGCTTTCATGCTAGATTAATTTTATGTTAGATGAGAGTTTATAAAACATGTAAGTAACGCTTTAAAGTAACGTGACACCAAATTAATTATTGTGCCACATGCTTTAGGCTACTTAATGATCTGTTTAGCAGTATATAACGTAATCAAGTTTGTCAGTGTTATTAATAAAAATTATTAAGTGTTCCTAAAACTTATATGTGTGCGCTGATGCCCAAAGTACACATTTAAATATGTTGAAGGGAACTAGATTTAAATCATTTTTATGAGCAACAAATGTTTAGATGCTTGTAATAATATTTTCATTGTTTCATAATTAATAAAGTTACACACACTCAATCTTTATATATAAACAGTATAGGCCTCAGTCATTTGTTTTAGTATTTATTGTCATGTAAATCATGGCCACAAAGATGTGTTTGGGCCCCTCTCGCCCCAGGGCCCAGGACAGTATGACGACCCTGTTTTAAAATAAAGTCGTAACCTATCATCTGACAAAAGAACTAGTTTATTATTAGTTTAGTTGTTGTTAGTGTTATAATACGAGGGTTTGGTGAACCGGTTTTGATGCTGGTTACGTGCAGTATCACCTGCCTCAACCGTGCAGCGGAAAAAATTAGAGAACAAGGAGTTCTCTTGTTCCTCCAATGGTATATTCCACATTCCCACAGTCTAGAGGAACAGAAAGTGAGACAGGCGTGAAAAATAATCTCTCCTTTATCAGGAAACTTTGCAGTTTTAATATCCAGCTCTTGTTTCCCGTTTCCTTGAACCTAGATAATGATAACAACACTTTGAGCATTAATTATGTAGTTAAGTGTGTCCTGGATATACTTTTCACTTCTAAATACATTCCCATCTATTGGCTAATGGATACACAAACATATGTGCATTACTCTTCCTGCTCTGATTAGACTCACATTCACTGATATTTTCACTACGCAGATGTTTAATACATAATGAGCGATATGCAAACTTACATCATCAGCAGGCAGAGCACATGCCTGCTTACATCAGATCAAAAATTCTCACAAAAATATCATGTTTACCAGATATTCTTCCTTTCGCTTTAAAGGAATAGTTCACCAACAAATGGTGATTATTTTCCCCCTCATTTACTCACCCTTATGTCATTCAGATCCATATTGTTTTCTGTTTTTTTCTGTGAAACACTAAAACTTGTACACAGTGTTAAATTAGTGTCATTCATATACTATGATAATGAAATAATTACATTTTTATATTTTCTGTTTTCATTTTCATTTTAGTTAAAAGGTTAATCATTTTGTTGTGTTTTTGTCATTTTTATATGCATTTTCACATGTCTATATAGTGGTAGTTTTTTATTTATTACTTGAAAATGAGAAATGTTTTATTTCAAGTAATGAAATATCTTCTATTTTTTTCTTTTAGGTTTTAGTTTTATTTATAATATGTATAATAATATGATAATATATTTACAATAATAACCCAAATATAATTTTACAAGAAAAGAGGATAATATGGCTTCAGAAGACTTAAAATACCTGTTTAATGTACAAAAAGTACTAGTTTTATGAGACTTTTATAGTGCTTCCAATGTCATTTTATTTATTTTATTTTATTTTATCCCTTTGCATGGTTAACAAAAGCTCAAACTAACTGCCAAACACCTTGTTTAGTGTTTCACAGAAGAAAGAATGATAATAAAACAGAAAATAATAATAATAATAACAATAATACCTGTATAATATAATAGACCTGTTTTGTTTTTAGCTATGTATCATTGAATTAATAACATATGCTTTTGTAATGCACTCATAAACAACAGAATATGTTTTGACAGCAAGAGGCTCTTTAAAGAAACATTTCCACTCAAACAAAACTTCGGATCTAAACAGTCAGAAGCACACACCCATCGTTCATTCTGCTCTGAGGAGGAAGAGAGCGCTTCTGCTCATGCTAGAGGACAGGCTCTGGTCAGTCTTCTCGTGAGAGGGGCACATTTAGCAGTTGTTTCGATGTTTCATCATCTCTGTGGCTCCGCCCCGTCTGTTATCTGGAGCTGGAGAGGATGTGTGTGACTCAGAGCGAGACGGGCATGTCGCTCCATGTTGCTGTCTGGAGGCCTCTGTGACGCCAGGATCTCATGCACTCGATTATTCTCTAGATCGGTGAAATCAGTCATATCATTATATTGTTATAAAACATCTTTTAAATACATCTATAATTTATGTTTATAAAAATTAAATTGACTAAGAATGTATGCACTGGTAAAATTATAATAATACAAAAACAAAACCTTGCTACATGTACTGCGTTAAGCTAACTGAGACTTGTCATAGCACTTGCATATCATTGCTCTGTTGGTTTTGATTGCTTCTATTGTCCTCATTTGTAAGTCGCTTTGGATAAAAGCATCTGCTAAATGAATAAATGTAAATGTATTATTATTAATGTTATTATTATTAATAATAATACAAAATAAAAATAATACTAAATATGAAAAAATGGACTAATAATAATAATAATTATTATTATTATTATTATGATTTTCATTAATAATAATAATAATAATAATAAATTCAATAAATAAAAAATTCAGAAACAGTCCTTTAGTCAAAAATAAACACTTGTATCATTATATTGTTATAAAATAAATAAATTTGTAATTTATATGTGTTTAAATAAAACAAATTGTAAGAATCATAAGAATTTATGTGCTGGCTAAATTATATAATAATAAATAATAATAAGAAATACTGAAGAAGAAAACATTTGACTAATAATAATAATAATAATAAATTGAAAATTCAGAAACAGTCCTTTAGTCAAAAATAAGCATTTGTATCATTATATTGTTATAAAACATTTTTAAAATAAATTTGTAATTTATATGTGTTTAAATAAAACAAATTGTAAGAATCATAAGAATTTATGTGCTGGCAAAATTATATAATAATAATAATAAATACTAAAGAAGAAAACTTTTGACTAATAATAATAATATTAATAATAACAATGAATTGAAAATTCAGAAATAGTCCTTTGGTCAAAAATAAACACTTGTATTATTATATTGTTATATGAATGAATGAATGAATGAAGCATTTTATAGCGCTTTAATTGTTGTATTTAAATCATGTGTAATTGTGCAATATGTTATAAACATTTTTAAAATAAATTTGTAATTTATGTGTGTTTAAATAAATTAAATTGACTAAGAATTTATGTGCTGGCAATAATAATAATAATATTAACTAAAGAAGAAAACTAATTATTAATAATAATAATAATAAATACTAAAGAAAAAACAACAACTGATTAATAATAATTAATAATAATGACGATGTTGATACTACTACTAAGAATAATGAGAAACAGTCCTTTAGTCAAAAATAAAAAAAATTTTTGTTGCCATATTTAGTTAAAGTGTAGCATCTACTGAACTCTGATGTGAATGCTGACGGCTGATTCAGAATTACAAAATAGAATAACTTCCTTTTAAAGTGTGCAGTTCCTCTGTTGTCAGTACACACTTCTTCTCTGTTTAGTCCCCTGGGCCTTGTGATCTGAAGCTATAGGAAGCTGATTTTCTACAGATCTCGAGTCACATGCTCGACATGGTTTTTCTGACCTCATAAACAGATAAATGCAGCGCTGCAGATTTGTGCAAAGCTTTCTCTGTGTAAATAAATGCTAGAGGAGGGTAAAGACTAAGTAAGGCATATCTTCTTACTTAGTTCCTGCAACTATCAATCAAGAAAAGACAGAGGCCAAGGTTTCATAAATATATTTTTATCACTCAGCCTGGGAAGAATTTTAATTACCAGCATTTATAAATGCCTCATCTGCTGGTGTGTAACATTTGAACTGGGAGTAGTGTACGGTTTTGCAGGTTATAGCGCTTGATTGGCCGAGAATGATATTATTATGATAGTATATGTCATGTCTTTCTGAATCGTAAGACTTCAAAACACAAATGAAGATATTTTTAATGAAACCTGAGAGATTTCTGTCCCTCCATTGAATGTCCATGTGATCAAAACTTCAAAAAGTTCACATATGTACACTGTAAAAATAACTCATATAAATCAAGCAGTTTACACTTTACACAGCTTTAATTTAGGCTTTTATTCACATATAAACACAACAACACAGAAATGCACATCAAAAATGGTCAACGGAAACTCAAACGCACTTGTTTGATGCACAAGAACCAATGAGGTTTGTTCTTTGTATCACGCAAACTTTTTCAAGGTTTGTTCTCACACTTAAGCAAGCATGCTTGAGCTCATTTACCATATTTGATGTGCTCTGTGTATGTGCATTTATCAGTGATTATCTGTGAATAAACATCTTAATTAATTTAATATTTAATTAACTGTCTATTTAATGTGTCTATTTAGAATACTTAGAATATTAAACAGCTTGATTCATATGGATTACTTTTACGATGACCTTTGCACTTTTTATTGTGTGCTAGATTTGGATGCATGGGCTTTCAATGGATGGACAAAATGGTCAATGTTAAAACCAGCATTAAAAAACATATTCTTATTTGTATACTGAAGGTTATGGAAGCCCAGTTCCACCACTGAATAAAAAATAAAAAGGTGACTTTTTTTCGCACAATTCTGACATTTTTCACAGAATTGTGAGATATAAACTCGCAATTCTTACTTTTTTATAGTTATAAAGTGGGAATTGCGAGATATAAAGTCAGAATTGCAGGATATAAACTCACAATTCTGCCTTTTTTTTTTCTTCTCGCAATTGCGAGTTATAAAATCCAGTTCTGAGGAGAAAAAAAGACTGATATGTTGTCAGAATTGTGAGTTTATAACAGTGTGAGTTATTTTTTTTTTATTCAGTGGCAGAAACGGGCCTCCATAGAAGATAGACCATTTATAATTTATTTCACTCTATTTTATTTCACCTTTCAGAAGATTTGGGAGCTGTTACTGCCGACGGCAAGAATCTGAAAATGGCCAAATGTCAGGCTATTAATCTGTCTGGCCAAATATCACAAATATCTGAGGATCTGATTCTGATTAGATGCTGTTTATGAAACCGGGATCAGAACTGTGCTTTGTTTCGAGTTGTTTTCCAGGTGTTTTGGGCACATTAGTTTATCTGGCTGTTTCAAAACACTTGAGATGCTGAAATGCATTGACTTCTAGGTAATTTCTTACAGTAATAACACACCAGACTTTCATAGCCTCTTTCTACATGCCTGGAAATTTCAGTATTGCATCAGCACCGGTGGACTCATCACTGAACGGGTAGTCATTAGCTGAAAAAAATGACCCTTTTTGACCAATTAAAATGAAATTTCTTAATACAGTAGAAATATACGTGCTCCTTGTCCATTTTACTTGAATAAAAGTACCTGCACTTGATATTTAATGTCCTGAAGTATAAAAAGTAAAACTTCTTATCGATGAAGCTTGTTTATTAGAGGAAGATTAATGCATGATATTGAGTCTGTTTTCATCTCCAAATAAGAAAAAAGTATTGTCATACAACTATGAAATCATTAAACATCGATATACTAAACTATCCGTTTAAGTTTATTCAGTTCCAAATAATGAGGAACAATATATTTCAAAATCTTGTGGAGTAAAAAAAAAACATGATATTATGCTTTGGAATTAAAGAAAAATGACAATAAATAGTGATAAAACTAATAAAACTGACACAGAAACTTGAAAAATTTACCCATGTATCTTAAAAAAACAAAAACTTTGTTACTGTCCACCAATGCACATAATAGAAGCATTAAGAAAAAGGTCAGCCTAATGCATCTTGTTGGATGTGCACTTCTAAATCTGCTTCTTATTATTTCTGTTGGTCTACCAAGGTCACGTCAACATGCCTGTGAAAAGGACGCAAGCTATATTTCTTGTTCTCTGTCCTTGTATTTGACAAACACCCTGATCTCTGTAGTTAAAGCAACATGGCGGGTGGCGTTTCATTCTGGGCTGCTGATTGGTCAGAGCGCTGTGTACTCCTCCAGATCTCTGCAGGACACTTCTCTAGAAAGTGGTGAAAACATCTCGTGTTATACCACAAAACATCAAATTCCAGTGTGTGTGCTATGCAGTTACAAAGAAGTGTTGTAACCAGAAGAGAGCTATATAAATAGTTTAACATAATATAAATGGTATTTGATTTCATTTATAATACGACGGCCACGATTGTCTTTTTTAATCAACAAGAGTTTAGAAAAATGTTAGGTGCTCTAACTGGTCACCAACACATTTGCATTCATTAGTTAAGTGTAAATGGTCCTGCAGGGTGACAAAATCATTTGATCAAATAGTTATCTCATATAGTCTGTCAAATAATAGCATCTCATCTAAAACTAAAACTTATACAACTTCTCAGGAGGTTGGGTGGGTGATTTGGATGGAAAAATATATATTTTTTATAAAAAAAAATAAAAAAATAGAATAAATAAAATTAATACAATAAATAAAAACTCATAATATTAATAAAACCTTAAAAAAATTATTAAATAATTACATTAAATTAATCAGAGCACATAACATTAAATTTACATTAAATTAAATAAATACATTTTCAGAGCAAACCTCCTCTTCAACAAAAACTACAGAGATCCTTTTGCCGTCAGTAGTTTTATTTAAATGGTCCTGCAGAGAGACTAATTCAATTTTTCCAAAAATAAATATCCATGTAGTCTGTCAAATAACACAAGCATGTCTTTTAAAACTATATCGAACACACATTTAAGATTACTGGAGTCTTTTTCTCGGGAGAACGAGAGACTTAAGCAAGATAAACAGTAAAATAAGTGCTGCTTGCATTTCATTTTAAAAAGAAAATTAGTATTCATAAAATTAATTAAATATAATAACATTAATAAAACATTAAAAAATATTAAAAATTAAATTATTAAATTAAATAAAATGTTTAAAAATATTACAAATTAAATTAAATTATTAAATTAAATGAATGCATCTATACTACATAACTTTAAATGTACAGAAATTAATTTTCAGAGCAAACTTCCACGTTAGTAGAAACTATAGAAAAATCCTTTTGCCTTCACTAATTAAATTTAAATGGCCCTGCGGTGTATTACTAATAATATTACTAAAGTAATTAAAAAAAATTCTGTTAAATACGTTTTAGATATCAATCATGTCACACTACAGGACACGTCAACTTCCTACAAACAACCTATGAATGCTTCACTCGCAGAAATACGAAGCTTGCATTCATTTTTTCCAGCCGCTGTGCTTTTTGAGTTGAACTGACCTTTAAATCTGCCACTAGCATTTATAGTAACACTAACAGCGTGTGTTTGCGTGGGTGGGTGATCTGGTGGTTCCCAGAGATGGAGTGAAAAAGGAGAAGCGGCATGTATTATTCATAGCTGACGATGCACTGGGTGCTTATCTGAGGTGGGGCAGGCTCGTAATCCCTCCTCGACAGGCAGGGTGTGGCCAGCTCCTTCTCTCATCTTCATCTTCATCTCTGCTGTGTTTCTCCAGGATATGGATCTGATAGATATCCTGTGGAGGCAGGACGTGGATCTGGGAGCGGGGAGGGAGGTGTTTGATTTCAGCTACAGACAGAAGGAGGTGGAGTTGCGTCTGCTGCGTGAGAAGGAAGAGGAGAAGCAACAACAGCGGCATCTGGAGCAGGAGAAAGCGCTGCTCGCTCAACTCCAGCTGGACGAGGAGACCGGGGAGTTTGTGCCGCGGAGCGCCCCGCTGACGCAGGACAGCACGACCAGTGCCCAAATCACACAGGTACACCGTCCAGTCGCAGGAAGAGAGGTGTGAGTGTGCCTATCGATGCCAGGGCAACAGGAGAGCGGATCTGAAATCTGTCTCACACACAGAGACACACACACAGAGACACACACACACACACACACACAGACACACACACACACACACACACACACACACACACACACACACACACACACACACACACACACACACACACACACACACACACACAGAGAATGGAGAGTTTGTTTCTGTGAATTGTGGGGACTTTCCATAGACTTCTATTACTTTATACTGTACAAACTGCATTTTATATCGCCCTACACCAATCCTACACCTAAACCTACCCCTTACAGGAAACGTTCTGCATTTTTAGATTTTCAAAAAACTTAATTCTGTATGATTTATAAGCTTATTACCTTATGGGGACTTAAAAAATGTCCCCACAAGGTCAAAATTTACTGGTATTACTATCCTTGTGTGGACATTTGGTCCCCATAACGTGATAAATAGCAGGTACACACACACACGTACAGTAGGTGCACAACAGGCCTCACCCTCCCCTCATATTACAGGGTGCAGCTGCTCAGTTGCTTGGGAACCGCTACTATGGCATAATTACTGGAACTCAGGTGCTCAGGCTTCATCGTAAGCGTAGTTCTACGAAAGCAAATAAACTCAACACTAAATTGATAGGACACTAAAGAACTTCGTTTTCCCTGAGGAGGTTATGTGAATTTGTTTTGCAGATGTACTACGTGATTTCAATCCTGTACGAAGTGAACATGCTTAATTTTGGGAAAATGATTGAGCAAATTTAAAAGAAAAAAAAATTCAGGTAACCCAGCCTGAAGGAAATTTTTATTACTTGTGCGCTTTCAGAAGTCTAAAAGCATCCATTTTGTCTCATATGTTTCTAAGAAAGCACTTAAGAGAAATTAATATGTGACACAATTGTTGACATAGAGTAGAAGTTTGATGAATGATGGGAAATGTTTAAGATCCCATTTAAATCGATGACTTTTGAGAGTAGACTTTGGTTTCTTGGCAAGTCTGAGTGTAGTTTAAGACATTGTTGAGATCTCATCTAAAAAGTTATAAATTAATTGCATTAATAAATAAAAAGTAGATCAATAGCTTTAATGAAACTAAAGGTGGGGTCAAACTTCTGATGACACATTTTCCATTTGATCCTAGAAGAAAGAGAATGATGAGAAATGAGATTTGAGATCACATTAAAATCCTTTTGACAGCAGACTTTGGCAAGTCTGAGCATAGTTGGAGACTCAAGTTAATTCCGTTAATAAGCAAAATTAGTTAAATAGCAATAATTAAACTATTAATTTAATTCATCATTCTGAGCACATGTAATTCAATTTACAGAAATTAAAATTCAGAACACACTCACACCTACACAAACACTTTCACAGATCCCAATCCTGTTCAAATCAGTACATGAAATCATAGACATCCTTTGTTCATAACTGTAAGTCAAAGGTTGCTTTGAAAACTCAGTCAAGTCAGTCGAGTCGTAGAATCTGCATTTACATGTATGTTTCCTGCTCTGTGTGTCGATGCAATGGTTTTATTAGGATGTATTTGACTGTGTACGTGCAGAATGGGGCTTTCGCAGAACAGGACGGTGATCCCATGTCATTCGATGAGTGCATGCAGCTCCTGGCGGAGACTTTTCCACTAGATGAGCCAGCTGAGGTAATTATGGGCTAAATGTCACCCATATATCACCTCACACCTCATGGCAACATAACACCTATACATGTCACTGCACTTCAGTCTAATTGTCTCTCTCTTCTCTGTTGTCTGTGCAGTCGGCGCCGCCTTGCCTGGATGCCTCCATTCCTCCTTCCACAGATCTTATGATGCCCCCAGACATACCAGCCTTTACCCAGAATCCTTTGCTGCCAGGCTCTCTGGATCAGGCCTGGATGGAGTTGCTTTCACTCCCAGAGTTGCAGGTATGAACCCTCAACCAGACCTCATTAACGCTATAATCAGTGCAGAGTCCAAAATGAACTTATTGCCACTCCTGGAAATGACATAAATATTAATTGCTGGCCATAAAACAGATATTTAGCAACAAAATATTATTAGATATAAAAATATATATCATATTTTATTTTATATGTAAATTATATAATTTTTTTATCTCACATATTTAAAAACATTTAATATTACAAATTATATATAAAAAAATATAATATTTTCTCTTCTGAAAAAACAAGACAAAAACATTTATTCATCCTAGACAAACTTCTGATGGCAAAACTTCCACTTAGGTAAAAGTTGTTAGAAGACGCACAAGAACAGGCTTATTTACACACCCAAGCCAATTTATACTTGCATTTAATGCTTGGCTAGTGGCCAGATAAGATGCCACTACCTCTACAAACACTTTTCAACACCTTATAATCACCTCAACATGGCACCTATTTTAGGATAATACACTACAAAATGAAAATTATGTCACTGTTTACTCACCGTTTGCTCATCTTTGAAACATAAATCAAGATATTTTGACAGATTTCTGTCTCTCCATTGAAAATCCATTCCACTATAACTTTGATGCTTCAAAATGTTCATAAAGAAATTGTAAAAGTAATCCATATGAATTGGTTTAATCTAAGTCTGAGGAGACATGCCTGCTGATGAACAGATTTAATTTATTCACATATAAACATTCATCATCGCACATATGTTGAACACATCAAATACTGCAACTGTGCTCAAACTCTTAGTATATTTTATGGACTTTTTGAAGCATCAAAGTTTGGGTTGTGTGGACTTTCAGTGGAGCGACAGAAATCTCTCAGGTTTCATTAACATCCTCTTTTGTGTTACAAACAAAACACTTGTGAGTTTGGAATAACATGATGGCTAGTAAATGATAACAGAATTTTCATTTTGATGTGAACTGCTTTAAAATGTTTTTTAGAGAGAGAGGTTGTGAGGTGCTTCTGTGTGTACTCTGATGTATACCACCTGTGGTTTAGAAAGTAGCAAACAACCTTGTTGCTGAGCAACAAACAAATGACCCTCTCTGAGATCATGCTGTGGTTTGACGAGCAACTCGGGATGTACTTAATTTGTTTTTGTTTGAATTGAACCATTTTTACCTCAGTACACATGGAAGCTGGTTCATAACTAAACAAAAAGGTTTACAGTTAAGGTCCTGTCATATGACTCACGTCAGCATTGCCCAGAGCATTGAACTCTGTGGAGAGAAGCATCAAGCTGCTGTTACTGAGCAGGTCAAGCGTGGAAACACTCGAAGTTCAAACAGCTGTAACTTTGCCAATCTGCCAGACAATGTGAAAGAGTCTTAAAGGAGAAGTTCACTTCCAGAATGAAAATCTCCTGATAATTTACTCAGCCCCATGTCATCCAAGATGTTCATGTCTTTCTTTCTTCAGTCAAAAAGGAATTTGAGGTTTTTGAGGAAAACATATAGTGGACTTCAGTGGTGGCCAATGGGTTTAGGGTCCAAATTGCAGTTTCAATGCAGCCTCGAAGGGCTCTAAACGATCCCAGCATATCTAGCGAAACAATCAGACATTAAAAAAAATAAAAAAGTATTTTTAACCACAAATGCTTGTCTTGCACTTGCTCTGCGTCCATGACTTTACGCATTACGTAATTATGCTGGAAAGGTCATGTGTGATGTAGGCAGAAGTACCGACCAAGTGTTTACAAATCGAACGATTTTGAAGTTGGAGTAGAAAATGAAATGGGATTTTTTTTGCCCTACCCCACCTTTTTAACTGAAGTACACAGATGAAGAACTAACCACGTGTGACCTTTACAACGTGATTACGTAATGCATGAATTCATGGACGCGCATCACAGAGCTAGTGCAAGACAAGCATTTGTGGTTAAAAAGTATATAAATATGTACTTTTTTAGAAAATGACATCGTTTTGCTAGATAAGACACTTATTCCTCAGCTGGGATCGTTTAGAGCCCTTTGAAGCTACACTGAAACGATTTGGACCTTCAACCCGTTGATCCCCAATTGAAGCCCAATAAATGGAGGAAAATCCTGGAAAGTTTTCCTCAAAAAACTTCTTTGTGACTGAAGTGACTGTGACTTTTTATTCTGGAAGTGAACTTCTGCTAGTACTAAATAGAACTTTAAATAGAACTTTCTCCTTTAATTATATAATAATAATAATAAACCTTGCTACATGTACTGTGTTATGCTAACTGAGACTTGTTATAGCTCTAGCATATCATTGCTCTTTTGTTAATTTTGATTGCTTCCATTGTCCTCATTTGTAAGTCGCTTTGGATAAAAGTGTCTGCTAAATGACTAAATATAAATGTAAATGTAATGGTAGACTCATATTGTTTGTCTCATACAGTGTGTGTCTTCACTTTGAATTACAATGTTCACATGCTGTTCTTTTGCATTTTTAGCAGTGCCTTAACATGCAGATGCAGGAGTCGTTGGATATAGATGGATTTGTGAAACCCTCCACAGAAGCACAGGACCCAAACTACAGCCAATACTTGCCAGGGATGGACCATCTCTCGTCGGTGCAGACAGAGGTGTGTCCTCCCGAATACATCAACACATACAATGGATCCTTCAACACTATGGCGTCGCCCAACCTCAGCCAGATGAGTCTGAACGTCCCGGATGTGGGAGCCAAGTTTAGACCTGAAGAATTCAATGAGTTGTTTTATCCTGAGATGGAGGTTAAAGTGAACAGCGGTCCTCTCGCATCCGATGGAGGAAATATGGTCAGCCAGTTGGCGGAGATCTCCAGTGATCCTCCTGTGAACCCCATGGATCTGCACAGCTTCTCACCTGGAAGCTTCAGCTCAGGAAACCCGGAGCCTATGGCTGAATTCCCAGATTCTGATTCCGGCTTGTCGCTGGATTCCAGTCCTCACATGAGCTCTCCGGGGAAGTCCTTGAACGGAGATGGATCCTTCGGTTTTAGCGACTCCGACTCTGAAGAGATGGACGATAGTCCGGAAGGCATGGAGTCAGATTATACCGAGATATTCCCGCTGGTTTACCTTAACGACGGAGCGCAGGGATCTCTCTCAGAAAAACCTCCGGCAGACCAACAGGAGATGAAAGCGAAGAACCAAAAGATAGAGCCGGCGGAGGCCAGCGGCCACTCCAAACATCCCTTTACCAAAGACAAGCAGAAGAAACGCTCTGAGGCACGGCTCTCCCGTGACGAACAGAGAGCAAGAGCCTTGCAGATCCCATTTACTGTGGACAAGATTATCAATCTGCCTGTGGATGACTTCAACGAGATGATGTCCAAACACCAGCTCAACGAGGTCCAACTCGCCCTCGTCAGAGACATCCGCCGTCGGGGCAAGAACAAGGTTGCGGCACAGAACTGCCGCAAGAGGAAGATGGAGAACATTGTGGGCCTGGAGTACGAGCTGGACTCGCTGAAAGAGGAGAAGGAGCGTTTGATGAAGGAAAAGAGCGAGCGTAGCTCCAGTCTGAGAGAGATGAAGCAGCAGTTGAGTACCTTGTACCAAGAGGTCTTCAGTATGCTTCGAGACGAGCACGACAAGCCCTTCTCGCCCAGCGAATACTCCCTTCAGCACACTGCGGATGGCACCGTTTTCCTCGTTCCTCGCCTTAAAAAGACTCTCGTAAAGAACAACTAGCTTGGTTCCTTCTACTCTGTCCTTCCACACTTGCTTCTGTTTTTTGGTACTGCTTTTCTCTTGCTAACACTGTGTCCTAACCAGGCATGACACAATAAAGCGACAAAGGCTCTTCCCACGTCAGTGTGTTTGTCCTGACCAGCCACAGAATAATGTGGTGGGAAGCCCCACCCACAATGAAATCTCATTGGTCCAAAATCTGGCTGCACGTTATTGTACATTAAGCATCATCAAATATGTTCCTATTTGGCACAGTTTAGTCGCATGTATTGTTGAGAATATCGCTAAATCCACCGCGACTGGTTAGGACACGGTGTATGTTTTACGCAAAGGAAACAACTAAATAGGAGCGTATTTTTGCTTATACATCAACTGTTGAAATGGCAGAACTATTATATACGTTTTGCGTATTCTACTTTCCTAATATTCTTAACCTCCGTTGGATTTTGTACTCCTTTATATTTTCTCGGAGATTCTTTTACCTTTATGGTTTGTAAATACATTTATACTTTATTTGCTATTGAAATAGGAACAAATGTACTGTATATATAAAAATAGATCACATTTTAGTATGCTAAAAATGGTTGTGATCATTTTAAGGCTGCACATGTCAGTTTTTATATCTTAATTTACTATTCTATTGCTATTTTATCTCTTGACTTTATGGCTTTATATAATAAATAAATATTTAAACCAGCAAAGTCCAATGCAGTCTTGAATGGGAGTTGGTTTGTTGATGGAGTGGGTCAGCAAAAAGGAAGAGGATATTGACAAGAATGAATAAGGAAGTAGCATCAAAATCAACTATGGGAAACAATCACTACATACAAAATCTAAAAAGAAGTGACCTATATTTTACAACAGTAATTATACTGCTCAAAATGAAGACACTGAGCAAAAATAATGAAGAAATGTGAGGCCAAAAAGTGAAAAAAGAAGCATTTATTTGCAGATACGACATAGTCTAATATTTTTTTTGTAATTCAGTGAAATTAATCTAGTTAAAGTGTAGCTTAAGAGTCCAACATCTTATTAAGACCACTGTATATTATACACCATGACATCATAATCATTGGGAAAAAGTTGTTCATTATTTGAGGTTTTGGGCTCAAATGGTTAGTTTTCTTGGAAACAGATTTTCTATTTTGGCTATCCACCATCATTACATACAAAATCTACCCCAATTCATGAGATTTAACAAATCATAAGCCTTTGAGGGTGAAAGGCCTTTTACAAACAAGTTTCAACTGAATCTTCCTCAAGTGACCAGCCCCAGTCTCCCGGTGTTATGCAACAGAGCTGAATTGTTTGGCTGCGGCCCAATGTTAGACATGCCTTCATTAAAGCCCCGCTGGACAAAGTACACCAGTAAAGAGAGTTGTTTGCACTGCCAGCCACTTTCACCCATCCACACACACCACCTTTGAACACACCAAACCCTCTCCTTTGCACACTACAGTAGATCTCCATTGTAAGCAAGTCACGCTACACCAACAGGGCCAACCTGTTCACAGACCTGCATTTACACGTCACAATATAGGATCTTTTCACTATATGAAGCTTAATGTATGATAAAAAGCAGGTGAAAAATGGCTCACTGAATGCTTTTTTTGTTCAGTCTTATGTCAGCATTAAACTGCCATGCATTCTCTCCTGTCAACAGACTCAACCTAGAGCCCAGTTATATAAATAAGCAATGTTACAGTAAATGTTAGAGTTGTAGACTAAAATGTTTAATTTCTTCAGTTTTAAGTCGTCAGAGTGAAAGCATGTGACTTATCTAGGACAACATTGTCTTAAACATTTACCAATGCTCGTGACCTTGATTCAGTGTCAAGGGAACAAAGTCCCCATGACAGGTTTTGGAGTAAGATAAGCATTGCGTGAGAAGAAAAGGCCCTTGCACTCACACAGAAACGACACAAACACAGTAAATGAAACATTCTTGTGGGGTTTCAAATGTTTTTATTAAATAAAATCAACATTTGGCAATGCTATCACACTTATTCATTCTGCCATTATGAGTGATGTGTAAATATACATGGATTTACCCTGAATGAACATCCTCCCACAAAAAATGTATACTATATCAAGTTAAAACCTGTCATGTTATGAACATCCAGAATCAGTGCATTTAATAATGACAAAATAAAATGTTCACAGTTCATTAAAGTTGCTTTCAAGTGATTAATATCAGACAAAAAATATTATATGAGATATGAGTGAAGATTCAGCAAATATGTACACTTGTGAATGAATCACACTTAAACAACAAATCTAATGTGTGCTGCCAGCCAATCTTAGCATTTCCAAAGATTTCTCAAGATTTAGGGCCAGATTCACTAAACAGGGCAAATTAGCGCAATTCAAAACAGCACTGATGGGTGTGGAAATTTCTGCTGGTGATTTACTGACAATGCGCAAATTAAAGAACACAGACACAACATCTCATTTACATATTGACCAACTAAATATACCAAGCGCAGCGCAAATTAGCATAGTCGCAAATAAGCAGAGCCGATGCTCATCAGGTGCTGGTGATCTACTTACGACACAGGCAAAAAATAGATTAAAACATGCTTTTTTGGGGGCATTAAATAATGGCACAAATACCAATTTTAATACTCTCCTCCCATAATTTTTGCGTCTGAAAGGGAAACTCCTATAAATACATATTTAATAAGGTCAAGCGCACAAATAACTGTCTATGCCTTTTCAGCGCTAATTTAGTAGGCCTAAATCCTGACAGTACTATTTTAATGCCAAAAGACGGTTTGCACTGGCGCAAGCTGTTAGTAAATCTGGCACTAAATTCTTTAAATTAGTTCTTAAATCTAAATTCATATTACCATAATATGCCCAAACTTTTTACTTAGTTTTGTAATTCACATTATTAATGATGATTCAGTAGATTATCAGTACTTCTGACACATTTACCTTTGTACGACATAATTCAGTCATGTCAACAGGAATGTGAAACAACTTTCACTTGTTTGACGTGTTCCCCAAGTGGATTTGATTTTGTTATACTTTTGACATGCAAATTCTCTGCGTGGACCAATATAAAGCTGCTTGGATTGGAAAGTGCCGTGTCATTCACCGCTACACTATTGACAATGAACTTTCTTTGCTTGTGAAATTTCGCCTAGAGATGTGTTCATAGTAGCAAAATTTTGCAGGCAATAGGTCTTTCGTCTATTGTCATTAGTCTAGAGATGTATGAAGCACAGCTCACACATTAGTCACGATCAAACCAAGCAGATTTCCTTTTGGGCTCAGCAGCAAATCCACTAAATTCTGACCAACCTGAACCCGTTGCGAAATCTGCGTGGGAAAATCTTTCGCCCTCATGCCGAATTCCAGATCGAGTGAATTTCTATCGAAATTACTGGATTTTGCCAGGTAAAATTTGCCAAAAGAAAAAGGTAATTGTGACCATAATTTAAGTTTTGCTAATGTGACCATGCCTCAAATCCATGTTACGTACAATTTCAATTAAAAATATTTTTAAAATCGTAATGCAATTACAATCACCATAAAGGCAGCACAATATGATGTCTAAATAATTTACTAATTTCAAATATAATTCTTTCCCCACATTACAGTAATGAGAATTAGACTTTTTTAATTATGATGAGAATCAAAGGGGAATTGTGCCTAATTATCATCAAAATTCTGTTGCACCACAAATAAATAAATACAAATTAAATAAATAAATTATTAAATATAAATTATTTATACAAATATATGTAAAATAATGTATATAAATATAAGCATTTATAAAAATTTTAGGAAAAGTGAAATAAGACCTGGAAATGTCAGTTTTAGTGAAATTATGCCACACACAATGTGTAACAATTGAGTTGAATGCAGTTTCTGAATCTCTGCAAGAGGATATCTTTAACAAATCCACATATATTTTGCACACATTAATCTTACCCATCCAGAACCATCGCTGAAAACGTGTCATAAAAGACTTTCAGCCACTTACTGTAGATCAGGCGTTGCTTTTCCCATCTGTAAATTAAGCAGAAGAGTTACTCTTACCTGCTCCTATGACTCTTTCTTCCTCTTCTTCTGTCTGTCTCAAACCCTCATACTCATGGGCTTTCCGCTAGCCTTCCTTCCTTCGGGTACAGCTAGTCTCACCGAAACAGATGCTAGCTTTCTGGAGACACACTGGCTGCCTGGTCCAGTCGAGGCTGGGATCGACCTGCCAGTCTGAGAGCCCATAACTGTTCATGTCTGGGCCTGGAGGCCTCTCTACTCTCATTCACAACAACACGCGCTCAGGACAGCGGCACTCACCACTTCAGACTCAATGATGCACTAAACTTCGTTAGGCAAGTTACTACACAACTTTATTTCAGTTGGTTTCTTTTTTCATTTGTCAAAAATAGATCAACAATCTAGACTTCTCTCTTTACAGGTTTAACACGTTACATGCCCTCAGATCTGACAAAATCTACTCTGTTTACCATTCAGAGCTTCATGAACAACACATGTACTGCATACTCACAATATATAAAAATACACGTGACATCACTGTCTTCAAATCAAAAAGATAAACAAGTCCTGTTTTCTCCAAATAATATACCTAAGGCCACAACATATTGTATACTCACAACAAATAATATTTAGGACTGTTCTGACTACAGTGTTTGTAGCACTCTCAAAAATGCTCACAAGGGGTTGAGGATAGGTGAAGAGCACAGAAACGTCAAACGGGTGAAGGAATGTACATCCACTAGCACACATGAGTTGTGGAGTGTCTGACTACACTAACATTAGTAAGACCTATAACTGGCAGATCTTGGCCCATCGCACACTTTCTCAGTAATCTTTCCTTTCCTTCCCACTCCTCTCATCTAACTCTGGATCTGAGGCCTGTTGAACAGACACAGGGTAAAACATCACAAGTCATCCCGTGTTAGACGTCTATTGAGTCTCTTGAGGCGGTGCTGAACTTACCACAGACAAACAGATCTGTTAATATCTCCTGGACCCATAGCCCCCGCCCCCGCCGCCACCAGAGCTGTATCCACCTAAATATAACAATCATAACACATGATCAGGCTCACACGCAGTGGTTTCACTTTTGATGCAGTGTACTGGATTTTCTGTACCTCCGTAAGGTCCTGAGTTTCTTCCTCCAAAGTTGTTTCCCTTCATGGGGCAGTAGTTGGACTGTTGTCCTGCGTAATTCCCAAAATCGTTATAATTTCCTCCTCCGCCGCCGCCTCCACCACCACAACCACCACCAAAGTTACCTGCGATGCGGGTACAAATTTGGGTTAAAGGTTTAGTTCCGCCAAAACTGAAAATTAGCCCATGTTTTCCTCACCCTCAAAGCATCCTAGATGTATATTACTTTCAATTTTTTTTTGTTTATTGTTATATTATATAAATATTCTATTTTTAAAGAAAGCAAAATTGATCAAAAGTGACCCTAAACACTTTTACATTGTAAAGATTTCTATTTCAAATAAATGCTGTTCTTCTGAAGAAAATCCTGAAAATAAATGTATCATGGATTCCACAAAAATATTAAGCAACTGAACTGTTTTAAAAATAATAAGAAATTTATAATAATAAGAAATTGGCGAATCAACAAATCATTATATTAGAATGATTTCTGAAGCATCATGTGACACTGAAGACTGCGGTAATGATGCTGAAAATTCAGCTTTGCATCACAGAAATAAATTCCATTTTAAAATATATTCAATTAGAATACAGTTATTTTAAGTTATAATAATATTTCACAGTTTTCACTGTATTTATGATTCATTAATTGCACCTTGGTGAGCATAAGAGAGTTCTTTCAAAAACGTAAAAAAAAAAAATGTATTCCAAACTCCAAAACTCTTTTTTTTTTTCAATTGAATCAACAAAGTAAAGATTCAATTTAATGATTCACTGGCCCATGTTGCTACAAATAAAGTTTTCTTTCAACATCTTTAATAAAAACTTGCTCCGCCTCTGAAACGATTTCCTTTTTGGATGACATCACTGAGACCTCTTCTTTTAAACCCCGCCCCTCCAACCACCTGTCAAGTATTTGGCTTCACTTAAATGAAATTGTACCTCCAAAATTTCCTCCATCATTGTAGTTGTCATATCCTCCAAAGCCTCCTCTGCCTTGGTTACCGTATCCAGGACCTCCACCATATCCTCCACGACCACCACCGAAGCCAGGACCCCCACCATTGTTACCACCTACTTCCAGAGACACATCATAAACATGTAGTTCAGCGCTAATAATTTCAGTCTGAGCTTCATGAAATGATTGACTTCATAACAGGAAAAATATTTTTTTTTTGGCTTTGAAAATGTTCTTATGCTTATCCATACAGTGATTCTCCATTTCATCAGTGACTACAAACAAAGCAGCCATTTAAAAAATATACTGTTCTGGCAAAGTAGCCCTTCTGTTCAACACTGGTGCAAATCTGGCACAAATTAACAGCAAGTTTTACAAGGGAGTGTGGATTTATTCATTGCTCATGTTAGTATCATGATATTGTCCCCACCAAATCCATTGTATCCATCTCCATAACCACCCCGGCCTCCTCCATACCCTCCTGTGAATGATACAGGATTCACAGTGTTTTTACCACAGCAGTATTCACACCTGAGGTGCTGCTGTACAAACTGTAGATGTAATCGACACACACAGGATCAGATGTACAAGATCGCATGTCATCTTACCTCGGCCAAAGTCGCCACCTCCAAAGTTTCCTCCTCCTCCTCTGCCCATGAAATTTCCTCCATCTCCACCTCCACCTCCACCACGATCTGACAACAAAAAAGCACATGATTATCCAAAGCAACATGTTATATATTATTACCAACGACAACTTGAATATTTCAGTAACATAATTAACCTAATTCTAAAAAAGTAAAAATGAGGATCAGAAAGGCAGTTAGATATGAAACATGTTACTTACATCTCTGATTAGAAACAGCTTGCATCTCCTGCTTTGGTAGTGCTTTTCTTACTTCACAGTTATGTGAGTTGATTGTGTGATATTTTTGTGCTGATGAAAAAGGAAAAACAGAAATGTGTTTCCTCAGCTACTGAACAAAACCTGTATAAACTAGTATTTCTTGCTGTTCTATCATAATCGGGGTAGATGACACATACCATGTCCATGAACTTTTACATATCAGTACCATGATTTTATGTGAAAATTATCAATTTATAAGGTAACATGTTTATTTTAATCTTTCATTGGGATTTAATTTGAATATTTTTTTTGCAATCACTTAAACAGTATCTTGCAAGCATTTTAATATTTTTTATTGAACAAGTTCATAAAAGCTGCATTCATAATAACTATAAAAGAATCATCTAGATGAGGTCATGTCATTTACCCATAAAAACTGATTCTGCTGTAGTCAGTCAGTGTCTGGCTAGCAGCTAAAAGTAAATGGTTCCCATCTAAGCTCACCAACAATTTTATCCACAGTATCATGATCATCAAAGGTGACGAAGCAGAATCCTCTCTTTTTCCCAGTTGAACGCTCCTCCATTATATCGATAGTCTCAATCTTCCCATAGCGCTCAAAGTACTCTCTGATATGATACTCCTCTGTGTCCTCCTTGATTCCACCCACAAAGATCTTTTTCACTGTCAGATGGGCTCCAGGTTTATTAGAGTCCTGCACAATCAAAGAAAATTCATTTAATTTCATCTTGATTAAATGTATCTTAATTTTAGAGTAAATTAAGAAAAGGTTTGTATGGAAGCCATTGAATCAAATATGAAATATTTTCTTATCTTTTTTGACTCACAATTCTCAGAATTGTGAGTTAACATTGCACAACATAAACTTTCTCTGAATTGTGAGTTTCTTGCACACAATTTATATCAAACATTGTTTTTTTTTTCACAGAATGGCAAGTTTATATCCTGCAATTCAGATTTTTTGTCTCAGAATATTCAGAATTTTTTCTCTGAATCCCCCCCCCAAAAAACGCCACAATTCAGAGAAAAAAAGTCAGAATTGTGAGATTTTAACTCAAAATTGTGAGATATAAACTCATAATTGCAAGAATACAAATTTGCAATGACCTTTTTTATTTTCTAATTCCATTGCAGAAATTAGTTTTCATAGGACTTTTTAAAAAAATCAATTTTATTTACTTTTTTCCTTTTTAATTTACTTAAGCCATCTTGGAGTGTGATATCTGAAATTGGTACAATTATTTTCACAATTAATATATGCATAAAAACTGCACATATAATAATTATAAAAGAATTACAAAAAGGCCATTACAAAATGTTTTCGATAAAGCACGTCTCAGTCCAGGAAACTTCAGTCACGAGTATATACAGTATATGTCAACTACCCATGTGGCGCTTTAAATGTATGTTACTGCACCTCTCGGGAAACGGCCCGTTTGGGCTCAACGACTCGACCGTCCACTTTGTGTGGCCGCGCTGCCATAGCAGCATCAACCTCCGCTACACAGGAATACATCACAAAGCCGAAACCTCGTGAGCGCTTGCTAGCTGGATCTCTCATTACCTGAGGAAAGATAATCATTGATAGTATTATCATCAACAGTGTTTTTATTGCTTTTATTATTATTATATCTATATGCATTAACAGCTCTTATGGAACAGGACTGTTTGGCTGATTGATCCTTACAGATGTTCTAAGGTGTTACTTATTTAAAAGAATAGTTCACCCAAAAATACAATTTTAATGAAAATTCCCTCAGGCCATCCAAGATGTAGATAAGTTTGTATGTTTGTATTTCTTCATGTGAACAGATTTGGAGAAATGTAGCATTACATCACTTGCTCACCAATGGATCCTCTGCAGTGAATGGGTGCCGTCAGAATTAGAGTCCAAACAGCTGATAAAAACATCACAATAATCCACAAGTAATCCACACCACTCCAGTTCATTAATTAACATCTTGTGAAGTGAAAAGCTGTGTGTTTGTAATAAACAAATCCATCATTAAGGTGTTTTTAACGTAAACCCTTGTTTACAAATAAATCAGGAGAGAAATATGCACAGATCAAACACCGTTTACAAGCGATAATTCTAAACAAATATGATAGTGGATTTTGATGTGAGAGGACCACAGGGGATGGACTTTTTCACTGGAGGAAGCGTTATTATTGATTACGAACTCATATTTTGGCCAGAAGCGATGGTTTGAAGTTAAAAACGTCTTAATGATAGATTTGTTTCTTAAAAACACGCAGCTTTTCGCTTCGCAAGATGTTAATAAATGGACTGTTTGGACTCTCATTCTGACGGCACCCATTCACTGCAGAGGATACATTGGTGAGCAAATGATGTAGGCTAAAGCTAAATTTCTCCAAATATGTTCCCATGAAGAAACAAACTCATCTACATCTTGGATGGCTTCAGGGTGAGTACATTATTAGCAAATTTTCATTTTTTGGGTGAATTATTTTCTTTAAGCAATATCACAGGAGCAAGAGGGTTGTATGTGGCCACAATATTAAATATCAGCATGGCTGCCTGTGATTGAACTGATCTTCCATAATTCAATGGTTCATTGTTAATTATTCCTTCTCAATACTGTGGCAATAGCATTAGATATTCATATTCCGTGGTACTGTTATGGCACTCCAAGATGCTTCACAGAATACCCTGGTACTTTTTGTATTTTATTGACATTTATTATTATTAATATTAAAGATGGCTTCTAGCTATCTGTTCCTGATGCAGACACATTGCAAAATGATTACAATTAACTATAAATCAAATCCTGAATGTGATCTGATGGTCTCTCACCACACAGTCAGTGAGTTTGCCCCATTGCTCAAAGTGAGCTCGCAAACTGTCCTCTGTGGTCTCAAAACTGAGTCCACCAATAAACAGCTTCCTGAGCTGCTCCGGCTCCTTACTGTCACGACCCTGTTCACATAAAACACACAATTAATAATCAGACTTGAACTTTTGCCTCTTTAGAAATATGCGTCATTAGACTGATAAAACTGGCCCCGTAGGTCATGCCTTCGTGTTATAATAATCTAAAGCTATTAAATGAATTGTATAAAGCTGATAATGACACGTTCATTGATTACAGCTTTCAAACCGCAGAGCTGGTTTGGTTTCTCTGTGTGGGTGTGTTTCTCCTGCGGCCTATGAATGCTGCTCTGTGGGATTGATGGATGACATCCGGCCATGCTTTAGGCAAATTCGGTGGATATATATTATTCATTAGACTGAGTGACGTGAGCTCACCAATCCCTCCTGATTGGCTGAAAGACTGACGCTAAAAGTTGGGCGCTAGTTAGCTGGCCAATTAACTTACACTACTAACATTAAGGCTCGGCTTATGAATATTAATTAGGGCACGTGATTGGATGTTCCAGGAAAAAATATGGCGCAACGTCAGCATAGCCTTTGTTAATATTCATGAGCTAAACCAATGCCATACATAGTAAGATCGGTATTTTAGCCGGTGGTCGTAGGTTTCTCATATCGAAATTACATCTAAAGGAATAGAGTGGGTATCTGTCCAGGAATTTCCAACGACTACACGCGATTTTCCAAAACAAAAACTAAATTCACGAGGAGAAGACTGGAAACAAACCGGCGGCTGATGAGCGTCTAGAATATTCCATGCGCCATTTTACATTTCTTTTTAGTGTTTCCTCCATATTGTTAGTGTTAATATTAAAAGTAAAACATTAAATCCCCGTATTTGTATTTTAGACTGACATGTTTACAAAAAACAGGCTCAATATTTTGTTATCGCTAGTGAACAGCACCATATCCAAGTTAACTAAAACAGCATCTCGTTAAGAAAATGTGCCAACGTTACGCGTTCATTCTTGGCACACAATTTGGTGTTTAAGAGAGTAACGTTAAATGTAAGACCTAGAGACTCGTGTTTCATTTGAAAATATTAATATATCCGCCTGAACAGCATGCATACAGTATCTGCTCTGTACTCGGTCACAGACTCAGTTTAACATTACAGCAGAATGCAGCACTCTTACCACAAAGCCAGTGTAATACACGGACATAAGATATCTATTACTGTGGATACTGTTAACGCAAACTCCGTATTATATCAGGAATATTGATAAGCAGTACCTCCATTCTGCAGTTTTTGCGCCCCTCGGTCTGCACAATGCACATGTGATGTCACACTCCAGCCATTGGAGGCGCTGCAGGACACTTCCGGATATAGTTCACGTGATATAAAATTATATATATGTGGGTAGTTGACGTATCAATGTGTCCTATGGTGTGATGGAAAAATGTAAAAAAAACCCTCTGACATTGAAGATAAACCTCTCTCATGGTATTTGTAACTCTAAGAATGAAGATACATTTTTCTCATGTTATTTGTTAAGTTTTTTTTTTTCTACATTTTTGCTGTCACGCCATAGGACACAGTCCAATTTTTATTTGGCAACTACCCATATATATTTTTTTTCAAATATCAGCCACTTGCATTTGGATCAACTGTGCTTGTTGTCTCTGTGTCTGGCTCAGGCTGATGGATGGTGGTTCAACAGACCTGAAATAGGCCTAGCAAATCAATTTTCAGAGCTTTTAAGTAGATCCTGCTCATCCACACAGTACTTGTGTGACAGATACGTTTTGTTTTTTTTGTCTTTGTGTGTATTCTTTTGAATTTTTTACAAATTCGTTCATTGCTTGAAACTGAAATAAACTTTCAATAAACTTTCAGTAAACTGGCAAAATTAAATAGCCTAAATCTGAACTAGGAACGTGTATCTAAACATTTATTTATTTATTTATTTATTATTCATTCATTCATTCATTCATTCATTCATTCACTCACTCACTCACTCACTCACATCCATCCAATGGGGGCCTTCAGGTCCATTGGAAAATTAAAACTTTTATTTTTGGTAGGTTAAAGTTTGTATGTGATCCTAGTCATCTTTTTCTAGAAAGGCTGGATGGTGAACATTTTTGGAGCACTGCTTGGAACGTGAGCATGTTGTACGCATGTGAACTTCCTGCCTGTAAAAATGCTTCAGTAGGCTATCATGTAAGAATCTGACCTGGTAGTATAACTTAAAATTATTAAAAATCTCTGACAGTGTACTGAACCATTTACCTTGACTTATGTTTGAACGTAGTTTGCCTTATCTTGTCGATGATAATGTAATTGCACTATAATTGAGGTGATGCAACTTAAACAAGACACTGCAGTTGTGATGAGTGTAAACAGTGTGCAGTGTCTGTTTGTGTATCAACACTGTGATTCATAGCCATTAGAAATTACTGTAAATACAGTGAACCCCCCAAAGAATTCCCTATAGGCCTATATAGACCATATATGGGCCACTCATTATTTCACACTGTTCTTAAGGTGATTTTATTTTAAGGGTTTCCCTCAGAGTTAGATGCAGTTTGTCACTTTAACTGAAAATGATCCAAAATGTTTAACAAACACAAAGTGTCACAATATTTCTCATCTTCATTTTGAACATTAGCTATATTTATTGTTTTATAATTTTAAAACTAACAAATTTCATCTTCTGGAAGGTTTGCCGGATGTCTTTCTTTAATACAAATGCCATTAGTTTGATATCAGGAAATGCTACATAATTTGATGCTATGAATGAGAAATGAGGGCCTATTCATATGCAATTAACCATTATCATGTTTGCATGACATATCATCCGCAATCAAAGAACCAGTTTGCGCCTGTCGTGTGGAGACTCATTCATAAAGCTGATCTGTGCTCTCAGAAGATGGAAAACGATGCAGTCAGACTGGTTTTACGCACGAGTTATTATGAAAAGGCCATGGAAATAGAGTACGCTGCGCCACCTGCTGGCCGTTAATGCACTTCAAAACCAAAACACGCTGGCGTGTTTGTTGAAAATGCAGCCTGGAGTAGGAGACCTATGAATATGACAGAAGTCATTAATAAAATTAACATGTAAGCAGCATCCTACTTTTAATAGTTGAATAAATCGACGTAAATGGCCTTGGTAAAAAGCTATCTGGCAGAAGCGTGAATGCAGGGCCTATGCTGATTTATAGGAGTTTTATGAGATGGTTATAATGTGTATCATCATTACCTCAATGTGACAGATGAAATAGTACCATAATAAAACAGCCACTCTCACTTCCAATATTAGAGCACTTTTATTTATTAGCAGATGTCAGCTTCAGATTTATTAGAAAAGCATTTCATATTTGGTTATAGTTAAAAGAGGAGACGAAACGAAGGGTTTCTCTCTCTTTATCTCTCTTCACAACAGTGACGCTAATGCTAGACTGGTAAATGCATGTTAGTTCCAGCTCATTTGTTTCTTAATTAAACAGCTAAAAGCTCTTGGACAGGGTGACATTATGTTCTACTGAACGCTGTGACCTTTAATGAGCCTCTTGGATCGTTGTATCTAATGTCTGTGTGTGATAATCTGATTTATTCTGATTGTAAACAGCACATTCAATGCTGTAAAACTGTGTCATTCAAGCCGAGAGAAATGCAATGTGTCTAGGCTCAGCTGATGCACAGTTAGGTCTCCAGTCCTCAAGGGTTCAATAACACCTTTTTAAAAAGCTGTATCCAGCTGTTAAAAGACAGACTTCTCTCTCAAATGTTTGTACTTTGACACACACACACACACACACACACACACACACACACACACACACACACACACACACACACACACACACACACACACACACACACACACACACACACACACACACACACACACACACACATTATCAAAAGGCAGCAGCCATTTCATTATGTTTGGAATGGAATCACTAGGTCTACTCTTATTATTTTTACATTTTTGTATTCCATAGTATAAAAAAATGTAGCCTATATTATGGACACTGTATAGGCATTTGACATTTTTCTATACAATAACCATACATGCCACACCACTTTGCAAGGTAGCCCATAATGCAACTTGACTTTCCATTTTGGGAGTAACACTTCATCAACCAGTATTTTTAACATCTTTTCCCATATTTGACTCTTAACTGAATTTAGAGAAAATATATACACAAAATTGGATGAAAGAGTCAAAATAATAGTTGTTGTCCCTGAGTTAAACATACAGCGTGATGAGATCATGTGACAGCAGTGTAGCACACTATTGTTTGAAACATTATCGTTGCATATGGCCCTTAGTCATGGGATGCCAATTTAATTTTTAACAGGAATGAAAACAAGGCTGTGAGGGACAGAAGTATACAGAGCGTTCAATGGATTGTACTGATTGTTCCACTGACAAAATATCTTTCTGAAAAAAAAAAAGTTCAGTTGACAAAAACTCCATAAAACAGTTTTGAAAGTTGTGAGTTGTGAATATTATATGACCTAGTACGTGCCATTACAAAGACTGCAAGTCTTTCCTGCACTGCTTTGCTTCTAACCTGATTAAGGTCTATGCAATTTTCAATTATTATTTATTTTTAAATATCAAGCATTAGTATTCTGCACAGTTTGCCATATATGCTAATATTCAGTGCTAATGATGGATGTGTTCACGTTATGTTGGAATTACCAACAGTCTCATGGCAATTTTGTGTTTTGGTGAATTGGTGACAAATTTGTATGAATAACTGATCTGTCTTGTCCATGCTGCTGGAACATCTAAATTAAAATAAAGTCTTATCTGCTTGTTATGTTTAACTCTTTTGTATGATTTCGTATGAAGTCCCAACCTTGCAAAATAGTTATGTTTTCCTGTGAGATCAGGTCGAATTAGATATTCAGTCTTCAAAAGCAATTCAAAAGCATTCTTGTCCTTTGTGGTTTTGTATTGCTGGTTTTGTCTATTGATATCTCAAATTACACATTTTCTTTGTGCGTTATAGTGTTACCACAGAAAAACATTGTTGTTTCCCAGGTTGTCATGTAGCAATTATGACATGCTTGAATGTATCTTCTTACCTATCAGGTGCTCCATGTTGTTTGAGATTGCTCTTAAAAAATAAAAGTTCCAATTAGAATGAAAACGGTTTTGTGGTCTGATGCCACTCTCTCAGAAGTACAGGTACAAAAGCTGTCTATAGGTACCTTTTCAAAAGATACTAATACTGTTAGGTACTAATACTTTAATTACTAATATTTACCTTTGAGGTATATTGCTCCTTTTAGGAGTACATAATGTACAAAGGTGTAGCATTTGAACAGAAGAACCTTTTAAGAGTTATTTTTTCTTTAAAGAACTTAATACATTGATCTGAAGAGCCTCTAATGAAACATAAAGAGTTTTGCATCTCCAGAAAGTAAACATATACTGCCAAAATGATGTTGTGACATTGATCCATTGGGTCTTTGAGATCTCCCCACACACAATGCAGCGCTGGTCTGTGGGCTGGTCATTGGGCACATTTATAGGGCAGGTGTGTGTTTTTCAGTATCTGAGCTGTACAGATGTAGTATGATTGATGTCTTGAGCGTGTCGTCTCTTTGTCAGGTCTTTTTTAGATCTGCCGCTCAGCTGTTGATCATACACCTTTCTGTTAAAGTTTAGAGTCGACAGGCGCCTGACAATGGATGTATCAAATCCCACACTCTCTCTCACACACACACACACACACACACACACACACACACACACACACACACACACACACACACACACACACACACACACACACACACACACACATCTCAATAAACCAGGGCTCCCACACACACAATCATAAGGCTGAATGCTTCATAACCTCATCACATGCTTCAGGTCCCAAAGAGCTGCTGACTGAATGTTTTCTAACTCGTGAAATAATTGTCTGAACGAGGACCCCTGTAAAACCGAGTGAGGGGCTTTAACAAGTCATTTTACAGTTGCAGCGGTTCAGTGTAAATGATTTGCTTTTCATAACATTTATGCTGAAATAATCACCATAAAACTACATCCTGCAGGTGTTGTATTTTTAAACTCTGAACTCATAGGCGGTCATTTAAACTAGCAAAAAAATAATTTAAAAAATGCTAAATATATAAACCAAGAGGCAGCCCAAAAATGAATTATCACAGGTTTGACCTGAAGTCCCATGACGTCACTCGCTGCTCAGACAGACAGAGTGTGTGATCTTCTCTGGGTTTTAGGACAGCACTTAAGGCAATAATTAACCAAAGTTTTATATCCTCTTAAAAATAAATGAATTATGTAAGACTGGCTCTGTGTGACAGCAGCTTCGGTCAGCAAGTCTTCAAAATAAATCTCCCTGGAGGAGGATGTGTCTGTCAGCAACGGTCTGCTGCTGGACTGAACGCTGTTGATCTTTTCATAGCACACTCGTGAACATCTTTTTTTTTTGGTAACATCACAACCACTTTTAGAGAAAATGATGTGCTCTGTGTAAAACAAATGCTGATTTTCAGCAAATCTATTAGTTATTCTCTTTTATTCTCCAGTATAACCTTGCATGAAAAGCACTAATATAAAATAATAAAATAAAAACTTATGAAACCATCAAACACCTGAAACCATCAGCATGTAGTTCACCCATATTTGTAGCATGAATGTAGAATATTTTACATTTTAAAATATTAGCCAATGTGTGCAGCCATGTACTGATGATATAGGCCTAGTGCATAAATAAAGAGAGTCTCATTATAGTGCAAAAAGGTAGAGGATAGGTCACATTTCTCTGTTTACACATTCAGTCCACTAAACCTATACTGATTATGACCAGTAGGTGGAGCTGTACCTACAGCTACACATAGAAATATGCATTTGCTCTTGAACATTATGTGCAACCAATATAATCCAAAAACGTATGTTATTATGTTATATTCCTCCATTACAAAGTTCACAAACATATAATTTCCCTTCACTGCTGTCAGGAAGCAGTTCTGAAGATCTGTGCACAGTCAGCAGCCATTATTATATTAGTGCTGTCCGAGGATAAAAGCTGCATAAATGTTTATACCCAAGAAATTAAATAATTAAATGAACCCCTACCATATTTTTTTAGAAAAAGCATCTCTGTAGGCTATATGGTTAGGTAACTAAAAATCTTTTTTTTGTTGTTGAACAATTGTATAATAATGACATAATTTCAGCAACATGTGATTTGGAATTCATACACTAGAATGTTTGTATCTCAGAGGCCTGTATATTGCAATGGTAGGTTAAATAAATTATAAAAGAGGTAAATAGGCCTACGTCTCTTATTTAACGAATTGTCTGATGGCTTGTGTTACAATAGCAAATGATTTTTCACATTTTTCAAAATAAATAATTGCTAAAGAAAGCATGCATTTATCGCAAAGCAAAGGATTTCCACATGAGGAAAAACGGCAAAAAAAAAAAAGTCTAGGATCATTACATATGGAATATTGTTAACAGCCACAGTGATTTAACATCGAATGTTTGTTCATCTCAGTGTTGCATTTTTAAAACATCCCGTAGATGGCGCTCTTATCCACGAAAAGCTCCACACATCATGAAGAATCATTGACCATTTATTTATGACACAACAATGCATCAGCTGCCAGTAAATCTATTTTTTTTTATTGACGACGTGTATTCATTCACTTTCCTTTTCATATAATCAATTCCAACATTACTCTTAAGACAATATCTGATTTAAAAAAATCATGTCATAGTCTTTAATAAAACTACTGTGTAGCATGTGACTGACAAAAAACAAACAAAAACAAACCAACAAAAAACAAAACAAAACTGTTGCTTACCAACAGTTGTGTAGTTTTTTTCTTTATTATTTCTTAATTATAGTTAATTAAAATGTGCTTAGATGTTTCTGTACACCTTCAATAAAAATGAAGATCCTAAAATTTTCAATAATAATAATAATAATAATACTGACGGCTTTGGTTTGGCCAACAAAATATTTAATTAGGCTAATAATAGGCCTAATAATAATAATAATAATAATATATATATATATATATATAATTGCCTCGTTATTCAAGAATTTAAGTATTTAAATTGTAATTTTTTTATTCTTTAGTATGATTAAAAAATGTAAATTAATTTATTTCATTGTTGAATAAACTGATGTGTTCTGTGCAGTGCCGACACCGTAAACGACCCCAAATCTGCCGTCTTTCAACAATGTTTTAAATTACAGTTAGACTTTGTTTGCAGCCTCTGAGCTGGACCACATCTCAAGATGTCTCCGCACAGCTCATTAGCACAGTGACTGATAAACGTTCAGAGCAGATCACAATGGCGCTTGAGCCGGCAGACCTCCATCCCCCTGATCAAAGGGCCGCCGTGTCCCGCGGCGGAGCTCAAGTCGCGGGGCCCTACAGCGATCAGGGCTGGGGCTGAGCGTTGACCTTGCCCTGGGAAATGACCGCGAGGATCCGCGCTGAACGGGGGAAGCCCGAGCGACATAAAGGCCCGGCCCACGCGGACATACGCAAGTGGAAACCAGAAGGAAATTGCAGACAGTGAACCAAAAAGTCAATATAAGTAGCGTTTACCACTCTCTCTCACGAGAGCTTGAGTCGGTTTGGGCCAGAATCCCTCTCCCAGGAATTGAGGAAAAGCACAATCCCGCGCATCTGTTTCCTCAGACAGCGCATGGAGGAAACTAGACGTAAATCACACCCAACAAAAATAGAATCGGGGCTGTTATTCAGACGGATCTCGGAGGCTTTGCATTGGGCTTTTTCCATGCCTGGCACACATTTATATTTGCATTCTTACAATATATATGGCTATGCTTTTTGAAATAAATAGTATATTGGGATGTGGAAGGGAGGCTTGTTGCCACACTTGAATATTTCAGGCTAGGTCTATTTTTAAAATTGTAATTTTTAAATTTAAATTCTTTATAGTCACGTTTTTAAGCTAATAATCAAACTATTAAATTACTAACTACTAAAAACGACTAAATTTAAAAAAGTAGTTATAATTTAATCAAATTTAATTTACGCCCCATAGTGCTAACTGATTACATGTCATCTATGTAATCAGATTCCAAAATTAAGTAGGCTACTTGTAATTAGAGTAGGGATATTACATTTTAAAATGCTATTTTTTTTCTAAATATTTAAAACCTGGAAGACTTAGGGTGTGTCATCCCTTAACAAAAAGTAGTATACTTCAAGTTTATTTTATTAAGTATATACTTAAGAAAAGTTCAAGTATATTTTTAAGTATACTTTATGTAGTAAGTACAAATATCAGTGTACTAGTAGTATACTTGTAAGTGTACTATTTCAATACTCCTTGGAACTAAATTGGCCCATTTTCTAGCATATAAAAGTATACTTTTAAGCATACTTTTAGTATAACAGTTGGAAACTGAGTACACAACTAGTTTACATCAATGTCTTTAGCTTGTACTGCAACTACTAAAAGTGAACTTATAGGTATTCATGGTGTGTCAGATGTAGGTTATCAAAGACCTTGGTACTCTCAACTAGTAGCGTGGGCAAGCGTGGGCAAGTCCACCTCTAGCCAGGCGCTTGAATATAAGGTTGACAGAGGAGTGGGCAAGTCCAACTGCATCACCTTTGGTTTGTACCTGCAGTGGTGGAATATGTACTCAGATATATGACTTAAGTTAAAAAATTGCAATACTATATACATTTCACCACTGTGTATCTGTGGGAATGCCCCTCAATGACAGAAAGAATGGCACTTTTCTTTGGCTTTGGCTCTTGCATTTCAGTTTGATGAAGCATCTCAAAAAACATCTTGCACTCTTCATCTGATGGTGTAGTATCAGGAAAACCAGGGCCTTGAACATGACGGGGCTCTTGTTTATGACAGAAACTATTGTGTATGTGACAAATAAAATCTTGAATCTTGAAACTGATGTTACGGATCTTTGCATATTGTACATCTTTGACAGACTCTATATTTGGCTGGGCCCATGCACAAGGCTTCTGGGTGCAAGCCTGCCTTGATTTGCATTTTAATGAGTCAAATAAGTATTTGATCCCCTATCAATCAGCAAGATTTCTGGCTCCCAGGTGTCTTTTATACAGGTAAGGAGCTGAGATTAGGAGCACTCTCTTAAAGGGAGTGCTCCTAATATCAGTTTGCTACCTGTATAAAAGGACTCTTTTCTGAACATGTCATTGTGGTTTTATTGTGTTCACTTATCCAACAGCTATTACAAAATATGAATATATTGGAAATTTAGAATTGGAGTTTAAATGACAAATTCAATCAATCACAAAAATAGATTGTGACAACTTACCAGAGTGATAACTAGCCAGACTTTCCTATATTTCCTCAAATTGGCTATAAAAAATAATATTAATCGATGTTTGTTTATTTTTGCTATGTCATGAAATGAAAATATAGCACAGCAAGAGAAGCCTGTCATGTAATCTGTTGAAAACAGCAACTGCTTGGCAGCTACCAAATTTATATTAGCCTACATTTTCTATTGATACAAATAAAATGTGAATTATGCATTGAAATATGTCCAGTGCCATCTGGCTAAACAGTGGGTATTAAATCACACATCTGAATAGCTTGGAGAGTTTATGGAAATTCAAACAGCAGAAGCATGTTCTTGGTCCCAGAATCTCGTAAACAGCTCTGCATGGTGCTTCACAGGCCAAAGCCCACAACGATGAGCTCCACACGAATTCTTCAGCTGTCGGTGTTTATTGCAGTGTGGATAGTGTTTAGCATGAACGATCAGACCATTGACTAAATACTGGATTGCTTACTTTCTAGTTCAGTTCCAAAACCTTGCTGTCTACTGCCTGCATAGGCAGCTGCCTTTTAACCTGTTAACTGTCGGTTCCACTTTTTGAGTATAGGCCTGAAAATGACATTTCCAACTTAAATTGTTAGAAATTTTTAATGCTTTGGAGCAGAGACTTAAGGTTGGTCTCTTTTTAAAGAAGACACTTGGCAGATTAATGTAGAGGTTCAAAAAGTAATATAAATTATATTACAAAAAAGTTATGGAAGTTTAAGTTTATGAAAATATAAAATGTAAAAATGTAAAAATTTATATTTTATATAAAATATATATTTTACGAAACATGTTTTACTCTAAAACTGCTAGAAAATGAAAACCAAAAATCTGAAGAAGTTGTGTTCCAAATTTGAGGTTGATATCTCAAAAAATGAGCTTTCAGAGATTTTGTTTTGGGCGTACTACCAAGCTTTTCCACTAGATGACCATCAAACTCTATTAGTTACCATATAAGGGCGGCTCTATTTCCATATATGGTTTGAGTGATCTGAAACATGTTTTTCCATACTTTTCTCAATATTTATGATGTAGACATCACATTCAGAAGTATTAAGGGTAGTATGGCAGTATTTGATTTCAATTCAACTGCTAAAAAACTCATAAAAGACATGCAACAAGAACCCTGGACATACGTTATAGTTCACGCTGCATCAAAAATTGAGAACCTATTGTTTTTTCTTTATATTCGAAACACTTTTAGACCTTTTTTTTCTCAAAAAATAGAATGAATATTATCTTTTGAACACTTGACATGAACATGAATTTTTCATGATTTTTCATGATTTTATATATGTATCACTATTTCAAAGTAAAGGTCAGAACTCGCTCTCTGACTCTGATGAGTACTCTTCTTACAAATTAATAAATTACAGTTGCTCTGTAAAATATTTCAAAAATCAGTCACCAAATATGAAAACTAGAGTCTTTAAGCTTTCAAACGATATATAGTTTGTCAAGATTGCTTTAGGTTCAGACTAAGATATTACTGTTTAAAACATGTAATGGCAAGTGGGCCCACCGGTGGGCCTGTGACAGTTAACATTAAGGACGCTTCATAACTGAAAGGAGACAAAATGTTTAACATTAGCATGTTGCCAAGCAAACATGTTGTTACACCATTGAGTATAAAAATAGATAGCACGCAAAAATTATGTGCAAACTCTCATTTTTATTGGCTTTGTATGGACACTACAGTTTATAAAAAATAGTAACTGGATTAATCTACATTTTTCTCAACTCTGTTCACCATCATGGATGAAAAATTCACATGCCCCTTTGCATTACATTTCTGGATCGCCTTTTAATGAAGGATCTATGCAATGCTGCTTTAGAATTTGGCCAAAATGAAGCGTCTTAAAGCAGTGGTTCTCAAGCAGGGGCCCGGGGCCTACTAGGAGACTCAACAAACATCCAAAGGAGCCGCAGGATGACTTAAAATTATTTAATTTAATAGATTATTGTGAATCTAATTGATATTATTATTTATATTTTAAAACAATCTAATGTAATTAAAATGATTAAAAATAACACAATCAAGATGGAACTTGAAATCTTTTTTTTTCTTCTTTCTCTCAATAACTGTTGTTTTTATTAAAATACACAGTTCTTGAAACTTGTGGAATCATAAAATTAATTGTGGTTAATTAATTCGACAAATATCAGTACTCTTAGTCTCTGTTAATAATATACAGGTGCATCTCAATAAATTAGAATGTCGTGGAAAAGTTCATTTATTTCAGTAATTCAACTCAAATTGTGAAACTCGTGTATTAAATAAATTCAATGCACACAGACTGAAGTAGTTTAAGTCTTTGGTTCTTTTAATTGTGATGATTTAGGCTCACATTTAACAAAAACCCACCAATTCACTATCTCAACAAATTAGAATACTTCATAAGACCAATAAAAAAAAATTGCTTTAATTACTGCCTCAATTCGGCGTGGCATGGAGGTGATCAGTTTGTGGCACTGCTGAGGTGGTATGGAAGCCCAGGTTTCTTTGACAGTGGCCTTCAGCTCATCTGCATTTTTTTGGTCTCTTGTTTCTCATTCCTCTTGACAATACCCCATAGATTCTCTATGGGGTTCAGGTCAGGCGAGTTTGCTGGCCAGTCAAGCACACCAACACCATGGTCATTTAACCAACTTTTGGTGCTTTTGGCAGTGTGGGCAGGTGCCAAGTCCTGCTGGAAAATGAAATCAGCATCTCCATAAAGCTTGTCAGCAGAAGGAAGCATGAAGTGCTCTAAAACTTCCTGGTAGATGGCTGCATTGACTGTGGACTTCAGAAAACACAGTGGACCAACACCAGCAGATGACATGGCAGCCCAAATCATCACTGACTGTGGAAACTTCACACTGGACTTCAAGCGACATGGATTCTGTGCCTCTCCACTCTTCCTCCAGACTCTGGGACCTTGTTTCCAAATGAAATGCAAAATTTACTTTAATCTGAAAAGAGGACTTTGGACCACTGAGTTCTTTTTCTCCACAGCCCAGGTAAGACGCTTCTGACGTTGTCTCTGGTTCAGAAGTGGCTTTGTAGCCCTTTTCCTGAAGACGTCTGAGCGTGGTGACTCTTGATGCACTGACTCCAGCTTCAGTCCACTCCTTGTGAAGCTCTCACAAGTGTTTGAATCAGCTTTGCTTGACAGTATTCTCAAGCTTGCGGTCATCCCTGTTGCTTGTGCACCTTTTCCTACCCAAATTCTTCCTTCCAGTCAACCCTTGCATTTAATATGCTTTGATACAGCACTCTGTAAACAGCCACACCTTTCAGTAATGACCCTCTGTGACTTACCCTTTTTGTGGAGGGCGTCAATGTTCGTCTTCTGGATCATTGCCAAGTCAGCAGTCTTCTCCATTATTGTGGTTTCAAAGAACAAGAGATACCCGGAATTTATACTGTAGGGATGGTCATTAATTGAAACTCAAATGTAAATATTCTAATATTTTGAGATACTGATTTTTGACTTTCATGAGCTGTAAGCTCTAATCATCAAAATTAAAACAAAAAAACTTTTGAAATGTTTTATTTTACATGCAATGAATCTAAAATATATGAAAGTTTCACTTTTTGAAATAACTTACAAGAAAAAATTGACTTTTTCACGACATTCTAATTTATTGAGATGCACCTGTAATATAATTTATGGTAAGACTTTAGGGACTAATTCTCATTATTCATTAATACTTATAAAGCACATATTAATTCCTTATTCTGCATGACCATATTTTAGATGACCATATTTTAGATCCATTAATCCTACTCCAATTAAGAGTTTATTGAGGCAAAAGCCATAGTTAATAGTTAGCTAATAGTGAGCATTGGTCCTCACACTAAAGTCTGACCTAATTTATACATACTATATAAAATATAATAATATATATATAATATGTGAGTACTGTATAATAATATGTATATTATGGTGATAATATTATATAAGAAGGCCTTCAAATATTGTGTTGGACAGCGGGGAGTATTTGAAAAAAAAAAGTTATGAATTACTGTCTTAATGTTGCTTTTACCATTTGGAAAAGCCTGTACAGTATGTCAGGATTGCATCTATGATGTCTAAAATACTGTAGGCAGCTCAGCTTTTGGAAAACAGCTAATGTTATTCCTGACATACTGTAAAAACTATCCCGTTTGGCTTTCTAAGTCTGTGAAACAACTCAAATCTAAACAAATCAGTCAGATGGTTGATCAGTCTATACATGTGTGTGAAGTAGGTCTACATTGTGTGAACATAAAGCAGGTTTCAAATCTCAAGACCCTTCCAGAGCTTTCATTATGAAACAGTATAGCCTTAGATTCACTGTCAGGGGGACTGACATAATTCTGAATATAAACCAAGTTGATTTTTATATACTCTATTGTGGTGTTGGAGTGTATTGACGCCTTGAAGCCTTCTCAGTGACTGTGGCAGATAATGAGCTCGCTCCACGGGCCGTGAACACAGAGACGCACAACAAAGCTCTGGGACTAATAAATGCTACAGGCCTCTCGCAGACTGACGAAGACGTGATTAATAACTGTAAAAGAAAATGTTGCACAAACAGAAATGTCTAAAAATGATAATTCAGTCATAGCTAGAGGGCCGTCCTTTTTAAAGGCAGACCACACAGTTTGTCGCTGAAGATAGCGGCGTGTGGAGATGGAGCGGCACTATTGATGTTTGTGAAGGGGACATCAATACTGCGCTGTAATAAAGCTCTGTCGACTGCAGGGAGCCTCAATCGCGTTTCCTCGCCCCCAGTCCGCACACGCACCCTTCTATCGCGCTTCCTGCATCCCTGCTCTCAGATGTAATTACTTTGCTTGGCTATTCATTTAGGAAGTCATTGTCAAGTAAAATCATCTCTGACTGTGATAAGCGAGCAGGGTTGTGTGTGTTAATCTCCAGGGCATTAGTCATTCCTTTTATGCAAAACACTTTTTATGTCCCCATCGTATGCGTTAATATATTGGATAAAATATTAAACACTCAATCTTTAAATCATATTAGGTTGTTGTCTTTATCAAAGTTAAGCAAATATGGGTGATTATAAGTAATTTTATTACTTTGGTTTGAATGTTTTTCATTGATGCCATGTCTCTAGCTTATAGAATGAAAACTCATTTATTAAGAAATATTACAGGTGTTTCTTCTTCACCTATCTAATTGGATTTTAATAAATAAACATGTTTTTTGTTCCTAACTCTATTCTAATATTAATAAATTTGAATTCATGTAAATCGGAGACCACTAACCTGCACTGTAAAAAAAAATCCGTTAAATTTACAGTAACAATATTTTAGGTTTTACGATTTTAACTTAAATTTACAGTTAAATACCGTAATTTCATTAACTGATATATTGTTAATATACAAACATATTGAAGTACTGAAATCTGTTTTGTACCTTTGAAATACACTGATAACCACCAAATGCAGGTGATGATGAGAAAGTCACATGATGAACCAAAGCCCATCACAAGCAGCTTTTAAATAATAACATATATAGAAGGTGCACAGTGTCATTCACACAAACACTAATCACCATGACACTCATTAAACTGAAATATGCAATAAAAATTAATTTAACAACATTAGATGTAACATACAACCCTAATAAACATAACTGAAAAGAGAAAACTAAGAAGAAACATAGTTATTTCAAAGAAAAAACATCAAATTCAAACAAAATTTGAAATGCAACGCAGGGAATTCTGGGAACGTCAGTTTACGGTTTTCCCTGTAAATTTTACAGGAACTTACCGTTAACAATTTAACAGGTTTTTACTGTAGCATTTTCACAGTTTTTTACCATTAATATCACGGTCATTTTTTACAGTTAGTAATTTGCATAAAACATGACCCATAATCTCCATATACGTGTTTCCATACAACCTCACTTCTCAATTTATTTATTTTCCCTGTTTCCTCAGTATCTCTTTCTATCCTGTTAGTATTTTGTGAAATTCCTTTAACTAAAGCCAGTTCCTTAAATGTGTGATGCAGTGTTTTTGTATTTTTGTAGGCAAAACCAGAGATTAGCATCACCCTGGTTTCCTTGACAAAAAGCTGACAGGATTCTTCAACTGGCTTTTGGATTATTGCATAAAATAACCTGAGACCAAAAAGAGTTTATGATTCTTATGCATTTTGTTCAGCATGATAATCTAAAAGGCTAAACATATAGGCAATAAACTAGTTTTGGGTTTGAGTCCACCTTGTCAAATATGAGTTGAGTCCTTAGCCAATTGAGTTTGAGTGGGAGACGTTTATTAATGACTTTTTATCTTAATATTGTTTTTACCTAGGCTACTTTTTATCTTTCATGTTTCACATGACTTGAATTAATCTGTACTCTGAACAACTCTGAGTCCAAAATGTCTGAGTCTGTGTCAAGTTTGAATACAAGTCCAACTGAGTTCATTGAATAATTCATAAATGCAGTCCGAGTCCTAAATCCAAGTGCCCCAATTCTACTATAAACAAACTACACCATACTCACGTGACTTAAACGTCACCACCATTAAACTTCCACCAACTATTGCAGTTTTTATTTAAAAACATTTTGCCTGAAAGTTTGAGTTAAAAGCTTTGCAAATGCGATTATAAACTCAACGAGGCTGTGAAAGCGACTTGTGAGTAGATGAGTTGATCTGATCAGTGTGAAGATGTTTAATGTCCTCAACAACCTCTGTAGTCCTATTTAGGCACTTGTTTAACAGGCACCTTTCAAGACAAGTGAAAGCTAAAGAAAATCACAAGGGGGTATTACTGATGTATTTTATGTTGTAGAATAAAACGTTAAAATATATTGCACTTGAGCTAACAACAGATCTTATTTCAGGCATTTAACCAAAAAACCTATTTAAAAAAGCTATTGACTTCAGGATAATGAAACTGGAAATGCTAAAATGCTCATTCGTTTCCAGATTTTGGCCTACAAAAATACAACAGCACTCTATAACACCATCCTTCAGAAAAAAATGATAATTTTCATGTGAAAACAACATAATTACAGTATTAAATAATCAGTGTTGGGCTAGTTACTCAAAAAATGTAATATTTTCAGGTGGCGTAGTTTTGGTTTGAACATGGGGGGGGTGTCCCGGGTCATGCTCACTCATAAGGTTTATTTATTTGTTTGTTTTCTTACATATTTATTTTTGTGAAATGGTCTTTTGGGCTATCATCTATGCAAAGTTGGTTGATAACATAACTGCAATAAAGTAACATCATAGTTGACAATTACTTGTTTACATAAGTAAAGTAATGCAGCAACTTCCATAATGCCACAACGTACAGATCATCTTTTCTCCTGACAAAATCAATGTAATGGCAATATTTCCATCCGATGAATGTAAGCTTTTTCATTTTCCATATGCCTGCTGCACCGGTGACTTCATGTGCCTGTGCAAGTTGTGAAAATTATGAAAATATGGACTTTAAATCAGTAGGGGTTGAGGCATCGAAGGTAACTAAGCAACGAGCTGTTTTACGAATAGTAACTGTAATATTATTATTGAAATCTTATTAGTAATTAGTTACACTACTAGTTACTGCAAAAAGTTATATTACTACTGTAACTAGAGTGGAGGAAATTTCATTTTTTATATTAATTATTATTATTAGCTTTATTTGCACTACTCTACCAAAGAGTGTTCTTTGCCTTTCTAATGCTTGATTAACATGCCTGAGTTTTCGGTGAGCTGAGAGATAACAGCAAATCTATTTGATGTGTGAGTGTGTGCAAGACAAGTGTGAAAAGTTATTTTGGACCTAGCTTCTTAGAGAATAATTTGCATTAAATACTTAGGTATGCATCTAGGGGACATAGTTAGATACCTTAAATGGACACATTTGTTGAATATGCAGTATGATCGGATGAGATAGAAGCATCTGGATTTGAGCCAACATATCTCTCTTTGTCACACTCTTCAGCTAATCTATGACTGTTGACATTTTCTTGCAAGAAAATAAATCTTCAAAATACCTTTTGTCTCATGCCTTTATTGAAATAGAAAAATTGCTACGACACTAGTTACTAGTAGCTAATACAGTAAGTATTAACAAATGATTGTATGAGTTCTTTGGTATTAGTTGGTTTATACTCACTTTTAAACAGTTTGATAAAATTAGGAAAATTTTGTCAAATTAAAATATACAGAAGCATAGGCCTATTAATTTTTTTTAAAACACTACAGAGTTCAAAAGGTACAGCATAATAGAAAGGAAGGACCCCTATAAAGCTGCATGGTGGAGCCAGATTGAGGGTCCCCAGGCGAGGGCCGGGCAGCTCAGTCTGAACTTACCTGATCCCGCCTCACTCCCTTAATACCTGTACAAGCACAACAAACGAGCAGGGAAGTGCTGTCCTGACAGTTTGCGGCCGCTGTGCTGTTGAAAGGTAGCACAGCGCTCTAGCGATCATCGTGGCGAGGAGATCTGGGCAGGGCAGGTGTTTCCTGCGTCCCCAGGGAGAAAGCAACTACACCTGCCGGCTGCAGGCCATGTGATGGATCGATGGAAGAGGAACTGACTCAGCGCTCTAGCCCTGCACAGGACCTGATTGAAACACTCTGTCATCACACAAACAATAACAGACATTCATCTTTTAGCGTCGGCAGGGGAGGCTGCAGCCCCGTGCTCGAGCAGGACTGATGAGGGCAGTAAAGGGAAGGAGACTGCTTGGTTTAGGAAATGGTTCTGTGGACCCACCGTGTCACGCGGAGCAAACAGCCTCTTCAGCAAAGCTTCTTTATAAAGCACAAACACCTGCCTCCTCTCAGATTCCTAAAATCTACACATTACACAAGCTAACAGCGAACAGCCGTTTAACACCGTCCCACTGACACTTACTGAGTCATCAGGTTTCACCTAAACAAATGTCATTAGTCATCTGCATCGCATTCAGATAGAAGCAGATCATCTATCTAACCATGGCTATGCAGCAAATCATAACACAAATAAAACACAATATTAATCCATATGTAAGATTATTTAAATCATACAGAGTAGTTCAAAAGTCCAATTACACAAATGCTTGGTTTTAAACAGTTGAAAACCTTGTATTGGGTTATTTCAAATGACAATTTTTTTGTTCTATAATTGCTTTAACGTTTAAATTTCACAGAAAAACCCTTGGTAACACTTTATTTTAAGGTGCCCTTGTTACACATGTTACATGTACTGTACATTATAATAATAAATTATGCAAAATTACATGTAAGTAACCCTAAGCCAAACCCTAATCCTAACCCTAACCATATAGTAAGTGCATGTAGTTAATTAATAGGCCTATTACTCAGTAGGCCTAATTACACTATAACAAGGACACCTTAAAATAAAGTGTAACCAAACCCTTAAATAGTCTATAGGCCTAATAGAGCTACATTTTGAATGCAGATTTGATATACCGAATTTTAATCTGTGTTTACTACTGAAACTCCATTTTGTGTGACAATGCCCTGCTTTTTGTTATCAACATTTTTTTTATTTTTTTTTTCACACACAACACAACACAGCATCCAAAATATAACAAAACAAATCAACAGACATACTCAACATCTCAAAGTCCAGGCAAAAAGGGAGGGAGAGAGGGAAGGACAACAAAAACACAAAAGTCACTCCTCCATACAATCACGTATATCAAACAAAAACCACTGCCAGGCATCAATGTTCGAGGGCCTGGCCCCACGACTCACGCCGTTGCACATTCACAAGTCACTATTTGCAGGAGGCTACGGATCCAATATGTTTTTCCACACATGTGCGGTGTACAATGCCCTGCTTTTGAATGATTTTTTATTTTTTATTAATTAATTAATTAATTCCCCCAAACGGAAATATAATATTTTTCTATGTACCCATCCAGAAATTGACTTTCTACCAAACCTACTAGGAGAAATATTCACTTATGTAAAATTCTAATCATCATTCTTAGCTGGCCGAATCATGTCACTCTATGACAATTCAGTGCGATCATATGAAAATTATCAAACTGTAATTATTCATTACACATCCCTGAAAGGTGATACCGATCAAAATGGCGTGCTCAATTGTGTTTTGTGGACATGCAGTTCCTGTGGTAATCAGTGGAGGGCAGCGTGTTCACACCGGCTCCACAAAACACGGGTGGCCAGAGCTTACAGTATGAAGAGAATGCATCTCTATCGTTTAAGAAGCTTACCATTGCACATGAAATTAAGAATCAATTTTTCATTCATGAAAGTCTTATTGTACCTCAGAGGTTCGCCTGCAATAGTAGACACGAGGAAATACACATCAGTTTGAACAGACTCGTAGAGTCCGTGTGTCTGACAGTAATAGATGGACTCCAATATTACGCTCAAAAACCTTTGAGGCTTATTGAAAATGGGAAGCTAATCTTATCTAAAAGTAACACGCTTTGAAGGCGTTATGAAAAGCTGCTTTGTGTGTGCATCGCCACCACCCCACATACTCATAAATCTTCAGGTGAAATAATTGTTTACAGTTGAAATTAATGTAACACGCATTCCTCAGCAGCTAATAAATTAGAGACGCTCCCATTAGCATCTGAATTGATTTCCCCCCCAATTCTCATCCAGCACACAACACATGTGGCTGGGGCTCGCTCAACTTTTCTCTTTCTTTCTGTTTCTTTTTTTCTGGATTCCTAAGCAACTATAGAGGAAGAAGAAGAAGAAGTGCAGGTTTAGAAGAAGAAAAAAACAATGACTATAAAGCCAAAGCTTGTCATTGGTATGCAAAAAAGGGTGTCCCTGGTTATTTATTCTGTTTTACTTTTGTTTTGTAGAACATTATAATTTATAGCTTCAGTTAGTCTGTGGTTTGCAGTATAATATTTATGGTGTACAATTCAGGAGTTCTGGTGCAAGCAGTTTTGAATAGTTCATCCAGAAATTAAATTGTAATCATTTACTCACCTTTATTTAATCACTCTGCATGACTTTTGTTTCCATACATTGTATGAACATAGCCACAGTGACCAGAACCTCTTAACAGTGCCATAAAAGTGGTTCATCTGACACATGACCATGTGGTTCTCTCTCTTTTTTGTTACCGATTGCAACATAATTGCAGCAGTTTTGTGTCACTTTTCACCTTTATAACTTGGTAAGAAGACCTTGTCAAATATTGTTTCATCATACAAGTCATACTGGTTTAGAATGACATGAAGCTAGCCAAAATATAAGCTGAAAATGTGTGTCCTCACCGCATACTCCAAGCAAGGTCCATAAAAATAGGGCTCGTATTTTGAATTACGTCTTGCATTGTGTTTTAGGGTTAAAGAAAATGCCTGTAAACTTAAAGGAAACTTTACTTGCAGAAAATGTTTTTCTATGAACGATTATTACACTACGGTTCCCCCAAACTGAAATATGTGGTTTTGGCCTTGGTTTGTTGAGCTGATTTCCACCAGATGATGAACCTGTTCGGAGGATTAGACCAGCACGGAGTTTCACAAAAGCATCGTGAGCTAAGTTGATCGTAGAGATCATTGGTGGCAACGGTTCGATGATCTACTTAGGCTCACTTTTGGGAAACACAGCCCAGTTCTTGAAGGGGCAGAAAGGGTTTAGCCTGTCTGTCGGGTCTCGTTCTTCAGTGTGTGTGTGTGTGTGTGTGTGTGTGCGTGGGCTGGCAGTGCTCTCTTATCTTGTCCTGTGCTGCTTATCTGTTGAGTGTACAGCAGCAGGTCTGCTCAGGGCCCAGAGCCCAAACCTCCAACCATGAACAAGAGAGAACCCAAACACTCACACACAATCACTTAGCTGTCTAAATGAGGGCATATACCACAGACTAACCCAAACTCTAACAATACTTGTTTTCTTTTAACATTATTGCTATAAGAAAACATTGCAATTTTGTCCCCAAAATTAAACCCACACATCAGAGCCATAACCACTATAGACAATATTTAGAACAGTGGTCTGTTAAAATGGGGTTTACTTCTTTTTCTTGTGAAAAAGTGCACTTAGTTGTACTGAATGTACACTTGTAGTGTATCAGGTCTTAAAAGTAGCTATATAATAAATAACATTAATGAACTAAAATGCCACTTAATTGAAGAGATCACTTTCATGACTTGGGCCCGGTTTCACAAACGGGGCATAGCTTAAGCCAGGACTAGGCCTTAGTTAAATTAAGATATTTAAGCAACTTTTACAAAAATGCCTTAGAAGAAAACATTACAGGTGTGCATCTTGACACAGAACAGTGACACTGACATATTTTAAGATATGTCAGAGCAAGATATTTTCAGTTGAGACAGCTCAAACATGCATTTTAGTCTGGGACTAGATTAAGCCTTGTCTGTGAAACCAGGGTTAGGTTTCTTAACACACTTAAGTACAATTTTAAAAAAATGCATTTTGTCATAATGTAATATTAAAAGTTAAACCATTATCCTTTAATAACCTTTTGATTTAAAGAAGTACAGTTATTTTGATGTGCTAACATATTAAAGCGTATGTAAAGTACTTGATTATAATTTTATTTGAAATGTGCTTCAAAATTACAGTTACATTACTTTACTTTTTTTTTATTTTTACCATAAACACTTTAACCATATTTCAAAGAAAATATAGAAGTCATAATGAAATGACATAAAATCATTTCAGGTCAAAAATCACTAAAATACAATTAATTTTGTAATTGACATTACAATGACTTAACACTTAAGTACTTAAGTATTATTTTGAAGCATATCATTTCCACGATTAGTACTTTTTAAAGATGTATGCTGAAGTGTACTGTTGTTCCAAACTTTTTTCTTATGTGGAACAGAAAAGAAGATATGACGAATATTTTTATTGTTTTTGCCATAAATTAAAAGAAAGTCATACAGGTTTGGAAAGATATGAGGGCAGTAAATGATGACAGCATTTCCATTTCTATATTAACCCTTTAAGTTTTGCATTTGGTCCTCTAAATCTTGAGAATTTGATTACATCCTTACCACACACACAGTTAAAGTACCAAAAACAATAATTCAGACACACTTTCAAATAACTGTGAACACATAAAATCCTCTAATACTAAACTAAACACCAGCAAACAGCTCCACGTTAACCTCTGATCTTCTATCACTACACTCTAAAGTCTCTCTCTCTCTCTCTCTGTGTGTGTGTGTGAGTGAGTGAGTGTGTTTCCGCGGCCGTGGCCGTGATGACAGATTTACAGGATGCTGTGGACGGTATTGGTCAGCAGTTCGCTGTATTGAGGATGCATGTGACACGTATGACTCCCGCAGTGTCGCAGAGTGATGACATCCTCTTTTTAATGAGCATTGTTAGCGTAGCATGAGCAGAGCCATGGCGAATCATAAATCAGCCGCTGAGACCGCAGCTCTCACACAGGAAGGATTCCCTAATGAACAGCCTCTCTCCTCTTTCATGAACGATCTTTGAAACCACACAGACCTTCAGCAGACACACTCCAGACCACTGTGCCGTGCTTGTTCCATCCTGGTGCCCACTGGTCTGGTAAATTACACACGCTTGAACGCAACGCTGAACATGCATGCAGGACTCTGAAGCTCTGAAGCTGCTTGTCTGAGTTGTGATTTGTTGAGTGTTAGTGGTTAGAGGTGAATGCTGTGTGCGTGACGAGCTTTAGATTAGTGGTTCTCAACTGGTTTTGCTTCAGGATCTAGATTTTTTATTGGACTTCAAGCGTCAACAAACAGTATAATGAAATATTGAATCCGAACACACTTGCGACACATTTTGTCGTACCCCCATCCTGCTTAAAATACCACTTAAACCAGCTTAAGGTGGTTTTCTTGGTTAGGCAGTAGGCCTGCTGGTCTAACAAATGCTCCAGACCCTATAAAACCATTTTAAACAGACCAGCCAAACCAGCTTCCCTGTACACTTTTAGCAAGAGTAGTTATTTTATTTTATTTTCTTGGCCAGACTAGTTGACCAGCTATTACCTTAGGTTGGTTTAAGATTTTCTTCAGATTCTTCAGATTTTAGAAAGCTGAATCTCTGACAAAAATGACCAAAACAAATAATTTTAGATTGTAGATACACAATGTATAGATGCAAACAGTTGAGTCTCGGCAGAAACACAAAGAAGTATTGTGGTTTAGTGGCACTAGACTGTCTGCATCTTCTCTCTCTCTCTCTCTCTCTCTCTCTCTCTCTCTCTCTGAACAGAGTGCCTGGCATTTGTCCTCAGCTGTAATGTAATTGTGTTTTACTGCACAGTGCAGTGTAATTGCTGACTAGTCTGTTAACCTTTTAAATCAGCACACAGCTGTGCTGCTGGAGAAGAGACTGATAACACTAGGGAGAGTGAGAGAGAGGGAGAGCGAGGGAGGTTGGGAGAGGGCAGAGAGAGACAAAAACAGAGGAAGGAAGGATGCATGCACATATAGTATCCTTTGCATTTTTTTTCTCACTTGCACAGAAAACCTTTAATTTGCGTTGTGTCTGCTTGAAAGAATAATACTCCTAACATCTTATTTTATGCTGTTGCAAGTGAATATGTTTGCAGAAGCTCTGCAATATAAATAGCACTTTATACAACAAATTTCTTTAAAGCAATTAGCTATACATTATTAAACAAGAACAACAGTGTCAGTGTTGCTTTCAATTACAATTATAACTTCAATTTCTACTAAAAAGCAGCTCTCCAGTGTGTTCATGTTTTTACCTGGATGTCTGACCTCAACGGCCTGAACAGAAGAAATGAACCAAAGTAATTGACAGACCAACACTCTTAAAAATAGAGGATGCCATAGAAGAACCATTTTAGGTTCCTCAAAAAACCCTTCATGCTTAAAAGACCATTTTTTAATTGGTGTGGAGAACATTTAACAAATCTAAAGAACCCCTTTATCATTTTAAAGAACCTTGGGAAGGTTTAATGGGTGCTAAAGGTTCTTAATGGAACCATATATGCCAATAAAGGATCTTTATTTTTAGTCAATGGTAGTTTGAAGATGTTTAGCAGCCGGGACCAAACTTTTCCGGAAAGTTAGCTTTGGCAAACTGTTTTGAACTTACGAAACAAACTGGCCTGACTTTGCTTGAAATTATGTCAAACCAGTTCGTTCTTTGATTTTGCTTGAAGTATATCAGGGCTATTGGGTTCTCAATTTTTCTGTCTCAAAAATCATCCTAAGTAGTAAAACAACTTTGTCAATTTGAATGAGTTTGTTTACTTAATGCAAAATTCCTCATTCAGCCAATAAATTCATCAAGGCAACTACAGATTTCTTGTTCAGAAAATTTTCAGTTAACGCAATAAATTGATGCATAATTTTGGTTTATATAGTTAAATATATAGTTTTATAGCAAATATTTTTGGGATGTAGTTTATGGAGACCATAGACCTCAACACACAAGCATAAAGAAGAATGACAATTAACAACTGTAAAAGATGACCTCTTAAGATCACAACACATATAATTAACAATAATGACAAAACAACAACAACAACAAAGTCAGCAAACAGCAATACAATAATCCTATTAGCAGGGGCGGACTGGGACAAAATTTCAGGCCGGGAGATCTTACACTCGTCCAGGCCATCCCATACACCCACAACACATTCTGAAACATGGACAACCCTATTAGCCTATTTGTATGACCATCACATAAAAAGGTCTAAGTCTTTAGTCGGGGCCGTGGAAAATAATTAAAGGTTCTCTTTTGAACTGCACATTCACTTCCCTTTTCCTTTTCTTCATTTTCTCCAATATCTCTGTCACTCCCTTTTTTCTTGTACCTGTCACTTCTTTACCAGCAGGTCTACTGTTATTAACAGAACTGTGTTCACCTTGTTGCAAAACAACCACCTCATTGCAATTTGTTTGCACATAATGTTGTTATTTCTCTTAAAATGACTTAAATACCCAAGATTTAACAAACCTATAATTCATACAAATATATTAAAACAAATTTTCTAAAGTGCCTAAATGCCAAACTTAGTACATTGAATAATCCTAATACTGAACACTATTGTATTTTTGGGCTGACTGATATTTTTGTGTTGCTGTTTGCTCTAGCTCCCTCCCTTTCTGTACAATAAATCCATGTGAATTTCTGCCTGCTAAATTTATTAATGTAACTTTCCAATCGATAATGATGTCCTTTAGCACAGTATTCTGACTGATGATAATAATAATGGGGTGCTACTGACAGCCTAACAGGTGCTAGCAGTTTAATACTTAACTAGGTTAATAAAGACAAAACTACAGTAGCGTATTACAGATTAAACTGACCTGCACCTGAAGCCCTGAACAGGTTAGTAATTTCGCTACATTTAACTGTTTCTTCTGGCCGTTTCCTCTCCTTCCTCGAGTCCCGCGCATCGACTCTGTTCAAAACCGTTTGACGGAGGCAAGGAACAGACGTGAAGCGCGGCGCTGCCAGTCAAGACTAACCGATTTATGATTTATTATCGATTTATTAGGGAATGCCACAATCGTAAATTATCACTTTGGCACATTGGGAAGGCAAAAAATAAATAAATAAATAATAAATAAAAAACACAGGGCAGTAGGCCAAATCAGCCGCCAGGCCACCGGGAAACGTCCCGGTGCGCCCAATGGCCTGCCTATTAGAGTATATTCAACCTGCAATGGAACTCACAAACCCTTAACATTTCAACAATATTAGTCAGTTTGATACTAAATATTTGACTATTTGGGACAACATTGGGGGGATTCTGTTGGTCTAACCTGATTTTTATGAAGTTTCAAGTAATTCATATTTCTTAGTAAAAGGTCCCATAAACTGAAATATATGTAGTTGCTTTTTTACAGCATTGATTGGAAAAATACAATCACCAATAATGGGTTGGTAACTGTTTCAGTTGGTTGGGAATCCATACCCTATTGGCAGCCGTCTCATGAGAGTCGTTTGGTTTGATGATTGCCCCGCATGGTCAGAATGGCTTGGGAATATGAGTCTGCTTTACAGAATGAGGTGCTTACATGATTGCCTCATCACAATTATGTCCCCTTACTGTCTGCTAAATAAATAAAAGAGTAGTTTCTAGCTTGATTTCTAATCTAGTTGTCTAATAAATCTGGCATTTTATATTATGAATATTGTTGGCTCCTTGAATTGCTTTTGTTCTTCTTATTATCGCTTTAAATCACTTTGGATGAAAGTATATGCTAAATGGATAAATGTAAACATGATTATTTCTTCTGTAATAGTAATGCCCAATCCATGAATAGATTATTCTTTTGAAATTGTTATTTTTTAATAATTCAGTCAAACTGATTCACAGTGTCTTGATGGGATTTAAGCTGTAAAGGGGAATAATAAACAGCGCAACATATGGCACACATGAATCTATACACTCTGGCCACTTTATTAGATAAAACTCTTCAACGGCTTGTTAATGCACATAACTAATCAACCAATCATATGGCAGCAACTCAATGCATTTAGGCACATAAACATGGTCAAGACAATCTGCTGAAGTTCAAAGCATCAGAATGGGAAAGAAAATTGGTTTAAGTGACTTGGTTGTTAGTGCCAGATGGGCTGGACTGAGTATTTCAGAAACAGCTGATCTACTGGGCTTTTCACTCACAACCATCTCTAGGATTTACAGAAAATGCTCCAAAATAGAGAAAAGTATCCAGTGAGCTGCAGTTCTGTGGGCGAAAATGCCTTGAAGATGGTCAGAGGAGAATGACCAGACTGGTTTGAGCTGATAGAAAGGCAACAGTAACTCAAATAACCCCCCATTACAATCAAGGTATGCAGAAGAGCATCTCTGAATGCATGACACATCAAACTTTGAAACAGATGAGCTACAGCAGCAGAAGAGCACACCGGGTGCCACTCCTGACAGCTAAGAATAGGAAACCGAGGCACAAGCTGGAAAAAATGGAACAATAGAAGATTGGAAAAAGGTTGCCTGCTCTCATGAGTCTCAATTTCTGCTGCAACATTCAGAATTTGGAACAAACATCGAAAGCATGGATCTATCCTGCCTGGTATCAATGGTTCAGGCTGCTGCTGTGGTGTAATGAGAGTATTTTTTTCTGCAAACTTTGGGCCTCTTAGTACCAATTGGACATCATTTAAACACCACAGGCTACCTGAGTATCGTTGCTGACCATGTCCATCCCTTTATGACCACAGTGTACCCATCTTGTGATGGCTACTTCCAGCAGGATAACGCAGCATGTCACAAAGCTCAATCATCTCAAACTGGTTTCTTGAACATGACAATGAGTTTACTATATTCAAATGGCCAGGCATTTCTGAACAGATTTGACAAACACAACACCTGTTTAGAAGACAAAGAGTGGCATACTCTTTATTAGGGTTTTTGTTTATTTACTTCTCTATTTATAACAGGATATCAAGAAAGACAACAGGCAAAATGAACTGTATATATTAAATAATTAATTAATTAATTATATTATTATACTTAATACATGAATCTACCTAACAGTAAACAATGGAAAAATAGTTCTCATCAGCAAATTTATAAATCAAATGGGGCTGGCAGATGGAGCTTTTGCCAAAAGTAAAGCCATTTGCAGTTTGAATTTATATTCAGAGCTAAAGTATGAAAATGAATGTACGTGTGAAACACCAATAATGGGAAAGGCGTCAGACTGTTGTGGGCATATTTAGTTTTCTTTCATTATAAAGGCGAAGTGAATGCATTACAACGAAATGTACCATAGATTGAAAACTATTATATTATATATTACATACTGTGTATTAGGAGGCCAATATTAGCAAATTCTATTCTAAATTATTTGAGTCTGTTGACTGCCCTAGTTTTATGTATTTCTATTATTTCATCCACCCTGTTCTTGCAGTGTAATACTGGCACCGGTTTAATTCTCTACTGTGTTTCTGTGTGTGTATTATGAAATGTTATCAAGGGTATGTGTGATGCAGCTTTATAAAGTCCTTTGCTGACACTAATCACACATGTGTGTTTTATTGTACTTCTTTCTCAATATACTGGCAGAGATTTCAGAGGCGCTCAGCACCCCGTCACATCCTGAACAACTAAATCACATTCATTTTAATGATAACACCCACCAGTGAAGATTAGGCTCCTGTGGATTGCTGTGCCGAAGCAGTCTCTGTCAGTGTGTGTGAGAAGAATGCGAGAAAATGAGAGGTAGGGAGTCTGTGTGTGTAATTCAGTAATCAGAGCTGCAGCCTGCTGCTGTGTCTCTCTGCTTAACCTTGACAAGTCAGTGTGATCCAGCCCGCAATTTGCTTATCTTACTCCACACCGGCTCCATAGAGCTCTCAGCAGGACCCAAGGGCCGTGCCATTAACATCACTTACAAATACATCTCTCTCTCATACACACACATGGATACATACACACTCTCCCTCACACACTGTACCTTACACATTCTGCAACAGCTGCTGTTGCAGAATGTACCTTACACATTCAGAAAATTCTGTTGTTGCTTCATTAATTTCGTTTTTGAATGAATGCCACTATTAAAAAAGTATGTTCTATGTAGTATGTATGTATTCTTTTGGCACGATCATTTTCTTAGCAAAACATCTCACCACTTACTGGTGTGTCCAGGTTGCACTCATTGTATGGTCTAAAACACATCTGCCGTCATGTTTTGCCACAGGACAGCAGCAGTGATTTTCTGTCTTTCATCTTTACAGGAATGTAACATAAAGATTGTACTAACACATACAACATATATAATGCGCTCTTGGGAGAGCATCTTGAAAAAGCTCAGTTTTATGCAGGACAAAAACAGTCTCAATGTGGATGGAAGGCCAAAATGTAGAGAAAAAGATGTGTTTTCAATTGTTTACGGATTAACTTTGGCTGGTTAAGAATTTTTTTTTTCTCAGCAGGGGAACTACTGTCAAAAAACATAAAAAATTGTACATTTAGGGATACAACAGCCGTCACTGGGGCAGTACCCAAGGGACACTTCTTTACCACTAAGGGGTAAAGTGTATTAGTACATTAGAGTAGTAGTAATATGCAGTGTTAATGGAAACGTGTTAAGCAACAAGTAACGTGAGTTAAGTAATCAGATCTTTTTCTGAAATCTTTTTCCAAGTAACTAGCAAAGTAATGCATTAATTTTTAATTTAAAAGGAAATATCTTTTTCAAATTAGTATTGCCAGTTACTTTGTTTTCCCATTTATTGACTGGCAGCTCTCATGTTGCCATGTTGATAGAAATCAGGAGTAAGTGCAGAGGCGTTGTGTGCGCTGTGTGAACATGATGTTACTGCATTTCTAGACTCATCTCACTTGCACAAAAACAGATTCAACATTATTAATGGAGAATGAATTATTATTAATTCAAAATTAATAAAAACAATAAAATGCAAACTCAATATGACGCAAACCTGCAATAATTAAATGTTAATGTTAACAAAAATTCTTCATCCAATCCAGAATAGCAGCACAGCTGAAAGATTTGTTTGAACTGCATCTCTACTGTACAGATGTGACTTTACATTTCCTTCAGCCTGAGGCTTATTCATTTCACTTTTGTTGTGAAAGGGCTTTTTACCCTAGTGAAAAATAAATATACTTAATTGCATTTAAAATATATTTATTTCATGATAAGTATACTAAAAATAGATTGACATGTCTATACTAACTGAAAATACATTCTAAATGTATTTATTTCATGCGTTCATCAAGCACAAACTTAGTTCATTACAAATTAATTTGTAAAATACTATACTATTTACAAATGCATTTGGGGAAGGATGAAATATATATATTCATCTTTAAGAAAGTACACTGGCTAGGTTCTTAATTCCATCTACAACATGTTTGAAACTTGTTAAAAGTGATTTTCACACATACATACCCATATAAACTAACTGGACGAAACCTTTGAAAGAGGACACCACTTCATAACCCCATTGACATGCCCATGCTCACTTAGCCCAACAACTAGTGACGATAATGGATGAATGACGCAACTCATCTTATGATCCTGTAGCTGTATGAAAGCCATATAATGTATGTGTGTGGGGATTGTTTCTATTGTATGTTGTCATATCATTTAAGTAAACAAGGCCGCTGTATGAGTTCTCACCTAAGACTATGGCACAAGAGACAATATCACATTCTGTGTATTGATACTTGTTTGTTCCTTCACCCCTTAAAAGTGTCTTAAGTATTGTAATAATGTGATTTTAACATCGGCCTAAATATAGGCTACAGTATGTTCAGTGAAGGGGACTTGATAAGTCAGACTCTCCTCACCTAACTTTCACGACCTGTGAAATTCACCAACAATCGGTTTTGCTGTACTTTTGCTAAACATCTGAACTCGGTAGAGTGCACACTATTGGAATTTTTCAGAAGAAACCTTTAGAGTCTAGAAACTCATTACAGCTAAAGACACAAACTATTTTAAGATTTGCCTACAGCACAAATGTAACAATGGGGGATTTGCAAATAAAACTATTTAATTTGTTAAATATTGAAGTAATACTTCAGTAATTTATTTTAGTTGAATCCTCTGTTGACCTGTTATGATTAAATGTACAATACAATACACTATATTTCAGTTCTACTTGTTGAGTATAAAAATGGATTAGATAAAAATAAATGTTTTGAGTTGCAAATAATTATAATAATAATTCATAATGATGCAGTACTTTGTATAGTTATTAATTCTACCTTTTCAATTATTTAACCACACTTCAAATAGTGCTTTTCACAATTTTGAATGGTTGCAAAGCAGCTTTACATACATATGTGACCCTGGAGCACAACACCAGTCATAGCACAGGTATATTTGTAGCAATAGCCAAAAATACATTGTATGGGTCAAAATTATCTATTTTTCATTTATGCCAAAATCATTAGGGTATTAAGTAAAGATCATGTTCCATGAAGATATTTTGTAAATTTCCTACCGTGAATATATAAACTTAATTTTGATTAGTAATATGCATTGCTAAGGACTTCATTTGGACAACTTTAAAGGTGATTTTCTCAATATTTGTATTTTTTCCACCCTCAGATTCCAGATTTTCAAATAGTTGTATCTTGGCCAAATATTGTCCTATTCTAACAAACCATACATCAATGGAAAGCTTGTTTAAAAAGAATTGACCATTATGACAGTTTTTTTTGGTCCATGGTCACATATAGAAAGTAGTTACAAAAGTAAAGACATGTAAACAACAGTCATGGATTTAAAATGGTGAAAGAAATTCACAAACTTGATCAGAAGGTTTATTACTTTAGTATATTCCCAATACACTCCAATGCACCTGTACCAACACACTTTTTTCCATTAATGGTTCTTTAATGTCCCGTATGAACAATGACAACATTGCACTTGGAAATGTGGACTGCAGCTCTTTGGGCTGTCAAAATATTATGAATTATTAAACAAATTATTAAAATTATCCTGACCAGCCCTCAAAACTACACAAAAAGTTAAAATGTCAAATAAGTTCAGAGACGTTAACTACATGAAAAGTAACAACATGTATTCAAATAATTTCAATTCATACGTCACATATAAATCTGCAGCGTACTGCCGAGACCGTCAAACCGCCAAAACATTTCATTGCATTTTACAATCACATTTGTGCAGTGCATTGAGAGTTGAAGCGTGCAAGATGTTACCAGATGTTACCAGATGTTTTTTTCCTTCTGCATGCACTGAAACATAAGCAGTACGTTCACATTCTTCCACCAATGAACTGTCTGTGTTTTAGTGCATGCACAAGAATAAAACTAATGTTATGCCGGTGTTCAGTGTTGGGGGTAACGCATTACAAGTAACGCGAGTTACGTAATAATATTACTTTTTTCAAGTAACTAGTAAAGTAACGCATTACTTTTTAATTTACAAGAAAATATCTGAGTTACTTTTTCAAAAAAGTAACGCTAGTTACTTTTTCCCATTTATTGACTGACAGTGCGCTGTGTGAACATGCTATTGTAGTTCTAGACTAAATGTGAATGTGCATTAATTCATCTCACTCGCAAAAAACAGATTTAGTATTCATCAAAATGAATTAAAACAGTGAAATGCAAACTCAGAATATGACGCAAACCTACAATAATTAAATATGGTAAATAACACAAATGTATCTAATCCCATTTTATTAACCAATGTTTTGCTGATAAACTAACAATTGTGCTTCATTGTTTTTTTATTGCTGAAGAGTGTTGAACCTTCTTCTCCTGTGTTCTACTGTACAGACGTGAATTTACTCTTCCTTCAGGCTGAGGTTTATTCATTACACTTTTTGGTGTTTAAAGGGCTTTTACATTTGCTATAAATAGAACTTCTTGTATTAAAAACAATCAAGCCCTGCTCATATTTAAAAAGTAACGCAAAAGTAACGCAAAAGTAATGTAACGCATTACTTTCCATAAAAAGTAACTAAGTAACGTAATTAGTTACTTTTTTAGGGAGTAAAGCAATATTGTAATGCATTACTTTTAAAAGTAACTTTCCCCAACACTGCCGGTGTTGTGCTGAATTCTGACCCCCGCAAGATTATTACCCCCCTAGTATTGGTAGGTTTAGGGTTAGGTGTGGGGGAGGGGTTAGGATTAGGCAATCAGGTAGCGATTTCAACTAGGGGGGGTAATAATTTGGCAGGGAGTCGAAAATGGGCACAACACCGGTTTATCCAATTGTTTCCTGCAGCGTTAATGACAGATCATGTCAGGTAAAAGGGAAGCAAAACATTCTGCAGATGATATTTAATGTTGTGTCCGCTGACTTTAACAGATTCAAGTTTAATGCACTTTCGTGTTCTATACAGGCACGTTTATTTCCACGCATCGCTTACTGCACCTATATCATATAATTTGTGCTGTCATTGATCGAAACAAAAAACAGTTTACTTATAGTAGTATTTGTAACAGTATAGAAAGACTACAAAGTAACCACAGTTCATCACAGCGCACGTCTGCTTTGGTGGTGCATCTGGTAAAGCGAGTGCACGTGTATGGCAGCGACCTGGGTTCGAATCCAGTCTGCAGTGTTTCCTTCAGCCAATGTTCAAATGTTCCACTGACGTTCTCTGGATAATTGAGTTGGCTGGGTATGCTGAGGGTGTTAATAAAAGGCAATTTCTTAAGCTGTTAATTTTTTTGCATTTGAAGCACACAATAATTGTGCCATTAGCACACTTCATGTACTGTATACTTGGAATGCCATTGCAATGCATTTTAATGTCACCATATGTAAGGGATAGTATGACCATAGTTTGTTATTAGTATAATATTAATGTATGTTCAACACTCTTACAGTGTAACTGAATTGCAATTGCAATGTCACCAAAATACATTTGAAGTTTATGCTGAATGAATTCTGCATTTCAAAAATTAAATAAAAGAGTGGATATTTTAAGTGTACTTAAGTATACTTGGAATAGTTCCACTTTAGCACAAACACGTATATTTAATACAACTTTAGTTTAACTTCAGTTAAAAGCACTGCTTTTGCACAACTAAAATACATTTAGTTCAAAATTAGTTGTTCCAATTTAGCAGACTTTAAGTATACCAATATATAATGTGCCAAAAAATATATTTAGTTATACTAAAGTACATACGAATAAATTGTACTTAAGTGTACTATTTATTTCACTAGGGTACATTTGCCAAAAATATAAACTTTTCATTTTAAAAACAAACAAGCAAGCCCTGCCCAGATTTAAAAAGCCATGCAAAAGTAACATAACACATTACTTTCCATAAAAAGCAACCAAGTAACTTAATTAGTTTTTAGGAAGTATTATAATGCATTACGTTTACAGTTTTTTTCAACTGCTTACACACATTTTTGCATTTTTGCCAACTTTGCCTCTTTTTTTCAAAACATTACACACAATTCCAAGAATTGCACACACAAAAAGCAAAATGCATTACTGCATTCAAAATATCACAAACACATCCCAAAAGCAAACATTTGCAAACACCTTTGCCATAATATTAATTCCTGTTAAATTTTTGTGTGTTACATAATGATGTTCTTGATGTTCTTCCCCCTAAATTTTTTAAAGAAATTTTTGAGGTGATTGGATCTAATGTTCAAATGATTATGAACAATTGCCTTGTGAATGGATTTGTACCGGAGGAGATGAAGCATGCCATTATTCATCCACTTCTTAAAAAGCCCAACTTAGACAGTTTTGTCAAATTTTAGGCCAGTTTCTACCCTTTCTTTTATGTCTAAGATTCTGGAGAAAATAGTATTTCATCAACTGCAGAGCTTTCTGAACGGAAACAAAATTTTTGAAGCATTCCAGTCAGGTTTTAGAAAATACCACTCCACAGAAACGTCACTGGTAAAGGTTTTAAATGATATTTTATTAATTGCTGACTCCGGCAAATCTGCGGTGCTAGTGCTGTTAGATTTGAGTGCAGCATTTGACACAGTTGACCATGCAGTTCTCATTTCACGATTGGAGCATTGTGCAGGCATTCGGGGAAATGCTCTTAAATGGTTTCAGTCTTATCTTTATAACAATATTTTCTGTTAATATTGGAGAGTTTATGACAGGTGCAGCCTCTCTTACCTGCGGTGTTCCGCAAGGTTCTATCCTTGCTCCGGTTTTATTTTCATTGTATATGCTTCCTCTGGGGTCAATTTTTAAGAAACACAATGTTTCATTTCATTGTTATGCGGACGATACCCAGATTTATCTGCCCCTGGAATCTGATAAGAGAGGTATGGACAATCTGTTGGCTTGTCTTGCTGACGTGAAGGCATGGATGTCCGTAAATTTTCTTCATCTCAATGAAAACAAAACTGAGATTATAGTTTTTGAATCCTCTGATGCCTTTAGCTCCTCTTGTTTAGATTTTGGTCTGCTGTCTCCATTTGTCAAACCATTAGTGAAGAACTTGGGTGTGTTTTTTGATAGCTCTCTTAAATTTGACAAACAGATTAGTTCTGTGGTCAAAACCAGTTTTTTCCATCTTAGAGTCCTAGCTAAGGTAAAACCATTCCTTTCTTTTAAGGATTTTGAAAAAGTGATCCATGCTTTTGTTTCAACAAGATTAGATTACTGTAACTCCATTTATATGGGCATCAATCAATCATCTTTGGCTCGTCTTCAGATGGTACAGAATGCCGCTGCCAGGCTTCTTACAGGTGTTCGAAAACGAGAACACATTACTCCAGTTTTAATTTCTCTGCACTGGCTTCCAGTCCGTTTCAGAATTGATTTTAAAGTGTTGCTACTGGTTTTTAAATGTTTGAATGGTCTAGCACCTGAATATTTGTCTGATCTACTCTCCATTCACAATCCAGTAAGGTCTCTGAGGTCATCCAACCAGAGACAACTAAATGTTCCGCGGGCTAGGTTGAAACTGAGAGGTGATCGTGCTTTTTCCATTGCTGCACCGAAACTCTGGAACAGTTTACCTGTTTACATTAGAACTGCTTCTACGGTACATGATTTTAAGGGAAAGCTCAAAACATATCTATTTTCCTTAGCATTTAGCTAATTTGTGTATTTAGTGATTTTAAATGTGTGAAATTTGTCATGTTGTCATTGTTTTTTATTGAAGGTTTCTGATATTTTGTTCAGCACCTTGGTCAACAGTTGTTGTTTTTAATGGTGCTATATAAATAAAGTTGACATTGACATTGACATTGACATAAAGAATTTTGTGATGTGTTTTGCAAAAAGTTTTTTATGAAATTGAAAACAGAGTCAAAGGCTGAGAATTAGTGTATGGCTTTGCAGATTTGGTGTGTGGTTCTGGTGTTTGAGTGTCAGGTTTCAGAAATTGTATGAAAAGTAAAGATTTGGTGTGTAAGCAGTTGAAAAAAACTGTAAAAGTAACTTTCCTCAACACTGGTAATATGGAGTCTTACGGTTCTATTGTGAACACTTCAGGGCTAAAGAAAGTATAAATAATAATAATATGTTTAATTTATATAGAGCCTTTTCCAAGCTCAAGGACACTTTACAAAAGCAGTAACACAATGGACAGTCATTTCACATAGTCACAGACAGGCAGTTCAGATAATCAAATTAAGTTGAACAGTATAGACATTTGCCCAGTCCAGAAACAAAAGAATGCAGTTGCACATCATATAGGTGTCCCTTTGATGGTACTGCCTCAGTGACAAGCTCCTGTAGCACTAAATTCACAATTTTTCAAAAAAAAATTCTGACAGTGTACATCACTTGGCTAAAAAATTGTTCACTATTGGTGTAAGCATCGCTATCAGTATTGCTCTTACTTAGTGTTAGTGACATGAACCTCTAACTCTATTTATTAAACATCTAAATGTCCATTACCCAAATGAAAATGTATAGCAACACATTAACAATCATCCACTGCACCCTACACACATAACCACCACTCATGTTTCTTCAAAAACTGTGAAAATTTAGTTCTGATTAATATTGAATTCAATACATTTAAACTTCACTCAACCTAGATGTATTTCATCATTAATATTCTAAGTGCTGGTGTTTTTTGGTGGCTAGCTCATCAATACAGCCATCATCATCTCCCATGCCCTCTGTATGCATGACAACAGGGCCCTGCTCCCAACTTGTAGAGGAGCCCAAACTCAAATCCTCACTCGACTCACCCCGAACGCACCGTACTGGAGCTAATACACACGAGGACAGCTCTAATGAGCTCTGGTTGTGAGCGCGCTCGTGTGTGTAACATTTAGCTGACGTGCTAGCCACGGATGCGCCAAGTGTGAGGTCCTGTGTGTATGTTTGTGTGCGTTTCGTGTTGTGTTTAGGAGGTGAGAGCGGGGCGTGCCTCTGTCAAAGGGGCCAAAGGTGAGATGATTTAGAGGCTTGGGAGGAAGTTAATTTCTCTTGATCACCGAGTGCAACCTGCAGCCTTAATGGCGGCTGTAATTAATTCTGCTGATGCTAATCACCAGGGCTGGTCCTCACAATTATCAGCCAGCCACAGATGGGGCGCGGTGCAGACATGAAAAATTAGGAAAATGAATCTGTAATGGGGTGGCAGATCTAATCTACATCAGAAAAAACAAAGTTAGGAAGAGCGAAAACCCACCGCACAAGACAAGCCCTTGACAGAGCTGAAAAATGTGAGTGTGTCCAAGGTGTTTGGTAATTGCTGGGCCATTGGATTCCTCCATTGTTTAATTTATCACAGGGAGACAGGAAGGGGGGCGAGGGGGTGTTTGTGTCCACCGTCGAACGCCGGAGAGACACTAGAAGGTTAATCAGGTCCTGGTGCTGTGCTGTGTGGCCTTCATAATCAACTCCACCTCGGCTGAACAAGAGAGCATTGATAAAGCAAAAGAGATTGTCGTATGTTCTGGCACTTACATATGCTTAATATCACACACACACACGTGGTCTTTGGAATGTATTCGGCGCAGTCGCGCACATGCGCGCGCAATCCAATGAGAAAATAAAGGTGTATGGCCGGTCAGAGGACAGACCCTCCCGGAGGACGTTTCCCCTGCCAACGTCAAACAGCATTACGCCAAATACAACTGATTAATTGAAATAGTGGAGGGGCAATTTTTCATGCCGTGGCCTCAGTCGAGCGGCTGGGGCTCATCCTCGCCGCTGTTTGCAGGGCTTTAATTACTCGTCTACCCGTTCTGCTTTCAATAAAAGCAGCCGTAGCGCAGCTCCCTAAGAAATTCACAGGGTTAAAACACACAATCACTCATCATCACCGCTCAGAGATCCGGGAAGCTCCGCGATAGACTCAGCTCTCGGCTAGCAGCGATGCGGTTTAAGTGTATTATGGATGAGGTTTGTAATTACTTGTGCTATATTTTCAACTTCCAATAACCACATGCAATCAAGTAAAGGGGAAGAGGTTATTTCATCATCAAATAAGGCAAGCAGCCAGATTGATTTCGTGCACAGATGCAGACAGCTGCGCTGTGGAGTAATCATATATACTGTCTCGCAAAGAAATCGGTGAAGGCTTTGAAAGAACCTGTTTGGATTGACTCACTTGTTGTTTTCAGGCCACTTTCACACAACAGCATTTGATATGGACTTCAGTCTGCTTTTCATCACAGATTGGCGCATTTGGTTGGTGTGAAAGCATTTTCTGAACTTAACTAAGTTCAAAAGGTCTTTTGGGGCAAAGAGGTTTGCCCCAAGCGTTGAAGGAGAAATCAGATGTCCATTTTCCACAAGTTGATATGATTCTTTAGGGTCTTCATGAAAAGTCTATAACATACTTTGGTTAAAATTAGGTAGTGTAAAACAACACCCTTTTTACCTGGTCAAAAACTCAACCTGTTTCAGTGCGTGTCCCTTTAAATGCTAATGAGCTCTGCTCACCAGGACAAGCCGTCCTCTGAAACTTTAGCCGCATTCATCGCGGAACTTGCTAACTAGCACATTATTAGACAAGGCGGTGTGCAAAGATTTATAAAAAAAAATTATACTCACTTCTGGATCACGAATGATTCGCGTGAGCATAGCATTTAGGTAGATCGGGGGACGCATTCCCACCAACGTAACCTCCACTGCGACTTCAGCGGCTCAGATGTCGGGAGTAAATGACGACTGCTATGTTCATTATTACATCCAACAACAAAACACCTCAATCACTTAGGAGACATTCTTGCTCCACCTGCTCCAGCTTTGAAACAATGGCAGATTGTTTACAGCTCACTCAGGGCGGGTCTGCGCTAATACGGCCGTGTCACTCAACAATTGTGGGAGCAGCCTGGGCAAAGCTATGTCACACAGCCAAGAATCTGGATTTCTGAATCGTGAATCGTTGATTTCGGACAGTAATCGATTTAAAACACTAAGAATCGAATGAATCGCGATTTCTATAGCTATTCAATGCTTTCAAAATATATACACATTAAATTACTACAAGCACAAATTAATGGAGACCTTGAACAGTGTTGTTTGTGCCCTCGAATCTCTCCTTCACGCGCTCCACTATTTACCTCCTCTCACAGGATTGCGCTCTCACTGACACATTGTTTGAGCAGCCAATGTGTGCAAGAGTGTGAGCTCTCCTTAGTAGGCTACTCGTGGCCAGTAAAGCTTATGGAAAGTAGTTTTACTTTTCTGTAGTTTTTCAATGGCTCTCAGTCACACTGTCGACCATTTATTTTTTTTATTTTTTTGATACAACATTTGATTAATCAATGCATGCTGATGAACTTTTTATCATAGTTTATAGTTATATGGTAACGAAAGTGTTCAACATTCAACCCGTTCTTTTTCATCAGTATTAATTGTGATTTAAATTTTGTGACAGGAATTCCTCTTTTTGCTTTCACTTTCACGATCTTGGTGTCACGCTTTACAAGAAAATATAATTGTCTTTTTTGCTTATATCTATACACCTTTCACTTTTTAAGACTAAAACAAAAGATGGATTCATTGATATTCTTAATTAAAAAGCACAACAACAATAAAACAGTACTTTACAATGACAAACTAGCATAACATTTATTAACAAAAACGAATAAGACGAGGTATGGCATAGGACACATCACATGCTGTATTATACCGACTAATACATAACAGAATGTTTAGCAAACACTGAGGTAAACAGCAATGATAACAAGCTTTTCAAAACGAAAACAAAAAGTAAAACTAATCTGTCTGTCGCTGACAGAACTTGCATGTTTTCTCTACAAGAATACCAACATGTTCACCTTCTCTGGTTTAAAAAGCGGTCTTTTACTTTAGCGCACCTTCGCGCTCATGCTGACGCTCCGAGTGAAAGCACAATGGGCGCGCGCTGCTCCTGCTCTGCATATGCGCCACTTCTGCTCTGCTTATGCCTGCGGTGTGAAACCAGGCTCTACTGAAGCGCTCGCGCCTGATCAGTGAAATCTTTCTCCTGCTACAATGTGTTGCGGCTGGCAGCACGCGCGCTTCGGAGCAGCGCAGACCATGCACTAGCACAAGTGCGACCACGTCAAATTTTTACTCGCACACTCTCAAAAAATGGTCGCATTTTGGTTGCAGTCTAGAGCCCTGAATATATAAAATAATTTTATAAAATAAAGAAAACAATGATGTGCCGTCTGGTCTTGAACAGGAGCACTTCACAAAAATGAACCGAAAGTCAGAGAATACATGCTTCACAGACATGATAAATATATCTATAGAAAGCTTTAAATTACTACTTAACGAAATAAATCAAATCGAAAACAAAAACTCTTTCATTATAATCCGTGAAGATGCACTTCTCTCTAAAGGCGAGTCTAATGAGGGGATGGCGAGTCAGGATCTTCATCTGATTCTTCATCTTTGCAACACTGACACAGAAAACACTAGTTTATTAATAAATAATTCAAATATCTCCTTACTATTTCCCCCTGACACATTCATGGTAATTACTTTTGCTGGGGCTTTATGCCAAGCTTTATTGTGTGTATTTGAAGCAGAACTCTTCAGCTACGCTGACGGCTCTCTGCTGCTGCTGGACACTAAACACCGTCGAGCCGCTCTTCACAGTCGCGGCAGCACGGTCTCGTGTTGTTTCCACCAGCGCGGCAATTTTTTTCATCACTAATTGATGGATGTCTAAAATATAAACATAAGGAGAAGCCTAAAACAGGCCCGAGGCCCGGCCCGCGTCTGAACTATGACGTGAAAATTGGCCCGATCGAAGCCCGGTCTGGGGCTGGGCTGAAATACAGGGCTCTAGCGTTCCCCTCGGTAGAAATCACGTTTCTCCCTCGGGGGCCCCCTCCCATCGTCGGGCCCTTAGAATCGTCCTAACTTTTCCCCCCCTTACGGCGCCCCTGCTGTCGACATTACCTGAGCAGTCAAAGGCTGTGCATTTATTGCATGGAAGGAGCAAAAACAATGTAAGTGTCTAAAGCATACACACAGTTCCATTGAATGATGACTTTTAACAATGTATTACCTGAGCTAAAGTAAAGATAAAGTAAAGCTAAAGTAAAGTAGTTTTACTTTTCTGTATTTTTTCAATGGCTCTCGGTCATACCGTCGACATTACTTGAGCAGTCGAAGGCTTTGTATTTATTGCATGGAAGGAGCAAAAACGTAATGTAAGTGTCTAAAGCATACACACAGTTCCATTGAATGATGACTTTTAACAATGTCATTAAACCGAATGTACGAAGGAAACTGTTAAAATAACAACAACCTTAAAATAAGAGAGCAAGGTTTATCTGTTAATCAGATGCATGAAAGTTGCATTCGTTAGCAAACAGACATCTGGCGTGTTTTCTTTCAGAATCATCATTCGCCGATGGAGAGAAAAAGTTAAATACCATAGCATTTTATTTTATGAATTTAAAATAAAGTTTTTGCACTGAAAGGAAGTAATCTCATGCTCATAGAATTTAAGACATGCCAGGAAATCCCAAATATGGACAAAGGCATCCATCTATTGCTGCAGCTAAGCTGAATAAAAAGCAGAATGAACTGATGAAACGTTTAGACAATAAACACAATAAATAAATAAAGTTTATGAATGATGCAGTGCTAATTGACATATCATTTATTACAGTACAGAAATTATAAAGTATATTTTCTACTATATTCTGTGCAGAAAATGAAAATAATTGTTTGTAGTAGGCTAGGCTACATAAACCAATCATAAAATTGCCATTTGTAAAAAATTATAGTTTGCCAGTTATATTGTCCAATAGTGTATTAGATTTTTTTAAATAGCCAATTGAAAGTCAGAGATAAGAAAATAATATAAATATAAATATGTTAATAAATATAAACACATACACACACATAACATTATTGTATTTGACATTTCTGTCTTTTCTGAAATGGATACGCCCCTGGTGTGACAAAATGTTAGCCTATAATACTTATATATAATAATAATATAGAAATAATACTTTTAAAGCTCTTTTTAAAAATCTTGGCTTGGCTTACATAAATTTCTACATATGCCATTTCATGCCATAGCATCATTAAACTAACATCTAACAATGGACAAAAGTGTTGCTGTGTAATTTGCACCCTGACTAAGCACTTAAAGAATTTAGGGGAAGCATTTACATTTTAAATAATCCTGTGAATGCAGTTAAAGAATGCAGAATCGAATCGTTAATCGAATTTTAATCGAAGTTAATTGTGAATCATCTCAAATCGAATCGTTCTGAATTTGCCAAAATCGTTCTTGAATCGAACCGAAAACCTATGAATCGTGAATCGAATCGATTCGCTGTCTACCCAAAGATTCACAGCCCTAGTGAACAGCTTGATCTGAGAAAGAGCTTATTATTTATGGGGATTTAAAAAAAGCACTGAGTGGATTTTTATCATTATAGGGTGGTTGTGTACACTCACTGCCAACAAACATTTATGTTCAATCACCATGTAAAAGTAAATTTTGCATCTGATGTCCCCTTTAACCTCAAGGTTTGGCTTGGTCCAGTAAACCCCTGCTTGTAGATTATGTAATTACACCACTGTGGAGGCTAAAAGCATCTTTTGAAAGCCATGTACAGTGTCCTCCACTAATATTGGCACCCTTGGTAAATATGACCAAAGGCGGCTGTGAAAATAAATCTGCATTGTTTATCCTTTTTATCTTTCATTCAAAAAATTCACAAAATTCCAACCTATCAATGAAGTAAAACAATTGAAAGTGCGGAGAAAATGCTTTCACTATTTCATGTTGGCCACAATATTTGGCACCCAATATTGCAACGTCCTTTTCCCAGCACAACAGCTCTGAGTTTTCCCTATAATGCCTGAAGAGTTTGGAGAACACCTGATAAGAGATCAAGACCATTTTCTTCATACAGAATTCTCCAGATCCTTCAGATTCACAGCTCCATGTTAGTACTCTTCTCTTCAGTTCACCTCACTCATTTTCTGTAGGGTTCAGGTCAAGGACAGAGACAGCAATGGTAAAAGATTAATTTTGTGCTCAGGACCCATTTTTGTGTTTATTTTGATGTTTGTTTTGGATTGTTGTCTGGTGGAAGATCCAAACACGGCCCATATAAGTTTCTAACAGAGGCAGTCAGGTTTAGATTTTTTATCTGTTGGTATTTGATAGAATCCATGATGCCAGCATCTGACAAGATGTTCAGGACCTCCAGCAGAAAAACAGGCCCACAACATTAAAGATCCAGCAGTATATTTAACCGTGGACATGGGGTACTTTTTTATCCCTGTTTGTACTAAACTATCTGGTGGGTTTGCTGCCAATAAGCTCTTTTTTCAGTTTCATCTGACCATAGAAGCCAGTGCCATTGAGTTCCAGTCGTGTCTGAAACTGAATTTGCTGGAGTTTGTTTTTGGATGAGTGAGGACAATTTTTCTTGAAACCCTCCCAAACAACATGTGGTGATATAGGGGATGTTTGATTTTTTTTTTTTTAGGTTTCTTACCTCAAGACTCAACTAATCTCTACAATTCTCCAGCTGTGATCCTTGGAGAGTCTTTGGCCACTCAAACTCTCCTCCTCAGAGTGCATTAGGACGATATAGACACACGTCCTCTTTCAGGCAGATTTTTAACATCTTTAGTTGATTGGAACCTCTTAATTATTACCCTGATGGTGGAAATGGGGATTTTCAATGTTTTAACTCTTTTCTTACAACCACTTTCTATTTTGTGAAGCTCAACAATCTTGTTCTTCACATCAGAAATATATTTTGGGGTTTTTCTCATTGTGATGGATGATTAAGGGAATTTGGCCTTTGTGTTCCTCATATTTATAATCATGGTCATGGCTGGACAATTTCATGCTCCTAGTCACCCTGGTGTGCTAAAAAATGTAAATATGAATGGGAATATACTTCAGAGATATTTTACTCATAAGAATTTCTAGGGGTGCCAATAATTGTGGCCAATATTCATTGGAGAAAAACAGTTATTTCACAATGAGATTTTCTCCCCACTCTCAATTGTTTTACTTCAATGATAGGTTGGAATCTTGTGATTTTTTTGAGTGAAAGATCAAAAGGATAAACAATGCAGATTTATTTTCACAGCCACCTTTGCTCATATTTATCAAGGGTGCCAATATTAGTGGAGGGCACTGTATATTAACAACATATAAATCAGCATATAAATCGCAATTATATTGTCATTTTATAGTAGGCTGTCCCTGGACGGTCAACGTTCTGCAGAGCTTAGCTCTAGCTTGTCCAACATACTGGCCTGGAAGCTTCTAGTTAATCCTGAGGACCTGAGTACCTTGGTTCATGTGTGTTTAATTGGGGTTTGAGCTAAACTCTGCAGGACAGGGCCCCTGAGGTAAATGTTTTACTAGTTTCTGGGTTTTGAAAGGCTTTAAATAGACTTTTCTGCTACCTTGCACATCACAGCTCATGATAGATGCTAGTGAAGACCACCAGCTAATCAGCATTGTTAGCATATCAGTATATCAATTTCCTGTGACTTCAGAGTGATTAGTCTTATGGGATACCTGGTGATTAGAGTGCCCATAAGCATAGATAGCTCCACATAATTCTGGACGTCCTGTGCCAGCCTAGAACCTGCCATTTAGATAAGAGGGGATGCCAATGGAAAGCTCTCCTTGGTCTAAAGTACGGTTCATGTGGACTCCAGTGTGGTTTACAATTGGTATAAAAATAATAAAGCAAACTTGTGGAACAGCTATTGGTGACAAATTTAAGATGCTCAAAGAGCAGATGAAAACTAAGCAAACTCTGGTTCTGGCCCTAACTACTTATAGGAGGTGGTTTGAGTTTGGTTGCAATAAAAGTCATACAATTCACATGAATGTGAAAGCAACAGTCCAAACTTGCTCAGAAAGTGAGGTAAAATGTCAATGTTACTTTCATGTTTGTGATGGCATACGATGAACTCAAATGATAGAATTGAATTGAAATACATAGAATACAATCAAATAGAAATGAAAATGTGTCTGAAACCAGCCCAATGGAACAGAAGAGTCAGCAGGATGTAGTTAAGTGCTCACAGAAGAGATGAGTTTTCAGCTGTTTCTTGAATATTGTCAGGGATTCGGCTGTTTGAATAGAATTAGGAAGATCATTCCTCCAGCAAGGAACAGTGAATGAGAATGTTCTGGAAAGTGGTTTTGTGCCTCTCTGTGATGGTACCATGAGGGTTTCTTACTCACCAACCGCAGGCTTCTGGAAGGGATGTAGACTCATAAGAGACCGTAGAAGCATCAGCCAATGACGATAGCCAATGCAGAGAGATAAAGTGATGTGTGCTCTCTTGGGCTCACTGAAGACCAGCTGTGCTGCTGCACTCTGGATCATCTGTAGAGGTTTGACTGCACATTTTGGAAGTCCAGCTATAAGAGCCTTGAAGTTGAACTTGAACAAAAAAAAAAACAATAGACACCATCACAGAATTTGTAATGGTTTTCTTGGTTATAATGGTAATTGTATTGGTTTTAATGGAAACTGTGATGGTGCCTATTGGACTGTACTGTAATTAGTCACCTTCTGTGGGGGGCTTGTTAAAACAACTAAATCCTAATGGAGTATGTCCCAAAACACACTACAGAATTTTTTAATGGTTTTAATGGGTGATGGTTTGTAATGTTTGTAAAGGCATTTGTAGTGGAAACCAGTAATGGGCTAGTAATGACAAGGAGAGTAGTTTTGCAGTCTGCTCAGTAAGGAAGGGCCTTAACTTCCTCATGTTGCTGCATGATGTTGTCGTCGTTGCCATGAAGGTCAGATGGTCATCAATGATTACGCCAAGATTTTTGGCTGAACTTGATGGGATTATTGTTGATGAACCTAGATGGGTGGTGAAATTCTGTTGTACTGTCAGAGTGGCTGGGAAGTAGTTCTGTCTTCGCCATTAAGCAAATTGCACTATTTTAATGATCACACCACATGGTGATAGTTACAAAAACTAATAAACACTCTGTGCTGAATAATTCAAGATTGGCAATGTGACTGTGCTTTGTGTACTAATAAAGAATTGATGAGTTGAATAATCAGCGGTAGCTTGGCCAGATGCCCACTTGGGGAACAGAATCAATCAATGGCTCTACCTTGATTACTCTGCTTAAGACTAAGGTTTTCCAGTAGTCATCAGAGGTCAATGGCTCACAGCCCGCTAACGACACCCAAGGGACCCTGGCCGCACTATGGATGAGAATCAACGCATTATAACAAATGGGCCAAGGGTGAACTTTCATTGTTCTCATTGCCCTGGCAACACAGTCACATGACCTCAGCCCAGGTGTTCCAACATTAAGGATTTTACAGCGTAGAGATCCACCACACAGTGAGATATCCAATGTCTTAGACTCTACATAAAAGTCAAAATATCATCAGTTTTTTTTAGTGCTGGGTAGTAACATTACATGTAATCTAGATTACACAATCAGTTATCAAGTATTCGTAATTAGAGTATATTACATTTTGTAATGCTCATAATCAGATTACAGTTACTTTTTTATGGATTACATGATTGCATATTATTCACACAATGGCAGTAAATCATTATTGATTCCCTAATTCTTCATTTTTTTCTTTTAAATTCTCCTTTCTAAAAATCATGATGTGTGTCATACCATTTTGCTTTGACTTTATTCACTATATAGAATTGAGATGTTAATGTCATTTAAATAAATTTGCAAACCATGTTTCTGTGTTTTGGTGAAAAAAAGCACCTCTCAATTTATTATTAGCCTTTTATTAACTCTCAAACCCTGTGCAGTTCTTGCGTCCCCAGTTTGGGAAACCCTGGTTTAATGTAATGTTTAATGCATTTTATGATGATGATATCAAAAAATAGATTAAATTTTCTTTCTCTTTGCTATTTTTATTTCTATATGGTATGTTTAATGGTAGTTTTAAAACAAGTTAGATAAAAAGTAGTCTAAAAAGTAGTCTATTTTTATTTCTATACATTACCTAAAATTAGGTATGTTTAATGGTAGTTTTAAAACAAGTTAGATAAAAAGTAGTCTAAAAAGTAGTCAGAATACATTACCTAAAATTAGTAACCTACATACTGACTACATTTTTCATCATGTAATCTGTAATAAGTAATGGACTACATTTTTTACTAATGGACTACAGATCTGGTTATCGATTTATTTAAACAATATATGATATATGCAATTTACTTTTTTATTTTAATACTCAGTAATTCTTGGCACAGTTGTACTGCTTAGTATTTATTGTGGAAAGAATAATATTTTTTTTTAGGATTCTTAGATGAATAGAAAATCGTTACCATCTGAATCCATCACTGTACCTTTGAACCATCACAGCAATGCTTGTAAAGGGTTGTTTGGTAGAATTTTGTAGCCTATAATATTTAGAAAAAAAATCTATATAAGATATTTTATTTTCAACTCAAAATATTAACAAGCTTATGAACTCTCCAAATGTCACATTTAGTGTAAATTCCACCTCATGGACATCATTAGATTTACAAATTCATAATCTCAGGAGATTATATGATAATGTCTTTCACTGTTTTCTGAAGAAAATTGCCCAGCGGTCATTAGTCTGACAGTGGGGCTATAAAATGTTTCTTTGCCATTGATCATTTCTCTTCTTCTCCCAAATGTCCGTATTTGCATTTTTATTGAAATAAGAGAACAGTGGAGCGAGTGAGGGAGGCAATGAAGACCTGTGCAAAGACGAAGAAACCTGCTACTGTACGTTTAGTGGGAGTTAATTGAATGTATTCAGATGTGATGGATAGAATAGCTCCGCTCTCTCCTGGTACATTCATTGTGACACTTCAGAATCTATCTCTATCGGCTCTGTCTGTCCCTACGTCCCCCCACTCCCTTTAAATTAAAACTGCTCTGGCCTTTGTGAGGAGACACTGAAGAGGAATTCAGAGGGCACATTTATTACTCCCTATCATTACCCCATTGAAACAGGGTCTCGGCACCTTATCGCCCAATGGGATTAATCTGAGCTGTGTTCTTCTGCTCTGTCAAGAGTCACTGGTGAGGGACCTTGTACTGTCCTGCTCTGAACTGACCTCTTTCTCTTTACAGCGGATCTGAGACACTCTCTGTTCTTGAATCACAAGCACATATGATTCTGATGGGTTGTGTGAGTGTGACTCTAGGGGCGCTGCCAGATCATATGACTGATATTTGTCCTATTTCTTATGATGTATAGGCCTACCTCATTCTTCAGCTAACTGGATTTTTGATACATTCTGGTCTCTATACTGTAAAAATGTCTGTGATTTTAAAAGTAAAAGAATACAAATGCTACAGTAAAAACCTATTAATTAGTTAACGGTAAGTTCACCTACTACTGTGAAAAACTGTATTGGACATTACATGTAATTTTAAGGTCATATACTGTTTTTGGAAGTGGAAAAGTATGTATAATTTACAGTGAATAACGGTTACATTTCACATTTTATGTTTCTTAGTTTTTTCTTATCAGTTTTGTACATCAAGTTGTATGTTACATCTTTTTTTTTTTTTTTTTTTTTTTTTTTTTTTATTTATTTAGTTGACAGGGACATTAAATAAAAACATTCCTGTAATGTACCAGAATTCCAAAGGCTTTTTTCATCCGAGTCCCTGGACAAGATTACAAGTCACCCTAAAGAAAATGTGAAACAATACATAATAGAAAATTAATAATTACACAATACAATAGAAAGCTTTTAAACAATTTAGTCAATAAAAACAATGCAAACAAAATACAAACAATATAGGATGGCTGCAGTTAAGATTCTAGTTGTTGGCAAATCTGAGTACTGTTAACCAATTCTTCAATTGAACCCTAAATAAAGATATGCACTGTCTCTTATAGTTGTCGGAATAGTATTCCTTCTCGTGCAGCTTTGACAGAAAAAGCAGACTATAAATTTACTTCGTTAGCGGTATTCAGTCTCCTCTTAATGCGCCTCTTGTAGCGATAATCAGTTGTTCTAATGAACTAACTGACCAAGAGGGGGAGAAGATAAACCATAAATAATTTTATACATCAAGCATACATTTACATACTTAATCATGTTTTCCCAACTTAACAAATTATATTTTTTCAGTATTGGACAATGATGATAATGTACCGTTCTTATCGAAGACTTTAAGTGTACGTTTGTATAAGGACTCTAATGGTTTTAGAGTCACAGAACTCGCCTGAGACCAGGTGGTTAAACAGAAAGTCATGTGAGAAATAACCATAGAAAACATATACTCTTAGCTGCTTTAATGACATGCAATCTCTAATAAACTTAAAATTATAGGTTAAACTTAACCTGTTACAAACCTTTTTAACTTGAGCTTTAAATTAAGTTTAGAATCAATCAATTCCCAGTATTTATATTGAGGCACTACCTGCAGCCTCACCCCTGACACGAAACATCCGGCTTTTAATAATACTGTTAGTAGAGAAAGACTGCATCTGTTTTGGAATAGTTGCAAGCAATTCTCTTTTAGCCATGCCGACACATTAACAGAATTCGTAAGTTCTGCAACTTGTGTCACTACTCAGTATATAAATCACTAGTGTACATTTGTATTTAATGCAGGACATGAAAGTGAAAATCATTTATATACATAGCAAAAAGCGTGATAGATAGATCCTTGCGGAACACCAGTGATGTACCTAAATCTTGGATAAGTGATTGTGTACCTAACACACTGAAATCATCTGTAGATATGACCTATCCAGTTAAGTTTATGAGAAATTAAAACAAGATAACTTAGACGTAAGGATTCCATGATTAACGGTGTCAAAGGCTTCTTTAAATCAAGAACACTGTCCAACTACACCACCTTTATCTAAGAGAGTTTTAATATTTTCTATAAGAAAACTTTGCGGTTTCTGTTGAGTATTTTGCTCTAAAACCAAACTGCATTGGATGCATTGAAAATGAACTCTCTCAAGTAACTGCTAATCTGTTCTGCAACTAGTTTCTCCATAATTTTAGAAACGGTGGGTAAAATACTAATTGGCCTATAATTATCAATAAAAAGGGGATTCCACTTTTAAATATTGGAACAACAATCGTGACTTCCAAACACTTGGGAATTTTCCCTGGGAAATTGAAAGATTAATAACTTTACTAATAGGTTTATTAGGGTCAAACTAGACTCTTTGGCATAACAACATCATGCCATATTTATCTTTTGCCCTAGTGACTTAAGAGATCTAATTGTTCTCATAACATCAGAATCACTAACAGGCCTTATTCTAAAAACAGTTCCACTGTTGTAACGGACAGGTTAATATACGCAGGCGGAAAACACGAGTAATAGTTTCTACGGAATCAACAAAATGATGATTAAAAATCTCTACATCTCAGTGGATTTTTTATTGATTTCCCTTTTACTTTAAGTCTAGAATTTTCTTATTTCATTTTGTGTCCTGTTAATTTTTTTAACTGATTCCAAATGATTCTAGGATGCCTCTTGCTTTTTCTATCATAGTGAGGAAAAAATCTGCTTTAGCTTTTTGTAATTTCTTTACCACAGAGTTCCTTAACATAGTAAATTGATATCTATCACTACTCAATTTAGTTTTAAGTGAGGTTTTCAATCTCAATCTAATGTTGTTAAATTAATGTTTCTTGAATTATTTAATGTTTCATGTTTGTTACCATTATTTGGTTTAGTGTTTGTGTGAATGACACTGTGCACCTTCTATATATGTTAGTATTCAAAAGCTGCTTGTGATGGGCTTTGGTTCGTCATGTGACATTCTCATCACCACCTGCTTTTGGTGGTTATTTGTGTATTACAAAAGTACAAAACAGATTTCAGTACTTCAATAGGTTGTGTCAGGGTTCTGTCACTTCAGTCTAGTGTTATTCATGGTTTTGTGACAGAGCCCTGACACTCCCTTCATGTCCTGTTTTTATGTGAGTGCGCGGCTTCGAGTGTGCTCGAGCCGCGCGCTCTCTCGTCTGCGTGCCTTGTTTTGTGTTGGAGCGTGGTGTTCGGATCCCGGCACTCATGTCTTGATTTCGGTTTCGTGTCGGGGTTGGACACTGCGCTCCATGTTCTGTCTCATTGGAGAGCGTGCGGCTCGAGTTCGCTCGGCCGCGCGCTCTCTTGTCCAGTGTGTTGTGTGTGTGTGGTTTTGCACGCAGTTGTGTTTTTCGGCTGCGTGCATTCATGTTATGCTGTGCGTGTGGCACGCAGCTTTGTTTTTCATGGCTGCGTGTTTCATGTTGTCTTCTTGTGTGAACACGCGGCTTATGAGTGTTCTCATTAGCTGCGTGTTCGTGTCCTGTTTTGCACATGGCTGGTTATTTGTTTTGCTGGCCATGTGCTTGTTTTAGTTTTGTGTGAGCACATGGCTTTTGTCTTAGTTTTCTGTGTGCCATGTGCTCTCATGTCAATTGTCTTGACCCCACCCATCTTGTTACCTGATTATTGGTCAATTTGCCCCACCTGTGTTTATCTCATTACCCTCCTCATTTGCTCCCTTTATAATCTCCTTGTGTTTGCAGTTCCGTGCCAGTTCGTCATCGTATGTTCCCCGTCGATGTTACCCTGCCTTGTCGTGCCCTGTCCTGCCTTGCCAAGCCTGCCAGCTGTCCTGTTTTTCCCCTACGGGGTAGTTTTGGTTTGTTTTGTTTTATTTTTAATTAATAAAAAGCCCATTCTCCTGCACTACTGAGTCCTCACCTCATCCCTTTACCCAACCCTGACAGTACGAACTGGCCAAAAGAGGACTCAGCAGAGAATGGGTATATTCCTCTTCCCATCTCCCAGCTCCTGGGGCTCTGTGAAAGATCAGATGGTCCGGATCATCCAGCATGTATCCCTGTGTCAGAGGGGGACTGACATCAGGGACTTCGCCTGTGATTTCCTTGCGGTGATTGACGATCTGGACTATCAAGACAACAACGATCTCAAAGAGGTGTTCAACAGCTGCCTCGACGAGCCCCTCAGTCCCTGGGAGATGGGGAGGCTGGGGAAACAGACGTTCTGGGAGTTTGTGTACCAGATTTACCATCATGGCGGGCCTGATTCTCTGGACCTTGAAGAGCCCCCTCTGGTACACTACCCCAATCACTACCCCAGTCCTCCGGTGACCCGCACACGGAGACGGAGGAGGAAGAATGGCCCCGCCTCACTCTTTTCAGCTGCGCCCTCAGAGTCGGCTAATGAAGCTGCAGCTCCCCCAGAGGTGGCCGTAGACGCTGCAGCTCCCCCAGAGGCTGTAATGCCACCACCTGGCTCTCGGAAACGGAGAAGGAGGAAGAATGGGCCCGCCTTAGCTCCCCCAGAGGCGGCCGAAGTCGCTGCAGCTGCCTGCCCAGAGGTGGCCGAAGTCGCTGCAGCTCCCCCAGAAGCGGCCGAAGACGCTGTAGCTGTTCCCCCAGTGGAGGCCGACGATGCCGCTGCGCCCCCTGTGGCAGCTGACGATGCCGCTGCACCCCCAGTGGAGGCTGACGATGCCAAAGCATCCCATTCTCAGAAACGGAGGAGGAGGCGGAAGAAGGCTTCCTCCGTCCCACAAGGCCGGGAGGCCATCCAGGAGCTCACTGCTGGCCAGGAGGCCGTTCCAGAACCGCCCAAGCTCCTTGCTCTGCCGGCTCCTCCCAAGCTCCTTGCCCTGCTAGCACCTCCCAAGCTCCTTGCTCTGCCGGCTCCTCTCAAGCTGCTTGCCCTGCCAGCGCCTCTCAAGCTCCTTGCCCTGCCAGCACCTCTCAAGCTCCTTGCCCTGCCGGCACCTCCCAAGCTCCTTGCCCTGCCGGCACCACCCAAGCTTCCTGTCCTGCCGGGACCACCCTTGCTGCCTGCCAAGCTGCTGGCTCCGCCCTGGCCTCCTGACGCGCTAGAGCCCGCCTGGTCTGTCCCTCCGGCCCCGCCCTGGCCATCCTCCAGGGTTCTTGTTTGGCTGGAGCCTCCCTGGTCCGTCCCTCCGGCTCCGCCCTGGCCATCCTCCAGGGTTTCTGTTTGGCTGGAGCCTCCCTGGGTCGTCTCTCCGGCTCCGCCCTGGCCCCCTGCCAGGACTCCTGAACTGCCTGAGCCTCCCTGGCTCAACCCTCCCGCCCCTCCCTGGTTCCTTTTAATGACTTTCTGGGCTTTCCTGTTGGCTGGCTTGGCTCCCCTCCCTCTATCCCTCCCCTCTTTGTCTTTGTGTTTTGATTTCTTGTCTTGTCTGTGTCAGTCTTGTGTAGTGATGTTCTTGTGCTGTCATGCTCTTGTCTTGTTTTCAGTGTTCCTCGTTAGGGACGCCAGGTGGCATCCCTTTTGAGGGGGGATAGTGTCAGGGTTCTGTCACTTCAGTCTAGTGTTATTCATGGTTTTGTGACAGAGCCCTGACACTCCCTTCATGTCCTGTTTTTATGTGAGTGCGCGGCTTCAAGTGTGCTCGAGCTGCGCGCTCTCTCGTCTGCGTGCCTTGTTTTGTGTTGGAGCGTGGTGTTCAGATCCCGGCACTCATGTCTTGAGTTTCGGTTTCGTGTCGGGGTTCGGAGACTCACGCTCCATGTTCTGTCTCATTGTGAGAGCGTGCGGCTCGAGTTCGCTCGGCCGCGCGCTCTCTTGTCCACGTGTGTTGTGTGTGTGTGGTTTTGCACGCAGTTCATGTTTTTATCGGCTGCGTGCATTCATGTTATGTCTTGTGCTGTGTGGCACGCAGCTTGTGTTTTTCATTGGCTGCGTGCTTTCATGTTGTCATGTCTTGTGTGAACACGCGGCTTATGAGTGTTCTCATTAGCTGCGTGTTCGTGTCCTGTTTTGCACATGGCTGGTAATTTGTTTTGCTGGCCATGTGCTTGTTTTAGTTTTGTGAGCACATGGCTTTTGTCTTAGTTTTCTGTGTGCCATGTGCTCTCATGTCAATTGTCTTGACCCCACCCATCTTGTTACCTGATTATTGGTTAATTTGCCCCACCTGTGTTTATCTCATTACCCTCCTCATTTGCTCCCTTTATAATCTCCTTGTGTTTGCAGTTCCGTGCCAGTTCGTCATCGTATGTTCCCCGTCGATGTTACCCTGCCTTGTCGTGCCCTGCCCTGCCCTGCCCTGTCCTGTCCTGTCCTGTCCTGTCCTGTCCTGTCCTGTCCTGTCCTGTCCTGTCCTGTCCTGTCCTGTCCTGCCTTGCCAAGCCTGCCAGCTGTCCTGTTTTTCCCCTACGGGGTAGTTTTGGTTTGGTTTGTTTTGTTTTATTTTTAATTAATAAAAAGCCCATTCTCCTGCACTACTGAGTCCTCGCCTCATCCCTTTACCCAACCCTGACAGGTTGGTATTAACATTATATCAGTTAATGAAATTATTATTATTTTTTTAAATCCGTAAAACCAAGAATTTTGCTACCGTATTTTTTACGGTAAAATCCTGGCAACCACAGCTGCCAGTTTTTTACTCTACATTTTTACTGAATTCTTTTTCAGTGTTTATGGTTCAGGCACCGTCTATTTGCTTTTTTCCTGCTGTTTAATATTTAGGGCCAGTTTTACTAACAGCTTGCGCAAACCGTCTTTTGGCGTTAAAATTGTACTGTCAGGTTTTACTAAAGACATACAGGTGCATCTCAAAAAATTAGAATGTCGTGGAAAAGTTAATGTTATTTCAGTAATTCAACTCAAATTGTGAAACTCGTGTATTAAATAAATTCAATGCACACAGACTGAAGTAGTTTAAGTCTTTGGTTCTTTTAATTGTGATTATTTAGGCTCACATTTAACAAAAACCCACCAATTCACTATCTCAACAAATTAGAATACTTCATAAGACCAATAAAATTTTTTTTTTTTGTGAATTGTTGGCCTTCTGGAAAGTATGTTCATTTACTGTATATGTACTCAATACTTGGTAGGGGCTCCTTTTGCTTTAATTACTGCCTCAATTCGGCGTGGCATGGAGGTGATCAGTTTGTGGCACTGCTGAGGTGGTATGGAAGCCCAGGTTTCTTTGACAGTGGCCTTCTGGTCATCTGCATTGTTGGGTCTGGTGTCTCTCATCTTCTTGACAATACCCCATAGATTCTCTATGGGGTTCAGGTCAGGCGAGTTTGCTGGCCAATCAAGCACAGTAACACCATGGTCATTGAACCAGCTTTTGGTACCTTTGGCAGTGTGGGCAGGTGCCAAGTCCTGCTGGAAAATGAAATCAGCATCTCCATACAGCTTGTCAGCAGAAGGAAGCATGAAGTGCTCTAAAATTTCCTGGTAGATGGCTGCGTTGACTGTGGACTTCAGAAAACACAGTGGACCAACACCAGCAGATGACATGGCAGCCCAAATCATCACTGACTGTGGAAACTTCACACTGGACTTCAAGCAACATGGATTCTGTGCCTCTCCACTATTCCTCCAGACTCTGGGACCTTGATTTCCAAATGAAATGCAAAATTTACTTTCATCTGAAAAGAGGACTTTGGACCACTGAGCAACAGTCCAGTTCTTTTTCTCCACAGCCCAGGTAAGATGCTTCTGACGTTGTCTCTGGTTCAGAAGTGGCTTGGTAGCCCTTTTCCTGAAGATGTCTGAGCGTGGTGACTCTTGATGCACTGACTCCAGCTTCAGTCCATTCCTTTTGAAGCTCTCACAAGTGTTTGAATCAGCTTTGCTTGACTGTATTCTAAAGCTTGCGGTCATCCCTGTTGCTTATGCACCTTTTCCTACCCAAATTCTTCCTTCCAGTCAACTTTGCATTTAATATGCTTTGATACAGCACTCTGTAAACAGCCACACCTTTCAGTAATGACCCTCTGTGACTTACCCTCTTTATGGAGGGCGTCAATGTTTGTCTTCTGGACCATTGCCAAGTCAGCAGTCTTCCCCATTATTGTGGTTTCAAAGAACAAGAGATACCCAGAATTTACACTCTATGGATGGTCATTTATTGAAACTCAAATGTAAATATTCTAATATTTTGAGATACTGATTTTTGACTTTCATGAGCTGTAAGCTCTAATCATCAAAATTAAAACAAAAAAAACTTTTGAAATGTTTTACTTTACATGTAATGAATCTAAAATATATGAAAGTTTCACTTTTTGAAATAAGTTACAAGAAAAAATGAACTTTTTCACGACATTCTAATTCATTGAGATGCACCTGTACAGTGACAAATTAGCGCTGAATATTAGGTGCAAAATTTATGGGAGGAGAGTATTCAAATGAATCACGCAACATGTTTTACTAATGTTTGCGCTTGTCAAATTACTGGTATTTGTGCCATTATTTAACGTTCAAAAAAAGCATGTCTTAAACTATTTTGCTCTTGAAATCGCTGCAATTATTGTTGCTAGGAGAGGCACCGTGGAGAACAAAGAGTGTGTGGTAGAAGGGAGATGATTTTTCCACACGTACCTATTAATTTATTTAGAAAGAACACATTATCCGAACATATCGTTTGCCAAACCATGTTAATTTGCTTCAGGAAATAAAAGACGACTTGGAACCCTCGAGGAGTCACGCAATACCAGGTCTATCAAAACTGTTGCAATCCTTCATTTTTTGGCCTCCTTTTCTTTTCAAAGTACTGTGGCTTATTTATTTCTTGTTTATTCGCAACTACGCTAATTTGTTAGCGCTGCGCTGCTTGGAATATTGCGTTGCGTTTTTTTTAATCAATTTTATTTATTTGTACAGGAAAAGAGAAGTTCTCTGGTCCCATTCAGATACATTTCAATGTTTTTAGGCCTAGTTTTACAAAAACGTAGTCAGTAAGTAGCCTACATATATTATTATGTAACAGTTTAAGATTAGTGATTGATCTAATTACACATAATTGCATGTATGTACTGGTAATAAAGCACAAACTGTCAGTGGAAGTAAACCATTCTGAATTTGGTTAATGTCTGCCATTTGCACAGGCTCATCTCATTTGCCATGCGTTGATGCTGCCCAGGGGCATCACTAATTTGCAAATAAGGTAAATATTTGTCTACATTTAGATTAACAATAAATGCCTTAATGCAAGATATACACAAAATGCTAAATCCAAATATTTAAATCCAATAAGCAACAATGTAATAGCTCCTCACACAATGATACAATGATGAAAGGTGCATGGATAGTATAAGAAATGCTTGGTTAAGCCACTTTTAGACTATAGCTTCCCAAACTATACTTGTACAGTAGTGCTAAAGACTTTTGGTAAAGTAGTGCTAAAATAGTGGTACTAAGAATAGTTAGCTAAACTACTAGCATAAAGGAACTAAAGACAACATATTTTAAATATACAAGCCTAACTGTAAATATCTAATAAAATGATTTATAATTTAATCATTCACTAGAATGAATAGACTGTTGTTTATAGTTTATAGTGATTATTGTCGCAGCTCACATTAGGTTAGCAAATAATATAACATTATGATGCAGTGTTTGGTCAGTGTACAGAGCTAGAAAAAGTAGTTTGTTAAAGCTATTTTTGAAACCAGCTACTGTCACACTGCTAAAAAACTAAAGTTAGTAGCATCAACTTTCAGTCACTGCTTGTAGTTACTGCTAATTTGCATGGTATCAACATAATTTGTCCAGCAACCAGATTTGGAGTATAAATTTTAAAAATTATATATAAAAGTTGTATATATTCATTGTCAGCAAACTAAACTAAACATTTACTAACAAAACATGTGAAAATTCAACTTATGGTGAAATAAAGTTAAAAAAGTACACACACACACACACACACACACACACACACACACACACACACACACACACACACACACACACACACACACATAATAATATACTGACCTAAATTACTGTAAGTAACATTTTGGCTTATGTATATTGATTACATATTGGTATAGTCTTTATAATAAATATTATTTTTACTCTGTATGAATGTTTTTGTCTTTGGAAAAAAAATATTTTTTTTTGATTAATATTAAATCAAAATGTAAGGTTTGAAACAAACTAAATATAATTTGAGAAAAAAACTACTACATTTGGCTGAAACAAATTATCATATATATGTAGAGTTCAGATGCAAAAGCCTCTAAATGCCATCTGAAATTTTCTTCTAAAATGAGCATTTTTATCAGGCTCCTATATTTATGTTCAGTTATTTCACTTTAATTGCATAGAAAATGACCTTTATATTGCCAATAGAGTAAAATTACTGAACCTAAACATAGGAGCCTGATAAAAATGCTCATATTAGATGAAAATTTCAGATGGCAGTTTATTGTAGCACACTACTGAATATCCCATAGGAGCAGCATATTGCTCCAGCTTTGTAGTGTGAAGCGTCTCTGAGAGTCTTGTAAGAATAATTGGATTTGTTACTTCATTACTGTAATAAATGAGTGTTACCAAGACTCCTTCCTTTATTGATAACCTGATCTCCACAAAGAGACTGAGCCTCCCAAGAAACAAACTGCACCTCTCAAATATCACACATGCCCCTGTATAGAGAAACTAACTAGTTTGAGTTGAAGTGGAGATGGAGTGAATACTGCTGCCTTTACAACTCAACAAAACACAAAGTTCTTTTGCAACTCTCTTTACTTGATTTATTTTGTCAAGAAGGATACTACCAGTCAATATGACATTTCCAGGATCTTGTGATGTGCAAACAATGTAACAACAATATTGAAGCATCTCTCGGATCTCCTGTCCTTTAAATTAGTACATGTTATCTGGTCCAGAGGAGCATTCATTTTCTCCTTTCCTCTTTGGATCAAGTCCAGATTCGGCCTGAAGGTAAAAAATAGTCATGTTGTCTTTTGAACATGAGTTCAATCTTAAACTTTTAGCCTCTCTTCACTTCCTACGAATACCCACTCTCCTGCAGATTAGTTATGCAAGAAAAGGCCAATGTGATTGGCCCTGATCTAAAAGTGTTACTAATTAAAAATCAATCTGAGGGCCATTAGCACGCATAGTCATGTGCCAAGGTTGTATTTTCCAGTACGTGTGCTGTAATGAGTTCAGAGTGACGTCAGGCAAAGCAAGAGCGAATAGATCCCGGATAATCACTCAAGCTCAACTTTACAGCTGGTATAGTTTGTGTAAACCTGCTGAATTTGTAGTCTGCCTCAATTGATCCACTTACCCTGAACTGGATAGAGCAACGAAATGAATGTGACTTTTCATTGGGTGCGAGGGGGTCCATAGATAACTATTAGAGGCATATTTGGGGCTCCATAGATAACTATTAGAGGCCTATTTGTTGGCCTGGATGTGCGGGCAACTGAGGGGCCACAGGAGCAGGAAGGCATTAGTCTGCTTTAAGCTGAGTGTTGCTGGATACGGAGGTGATAAATGTTGGTGAACTCTCAGCTGCACCGGGGGAATAGCTGCATGCAGACACACACTCTGGAACTTATTAAACTCACACAGGCATATTTCACACCGGATCCGGAAAAATCAGCCCAATTACAGAGGTGTTACCGGAGCCGAAACCCACTCCGCACTGTAGGGGAGCTCGCAGCGCCTTTAACAGAGTGCATCTGACAGAGAAATGGAGTGTGTATCAATGAGAGTGAGTGACTCAAACAGCAGTGAGATGCTGCTGAAGGCTGTTCCAGTTTCGATTCCTTGTAATATTCATAATTGTGGCCAAAATCTAAATCAGCATCCCTTGATTCCCACAATTTCTGGGAAATTCCTCCTTGGGAGTTCTTTCTTACAATTTAGGAAATTCATAATTGCGATGTGATATTGGTTGGAATAACAGTATGGCAATTTAATAATTATTTCTCTCTTGTTAACTTCCCAACACAGACAGGAAGATTGCACTAATAAAATAAAATGAAAAGCAAAAGGTGTGCATTAAGTGTATACTTCATCATATTTTTGTCACAGCTACAGACAATGACAGGAAATGTAAATTTGCTTGTATTAATCTGTCACTTCATAAACTTTGGCAAGCACTATTACAATCCTTCATCAACAGTACATGATGCATGCAAAGTAAATTATAAATTATTGTGTTAAATAGCAATTAGCTTCCATGATTCTTTGAAGTCGGGGCTCAATGAATTTTCCCACTGCTAATTATGACATTTTGGTGGTATTTACATGCACTTATTTCATAGATAATTACAACATGACATTATCTCAGATAATGCAATCCCTGAATGCATTGCAAAAGGTTCAGTTTTCCCATCCAATCCCTTGTGAAGATATGCACTTAAATTCATTGAACGTGAACTTCAATTTCAAATCTTAAAAGTAAAAAAAAAACTAAAAAAAACACACAGTACTTGTATACAATATTAATTAAATAAAAGGCCACTTAAAGGGATAGTTCACCCAAAAATGAAAATTCTGTCATCATTTGCTCACCCTCAAGTACTTCCAAACCTGTATGAATTTCTTTGTTCTGCCGAACACAAAGGAAGATATTCTGAAGAATGTTTGTAACCAGGCTGTTTTGGGGCTCCATTGAGTTCCATAGTAGGTAAAAAAAATACTATGGAAGTCAATGGTGCCCCAGAACTGCTCTGTTTCCAACATTCTTCAGAATATCTTCCTTTGTGTTCGGCAGAACAAAGACATTCATACAGGTTTGGAACTACTTGAGGGCGAGTAAATGATGACAGAATTTTCATTTTTGGGTGAACTATCCCTTTAAGTGCACTTAAAAACAGTACACTATCATAACTGTTTTTCTTAATTTGAGTACAGTTTTAAAAGTGCACTTTGTAATATTGTCAAAGTACATTTAAAATAATTATGTATAATCTGTTGTCCTGCTTTAAAGAAGCCCATTTATTTTGATGCGTTGACTAACATTAAAACACATGTAAAAGTACTTGATTATAATTTTTTACTGTATTATTTGATATTTTAATAGTTTAAATATACTAAATTGCAACACTATCATTACAAATGTGTAATTACATATATATATTTAAATATATTACATATAAGTTTCAATTAAATTGACATTGAAATATATTTTAGTTTACCATAAATGCTTGTCAGTACCATATTTCAAAGACAATAAAAGTGTTTATAAAATGTTATATAAAGATGAACTTAAGTCTCAATCTACCTACTTAGGTGTTTGTGTGAGTTGCTGTCCATGAAGTGTCTTTCAAGTGATTTTATAAGGTTTCTTAGAAGACAGCTGCCTACATGGCCAGCAGACAGTGAGGCAGCTCCGCAGCGTTTGGACCAGAGCCACTGTGTGTTCATGTGTGAGTAGTGTGTGCTTGTGCGTATTCATGTACGACAGAGTGTTTCTGACAGAGGGAGTGCTGGGAGTAAGGGAGAAAGATCAGTCTCGCTGGATCAGGTGTGATGCTGTATCTCAAGGAGAGCTCAATGACAGGGCTGTCGATGTATTCCCCATCTGAGAGTATTTTTAGAGCTGCCATCATGGCCCTCATGCATATTTCAATAGATCCTTTTGTATATTAGGAGCGAGCACACACAGACGAGACTGAGCACGGGCACAACATGACTAAGAAATATGGGCTTGATTCTCCTATCTGACAGAGCCCTCAGCCACTCGGCAGATACGTCCACTTTGACTTTCAATAGATAGTGGAAGAACTTCATTGATTGCATTAGAAGACAAAAACAAAGGGATGACATTGACCCCTGCAGCACAGGGGCCAGTGTCTCCATCACGCTCCAATTTGCACAGACTGGTCTCAACCTGAATTAATTAATGCACACACACACACACACACACACACACACACTTTGTCTTTCCCTCTCTTTTCTTGTTGATCGCTCTCTTTGTCTTCTGCTTCTTTCGGGGTTTCTTGGATGAAGTTCAGATTTAGGTGTTAAATACTGGTGCGGTGTCCAGTGAGAGGACGTAATGAATTCTGATAGGAGTCGTGGGTGGCCAGTTCTGCAGATATATCACCACTCAGCCGTACATTATCTCATATAATGCTTCAATTTCCCCCATCTGATTAAATCAAAGTTTATGAAGCTGTCACTGCTCCACTGATGATGGAGCCATAATTTAGCAGTAATGCTTGTATTTGATGGCATCAGTGCTTACACTGCCTGTCGCGGATGATTTCGGCCCCACATCTGAGTGTGCCAGTGCTGTATCCTGTATCAGTATTTCTGTAGTTTTCTTCATTATGTTATTAAAGGTGTAGGGTTTTTCTGCAACGCTAGCGGCACCAAATGGAATAAAGTGCAAGAGTGACCACCCACTTTTTCAGCATTCTTGGCTCTGGAAGTAATTCCCATTCCCAACCTTGATTTCTTGTCTTTAAAATCATTCTGAAAGAGTGTATTCTTATGTCTTTGGGACAGTGATGCCTCGTGGGAACAGAGATTCTTTCTCACTGCAGACAGAACAACCAGTGAGAACAATGAGAATATGTCCCTTAACCCTGACAGGTCTGAATGGACCCGGGAAACAGACACTTTGTGCATAACATCTTTTGTATCTGTGATCGCACAAGTGGGGTTTTGTGCTGTACATTGTAATACTAAAGCAGAGGTGCCCAATTTTGTCATCCTGCAGAGTTTAGTTCCAGCCGTAGTTATTATAGTTAACTATAACTAAACCTAACATGAAAATCATAAAAGGAAAAAAATATATAAAGGTCAATTTAAATAAAATAAAGTATAAAAAGTTTTTTTTTAATAAAAAATAAAATAAAAATTCAGCTAGTTGCCATGCAAGACAACATTTTTCATTTTAATTAATTAACACACATTAACCCACATAACTACACATTCAGCCAGTATCATCATTCAGACCAGTTATCCACATTTCTCTTAACTCTTTTCACCATTTTGGATTAAAACTGTTACAGTGCATTATGGGATTTCCTTCCCTTGTGAAAAAGTAGACTTTAGCATGCTTTTCAAAACAGGACTTATTATGGAAATAATATACTTCAGTGAGAACTTAGTGTAATGTTTCCAGGCATAAATTGCATGCTTACTTGCAAATTAAATGAAAATGTAATATAGTTTAATTTTAATTTAAAATGCAATTAAATGCACTTAATTTATTTATTTCATCCACTTAATTTAAACTTAAATACATCTTTATATGCAATTTCATAATTCTATTGACTTTGGAATCTAGTTAAAGTATACTGCTGAATGAACTGACAAGAATTTATGTTAAAATTAATTAAAATTCCATTTATATTAAAATAGGTATTTCAAAATAGAAACACAACAACTAATTTAAAATATTAATAAAAATTATCCAAGTGATACTAAAGTAACACTCCAACACACCTGTCTGTTATTATCAAGTGTTCCTATAGATATAAATCAGCTGGTTCAGGTGTTTGATTGGAGCTGAACTTTGCAGGAAGGTTGATCTTCAGAATGACATAAACACACTTTAAAGGGTAAACATGCAAGTGTCTTTGGACATTTGTAATCCTTTATCATTTCCGAATGCAGTAACTGGCCTGTGTTTTATTCTGTTGTGACATTAATTCTGAAACACGGGTAACCTGTCTAAAATTCCACATTGGCTACGTGAGGATCTCGACTCCATTGGAAATCTATCAGGATCATGGATTGGCCTAAAACTTTCAAGCTGCTTTAATGAGGAGGTGGGGGTGTCGCCATGGCGATGTAGAGGGGCATCCAATTTCCATTATTGACTGTTGCAGACACCGTGTGTGTGTCCTGTGTGTGTGTATGTAAATTGGCTCCAGTGGGGATTGTATGCTGTTGAGATCCCCAGCAGTAAATCGCAGTGCTGGAACATTTCCTACTCTTTGGCGCCAGCCTTTCTCTCTCTCTCTCCTTTTCTCTTTTACTTTGTTGTCCTAATCAATAGCTAATTCTGTCTGGCGTCTCTGTGGCAATGCTAATGTGAAGGTTCAGTACTTGTAAGGTTTAGTAGCTTACGGAAGATTTTCACAAAACCCAGCCTTCGCAACATAAAACACATGCAAGTATTTGCACAGTGGGAAATTCACAAAGAAATCATCTAGCTTTGTATTTGTTACACTCCTGTCTCTCTCTCCTCATCTCTCTCTCTCTCTCTCCCTCTCTCTGGAAAGACAGACAATGGTTGCTGACCTCACTTAATTGGATAGATGTTACCATGGCAACTCTCCAGCCCGGTTCCAGGAGGGAGTTATAATGATCGGTGCAGGGATGGGGTTTGGAAGACAGCTCAAGACCATGTATATGTTCTAGTGTACTTGTATTTGACATATTCTGGGATGCTCTGCTTCTACATATTCTGGGATGCTTCTGAGTCAATTTTACGGTGGCCGAGAGAGCTCAACGTGCTGCAACTGAGAGAAACACACATAAATAGGAAAAACACCAGCAAATGTAAGAAAATATCATCAGTTTGACAACACATGTGCTGCAAATACTCACAATGCAACCAAATGCAGAAACACACTGCACATGCTCTCTGTATTTGGTTGGGATGTGAGTATGTGCAGCGCATTTCTGTAGGTTTTGTTGAGTATTTACAGTGCGTTTCTGTATTTGGTTGCCAGGGATGGGCAGTATTTCAAATACATGTATTTAAAATACGTATTTGAAATACAAAATACTATTTTGTATTTTGTATTTTAATACCTTTGAACAAAAATCTAATGTATTTTGTATTTTAATACATTTAATCTTAGTATTTTTGTATTTTCAAAATACATAAAATACTTTTTGCCAATCAACCTCTTTATTAGACTGCTGGTTTCCTGTATCAACTAGCTCAAACATGCCACTTTCATGCTTTTCCTGGGAAAATCTTATTAAAGTCAAAATCGTAGATATTTAAGATATTTAATTTTGAATAAAATGTAGCATCCCATTTGTTGACAACTATATCATCATTCACAGTGCTATCTTTACAGTTAGCTTGTTGATGATTCTGGATTTTCAGTCAAATACATGCTGTTTTGCTGGTATAAACCATACAAAATGCTTGAAATGGTTACTATGTGCATGACTTTAACATTAAAACAAAGTGATCTTGCTTTTCTGGGAAAAAAAGCATACCTGTCCCAGCAGGTAAAAAAGAGCACTAGCAAGGGGAACATAGCATTAGCACTAGTCAGTCTTGTTAGGGTTTTTTGTCAGATTTTGGTTTTATCAACTAGCTAGTAAAATGTGTTCATTAAACCTTAATCATTACTGCTTGCTATGGCGATATGACAATATAAATGTCGGCGATGATATAAAGTGTAAATCGATTGAACTTTTTATATATCGTTTATACATCGTCGTGGTATGCAAATATATCTGTGGAGCTTTTAGTGGGCAGGAGCTATTGACACGTCAGAGCGATAAAGAAACATGGATAAATGAGTAATAAGCAGCTTTCTCTGTGTGTGTGTACCCCAAGACAAAGATAACTATAATGCTAATAATAAAGATTTTTTTTATTATTATTGTTCTAAGGGCATACTCACACTAGGCACATTTGCCTTGTACTAAAGCCCAAGCGCGATTGTCCTTTCTCAAACAGACATATATCACAGGATTATTACAGAGGCAGCTGAGATTAATGGTGGAATTTGCAGCTTTACTCACAAACTACATTACCTGTTCATCAATAAGATGAGAACCAGACGTAAATCTAAATGTACTCGAATTAAATTAATTGAAAAGTGTGATATCCAAGTAGTTACAAAGATTTTTGCTGTCATAATGATAACAATAGTGCATACAAAAATAGTACATTAAAGGTGGGGTAAGCGATTTCTGGAAGCCAATGTTGATATGTGACATTACCAAAACAAACACGCCCCTACCCTAATAGGGTATCGCCCCTATTTTGATAGCTCCGCCCCACACATACGTAGCCTACGCAACCCATGCAACGATTAGTTCTGTGAAACAAAGCAAAAGCAATGTTACACCGTGTCTACACCGGACGCGAGCGGCGCGACAAAATAATATAGAAGTCATTATAATCAGTGATGCTGTCTTCACTGGATGCTGCGCGGCGCAACAAATCCTCGACATTAAACTGCTGCCTCGTTCTGTTTATGACGTGCTGACACAAATTTCTAATTATTTTCAACAGTCGCTTTATCGCGTCCAGTGTAGGCAGACTTTAGCTGTTGTGGCGCGGTGCGTCCGGTGTAGACACGGAATTACTCACTTATCGAGAAGAAACAAAGCAACCTTGGTGTCCGATCGCAGGCCTTCTGCTCCTTGAGTTCTCTCCAGCGCTGGAAAGCTGATCCGATATTTACACTTGCCTTATCATTCCGCAGACGTTTTCCGCTTTTGTTTTTTATCCGCCATCTCTATCTTTCTGTCGCTCGGCTGTTCACTGAACGCTCTCTCCTCCATATCATAAGTAGACACGCCCCTTACTGCTGATTGGCTACAAGTTTGTTTTGGTACTCGGCCCCGACTCAGTTTTGTAATGCGTTTGAAAAGTTGAAAAATTACATACCCCACCTTTAACTGTTCCATGCTCCGGCACGGTTAGCGGTCACAGTACATGTGTACTGCACCCGAGCCACCTCTTCAAGCGGGCTAGGGCATGGTTAAACGAACCGCACTGGACACAGTACAGAGCAGACACACTTGTGAAATGAACTGGACTTTGGGGGGTCAATCGTGCTCAAGCACGGATCAGATCCCCTAGTGTGAGTACATCCTAAATCTAAGTGAATAGAAGATAGCACACCACAACTATAACCATAACCAGGAAACCATAAAATGGAACCATAAAAAATTATGAATGATAAAAACATTGACAGCCAATCGGAATCATTTCTGCTAAAGAGCTTGAGCATTTAGTGACAGATGACACAACTACATTGTATACTTAGAATACACTAACATAGTTACCTTTATAATTATCGTTCTTGGTGTAAACAGGCCTTAATAGTGTTACTTCACTGGATGGCCAATTTCACATGTATTTTGTGTATTTTCAAAATACAAAATACTGTATTTGTATTTAAATACATTTTCCCACACAGTATTTTTTATTTGTATTTAAATACATTTTTCCACACAGTATTTTGTATTTTTATTTTAAATACATTTTGATGTATTTGTGCCCATCTCTGTTGGTTGCATTGTGAGTATTTGCAGCGCATTTCTGTATTTGGTTGCATTGTGAGTATTTGCAGCACATTTCTGTATTTGTTTGTGTTGTGAGTATTTGCAGTGCATTTCTGTATTTCTTTTGAGTATTTACAGTGCATTTCTGTATTTGGTTGCATTGTGAGTATTTACAGTGCATTTCTGTATTTGGTTGTGTTGAGAGTTTTTGCAATGAGTTTCTGTATTGGGTAGTCTTGTGAGTATTTGCAGTGTGTTTCTGTATTCGGTTGTGTTGTGAGATTTTGCAGCACGCTTCTGTATTTGGTTGTGTTGTGAGCATTTGCAGTGCGTTTCTGTATTTGGTTACATTGTGAGTATTTGCAGTGCATTTCTTTATTTGGTTTTGTTGAGTATTAACAGTGTATTTCTGTATTTGGTTGCGTTGTGAGTATTTGCAGCGCATTTATGTATTTGGTTTTGTTTAGTATTTACAGTGCATTTCTGTATTTGGTTGCGTTGTGAGTATTTGCAGCGCATTTCTGTATTTGGTTTTGTTGTGAGTATTTGCAGCGCATTTCTGTATTTGGTTTTGTTTAGTATTTACAGTGCATTTCTGTATTTCTTTGCATTGTGAGTATTTGCAGTGTGTTTCTGTAATTGGCAGCATTGTGCTTATTTGCAGTGCATTTTTGTAATTGTTAGCATTGTGATTATTTGCAGTGCGTTATTGTAATTGGTAGCATTGTGATTATTTGCAGTGCATTTCTGTATTTGGTTTTGTTGAGAATTTACAGTGCATTACTGTATTTGGTTGCGTTGTGTTTTGCAGCGAATGTTTGTAGACCTGGGGGCTGTTTCATAAAAGACGCTAAGAAAAGCGGGGATTAAAGTCCAAAACCTGACTTGAAATAACCTAACAAATCAATCGGGACTAAAGTGGTTTCATAAACGACAATTTAAATTCATGTAATCTCACTAATTCGATCCAGGTTCAATGAGTCAGGATAAGGTGACATGCACGCTTATTCTTAAGCAGCCCTTAATTTCGATCATGGATCAAATCGATCCACCATGGCAAACAGCGAATATTTGTGCTGTTTAATGCATTTGAGACGTTGTGTTTTCCTCATTGCATAACTGACACGTCACAGGTATATTTTTCATCTGTAAATGTTAGAAATTCATGCAAATATATCCATTTTGCTGTCAGGAGTGGGCGAGGCTTACACGAGCGAACAAGCGCTGCTGGGCGCATGCGCGCTACACAGACGGAGCAGAATAGAATAATAGCGCAAGAATTCTGAATAAAATATACATTGTGCGAAAATATTTGTTGTTGAACATTAAATGTGACACGTAGAATTTTAATCCTACATATAAGTGTATTTTTATGATAGCAGTAACTGTAAATCAAATGTAAGCTGGCTAATACAGCCATACTAGCTTAAATGAGGTAATGAGTTAATGCTTTAATACTTTAAAGAGCAATTTTAGATTGTAATGTTTTAATGTTCTAATAACCATAAAAGGTACAGCTGTCATAAAATCAGAGAGAAAGGCTGCATGGCTAGAAACCTCTGATCAACTGAATGCACAAGTAGCAACTATGTTAAAATGTGTTCATTTATCTTAAAAAAAAAAAGGTAATTAGCCTACATTTTGGGCACAATACATTAAATACAGTTGGTTGTAGCTTGTTTTTTATTTATTTGATTATTTAAGGTGTATTTTCTGTATACTTTTAATTTTGGACTGATACTGATTGTATGTGAGAGAGTCAGTGGTAATATCGATGCGTTCCTATTGGTCAGTGTTAGAGGAGCTCAGCCTGACAGTTAGCCTGCTCCTGACCAGGTAAGTTTCTCAGCATAAGTTGCCACAGTGACTGAGCTTGAGCTATGGTAATTTTGCTTTCAGAAACCAAATCAAGTGAAAATAAGTCAGAATTACTGAAATAAGCCTGGCTAATTTGGTAAACTTGTTTGATGAAACAGCCCCCTGGTCCATTTGTCCAGTATTATGGCTCTTTGAGATAATTTTACAATCACTACAAGTGCTCACTGGAATTTTAAAATACACCATCTGCTGATAGTTGTCACGGTGCACACAGCAGGGAGGAACAAGGAACACGGAGACGAGGACGTAAACTCAAATTACAGTCTTTAATGAGGACAAGGCAGGACAAGGCAGGACAAGGCAGGACAAGGCAAGGCTGACAGACAGGAAACACCGGGCGTAACGAGTAGACCAGACGAAATCAAAGTGAACAGACAGGACTATAAATACACAGGTTAATCATAGATAATCACATGAACACACCTGGACACGAATTAACTAATAATCACATCAGACGAGGACAGGAAACAAACCAAATATGGACACAAGAGGCGGGAACACATGACACACACAACAGAACCCTGACATTAGTAGTGCTCTTCCTTCTTTATTCCAGATTGTTTCAGATCTTGATGCTAAAGAATTAGTAGTTCTTGGTGAATTAAACTGGAATTGGTTGCATTCACCAACTGATGAATTTAAAAACTACTGTAATGCATTACATCTTTTTCAGATGGTTGATAGTCCCACTAGACCGAATTTAAAATATCCAGAAAAATCATCTCTAATTGATTTAGTTCTGCACAAGTATTCAACTGTGTCCATGTTTACGAATGACATCAGTGACCACTGTGTCATCGCAACGGTTAGAAACACAAAAATTCCAAAAACCAAACCAAGCATTATAACCAAACGTGACATGAAACATTTCTCAGCACAAGGGTTCTTTCACGATTTGAATAACTTGGAGTGGGATTTAATTTAATTCCTGATCTTGAAATAGCTTTGGAATTCTTTTATAATAGTTTTTCTGCTTTAGTTGACAAACATGCCCCTTGTCAATAGGTACAGGATAAAGGGTCGGGATAATGCATGGCTTTCTCCTCTTTTGTCAAATATGCTTCATGAGCGCAACCTGGCATGGGCAAAAGCTAGAAAAACAGATTTACATTCCGATTGGCTTGATTTTTCCTTATACAAAAATCAAACAATTTTAACAATTCAAGAAACACTTGTGCAGCCTTATTCATTGATCTATCCGAAGCATTTGATACTGTTGATCATACCTTGCTGATACAATGCTCGTCAGTATCGGATTATCTGAACATGCTATTGGTTGGTTTAATAACTTTGAAATCTTTCAAACAGAACTCAGTGTGTACAAGCAGATGGTTTTATTTCTTGTTCACTTAATGTAACAAAAGGTGTGCCACAGGGGTCAGTCCTAGGGCCTCTCCTATCTACTATATATATAAATAATATACATGAAAATGTTAATAATACAAATTTTCACTATTACACTGATGATACAATTTATATATAATTCAGCATCCACACCCAATCTGGCTCTTTCTCAATTACAGCTTGCTTTTAATATTGGTCAGCGTAACTTATTTAATATAAAACTAGTTTTAAAACAAAATATATAAAACAAAATTTGTTATTTTCTAAATCAATATCAATCCCTTATAATCTTCTTTCTATTACTACTTCTCAAAGTTTGGAGATTGAGTTTGTGTCTCAGTATAGGTATCTCAGAGTTTTAATTGATGACGCTCTCTCTTTTGGCCTTCATATTCAGCAACTGGTGAGAAGATTGAACATTTAATTCCATTTTAGAATTAAATCCTGCCTTTCCTTTGAGGCAAAACAGAAGCTTGTTGCTCCCACTTTTATGTCTGTACTGGACTATGGGGATGTTTTATATATATATATATATATATATATATATATATGCATGCATCTTCTCAGAGTTTACATGCTTTAGACCAGGGTTCCTCAAATCTTGCCAATCTGCTGCAGAGTTTAGCTCCAACCCTGATCAAACTCACCTACCTGTGATTTTCTAATGATCTTGAAGACTCCAATTAGCATGCTCAGGTGTGTTTGATTAGGGTTAGAGCTAAACTCTGCAGGAGTGGGACAGATTTGAGGATGCCTGCTTTAGACCAAGGGTGCCCAAACTCGGTCCTGGAGGGTCGGTGTCCTGCAGAGTTTAGCTCCAACCCCAATTAGACACACCTGAACCAGCTAATCAAGCTCTTACTAGGCATACTAGAAACTTCCCAGCAGGTGTGTTGGGGGAAGTTGGATCTAAACCAGCCCTCCAGGACCGAGTTTTGGCACCCCTGCTTTAAACACTCTTTATCGTGGTGCACTGAGGTTTACAACAAATCTTAAAACCCTCACTCATCGTTGTGTGTTGTATGCTCGGGTTGGATGGTCTGCTTTGTCCATCCGTAGGTTAAAACACTGGCATGTTTTTATTTATAAATCTATCTGGGGTTTACTTCCCTCATATCTTCATACTTACATACTTACATTTGTAAAAAACCTGTTCGTAGCTATAGCCTTCGGTGCCAGGATTTTTTCTTATTGTCTGATCCAGTGGTCTGTACTGAATTGGGGGAAAAATACATTTAAATTTGCTGCTGCCTTTACCTGGAATAATTTGCAAATTAAGTTGCAGCTTAGGGAGCTGGTTTCACTAGATGTTTTTAAAGTGATTTTAAATAATTTGGAAATGGAAACATTGGGCTGTAGATGTTTTGACTTATGTATTGATATCCTTTTGTTAGTTGAAATTTGATTTAACTTATATGTGTGTATGGATAGATGTTATCTGTTAAACCCACGTGAGCTGTGTTACTGTCAATCTTGGCCAGGACGCTCTTGTAAAAGAGATTTTTAATCTCAATGTGCTTCTTTTCTTGGTAAAATAAAGGTTATAAAAATAATTTCTGTATTTGGTTGTGTTCTGAGTATTTGCAGCGCATTTCTGTATTTGGTTTGTTGTAAGTATTTGCAGTGTGCTTTTGTATTTCATTGCGTTGAACGTACAGTGTGTCTCTGTATTTGGTTGCGTTATTTGAGCGTGTTTCTATATTTAGTTGTGTTATGAGTTTTTGCAGCATGTTTTTGTATTTGGTTGCATTGCGAGTATTTGCAGTGCATTTCTGTATTGGGTTGCATTGTGAGTATTTGTAGTGTGTTTCTGTATTGGCTTGCGTTGTAAGTATTTGCATTGTTTTTCTCTATTTGGTTGCATTGTGAGTATTTGCAGCATTTTTTGTCAAACTGATGAAGATGCTTTGTTTTATTTTATTAGTATGTGTTTTCTTCAGTTGTAGCGCACTGAGCTCTCTTGGCCACCGCACAAACTTGCAAAAAGAGTGGTATTATTATAGGATATCAAACTAACATTATCTACCGAATAACTGAAATGATCAACTATATTTGCAAAATGTGAACAAAGCGCAGGTGTGCAATTTGTATGTTACAACACAATATACTTCAATTGCACTGGCAAATAAACTAAAACGTTTTGAGGCTTTGATCTGTTTGTTTTTGAATAGATGCCAAATTTTTATACAACCTTGGCATATGTATATGGTATTCAGTATCATCACAGTACCATACTGGCACACTACTTTTAGGCTGTGGTTCCTTCTTCTCTTGGCCTTGGTCTTCTGTCCTCCCCTCCCTGTTCAATGATCACTATACCCACACCAGGACACATAATATCCTAGATTGGACAAGAATCTCTCTAAATCAATATTCTTTATTGTTCCAGTTACTGCCACGGCGCCAGCGGTTTAATTTAAGACATTAGCATATTAAGAGGTGTTTCAAATGAATAATTACACTCCAAGATATATGTTCCAAGGTTCTAATGTCCAATTACAGAATAAAATAAAAACACAGAACTTGCAATTAGATTAATTGGATTGCAGTATTACTAAGGACTAAAACAAAGAGAGCAACAGTGTGATTTATGGTGTCACAATTAAATTACTTCACTTATAAAGATGTCATGTTTGCCGTCTGAGGCCTGTGAATCTCTCTCTAGCTTGAATCATATATTACTACATATTCAGACGGTATCATCTTAAATACAGTTATCTACATTTCTCTTGACTCCTTTCACCATTTTGGACTAAAAATATAACCGTGCATTCTAGAATTGTATTCCCTTGTGAAAAAAAGTACACTTTAGAATACTTTAAAAAAGGGGAACCTATTATTTCAGAAAGAATATACTAAATTCACACCAAAGGCCAATTCACACTGTGCCAACAGACACAGACTAACACCAACAGCAGACCGAGTACATCACTTCTCAGACATTACAAGACCGGACAATTGTTGATTCAACACGTTCAATCGTGCTGGCCAATGCCAACAGACATTAGAATACATATTCATGAAAGTGTATTTAAGTACACTGAAATATACCTTTATTTCAATAATATTGTTATAGCAAGTGCAACTTTTAAAAAAATAATTTTAAGATTTGAAATACACTGCTCCGATCACGTGCACTAGCTTGCAGTTGGTATTCTGAAATGTTGTCCTTGTTGTTTATTTATCAAATGTAAATTCATGTCAGTTACACTTAATATTGTTACATTTTCCAGGTTAAATAAATTAACATTACTTACATGACTTACTATCAAAAAAGAAACCAAATACAATTCTATTTGTATTTTTACATATATGCAATTATTAAATTAATGTTCTATTAATTTTTGCCTATTGCTTACACACTTTTTGTAGAATTTGGCCATTGTGTCAAAACTTACACACAAGCCAATCAGACATAGCACTTGGAGATTAACAACTCACATTTGCCAAAATAAACATGCAATCAAAACTTTCTCCTTTCTAAAATAATTCTTGCAACAAAACCATCAACAAGCACCATTTGAATTACTCTTTCATATCACCAGCAACACACTATGGGCTTTATATAAAACACTGCATTTTGTGTTTCTATTTTTATTGTCATTTTCGCAATATTCTTCTGTAAAACTCAAAAGTAGAATTTCTGCAATCAAACAAGAGTTTTTACAAAAAACAAACATTCTTACAGAAATAAAGAAAAATAGAATCACAAATCATCAAATTTAGAACAAAACAAAAGTAAAAAAAACAAACAATTCTGGAAAATTGGTATTGGGGAAAAAAAAAACATATTTTTTGTGTGTGTGTGTGTGTGTGTGTGTGTGTGCGTGTGTGTGTGCGTGTGCGTGTGTGTGGTGGGGGGCTGGGGGGCTTAGATCCCGCCTTCTGTTCGGATCTGGCCACAAGACCTCATCAACATCCAGGCGATGTCCTCGTGGGCTAGCTCGGGGAAAATATTGTTGTGTGCCGATTCCACCCTTGGATTGATCCCACTCAATGTCTCCGTCCTCTTCCATTGCTTGCAGAAGAGTCATGCGGGCGTGTGGTTGCCAATCATATACTTTCCACCGACGCTGAAAAGAATCCTCGATTGCATTTAGAAAGGGGCTTAAGGGGACAGGTAAAAAGTTGAAATGGTTATGGTTGTTGAACACCACCAGAGTAGCTGATGTCACTAAACGTCTCCAACTGGTCCTCGTCCTCTTCCACGTCCGACTCCTCTCTCTCTTTTTCCTTCTCTTACTCTCACTCTCATTGCCTCCATGCTTGCAAAGTTCCTTTACCTGAGGCATTTGATCAAGACTGACCGATTTTCTGTTTTCTGTGCAGGTTTTCAGGTGTGTATGTAAGTGCACAATTGCCAGATTTTTGCATTTTGAACAGTTTTATTAACAGGTTGATTTCGTTTTTGACAAGGTGTCTAGTGAAAACGTGTGTAGTGTTTCGCATATGTGTTAGTGCAAACAAAGGCAAAGTGAATTGTTTACTTTTTGTGTTTAATTGCTGCAGAAGTTTAGGCTTACTTTGGTCTAAGCATTCAGTTTTAGTGTGTAAGCAATGGGCAAAAACTGTAATGAAAACCAAATTTTAAGCATTTTTACATTAATTTCAAAATAATAACTCAAGGAAGTAACAATTTAAACAATATATTTAATTTAGAAACTGATATTCAACATATTTTCAGATCATCATTCTCCAAAGCTTGTTAAACACTGGTCACAGACATGAAGATTCACCTTTAATTTCACCAGTCACTAAACAAACAAACAAACCTTGCAGATCATGTTTTCAGGCCATTTTAAGTTTTATTTTGATGTGACAAAGTGGAGATATATGAGTGGGTGAATTGTTTACTTTTTAATTAGTCTTCCCATTAACACCATCATTCTGTTCATTCAGACTGATTGAGCGTGCACAAAAGCAAGAGGCAGGTTTTATCATATGAACCAATCATATCCAATCATAGCAATAGAGGCATTGCTTCCTCTCACGTGACTTTCCCCCATTCATTCTCAGTTACCCCCCACCACACCAACTGCATGCTTTAAGGGGTCTGTTAAACTCAATGGGCTCAGGGGAGTCATGAGAGACACAGCCTCCTGGTGTAACTTTTCTTACTGATGTTGCTGTTGGACAGTGTTACTTTAGAAAACTGAGTAATTTATGCACTTTTTAATGTAATATTTTGTAATATTTGCAGTGTTTTATTTTTATACTATGGATTATTTTTTCATCCAGTTTTTTTAAGAAGCATTGCCTCTTCTGCCTCCTTGGAGTAAATGCCCCTGAACAACACTAACTACACGATTATGTGGCCATAATGGGGTCTTCGGTTGTTGCTGGAATCTCATGCTATTTAAAAATAATTGTATGGCCCTGGCCGCTCAGGCCCTCCCATTGGGTTAATGCTAACAGAACACTTTCTTAAGGTATATCTGAACTCCTTAGTCCATGCTTCAGTTGCCAAAAATACTGTCTACATGGACAGATGACTAGGATTTGGAACAGCTGACTCTCTTAGCATCAGGTGAGACCAGACTACAATAGAACCAATGCATTGCAAAGAAAAGCATTGTCTCGACTTCTATCTGGTAATGTGATTCAAATGTGTTTCCCTGCTGTTTAGTTGAATGGTGACAAGGTAGGTCAAACTCATGAATGTGCACATATTCAGACACATGCAAGACCAATCACAGAAGGAATTAGTTTGTCCTTGAGTGAGCTAGACAAACAATATGCAAAACAAAATTCAATCCTATGAAAAAGTAATTTTAAGTGACCTCAGAGATGTGTCATTGTAATGGATTGTTCTATGCTGATTGGCTCTTGATATTGTCACATTCCTACAAATGGAAACGTAAAGATGCAAATCATTTCCATTCATTGATATGCATTGTATTCAAGCCCAGCAATTCTGAGTATAAAATATGATACATCTGATTGTTGTAATGTTATTGTACCATTTTTTTTGTGATGCCAAAGATGTATGCAGTATGGCTTCATTATGTTAGGAGATATTTTCATTCTACTAATACTATTATAGGAGGGCATTACAACTTTCATTATTAAAAACAACAAATCCAGTAATCTGACTCATCTTTTAAAGGCTTTGATTGTGTAATGAATCAAAGGCCAGTCTCAAATTCATCATACACTTGGAAAGACATTATGTCTAAAGAGAAAATGATTTTAATAAACTGATATTACAATGGTTTTGCATCTAAGATCTCTTTACACTGCCTTTCTCAACATGACACATAAAACACAGAGGGAATTTATTAGTTCTTAGCAGAGACCTGTCTTACTGCAATGCTTAAATGATGAGTGCTTTTAATTTGATGAGATGGACAGACAGACAGACAGACAGACAAATAGTCTGACAGATAGACAGACAGACAGACAGATAGATAAATAGAGCTCTATCTATCTATCTATCTATCTATCTATCTATCTATCTATAATATACTATTTCAGCAGCTGTTAGTTGTTATAAGTGTCACACAAGGCTGTTTCAAATGTATACTTCAATGTTCGAGTGTGTGTATGTGTGTGTACGGTTGTGCTGGCTGTCTGGCACTGATGTATGACTGTGTGTGAGTCTCGTCAGGGCAGGATCAGGTTATGTCAGAGTTGGCGCGGTGCGTTTACTCTCGGAGATGCTGGGTGCCCCTTGCATTTACTCCTGCTGCCAATCAACTGTTATCTGAGCCTGCATCCATTCCGAATGGAGGAAGGTCAACCGGCGTGATTGTGTTAGCAAAGACAAACTCAGATCCACTGCACGACTTCTAGTGGCTGCAGCGGCCATAAAGTGGGTTAGGTTAGACATACACACAAAATCTCATAAAAATAAACAGGCCAAGGAAAAGGAAGGGACCAATAATCAACCTCTTTATCTGACCCTAAAGAAGACAGCATGCAACTGGCCACTGGAATGAGACTTGTGATAACACAAGCTTCTGTTTGCAGGTGCAGTACTTCAGCTATATATTTGAGAGAATTACATAAGCAAAATGTCTGAGACTAAACCTGAGTTTTCAATAAAAACATCAATGCAACTGCAAATATCCACGAGTTTAGTAAAAATAATAAACTGTGGATAGCAGTAATAGGAATATATATAGTTTCACTGTATTAAAGTTTTGGTGGATATCAGCTTAATTTTATAAAATGTGGTAGTCAATATTTTCTATTGTTGACTTTAAACATACTCTATTTTGGGATAAAGAGTCCGTTTTTTTAATGCGTTTTTGGTTAAATGCTTTAAATAAGGTCTTTGGCTGACAAAATATATTTTAATGTTTTATTAAACAACTTATAATACATCAGTAATACCCCCTTGTGATTTTTTTAAAGCTTTTACTTGTCTTGAAAAAGGCAGTCAAAATGGGGCTACAGATGTTGTCAGGGACATTAAACACCGCACTGAACAGGTAAACTTATCTACTAGTCTGCTTTCATAGTCTAATTGTATTTAGAATTGCATTTTTGCTAACTATTCTAACTCAAACTTATGAAAAAAGTATTTAAATAAAGACCGAAAGAGTTGTGGTGATGCTGCAACTGTAGTATAGTTTGTTTATTCTTTCAAAATTCTTCAAAATTCATAAAAGCTGTGTTCATTTGTCAAGATTATCATAAGAATCATAAACTTTTGTCGGCCACAGAGCTTATTTTCTGCTACAACCCAAAAGCCAACAGAAAAATCCTTTTTTTTTTTTTTTCTCAAGGGAACCATGGTAATGTGAACTTTTGGATTTACCTACAAAAAATACATAATCACTGCAGTGCTTACACATCATATCAAATAATAATACATCTGAAATGCTCTGTGGAGAGAAAAAGGGAGAACGTTTTCTGAATTGGTGTCTTTGGCCCAAAACATACTTTATGCAAGCACACAAATGTAATTCCATTGCATTGGCCCACATTGGAAGTACGTTTCCAGGAGAATTGATAAAAAAAGCCTTGGTTAAAGTCTCCAATGTGATTAGATCTTAGTGGATTGAGAAATTACATTCAGTTTTGCCTGCAATACACCTTGGAGGGACGACAAACAGATTATATGCATTTCCAAGCTTGTTTGAAGCAAGTTTGGTGACTTGACTGGGTGCTTATGCAGTTCAGTACACAAGAGCGCAAAACATCAAATTCCCTAATTATTTTCTCTCATTTGCATTAAGGTCTCTGACACAAAGTTTCAGTGGAAGGATAAATGATGACATCCACTGTGTTATCAATTCCTCTAGACTAAGACTGAACAATGCAATTTTTCTCCTGTTCTCATATGTGAGAGAGACTGGTGCCTCAACGGGACCCGGCTTGTCTCGGCTGTGTGTGTGTGTGTGTGTTGTGCCACTGCAGCAGGAAGCAGAGCTGCTCTAGATGCCTGCATTGTCATGTGACACATTCCCATTGAAGCAGCGCTGTGTTGTGAGGCCTGTTATTTTTACCCACCGTGCACCTGGACGGGCCCCCAGACCTGCTCTAGCCTGCCTTTCCTCCATTGCACGGCACCCTCAGGTGTTTCTTTAAAGCCTGTCATCTTCATTCTCTCTGCCTCTCATTGCCTTTCCCTCGACGCGCAATCGCAGCAGCTGCAGATGCCTTTAATTGGTGAGTTTGGGGGAGTTCAGAGCGTCTGATGGCTGTGTATTATCTCTCTTTCTTCTACTATCGGCCCCTAAAAAATCATTTGTAAACTCCCGGGTGTAATTACTGAGAGCCATGATTAATTGTCCCATAAAATTAGCCTTGGTCTCGCTTTCATTTTTACTGCGTGGAATATTAATTAATGTTAACTCTCTCTCTGCCCCCTCCTATCGTACCCCTACTCTGTCGCGCTCTCTCTTTTCTTAAGCACGTCTTTTGAATATTCAACGTCGGAGTGAAAAATAGCCAGGGGCTAAAGCAGTGCATTAGCGTGTCAGGGCTCTCAAATCACCAAAAATACAGATATGGAATTAAAAGATGAGCTCTGGGTCATAAATAACCTCTCGGAGGTCAGTGGACAAAAGTAAGCAGCTACTTATGTAAATATCATCTCCTCTGGAAGCCGAGAGGCGTCGGGAAATATGCTAAGGAGAGACTGGGCTTCTGTTGACACGTCAAACATGCATCTTGCTTGAATGCACCTGTTTATTTAACCCCTCTGATAAACGGCAAGTTGAATGAATCTCATAAAACCGTATTCTGCATAGTGTCATAGCGTAATGTGCACACCGCAATGTCACCTTGAATGAAGCGTCTTCCCAAAAGAATACATTTGTGTAATAATATGGTAATTCACACTTAGCTCTGAATCTGATTAGTCTTTTAATCTTACTGTAAGCATACAGGGCTGTACCCACTGTAGCCGTCCACTGAAAAAAAAAAAAAAAAAGTATTTTTTGACAGTTTAATGCTGTATTCAACACAATTTTGCCACAATGCGTGAAATTACTGTTGAAAAAAAAAACATATTTAAGATAAATGGTCTTACAGCCAGTGTAATAGTGCTACAGCTTTGTTTTAAGTATAGAAAATAAGCTTTTGTTTTTATGCTTTAGCACTATATGTGTTATAGCACAGAAATGACTAAAATGATTCCCCCCCCCAGAATTCTTTAATAGAAAGTTTCAATATTTATTTTAAATATTTTTTTTTAATCATAAAAATATCTTTATTGTCATTTTTGATCAATGTAATGCATCCTTGCTGAATAAAAGTATTGATTTAAAAAAATAAAATAAATGTTACTGACCCCAAACCTATGAACTTTTTTTAAAATAACAAATTGCAATTAAGAATGACAATAAACTAAGTGACAACAACATCATGAAATAAATTAGGAAATAATAATAATAATAATAATAATTCATATTGTAATGCATGCTGGGAACTTAAGCAGGAACTTGAGCATCAAGATGTGAGCATCGGACTATTACATCAGCTTATCTGTAGATACACAATAGATTAATGTAATGAAGACACAGATAATCATTGATTTTACAGCACAGTCATTTCCTGCCCCTGTTCACTGTGAAAATAATGTCTACAGCTGTCATGTAATGGTAATAAATTCTAGTTACTACAGTAAAAATAGCAGTGAAATAGCCAGTAGACACATATTTATATACTGTAAATACACAATTGTTTTACAATAATATGAACAGTCATTATCACACTGTCAATGTGGTGAATAATATCAGATATGACTTCCTGTGCATATATGTGTGCTTTGTACATAAACTGTGTGCACATTGATCAGTGATACAGTACATGCTTCTAGCAATTCCCTGCTGAATGCAAAAAAGAAAGGGAAAACCTTTGTTACCAATAGGCTCAAATTTATGTTCTGCAAATGGCACGGTTGGATCCCAAGAGAGCAAATCACCTCTATGCAAGAACGGCAGCATTCCAGAAGCCTCCAGAGAAGCACTTAGCTATGCGTGTGTGTGTTTTGGAGGAACAGATAGTTGTGCACTGCGTAAATGCCCTCCATGTACAACACTGTAGGTCTAAGAAGAAGCACATAAACATGGAAATTGAGGATGTCTGGGTCACTTCCTGTTTGTGTAGCTTCTTTCCACAGGGCTATTTGGCAGCTCTCCACAATGGAAGTGCGTTTGGAATCGAAACCCCACCTTGAGCTCAAACATTTAATGGCCCGAGATTCCAGATAATATTGATCTTTTTGTGGAAGAAACCTTTAAATGAATGACCCAATAATTATAAACCCAATGCAATTAATTTGATCACCATCAAACCAGCCCAGAGCACTTTTCACTATAAAAAATATAGCCAGAACCAATCGCAATAGTCTCGTTTTAATCTTTCAGATTCTTTATGCATACTGCATTGGACTTGTACTACTGGTGTTTATTGTCTTACATAAAAGTTTCATTCAGACCCAACTCCATTCCAAAGCTGCATCGACTGAGACCACATTAAATGTTTAGTTTCTTTTTTGGTTAAAGTGTACTGCCAAACTTACTGACAAATATTTATGGTATACTAAAATAATGTAAAGAAACATGTGATGTATTTAAATATATTTATAATTACTCATTTATAACAATGAAGTTACTATTACTACAATTTAGTATATTTAAAATATATTAAAGGGATAGTTTCCTAAAAATTAAAATTCTGTAATTTCCTACTGGGACCCAAGAATAGACTTTTGTTCTCTGTAGTGGACATTATATTTTAGTGAATTTCTCTGAGATCTTACATGTCACAGTTTTCACTCTGGATGTCCTGTGAAGAGCACATTCAGGGCTTTTCAGAAATACCAAATGTTTGGAGGTTTTGAGGCCCTCTCCTTAGTCTTTACAAATTTAGTGATCAAATTTAACATTCTTATGGAAATATAATATTTTGTAATGATCATTTAAATCTGACAAAGTTTTTAATTGTTTGTCATAAATCAACTTCTCAGGAAAATGTTATGGGGTTTCAAATCAAAATATGACTTTCTGTTATGAAACAGGACATTGATTTCATACATGTCCACTGTAGATGACACCAGGACTAAAAACATGTTTATTACACATTTTGGGACTCAACAAATGAATAGGGATTTCAATATTCCTATGAAATATTGGAAATTATTATGAAAATCTTGCCAATTATTACTCCCATTATTACACTTCTTTTTCATTACATGTTGCCCCAAAACATATTAATATGCAAATTAGATACAGTGTATACATTGTATATAATTGGAAAACCCTCTTATGGCCATTTTACATACATATTACATGAAGCAAAATGGTATAACAAATCATTCTATTACATCTTTCATTGTCACGGTGCACACACGAGGGAGGAACAGGAACACGCAGACGAGGACGTAAACTCAAATAATAGTCTTTAATGACATCCAAACAAGGCAGGGCATGACAAGGCATGACTGACATGGACAGAAACACCGGGGAGTAACGAGTAGACCAGACGAAATCAAACTGAACAGACAGGACTGTAAATACACAGGTAAATCATAGATAATTAGACAAACACGGCTGGACAAGGATTAACTCATAATGACATCTGACAAGGACAGGAAACAAACCAAATATGGACACAGGAGGCGGGAACACATGACACACACGACAGAGGACTGACATTCATAACATAGTTGAGAATCATGGAACCAAAATGTTTTTGTGATTTAAAAAAATCCATTGTTTTTGCCTATTCATGTCTATACATGTCCTGGTCCTGGTGTCCTCTACAGAGGACATAGAATAACATATGAATAAAATATCATCTTTCAAAATTGTTATTTTTCCATTTTTTTCCCTTATGCTCTAAACAATGTAATGAACAAGAAAAAAAAGACAAAATTTACAAAACTTATTTTTTTCTGGGTCCCAAGAGGATTTACTCACTCTCATGTTGTTCCAAACCTGAATTTCTTTATTCTGTTAAAGACAAGAAGATATTTTGAAGAATGTTGGGAACCACACAGCCGTTGACTTACATAGTATGAAAAAAAAAAAAAAAAAAAAAAAATAACTATGAAAGTCAATGTACCGTCAGCTGTTTGGTTGCCAACATGGATGGACTGTTTCATTAAAGAGGATTTATTTAAAGTAAAATATTACTTTATACATTAGCTGCCAGTGTAGTTAGACAACAAGGCAGCTCACTAAGGGAGGACATCTAGAGGATCTATGTGTGTGTCTGCAGAATGCAACAGCTGTGTTTTTGGGGTCAGTCAAGTAACCATTCTAAAACTTTAGGAACTCATCACACAGGTGCACCTGTAATCTACATTATAGCCCAGAGCTGTCTTACACATGAGCTATGAGCAACAAATGAGCCACATAAAGTACACTAGCTACATGTCTCAAACATCCGTCTTCAGCCAGTAGTTTCCTCAAATTTAAATATCAACATCAGATTCAGAGCAAAAACTTAATAATCATGGCAGTTTGACCAATCAAATCAATATGTAAGCATAGTGATCCACAGTACTGCACCATTTTAAAAACAGTATTTATTATGGAAATAATGTACTTTAAAAGAATGTACTTATACGCAAACTGAATGTAATGTTTTCAGACACTTAATTATGTTATTTACAATTTAAAATGTATTATAGCTTAAGTTTAAATGAATGCAAATAGCTGAACTTAAGAGTTAAACTAATTCTACATTAGCGGTAGAAATTACAGTAAGTACATCTCTATAAGTAATTTCATAATTGTATAGTTTTTGAAATATGGTTAATGTGTACTGCTGAATGTACCAGCAGGTAAAATAAAATATACTTTAATGTCTTTTAATATACTTTAATATTTCTAGTGAAACTTGGAAGTCGTATATTCATATATATTTGTAATTACACAAGTTGCAATTTATTACATTTAAAATGATTAACTTTAAATTAATATTGAATAACACACTACAGTTAAAATTATAATCAAGTACTTTACATGTGCTTTAGTGTGAGGTCAACACATCAAAATAACTGTAATTCATTAAAGTACAACAAAAGATTATTAAAACATAATGATTTGAAAATATACTTTAAAGTACAACTCTTAATTTAACATCATTATAAAGTGCACTTAAGTGACAGTGTCTCTTTTTAAGTACACTTAAGCCTTTTATTTAATTAATGTTATCTGCAAGTAGTTTTAAATATATATATATATATATATATTAATTTTATATGAAATACACTATAAGTGCATATATTTTTCACAAGGCAATAACAAAATTGTAATTTTGATAACCAAATCTCATTTATTAATTTAATAGGAGAAATATGTGTAATCAGGGAACGTAAAAATGCCTTGATGGCCTATAACTGTTTCCTCTGTGGCATTAGTTCTCATAAAAGACTTGTATTAATGCAGCCTAATAACCCCAAAACACAAATACAATAAACTCTGATCAATGGAAGCAAGCAGAGACACATGAGGACTCAATTTATCTCTTTAATGTCTCTCGGCAGGGTTCTGCCTCTGAAGGGAGATTGCCCAGGCACAGAGGACGCAGTCGCACTCACTCACACCAACGCATTTTTTACTTTTAGCAGTTTACTATTACAGCATGTCTCTCAACCTTATGGATGAATTTCGTTTAGTCTAATGAGATGGATGATCTACTGCAGCTATTGCGAGTGCATGTTAGGTTTGCATGAGGAGGAAGTGAGGTCACAGAGCAGAGCGGCAGAAGAGGCACTCTTTGACACAAACGCTCCATATAAACGCAAAAACAGAGTGGGACAGGAAACCTGCTTTGAGTAAATGTGTGCTCAGCATGATACAGCATAAAACAATCCCAGAAGAATATTATAACACCTTTCTTTATTTCCTGGTCTCATTTTTTGATGATGTTAATCTTAACAGCCAATAATATTGGAGCTGTGGACATTGTCAAGTCCTTTTTTTTTCAAGTCCGACCTGTAAATTCCTAATGGCTAAAAATCCCAAAATTCACACCCTGAATATTCTGTTTCGCTGAAGTAAATTGTGTTGTGAATGCTGTTTCATGTTGAGTTTAAGTGTCTAATAAATTTTAATTTCTCACTCAGATCATCAAACTAACCACAGGAAGGAAGCACATTTGTAGAAACCGTTGCGGTACGAGCTCACAGTCCCGCTTTTCTCCTCTTTCAGTGATCAATGTCAACAGACCCAAGGTCAAATTTAAGTCAGCTTGCAAATCGTTTCGGTTGATTGCCTACACTTGCTTCAGTAGTAGGGAGAAGGTCAGCTACCTGAACCCATAAAGAAGAGATATGCCAACCCAGGCAGCATCATCGCTGTTCCTGTTATGAGCCTGGAGCAGGGGAGAAGGGAGGAGAGAGGGCTTGTATTGCCTGCTCATGTTAGACGGAAGACCTGTTTGCCCACAGCCTTGCTGCTCTTTGGCACAGTCCTGTCTATGAAAACACACTACAGATACAGGCAATTGCCAAGCTACACAACATAACCTGAGCTGAACATGGAAAGCAGAACTCCTCCCTTCCAGCACAGAGAGCCATGCAGGTGTACTGTATCATGCCCATCCAAGCCACACATGGATTTTGAAAGTTTGATTATTGTCATTTTTGATTATTATGTCGCATGATTATTGTAATGTAAGAAGTCTAAATGTAGAATAAGGGACCATTAACACAAAATGTACTATTTTTCAGTAGTTTTCTATGTAAGCATTTTTGACCATTCTAAAAATGCCGCTAAAGTTTTTAACTTATACTTGAAAACAAAAAAACAAAAAACAAAACTTGATACCTTGCGTTTACTACCTGCATCTTGAATTTTTAAATTTTCACATGCTCAAAAATGTGTTCTGTATAAATGGTTCCAAAATCAGTACTTCAAATAGGTATGCTAATAATATAATTTGCAATAAAAATATTATGGAAAAATAATAAATAATCTGCCCACAAGCCCTGATTCTGTCTCCTTTTCATCTTCTTGAAGTTCTTGAAGGTGCATTGTACATCTGAATTAGAGCCCTGCATTTCGGCCCGACTTTTTTACGTCCCTAGGGCCGGGCTTCAGGCCAATTTTCACGTCATAGTTCAGACGCGGGATGTTTATATTTTAGACATCCATCAATTAGTGATGAAAAAAAATTGCCGCGCTGATGGAAACAACACGAGACCGTGCTACCGCGACTGAGAGCCGAGCGGCTCGACGGTGTTTAGTGTCCCGCAGCAGCAGCGAGCGCAAGTGACTTCAGCGCAGCTGAAGAGTTCTGTGTTCAAATGCACGCAAAAGGTTAAAGCTTGCCACAAAGCACCGGCAAACATAATAACCATGAATGTGTCCGCGGGAAATAGTAAGGAGATATTTGAATTATTTACTAATAAACTAATGTTTTCTGAGTCCGTGTCGCAAGGATGAAGTTGCTGATCCTGATTCGCCGTCTCCTCATCAGAAGCGCCTTTAGAGAGAAATGCATCTTTATGATCAATATTATAATAAAAGGGTTTTTGTTTTCAATTTTTTTTATTTTGTTAAGTGATAATTTAAAGCTTTCTATAGATATATTTATCATGTCTGTGAGGCATGTATTCGCTCAGCTTCGGTTAATTTTTGTGAAGCGCTCCTGTTCAAGACGAGACGGCAGAAATTTCTTTGTTTTATAAAAGCACGTTTTGTTGATAATGTGAGTGCACACAAATAAAAGTAGACCCTTTACTGTTCCGAATGATGTATTACTCTTACCTTTATCAGAAGAATGATGTCATAGGCTATTTTAAGTTGTTTCCACTGAAAACAAATGCAAGTGACGTGACATACGGCCAAGTATGGTGACCCATACTCGGAATTTGTGCTCTGCATTTATCCCATCCAAAGTGCACACAGTAGTATAAGCTGTTTTGGGAGAAGGGGGAAAAAAGACAGGCTCGGGTCGGACTCGGGCCGAGAATTCTGATAAACTGTCGGACACAGGCCGGGCTAGGGCCTGAGCGTCTCTGGCCAGGGCCGGGCTAGGGCCAAAATTTGAGGCCCGAGCAGGGCTCTAATCTGAATTATGTTCCACACCTTAATTTTATTGTTTACCATTACATATTTCAACAATTTTTTTTTTTTCACTCTTAAAGTTATAGTTCACCCAAAAATGAAAATTCTGTCATTAATTACTCACCCTCGTGTCGTTCCAAATCTGTAGGACCTTTGTTCATCTTCAGGTTATGTTCAGCTTTCTGACCCTCCATAGACATCAAGGGAACTACTGGCCCAGAAATGTAAGGACATCGGTAAAATAGTTTGGAACGACATGAGGGTGAGTAATTAATGACATAATTTTTATTTTTGGGTGAACTATCGCTTTAAGCTTACAGTGTGAAAAATCCAACTTGCAAAGTTCTTCTCTAACTGTCACACCACGGTCTGTCCAGCAGAGGGAAACAGCGAGCACAAGGCTTTCCACAACATCCTCCTGATTTCCTGTTCATTATTAGCTCAATGATATCACCTGTGCCTGGCTTGTTAGAGTGAGTGTGTGTGTATATTGTATATATATATATATATATAAGACTTGCATTTGTTTGTAACTTTGCTCAGTCTTGAAGTTCTTCTGTCTCTTGAGATCCATGCTTGGATTATTTAGAAGTACTTTTTCCCAGATCTTTTTGACCTGCATATTTGGGAACTGTTCTTTGTATTTGGACATTTTGCCTACAAGTCACTGTGGATCTGTACCTTCCTCAGCCCAGCTTTTGATACTTGATTTGTTGTGTTTATTCAAGAAGGACTTTAAGTAAAACTGCTTGCTTTCCTCAAATCCTGCCTCTTGTAACTCTCTGCAAATTTGGGTTCACACTGCTCTATAGTACAGTGGTTAGTGCTTTGATCTTTCAACAATACACTCTGGTTTCAAGTCTCGGACGTGACAGCAAGACTGAGCCATAACATGATGGACCCAGCAGAGGCTGAAGAGATTCATGGGGTCATCAACAAACAAGGAGTCTTGCTTGGATCACACGAGACACAGCTTCAGAGGCTATCAGATGCTGTGAATCAGATTGGAGATACTTTGCAACAACTCCAAGCACTCTTGCCTCGAGAACATGTGGTAGCACCAGCTCCAGACCCTACAACATCATCAGTACCAAAGTCTCAGGAACCCAAGATTCCAGCCGCTCAGCGTTATGATGGTAAACCTGGTACCTCTAAGGGTTTCCTGACTCAAGTTTCTCTTGTCTTTGAACTTCAACCCTCCACCTTTACTTCTGAGAAGGCTAAGATTGCTTACATAATTTCCCTGTTGTGTGATCGTGCTCTGGATTGGGCCTCAGCCCTCTGGAGACAACAGTCTCCCATTTGCTCAGATCTACAGGTGTTCACAGACACACTTCAGCAGGTGTTTGACCATCCAGTCAGTGGCCATGAGGCGGCAAGAAGGCTACTAGATCTACGTCAGGGGCATCAGGCTGTGGCCGATTATGCCATTGAATTCCGTACTCTGGCATCTGAGAGTAAATGGGATTCAGAGGCTCTAGTCTCAACCTTCTATCGTGGCCTTTCTGAAGATGTAAAAGATGAACTAGCCAGTAGAGACTGGGGTTCAAGTTTGGAGGAACTCATACCTTTGGCCATTCGCATTGATAACCGTGTTCGTGAAAGGAGAAGAGAACGTTGCACTCCTCAAGTTATGCCCATGTTAGCACCTCCAAACGTTCCTGAAATGACCCATCTTAACCAGCAGACAGAGGAAGAACCAATGCAGCTGGGAAGGACTCGCCTGTCACCTAAGGAAAGAGAGAGAGACGCAGGAGAGAAGGTCGTTGCTTCTACTGTGGGAGGTCTGGTCATATGCGTGCCTCCTGTCCTGAATTAGCGCTAAAAGCCAAGGCTCACTAGGGGTGTGGGGACCCTAGTGAGTGGGTCTGCCCAGTTTGACACTCCTCACTCCCGTTTACTTTTGCCAGTTACCCTTACTTGGGGGGATACTAAGGAGAGGATGATTACATTGAAAGCTTTTGTAGACTCAGGAGCAGCTGATAATTTTTTGGACACTGAACTGGCAAAGAAGTTGTGTATCCCCTATGAGACTTGTCCTTCATCCTGGAAAGTTGAAGCCTTGGATGGCAGACCTATTGGGTCTGGAATGATCAAGTTTAGAACAGTCCATCTTCGTTTAACTATTGAAGATAACCACCATGAAACAATCTCCTTTTATCTTATTGAATCTTCTAAAGAACCCCTGATTCTGGGTTACCCCTGGTTGCGGCTTCACAATCCTCAGTTTTCTTGGGCCTCAGGAACTCTTCTCTGTTGGGGATCTGCGTGTAAGGACTCCTGTATCCCTCCTGCTTCCTTTGTGGCTGGGAGTAAAGAGATTCTGGCAGCAGTTGAAGAGGTGAGTGCTTGTTCCTTGAATAACCAACTACAACCCCAAATCAGAAAAAGTTGGGACAGTATGGAAAACGCAAATAAAAAAAGAAAGTAGTGATTTCTAAATTTACTTTGACTTGTATTTCTTTGCAGACAATATGAACACAAAATATTTCATGTTTTGTCTGGTCAACTTCATGTCACTTGTAAATATACATCCTTTCCTGTCATTCAGACCTGCAACACATTCCAAAAAAAGTTGGGACAGGAGCAATTTAGGGCTAGTAATGAGGTAAATTGGTTAAATAATGATGTGATTTGAAACAGTTGATGTCAACAGGTGATTGTAATTATGATTTGGTACAAAAGCAGCATCCAAGAAAGGTCTAGTCCTTTAGGAGCAAAGATGGGCCGAGGATCGCCAGTTTGCCAACAAATACGTGAGAAAATTATTGAAATGTTTAAAAACAATGTTCCTCAAAGAAAGATAGGAAGAGATTTGGATATTTCACCTTCAACAGTGCATAACATAATTAAAAGATTCAAGGAATCTGGAGGAATTTCAGTGCGTAAAGGACAAGGGCGCAAGCCTAAGCTGAACAACCGTGATCTCCGATCCCTCAGGCGGCACTGCATCAAGAATCGTCATTCATCTATAAGCGATATCACCACATGGGCTCAGGACTACTTTGGCAAACCTTTGTCAAGTACCACAATACGTAGTTACATCCACAAATGCCAGTTAAAACTGTACTGTGCCAAAAGGAAGCCCTATGTTAACAGTGTCCAGAAGCGCCGTCGACTTCTCTGGGCTCGGAGGCATCTGGGATGGACCATCACACAGTGGAAACGTGTACTGTGGTCAGATGAATCAGTATTTCAGAATATTTTTTGGGAGGAATGGACGCCGTGTGCTCCGGACCAAAGAAGAAAAGGATCATCCAGACTGTTACCAGCAACAAGTCCAAAAGCCAGGGTCTGTCATGGTATGGGGTTGTGTCAGTGCCCTTGGCAAAGGTAACTTGCACTTCTGTGATGGCACCATTAATGCTGAAAAGTACATAGAGATTTTGGAGCACAATATGCTGCCTTCAAGAAGACATCTTTTCCAGGGACGTCCATGCATATTTCAACAAGACAATGCAAAACCACATTCTGCACACATTACAAAGTCCTGGCTGCGGAGGAAGAGGGTACGGGTACTTGACTGGCCTGCCTGCAGTCCCGACCTGTCTCCAATAGAGAATGTGTGGTGCATTTTGAAGCACAAAATGCGACAACGAAGACCCCGTACTGCTGCCCACCTTAAGACTTGTTTGCAGGAAGAATGGGACAAAATTACACCTGAAACACTTCATCACTTGGTGTCTTCAGTCCCTAAACGTCTTTTAAGTGTTGTGAAAAGGAATGGCAACATTACAAAGTGGTAAATGCTTTACTGTCCCAACTTTTTTTGGGAATGTGTTGCAGGTCTGAATGACAGGAAAGGATGTATATTTACAAATGACATGAAGTTGACCAGTCAAAACATGAAATATTTTGTGGTCATATTGTCTGCAATGAAATACAAGTCAAAGTAAATTTAGAAATCACTACTTTCTTTTTTTATTTGCGTTTTCCATACTGTCCCAACTTTTTCTGATTTGGGGTTGTAGATTGGACATCTATACCTCCTGAATACTATGATTTAAGAGAAGTTTTTAGCAAACAAAGTGCTACTAAGTTACCGCCTCATAGACCATATGATTGTGCTATTGACCTTCTTCCTGGCACACTCCCTCCTAGAGGTCATTTATATTCTCTCTCTGCCCCTGAAACTAAGGCCATGAATGAATATATTCAGGAGGCTTTACGGACTGGCTTCATTCGCCCCTCAACTTCACCTGCTAGTGCTGCTTTTTTGTCACTAAGAAAGATGGTAGCCTTAGGCCTTGCATAGACTATCATGGGCTTAATAAAATAACTATCAAGAATCGCTACCCTCTTCCGCTTATGTCATCTGCTTTTGAATTGCTACAGAAAGCTAAGATTTTTTCAAAATGAGATCTGCGGAGTGCATACAACTTGGTGCGCATTAAGGAGGGTGATGAATGGAAGACAGCTTTCAGTACCCCGACTGGCCACTGGGAATACCACGTTATGCCCTTTGGGTTAGCAAATGCCCCAGCAGTGTTTCAGGCCTTTATCAATGATGTCTTGAGGGAGATGTTAAATCGTTTTGTGTTTGTCTATTTAGATGACATATTAATCTTCTCAGACTCTCTACAGGAACACATTGATCATGTCCAACAAGTTCTGAAGAGGCTACTTGAGAATCATCTCTTCGTAAAGCTAGAAAAGTGAGTTCCATGTTTCCCAAGGCTCATTCTTAGGCTATCTTGTCTGTGACGGCCCGAGTGGTGGCCGCACAAGAGTGGTAATGTGGATGTATCAACTCTCACACACACCACTTGTATCCACATCCATGCACTCTTACACACACATGTATACCTCTATACAAAGGACATATTTAGTCGTTTAAGGTTAAACTTTATTTAAATTTCCTTTGTCATTCGCATTCATCTTGGTTTTAGTTTATAATAACCACATGAAACAAACAATATTCATTAGTTCTTTATTGTTAGGTTTCCATATGTTTACATTTACAACCCATCTTTATATACATCGTTGCTGATTTGGAGTGCACACAAATTAGTTGCGTTGTAGCTGTTACTTACATTTGTTTCTATTTTTGAGTTGAAGTTTACCGGTGAGGTGTGGCGATCTTCAGACATGGTCCGCTGCAGCTGCATCCTGGCGTGACGAAAATTAGAGTCCGGGCAGGAACAGAGAATTTAAGCATTAGTGGTTCTGCCCGGACATACCATTCATTGAGGTTGCCCGGGGGAGGAGGAAAAGTTGATTTTCTTTATTAATTGATTTATGTAGTTGTGTATTTATGATGTATAATTACATTTTGTTTTCTTAATCTTGATTTAAAATATTTCTCTGTTTGATTTGATTTTGATTTATATAATGTTATATGTTGAATGTAAAGTTTTGTTGCTTTCCCTCTTAATTTGTAATGGGCCCATCTTTCCCTTTATAAGCTGTTGTTTTGTTTGTTTCAGAGGTCAGTTAGGTTCAAATAAAGACCCATTTTCTAGTGGAAAGCTTGTGTTCCTTGTTCCTGACTTCTCGGTCCCTCACATTGTCTCTCAAGAAGGCATCCAGATGGAAACAAGGAAGGTATCTGCCATTACTAATTGGCCGCAGCCCAAAACACTGAAGCAGGTACAGAGATTTCTTGGCTTTGCCAAGTTCTATAGGAGGTTTATTCACAACTTCAGTACAATTGCAGAACCCATTTCTGCTCTTACTAAGGGTTCACCCACTCGTATTCAATGGACTGATGAAGCTTTGGAGTCCTTTGACAGATTAAAGAAATGGTTCTCTTCTGCCCCAGTTTTGTTACATCCAGACCCTGAATTACCTTTTATTGTTGAAGTGGACGCATCTGAAGTGGGAGTAGGAGCAGTTCTCTCTCAGAGATCAATCATTGATAACAAAGTTAATCCGTACTCCTTCTTTTCCAGAAGCCTGTCTTCATCTGAAAGAAATTATGATGTGGGTAACCGAGAACATTTAGCTGTAAAACTTGCACTAGAAGAGTGGCGCCACTGGTTGGAGGGGTCCAAGCATCTGTTCATTGTGTGGACAGACCACAAGAACTTGTCCTATTTACAGCAGGAAAAGCACCTTAACCCTCGGCAGGCTAGGTGGGCCCTCTTTTTTTTTTTTACCTGTTTTAATTTTGTGATTTCTTACAGACCTGGATCAAAGAATGTTAAGGCTGATGCCTTGTCACGTCAGTATGATTGTGCCCAGAGTAATCGTTCTCCAGAATTCATCATTCCCAAAGACCGTATTCTGGCACCTATTCGTCGGTCCATTGAAGATTCTGTGCGTGAAGCACTACATGACGCATACATTCCAGATGAAGTTCCAACAGGATGCTTGTTTGTTCCCAAGGAAACCAGATCTGAGGTTCTTCAATGGGGCCACACCTATCCTCTTGCTGGACATTCAGGGATGGAGAGGACTTTGGATTTTGTACAGCGACAGTTTTGGTGGCCAGAGATGTCAAGAGATGTTTGATCTTTTGTGCAGGCCTGTCCAGTTTGCGCTCAGCAGAAATCTTCTAATCAGCATCCTGCCGGTCTCCTACACCCCCTGCCAATCCCACAGCATCCCTGGTCCCATATATCCATGGATTTTATCACTGGCTTGCCAGTGTCTGAAGGTAACTCTGTTGTTTTGGTGGTGGTGGACCGTTTTTCTAAAGCTGCACACTTCATTGCTTTACCTAAACTTCCTTCTGCTAAAGAAACCACTGAGATTGTTCTTCAAAATGTTGTAAGGATCCATGGAATACCAGTGGATATTGTTACTGATCGGGGTCCTCAGTTCATGTCTCGTTACTGGAGGGCTTTCTGGTCTCTATTTGGCTCTTCTGTCGATCTCTCTTCAGGTTTCCACACCCAGTCAAATGGTCAAACAGAATGTGTAAATCAGGAACTGGAGAAATACCTTCGGTGCTTCACATCCCATCAGCCATCCTCTTGGAGCCGGTTCTTGGTCTGGGCAGAGCTGGCACATAACACCTTACGTAGCTCCTCCACTGGTTTATCTCCATTCAAGTGTCAATTCGGGTTTGAGCCACCACTGTTCTTCAGTCAAGAAGTAGAGGTAGGAGTTCCTAATGCTGAAAAGTTAATTGAACGTTGCAAAAGGATATGGAAAAGGGCTCACTTGGCCTTGAAACATGCTTCAACTTGATACAAGAAGCAAGCTGATAAGAGAAGGAGGGTGACTCCATACTTCAGAATAGGACAAAGGGTCTGGCTCTCTGCTAAAGACTTGCCTTTAAGAGTTGAATCCAAAAAACTTTCCCCAAGATTTGTTGGCCCATTCAAAATCACCAGAAGGGTCAACCCTGTTACATATCAGCTTGCCTTACCTAGATATATGAGAGTAAGACCTACTTTTCATGTATCTCAACTAAAACCTGTAATAACCTCTCCTTTGTCTTTTGTGTTTTTGTTGGAAACAGCGAGCACAAGGCTTTCCTTGTGACACAACAAGGCTTTCCTTGTGACACAACATCCTCCTGATTTCCTGTTCATTATTAGCTCAATGATATCACCTGTGCCTGGCTTGTTAGAGTGAGTGTGTGTTTATATATATATATATATATATATATATATATATAAAGACCTGCATTTGTTTGTAACTTTGCTCAGTCTTGAAGTTCTTCTGTCTCTTGAGATCCATGCTTGGATTATTTAGAAGTACTTTTTCCCAGATCTTTTTGACCTGCATATTTGGGAACTGTTCTTTGTATTTGGACATTTTGCCTACAAGACACTGTGGATCTGTACCTTCCTCAGCCCAGCTTTTGATGCTTGATTTGTTGTGTTTATTCAAGAAGGACTTTAAGTAAAGACTGCTTGCTTTCCTCAAATCCTGCCTCTTGTAACTCTCTGCAAATTTGGGTTCACACTGCTCTATAGTACAGTGGTTAGTGCTTTGATCTTTCAACAATACACTCTGGTTTCAAGTCCCGGACGTGACACTAACAAATGATAAATAAATAAATCAAGCAGCTTGAACAAAGACTTTCTTTCAAATCAAGTATTTGTTCAAAACTTGTCCAGCTGTTGTCCCAACTTTTCAAATCGATTCATAAGAACCAACAATTTTGTCTCAAACTTTGTCTCTAGTTTTAAGAAGCAAATAATGGCCATAGTCAGCTAACTGGGTTTGAAAATCAAACATAAAGGTGAACGAACCTTGCAATGCTAAATGCAAAACAATCTTTAGTTGTTTTCTAGTAACTCATTAGATTAACTAAAGTATTTAAGTTGTCAGTTGTTAGTTAACTTAAAAGAAAATTATCAAACATGAATATAAAACACCAAAAACGCCTGTATGAAACAGTGGCAGTGTCATCAGAGCATTAAGCAGGTTTTGGCTGACAATGGGCTCTCAGACAATGACACTACAGGGAGAAGAAAAAAAAGCACACTTCAGCCATTCAATGAAAGCACTGATTAATGAGCTCTGTAGATACTGATAGTCATAAACCACACACAATTAAATACAATGAATACTGAATACTGTGAATCAAGAGGGATCCAGCACATCAAAGTGTCTAGTTAGTTAAATCACAAGACCGTTAACTTCACACATCTGGACATTGTGTTTTTGCGTCTGCGTTCTCTCTTCAGAGTCCTGTGGGTAAGTGGCTTCATCATTGGATTTCTCACAATTAGGCAGGAATCCTAATTATGAAATAGCATCCAAATCAGGTAATGCAAATCCAGAAATAGCATCCTCTTCTGATGCAATGTAAACAGAACAAGGTGTTGCAATTATGAGATGGAAACTGGCATGGTTTCAGTACAGAGAAAAAGAGAAATTTGGTTGTTGTCAGACTGAACTGAAAGGGACGGTGCATTAAAAAACTTAACTTTTTTCTTGACTAGTATCAGCAGCAGTGTAAAAATTGTAAAATCCTATAGAAGCACTTTACCATGATGAGTGTTTTCTTTCTTTTGAAGAAACACACACAAACACATATGCATGCACAATAATAAGTCAAAACAGTTTTTGTGCCAACAACAAAAAGAACTATATTTACATATAAACACTTAGCAACCACATAAACATACCTCTAGAGATCAGATATTTGAGGAAAAATTACAGATTATTTCCATTCAAAGAACAGGTTCGAGTTTGTTGCAACATGTCTCTTTTCCCTAAGTGCTCTAACATCAGAAGTTGTAATTTACTAGTTTTTTTATAGACCATCTCCTGGCCCCAGGCACATGATGGCCCTGTGAGCAACTCTGTATATCACCTATAGGATGAGCTGATCACCAACACCTCCTGTAAAATGCATGTGCCAAACTTTCCCTTATTTTTAATTACAAAACAGCAATATACAAATACTGCGTGTGAATTTAAAAATATGGCTTTGTTTGTCAGCGATACTGTTGTACTAAAAGAACCTCTTGTGAAAAAGAAGTGTGCTTAACTGTATGGAAAGTGCACTTGCAGTGTATTTAAAATATTAGATGTAGGGCCTATATTAAAAATGGCAGATAATGTTAATGAAATAATAATAATAATAATAAAAACACTTATTCATTGCACTTTTAATAATTGCAATTTGTAATAATGTCAAAAACTTTAAAGTACAATGTAAATCATTGTTTTAATCTTTTGTCATGCTTTACAAAAATATATTTTTTAATGTGCTGATGATGTGCTAACATAATAAAGCATGTAAAGTACTTGATTATAATTTTAACTGTAGTGTTATTACTGTCACGGTGCACACAGCAGGGAAGAATGAGGAACACGCAGACAAGGATTAAACTCAAAATAACTTTAATTCGGACAAGCAAGGCAAGACAAGGCAGGGCAGGACACACAGGAACACCGGGGAGTAACGAGTAGACCAGACCCAAAGGAATTCAAAAGGCAGGACTTAAATACACAGGCAAATTAACTCATAATCACAAACACACAGCTGGACATAATCAACTAATAATGACACTAGACGAGGAAAGGAAACAAACCAAATATGGACACAAGAGGGCGGGAAACACACGACACAGGACTGACAATTACATTTAAAGTTAATACATTTAATATGTATTATATAACATCATTATAAATATGTAATTACAATTCTATTTACAAAACATACACATTTCAATAGAAATGACTTTAAAGTATATTTTAGTTTGCCATAAATGCTTGTCAGTACATTCAGCAGTACACTTTAATCATATTTCAAAGACAATAGAAGTAATTATGAAATTACATCTAAAGATGCACTTAAGTCCTACATAAGTCGTTCAGAAAAGTTTATTATTTCCATAATACATACTCTTTCCAAGTACTTCTTCATTACATGGGAAATTTAGCATCTCAGCAGCTACCTGGTAAACAAACACTAACAGTAAAAAATTCAGATAGAAAATATGTTTGGTTCATTACTTGTCATTTAAAATAGAATACAAAATGTAAATATTTATAAACACAATTGCATTTGATATTGAATATCAAACCAAGTGTTTTGTTGATTTCAAGAAAGACTGTATTTTTCAAGTAAAGCATTTCACAAAACAGGTTTTAATTGAGTAAACTATAGATAAACCATGTTCAGTATGACACAAAAGTTGACATCTAACACCTGTGTGAACTTGAGGGCAACTGACTTTTTATAGCCACTAAAATCACTGCCAGATGATTAAAAGTCACTGAGCAAAAAAATTAAAGAAAAGTGAATGGAAGTGAAGTCAGTAAAATAAAAAAGGTTCCTGCAGCATTTTAGCTCAGATACAGTACGGGCATGCTTTGATATTTTGTTACCTAATTTAATGACATTCAGACATTTTTAAAGTGCAACTGAAACACTGTTTCATAGTGTAATTCAGTCAGTCAAGATGGCCGTTGTAAGTCTAACCCTAGACTCAGCACAGAGCATACAGACTGTGACAACTAATTTCGTGAAGCATAGTATCATAACATTGGTGAGTGCACAGGGGAGACAAGTATCCAGTAGGAAGTGTATAAGTAAGCAGTATTACGGCGGTGAATGTCAGTGTGGCATTAGGTGTGTGTGCTGAGTGAGCAAAGAGAGACATATGTTCACTGTGCTGCAGGGCTGTAAATCGGCATCTTTGCTCCCCGGTGAGGAAATGCACCAATCAGAGCCTGGACCTGCTCCACATGGACACACCCACTTCACAATCACCCCTCCCCCAACTCGACACTGCTCACCCTGCAGAGAGCCTCCAAACACACACAGCTCAACAACAGACACATCTGCAAGCCATTAACACGCTTATAATGAACCGACTCACACAAGGGTCCTGGCCTGGGACCTGATCACTGGTTCATACACACTCTCACACACAATATAATCTACTATAAAACAGTATTTATTGTACTGTTTCTGCACTACATATGTAAACTGAGCACAGTGTGCACATTTTAGAAGGAATACCCAGATTTTTTTTTTGGCAAAATGTGCAATATGCAACCACTTGTCAAAAAAGGTACACTTTAGCATATTTTTAAAAAGAGTGCTTATTACAGAAACAACATACTTTAGAAGAATTCACTTAAGTGTGAACTGAATGCATTTTTTTCCGACACTTAATTGCACTTAATTGAATTTTTTAAACAATTAAATTAAAATGAATTACCGTATAATTTATTGATTAAAATTAAATTAAATGCAAATTAGTTGAACTTAAACATGCTTTTTTGAGCCACCTGAGAAAGACTTAAAGGGATAGTTCACCCCAAAAAATTAAATGTGCTGAAAATTTTTCGCCCTCAGGCCATTCAAGATGTAGATGAGTTTATTTTTTCATCAGATTTGGAGAAATATAGCATTACATCACTTGCTCATCAGTAGATGCTCTGCAGTGAATGGGTGCCGTCAGAATGAAAGTCCAAACAGCTGATAAAAACATCACAATAATCCACAAGTAATCCACACCACTCCAGTCCATCAATTAACATCTTGTGAAGCAAAAAGCTGTGTGTTTGTAAGAAACAAATCTATCATTTGTTTACAACTGTTTTGGACTGTTTTCGTTTGTAAACAGTGTTTGATCTGTACATACTTTTCTCCTGATTCAGATGAGAATCTTTTACTAAAGCAATATTATGGATAGAGGACTCATAATTTAGTCAGAAGCAACAATATGTTTCTTACAACCCGTGCAGTTTTTCACTTAACAAGATGTTAATTGATGGACTGGAGTGGTGTGGATTCCTTGTGGATTATTGTGATGTTTTTAGCAGCTGTTTGGACTCTCTTTCTGATGGCACCCATTCACTGCAGAGCATCCATTGGTGAGAAAGTGATGTAATGCTACATTTCTCCAAATCTGTTCTGTTGAAGAAACAAACTCATCTACATCTTGGATGGCTTGAGGGTGAATGCATTTTCATTTACTTTTCATTTTTGGGTGAACTACTCCTTTAAGTACATCTTTATACAAAATTTCATAATGCTATTGTGTTTGTAAAATGTGTTTCAAGTTTGCTGCCGAATGTACTGACAAGCATTTATGGTAAACTAAAATATACTTTAAAGTCACTGAATAACATCTGAAATTACAATCAAATACTTTACGTGTGCTTTAGTATGTAAGTCAACAAAAAGATGAGGAAGTGTACTTCTTTTTTCCATGTTCTTTTCTTATATTAACTACTGCTTTCAGACACAAAAATGACATTTAAAATGCAAAATAACAGTTGTTTTTTACTAATGCAAGGAATGTTACAATAATATATCATAACTGAAATGCATGTTGTTGCATACTGCATATTTTTCAAATGATATTGAACTAATAGTAAATAGTATTCAGTGCATACTGCATATTATTATATAGTGTGCTATCCTGAACAACAATTTTTATTCAGCGTGCACATGCCTAGCACCTAAGGTGAAGCCGCCCCAACATTCAAGCACTCCATCCTTCTCTTTCCTTTCTCTTCTCCTTTTATCTATTTCTTTCTCTCACTCGCTCTCTGTTTGCTCAGCGTTGTAAAGTTTGCAGCACACAGCGCTCAGTCTGAGTGTCACGCAGATAATGAGCTCCATAAACCCATCAGACAGGTGGAATTAATGACGGCAGGATGTGTCTGCCGTTACTCAGCCGGCCCCCTCTAAGTAGTTGGAAGAATTATAAGAAATGCTTTTCTCCCACATTGATCAGGGGGCACCACAGAAATATTTGTGTGTTAAAAACCTGGTAAATGCCTGCAGTAACTCTTTCTCTCTGTCTTTGGGGCTTGGCCAAGTTCTGCTTGTTTTATGAGGCCTGCCAGGTCAAATTCTCCAGGAATAATGCCTGCTACTGAAATCAGCTTAATGACTTACGCTTCAATTCATAAAATATGAGTTGTAATGAGATTGAAGTAAAAAGTCATGCGCATCAGTGTAGTGTCTATGGGCAAGTTTGGAATGGAATACTAGCACTTAATGCAGTATGAATGTAATTCCCAGATGACCAAATGCACTTTGTGGAATATTGTTTGCCACAATGCATTCAACATAGATTTCAAGTGATTCTGAGGAAAGGTTTACCCAGAAATGAAAATTTGCTGCAAATGTACTCACCCTCAGGTCATCCAAGATGTAGATGAGTTTGCTTCTTCAACATAACAGATTTGTAGAAATGTAGCATTACATCTCTTGCTCACCAATGGATCCTCTGCAGTGAGTGGGTGCCGTCAGAATGAAAGTCCAAACAGCTGATAAAAACATCACAATATTCCACAAGTAATCCACACCACTTCAGTCCATCAGTTAACATCTTGTGAAGTGAAAAGCTGCATGTTTATTAGAAACTAATTAATCATTAAGGAGTTTTAACTTTAAACCTCATTCTGGCCAAATTGCCAGTCAATAATCCATAATAACACTTTCATCAGTGGACAAGTCCATCTCCTGTTGTCCTCTCACATCAAAATTCACCCACATATTTGATTAGAAGTGTTTTGGACTGTTTTGGCTTGTAAATGGTGTTTGATCTGTGCATATTTCTCCCCTGACTCAGACAAGACCACTCTTTCACTGCAGAAAGCAATAGTATGGATGGGACTCATATTTTAGCTGAAAGCAATGGTTAGAAGTTAAAATTATTTTAATGGATTTGTTTCTTACAAACACACAACATTTCACTTCTCAAGATATTAACTGGTTGACTGGAGTGGCGTGGATTACTTGTGGATTATTGTGATGTTTTTATCAGCTGTTTGGACTCTCATTCTGACGGCACCCAATCACTGCAGAGGATCCATTGGTGAGCAAGTGATGCAATGCTACATTTCTCCAAATCTGTCACAATGAAGATACAAACTAATCTACATCTTGGATAGCCCGAAGGTGAGAATTTGAAATACTTACATAAATATGATTTTCTTGCTTTGACAGATTTTTCAACGAGCAATTACATTTTCACCATTTTTATCTATGTAAACACACTCAGTGTTTCATAAATGTTTTTAGTGCAAACTGTGTTTCACATACAGTATGTTTGTACCATTACTTTCATTCTGACCAGAGCCATATATAAAACTGTGGGCATTTCATACACTCCTAGACGTAAATAAATGGGCATCAGGATCTCAGCGTTTTATTAGCTTAAGATTACCATAAATATGAAGCCCAAATCTGAATCGAAATTCAAATCTGATTTCGCTAGGTTCAAAAAGTCGGTGTCTCCGAGCGGCTTCCTTTTGACAAATGAACGTGACAGACAGTGGATAATAATTTGACAGGTGACAAATGTGTGGTTGCGATAGCATCTGAAAGCCAGGCTACCTGAAATATGACTTATTCTATTAAAATAATTCACCCAGGATATTGAATGTTATATTAAAGACTTGAACAATTTGATAAGAGTAGCTTCCATAAACTCTGTGTAGTTTGAGGGGCCGTGGGAGAGAAATACGCCGTGTTTTAGGTTATTTGCTATGTCTTTTGCTGAATTGTTGTCAGTGGTTTGTGATGATCCGATATGCTTTCAGCGCTGATATTATACAGTCAGTATTCATTTTGAACAGGGTATATACATCTGCCAAATATTCACAGCCATAAGCCGATGTTTTAATAACAGATCACTCTGATAACACTCCAAGCTATTTGGTACAGCTCTGCTAAGAATAACAAATGCAAAACTGTTTTATTCCAACACTAATCGCATGAATTACATCTGATACAACTGGACCAAATCCAGAAAAATCAAACAAAAGTAGCACATGCTCAGTAATGTCTTCGGCATGTGTGGAGCAGCAGACTGAAATCATTGACCTCTCCCCTCTCCTCACGCAGGGCTCTTTGCGTGTCTGTGTGTTCCTCTGGTCTAATGCTCCAGGATGTTGTGTTTCCAGTGTTTAATCAAGGCTGTGTATTTGCTGTGGCCTGTTGTTTAGAATGACAGGCGTCCTGTTTGTATGGATTGTATGTTATTGTGGTGAGATAATTCAAGATTACAGAGAGATTTACTATGATAAATACTGTTGCAGGTAATGAATCCATTATAAAGGACTCATTTCATTATGTGCGATGCATTCATCAACCATTTACCTACCTTGTATATTACTGTAAGAAAGAAAAATTATCAAACAAATATAATATTTAATATATGGAAAATGTCTGTTTAATAATAATAGTAAACAACATTTAGTCACTAATCAGCATCTTAATTTCAGCTGAACTTACAACTTATCTATTTTGGCATAACTTTTATTTTACTTAATTTTTTTATGCATTCCGAATACCTAATGTAGATTTTTTAAAATGTAGATATTTAATTTCTTTCTTTCTTTCTTTCTTTCTTTCTTTCTTTCTTTCTTTCTTTCTCTCTCTCTCTCTCTCTCTCTCTCTCTCTCTCTCTCTCTTTCTTTCTTTCTCTCTCTTTTGCTAAACAAAATCCAACAGATCAGGGTTTTAAACTATATTTTTCACAAAACCCAATTTGTTAAAAAATGCAAACCTTATAATGTGAATAAAATATTATTAATCAAAATCAAAATTTCATCTGATCTCTTAAGGTTGACAATCAACATTTTTTGAAGGTTAAGAACGTCTTTATGACTTAAAAAGGAAGCGTCTTTAATTACCTTATTTTGTATAAAGAAAGTGCTGCTATATTCTGAATGAAAAAATAAAAATGGTTTGTGTCATCAATACTTTTTAGTAACTATCAAAATATTAATAGTTAATATGAAGCTACTTAAAAAAGGTTTTATTATTTTTAATTGACAGTTCCCTTGTCCACTGATTTTTACTGAAATCAGTGCAATGTTAATTACATTTTTATGATGTGATAAATAAAATAAATATAATTTATTTATTTTTTATTATAGAAAGCTGCATTTAGACAGTGTCAAGCTAACCAGCAAAAGCTTTACAACTTGGTACATACAGCCTTTCATCATCTCTTTTGCGCACACTTTTCATTCACAAAGCTAGTAATCATCACAGAGGAACAAGGGGAAATCCATGTTCACAAACCCTGCGGTAACATGTGAAGAGCACCTATGTGTGTTTGAGTTGATTGGGGCTGGAGATGTGCCAGGACTCTATGGGATGCAGCTCATGATTTATGTGTGATGTAAAGCTACTTGGGGCTGGACTGATTTGCTTGTTTTGATTGGCTGCAGCTGGGAATTCCAGCCAGCTGAAACGTATTGATACCCAAGTACAATCCAAGAGCTCTCTCACCCTGTTGCTGTATGGTTCACGTTTTCTGCACATGTCAGAACTGTGAATGTGTGAATTATTCAGTTTTCAATAAACAGCTGAATGTGATGAGTCTGCATTTCTCTGACACATGGTTGTGTGCGTTTGCAAATGTAAACAAGATGCAATAAAAGCACAGCAAGATGAAAACAATACAAAAAACGTTGATTACAATCACGTGCTCTAAATTCTAATGAGCTCCTCTGCGCTACTTTGTGTTTGGTGCTCTGCATTGATTAACTACTTCAGGATTTATGTAAGCAAGGAAACAAGAAGACCAAAGCCATAATTTACAAGATAAAACCAACAGCCTTATTTGCATAAAATCCCCAACACACACACACACACACACACACTCGCACACATGCACACATGCACAGACACACTGTATAATTCATGGAGATTGTATTTCTATGTATGAAGTAATTCTCCTCTTTTTAAGGGTCTTATTCATATGTCCAAATCACTAAAACTTGCACAAGACTCACACAAGACTGTGCTGTATACAGCCTGACAAATCTGATTTCTAAATTTCTTTCAGTCAATGTAACAAAAAGAAGTACACTTTAATTTACTTTTAAAAAGAGTGCTTAGTACAGAAATAAAACCTTTAAAAAATCTACTTAAGTGTGAACTGAATGCAATGTTTGAATGTAATGTTAATTGCAATTAAATTAAAATGTATTGCTGTTTAAATTTATATTAAATGCAATTAGTTGAACTTTATATATAATTTCATAAAGTTCATACATTTTACAGACTAAAGTGTACATTACTTACTGTACAAGCATTTATGGTAAACTAAAATATACTTTAATGCCATTTCTATCATTCCTTTAAATATATTTGTAATTAAATATTTGTAAGGATGCAATTTAGTTGCAGTTTAGTACATTTAAAATGTATAAACTTTAAATGTAATATCAAATAACACACAGTTAAAATTATAATCAATTACATGTTCTTCAGTATGTTAGTCAACACATCAAAATAAATTTACTTGACAGATATTATTAAAACAGTTATTTAAAATAATCTTTAAAGTAAAATTATTAATTTGACAGTATTACAACGTGTACTTAAGTGCATAACATATCACAAGTGAAACATGATAGTGTGATCTCTTTAAGTATGTTTAAGTGATCTTTTATTTCATCAATATTATATTATCTGCAAGTACAGTTTTTTTAAATAAATATATTAAGTACATTACAAGTGGAAATTCCTTACAATCAAGTGCCTCGCTTAAGTTTCACTTCAGAAGGGATCAAAAGAAGTAGAAAAAATATTGATATTCCTGTTCATTCGTCATACTGGAAATGGAAGGTCAAGTTGAGCGCAATGCATTGTGGGACACAAAATTCCATGTAATGCGCTCTGTTTTATACCGCAGATTTTGGCAATGCAGTAGATCATCCAGATATTCCAAGCACACAGAAAATCTGCTTACTCCACACCAGGGCCATCATCTGGGGGAGAACAACTGGAAATATTAGCCTACAGAAGACTCAGTGTTGAGGGTGGCCCACTAAAGTCCTGTATGCTGTAGGGACTCTGGAAGATGTTTTGTCTCAGGCCCTGTTTACACCTGGTATTAAGATACATTTTGGTCAAAATGGATCACAAGTAGATGAGGGAGACTCATTCCCATTTACACCTGCTGTTAAACCTGCTCTTTTGTCCGCTTTCAACCACTTTCTGAGGGAAGACAATGAAAAATGAAATGGAGATCAGCAGCTTTTGTTTCTGTTCTGATAGCCTCAAAACTACGCTGAACATTGTGGGTTTGTGTTAGAATCAGGACTGGAAAGAGAACATTGAGCTTTTTATAATTTTTCTCCTTCAAACTAAACTTACGCTTTCAGTCGGCAAAGTTTAAATCTCATCTGGCTAGAGTTATTCAGCAACACGTCCCGTAATGTTTAAGAATTAGGTCAGTAGGCAGAGAAGAGGCGGTCTTTAGTGGCTGTTTGAATGCATTTGACCACATGAGCATCTACTCTAAGAAAGATATCCGGTCAAATGCATTTTAGCCTTGTTCAGACTGTCAGTCCAAGTCCGATTTGGTGCATATCCGATTGGAATCTGATCATAATTATTAAGTCTTAATGGCATAAAAACATTAAATATAATACACAAATCGGATCTGAACAGTTGCGATACACAGTGTGGACAATCAATCATTTACATCAGATTCCTAATACACAAATAATCAGATTTGGACTGACAGCCTGAACAAGGCTTTTCAACTACCTCTGGAACTGGTCAAAAGTGGACAAACTTAAAACGTTTCAGACCACATTTACACCTGTATTTTAGCGTTGCCCACTTGCAATCCGATTGACAAAAACACATCTTAATACCAGGTATGAACAGGGCCTTAATGATTAGTCTTGCTGGACATGATAAGCACAAGTGAGAAATATTATGCTACACTATCTACGTTTACATCCACCAAAATAATTGGTTTATAATCAGACTGATGGCTTAATAAATCCAAATGAAAATTTGTTTGAATTGGAAGGCGTGGTGTAGACCCGAAATAATCCAATCATCAGGAAAAAATTAAGCACGTAAATGCTTTTAATCTGACTGTTTTCTCAATCACATTAAAAAATATCTTAGGCAAGTAACTTAACTTTCAGAATTGTATTGGATACGATTCAATCATTGATGCTTGTAAACTTATTTACTGAGATCAAGCCACACAACATTCAACAAGTTGCAGACTTTCAGTGTAGACAGCTTAGTTGATATCATAAACTCTCAAGTTTTGTCACAGAATGTTGCAAGTAATATTATTTTGCGAAAGAGTTCTCTGATTGTGTGAGCAGGTTTTTAAACAGCAGTGCTGAGCTTCAGGGCTTCAGTCTTGCCAGTCCAGGCCTTCATTAACCTAAACCTCTGAATCCTCATTATGAAGGAACAGAGCCGAGAGGCCGCGATATGCTCATTCTGAAAATGGTGTTTCTGTTGTCCTGCCATGGGGCACGACTAATGGCTAATGTTGATGCCATCCCTCCAAATGGACTGGGAATGACCACCAAGGACCACATCAAAATGCAGTGTGATCCAGAATATATGCGTGGTCCGGAGTTGCTTTTTTTTCTCTCGGTATTGGCAGATGTACTCTAAATCAACTTCTTGCCTAAGTCCTCATCATGTTATTTATAGATTAGAATAGATGGTTTGATCGTGTTGATTTAGTCCTCAGGCAGCTCTTGTTTTGTTCTCATCACACACTGTTGTTTCATTTAATCTGAAAGCTGCATGGGATCAATGGAGCGGAGAAATCTAGAGTGTATCAATAACAGGAAACAGAAGAGAAGAGAATAATGAAGCGTTTCAGGAGCCTGCGGGCTGCAGACTTACTGAAAGAGAAACAGTCGTTAGGACGAGGCCCACCACTGCGAGAGAGACAGTATGAGCGTGTGTATTAGGAGTGGGTGTTCATAGTCGTTCTGTTGTTGTTCTACGGCCGTGTTTACAGCTGTTATTGAGATGCGTTTTCAGTGATCCGAGCACAAGTGGTCAGCTGAGACGCATTACCGTTTACAATTGGTTTTAACGTGCATTTCAAATGCATCTCCTGTGACCACTTGTGTTTGGATTTCATCTTATTTCCTCACACTCTACACCATTTTCTCAGGAGTGAAAGAGGGCAAATTGAAAGTAACGGTGATTTCAATTGTAATCAGTGTGTTTTGATACAATATAGTGAAGTTGGAATCAGTTGTTTTAGAGCACTTTCACAAAACGCATCCCATAACGCTTTTTAACTATCTAGTCATTCTGAAGACTTTGGCTGTATCTGAAATCGCCCCCTATACCCTCAAATAGGGCACTATTTGAGGGGACAGCCATTTTAGTGCCATTTTGTCCGAAACCATAGTGGACATTCTTGAGTGCACTCATTCAATCCCCCAATGCACCGCAAAAACGAGTGTACAACTGCTGCACACTCAATGGCTAGAGAATCCCCATAATGCACTGTGAGAGTTGCTCGCCGAATGAATTCTCGCATCTCGCCAGAAGATGGCGCCCGCAGATGAATCATCCATCCATTCATTTTATAAAGCGCTCGTCCATGACGTAGTACATCGTAATACAACACAGGTATAAATTCATTGTGAACTGTATTAGTGGCTTAATGTAGGGAATAGTGAATGAGGGTATAGGGGCGATTTCGGATACAGCCTTTGATTAACTTGTCCAGGTGTGTTTGATTAGAGTTGGAGCAGTATTCCATTTACCTCAGATGACCTGAGTTGACATGTTCCAGTATACAAGTTGGAAAACCAAGATGGACGTGTCCATTGTAAGCAATACCTGTCGATTAAAACATAAAAAGCTATATTTTGCACATATAATGCTGAAGTATCATGTCCACAGATAGAGGATAGTACTTTGTGCACCACTGAGTTTATTCAGACACAGACAAACAGAAGTGCTAACAAACAATATATTACTACTTTTTTGGTTATCTGTTGATGCACTTAGAAGCTATTTTGTATTCTGAAGTCAGGGTTGTTGTGGTTCCTTAGAGTTTCTGAATCGGAATTCTGACTTGAGGTGGTGTTCCAGTTAAAAGTCCCTACTGAGAACTCTGAATTTCCAAGTCCAACTTCTTTCAAAAACACTAAATCTTACCAAACCCAAACAATTGTGTACCTTCATAGCTATTTTTGTTGTTTCCATATATGTCTTCTGTTGTTTTATTGCCATTTTCTGTCTTCTTCTTTGATTAGTTACTAAAAGCAATGACCCAGCTGTGAGTGTGGACCCACCAAATGCTCATTTGCAGACGTTAAATTCAGATGCGCACATGAATGCAGCTAGAAAATGTGTGCTGCAGCCACAGTCAGTGCAGACTCTTCTGACTAAGAAGAGAAAATGGAAACTGAAACATAATTCAGCTTTAGTATGAGCAATAATAATAGTGATGTCTGCCTTAGCAAATACCACTAATGATATTTTTACTCTCCCATACAGACTCACACAAAGTGCCTTGCTTTTGTCTTTAACACTGAGCTTAAAGGCCATCTATCAGTACTCACTCAGTGAGCATGTGTGTGTGTAAATGTGACAGATTACAGTCACTCACATGAAAGGAAATTAGCCTGTCCTTATGAGGAGCAAATGAGGAAGACCAGGACACACACATCAAAGCACACCACAGGATCAAATCAAAACCAAATGGACTTCATCTGTATGGAGCTAAAAGAGGCTCTCTGTCTGAATCAATCTGTCCTTTTTCAGTTTTGTTGTCCTACTAGTTACAAGTTACACACTGATCACTTTTATCCAAAGCAACAATTGTGGATGATAGCAATATTTTTTTATCAGCAATATAGTTTGCATGGTAAATCAGAGCCCAAAAGGATTTTTTTCTCGGATGGTGCTGTACAGCAACAAAGAACATCCTTCAAATAATAAGTAAATAAATAAAAATAAACAATAATACCATGTAAAGCATCTCACTTATAAAATCGCTTATTCATCTCACAATAAAAATCATAAAAAATAAAACATACACTGTGGCACAATTAAAAATTAGAATAAAAATAATATCTCATAAAAAGTATTATACAGAACTGGTTTTAATGAAATCTCTCAGACACACACACACACACACACACACACACACACGTTCCATAGGCGTAATGGTTTTTATACTGTACAAACCATATTTTCTATCACCCTACACCAACCCTACACCTAAACCTACCCCTTACAGGAAACTTTGTGCATTTTTACTTTCTCAAAAAACTCATTCTGTATGATTTATAAGCCTTTTGAAATATGGGGACATGGGGAAATGTCCTCATAAGTCACCTTCTCCTCTTATAATACATAAGTCATACCCATGTCATTATACAAATTTGTGTCCTCATGTGTCACAAACACACACACACACACACACACACACACAATTATGGCTATTTCTTCAGCACATTTTGCATTTTATGAGCATTTAATTATATCAATTCCTTTGAAAAGTTTACTTTGATTTTCTTAGGCTTAGTTTATTTTGCTGTGTTCCGTGATGAAGAGATTTAAATCCCACACATGTCATTAATAAGAAAATCATACAACAGCCACAGGCATTTAAAACATGTAGAGTTTATATGTACTGCTGGGATTTTTCTGAAGCCTCTCTCAGTGAGTATAAAAGCAGCCTGTAGCGGTGGAGGTATATATTTGTGTGAGCTCATAATTAAACCTGCTTTTACTGTTGTGTTAAATTTGCTTATAAGCGAATTATACAGTAATTAAAACTCTAGATTCATGAATCATCAAGGTTGGAAACAGTCCTCAGAGCATTATCTGCATCTGCTTCCCCTCTTTACTCTGAATATGTGAGGTGCTTTACTATTAAAATATTTAGTGGGAAAGCATATAATATAATACAATACACGTATCTTCAGTGAACCAACATAAGAGATCTGTTTTCGTTGTTTTTTTTTACAGAAATCACAAATCACATATTACAACTACAACTTAATTGTAGAATTTCTGTAAATTATTTTAGTGATTCAGCTTCAGAGAATAAATCTGGATGTATAATGAGAGAATTGCATCAAAATGAATGACCACATTATGAATTTTGTTCCTTGATTCTTAACATAATTTGTTTTCGTTTTATATCTTCATTTTGTGTATTTCTCTGTTTCATTGAGTTCGGATGTTTTACAATATTTGCATGTAAAATTAATATGTAGATATACTTAAAATCACAATGACATTTTTTTGATAGTAATGCATTCAAGTGAAAAACAGTGAGTCATCAGAGAGTCGTAGCAGGGTTTTCTCAAACATATGACATCTATCAGTGCATGACATCACTCTCCTCTACAGCGAGCTCAATACCCATGTGTACAGATCACACCAAAGAGCTGAGCCAACACATTTCCAGCCTATATAGAACACAGATGCTGATTCTCATTTTTATCTTTACACTTGTGTATTCACATCACTATACAACATGTAAAGCACTAGTACACTACTGTACAAAGTACACTGTCATCCACATCTATAACATCCATATACCATTATGATCTATATATGATCTACCACTATCATCTACACCATTGTCATCAACCGCACAACTCATGGCTCTCTCACAACATCTTCATACCCTGTTAGTCTGAAATAAATGGAAAATACCTGATTTTACTATGTTACATGTTATGTCATCCTCTGTTTTATATCTGACATACTGTATCTCATCCGTGGTGATCACTTTTTTTTATAATAATAATAAAAAAATGAAATTAAATAATAGATACATTGTTACACCAGTCCTAACCAGTGTTGGGAGTAATGCATTACAAGTAACGCAAGTTACATAATCAGATTTCTTTTTTTCAAGTAACTGTAAAGTAATGCATTACTTTTAAATTTACAACAAAATATCTAAGTTACTTTTTCAAATAAGTAACGCAAGTTACTTTGTTTTCCCATTTGTTCACTGATACATCTCCTGTCCCTGTGTTGAGAGAAATTGGAATTGAGGTGCAGAGGCACACTTCCTTCAGTCCGAGGCTTATGAATTGCACTTTCAGTGTAAAAAGGAACTTTACAGTTCACAAATTTGTAACCTTTGGGATTTTTTGTTATTAAACAACAAATAAACAAGCCCAGCTCAAGACAAAAAGTAACGCAAAATAAATTACTTTCCATAAAAAGTAACTAAGTAACACAATTAGTTACTATGGCGTAAAATATAATGGTTACCTCATGGACCTCTAAGGAACATCTAAGGCCTGTTTACACCTGGTCACTTCAAGCGTTTTCTCTGATCGGATAGCTATCCGATAGTGAAAAGACCAGGAGTAAATTCCCTCCGAAACGCTTTCGAGACAGATTTAAATCCGATCGCTCAAACCACTTCAGGAGGTGGTCTGGGCTGCATTCCAGATGAAACTGGACAAGTGTTAATGCATCTGGTTGTTGAAGCCACATTTGTAAATTTTACTCCTCCCAAAATATAGGTTATATGATGTGTCATAGCCAGAAATGACAACACGCATCTCCACAGATGTGTAGCTGAGTATCTCTTCAGCAAGCCGGCATGCAAACTGCAGCAAATAAAACTGAAAGTAAGTTGCAGACGCTCAACACATCATCTTCATTAAACGTAGTGAGACTAAATTATATTTCAAGTGCTGATGCAGCTCTTTCTCCTGTTGCGGTCTTTGATCTTGAAATGAGCTGATTATGAATAAAATGTAGCGCATTAGCATTTCTGTTGCTTTTGCTAATGCTAATTTAACTGTTAAATTTGCATAGAGCGGGAATTGAAGATCGGAATTATATCCATTTATCGGAGACACATTTATGTGGCCAAGTGTACATGGTTACAGATCAGATGGCTATTCAATCAGAGAAAACGCATGAAGTGACCAGGTGTAAACAGGCCCCTAGATTTTTCACTCGATTTTTACATTTTCACAAAGAAATGTGAGTGCTGCAAAATTAGCTCTGTGATTTGTATTATATACACGTTTGGTTGATTATCATGATAATCTAAATATGTTTTGTGAATTTTAAAGCCTAAATACAATCGACAGAAGTAAAGTGCTAAATAAACAAACTACACCATGGTTGCATGACTTCAATGTCACCACCACAAAGCTTCTCACAACTCTTTAAAATTAGCTTAACTGTGTAATTAATGCGAAATTTAGCAAAATATAACCTTTTAGAATAAATAAACAGAATAAACACTACTATTTTGTGAAATGTATCAAGCAATAGTACCATTTAGAGAGAGACAACCAAAAGACAACCACTTTTCATAGTTTGTGAAAAGATGCCTTGAGAGCACCAGCTTGGTCGAGACGGTAAACACACTGTAATTGTGTTGAACTTAAACACACACACACACACACACACACACATATATATATATATATGTGTGTGTGTGTGTGTGTGTGTGTGTGTGTGTGTGTGTGTGTGTTTAAGTTAGTTACTGAGAGCTACTATGAATGTTGAAAGTAAGTTCAAACAATATTGGAGGTCTGTGTGGATGGATATAGACAGATGCATTATCCCATGGGCAGTCACTTTAACAAATGGATGACAATAAAAGACCATAACAGTGAAATATTCTGCACATCAGTCTTACAGTAACATCACTGTCTGGACAATATACTGACCCGCACAGTAGAGCCAGTACAGAACACATATTAGACAGTGACTTAATAAAACACTCCATCAGAGAGAGAGAGTATGACAGTGCTTCATCTGGACTCAGCCCAGCTCAGGAAATGAAAACTGATGTGTGTGTGTGTGTGTGTGTTCTTTACCCTTACAGATGCAACATATATCATGATCCACAAGGCTCCCTCTCACTCAGTGTTCCTATCCTTCTGTGTGTGTTGAATGTATCGCAAGCGGTTAGAGAACCAACTGACTTCAGTATAACTGAAAAACACACACCTTAAGGCTCCAGACCTAATCACACCTGTGTACCTGTTTCCCTTGTGCATCTCGGTTCTGAACACCTGTGTCTGTGATATAATTAACAGGTTACTGAAACTATGTTATTTGAAATATGTTTTGTTTGTTGTTCATTGGAATATCACCAAATTCATAAGCCTTTTTATATTACATTGGATTATCTAGAAAATCTAAATTTGCCTTTTTTTTTCTTTCTTTTTAATGCTTTACATATAAATTAGCCTACATTTTCTGAGAAAATCTCTTCAACCCTGTTACATTGTGACATTTCCCTCATTATGAAGAATTATGGTTTGATCTTTCTGGTATCATATTTAAGGGATTTTTTTTAACCACTTAGCTTAGTTAGATGTACAGAAGTAATGTTCCTTGTACTTATCACTTCAATAGTTCAACCCTTTTATTAGAAAAATCTTGACACAAAGCACAATATTTTTGAATGTAACTCACGGTGTCATAATACTTACTTTCATTGTAAAAAATAAAAAATGGTCAGTTTTATGCTTTACATTTCTGAGAAATGCACTTTCTTTTCAACCCTGTTATAATGTGACATTTTGAAAATGATGGTTTGATATTTCCAACATCTTATTTAAGGAAAATATTATTACTATTATTTTTTTTTATCTTAGCTTAGTTAGTGGTACAGAGGTAGGTGATGGTCTTTATCACTTTCACTTCAATAGTTCAACCCTGTTATTCGAAAAATTCTTGACCCAAAGCACAATTATTTTGACTCTAACTAATGGTGATATGATATTTTCTTTCTTTGAAAATAATTATGCTTTCACTGTCAGTTTCACAATGCAGGATATTTTATTTTTAGTGTTTTTTGTTTTTTTTTGCTTAATGCTTTTTTTTTTTTGAGAAATGCACTTTCTCTTCTACCCTGTTATACTGTGACATTTCACAAATTTTGAAAATAATAATGGTTTGATTTTTCTGTCCTTATATTCCTTTATATAAGGGAATTCCAAATGTACTGTGACATGTTTGAACAAATGTAGCACTGCAAAATTATATTAAGCATTTGTACTAAAAAAAACATTGGCACTAGAAACCACATATTTAGGATTGGAGGTGATAAAGACTTGGCGACCCATAAAACACCCACATCTGTTGACCTCTAATTTGAATATATGGGAAGGGAAATGCAAATATCTGTGTGGTTATGAGTATTAGGTACAAGGGAATAAAATATATTTTACATTTATCAGACGCTTTTATCCAAAGCGACTTACAGTGCATTCAGGCTATACATTTTTTATCAGTATGTGTGTTCCCTGGGAATTGAACCCATGGCCTTTTGCACTGCTAACGCAATGCTCTACCACTGAGCCACAGGAACTCAAAAATTAATTTTATTTAATTAATTTTCATAATAACCTTTACAAATGAAATGGCACGTTGTCCTGTATACATGTGTACCTGGTTCCTCAAAGCTGTAAATCTTGAATGTGCTATTCAAATGTTGTTTCAGGGTGAAACACTCTTGGCAGGAATGCATATTCACACACGTTTAGTATACTGGAGCTTGAGCTTCAGTGTTTATTTATTTTCTGTTCATTCTCTGCCCACACCTGTTTCACACACACATCTGCAGTATAGATATGACCCTCTCTCTCTCTCTCTGCAGCCCACTGTGAGCCAGATGACGTCCATCAGCGTCTCTATAATTATCTTACTCTGACACAGAGTAGGTGGAATTAGATTCCTGTATTAATTATAATCTAACACCATAAACGCCCTGCTGGGCAGAAGACACAGCTCTCACTCAGGTTGCCAGATTGAGACCCCCTGGCAAGAGAGAAAATACAATTGTGGGTCCGCTTTCTCGCCCCCTCTCCCGCAGAGCGCTGGAGGAGCATCCAACTCACACACGAACGCCGAGAGGAGATCCGCTAATAACAGCTGGTCTTGGATCAGCTTCCTGCCCTCCAGCTGGGGCAGTAACAATTATAAGACATAAAGTAAAACTGGGCTAGGATGAAGAAACATGGCAGCTCAGGAGACAAATAAACAAGGCCTGCAGCTAACTTAGTGTTGCCTATTAAGTCGTCTGAAGTTATATGATAGCTTCGTGTGAGAGCAAAAGTGGTTGTTCACTGAAATTCCTCCCATCTGTCATTCAAATCTGGTGCATTAATAATACATATGTACAAGTCCCTTTTAATATATGGAGAAAGCAGATAGGAGGAACAAAAAATATGGGCACTTAGTCTCTATACTGGTAGATGTTGTAACTATGCCGTTCTGGTGGCAAAAAGCATCTTTCTCCATTGAAGGATATTCAAAAGTAGCCGTGTATTATGATACACATTTGTTGAATATATATAGATAGATTTTTTTTCAATGACCAGCTAACATTTTCTTTTAAAGGTGAGTCATATCCAATATCTGCATTTACGTTACACACTTGTTGATATGACCCAAGGTAGACATACTAACCCCGGAAACAGGGTTGCCAGCTTTGGAAAACAGAACTAGCCCAAAACTAGCCCAATCACTTTTTTTTCAAGGTTTTCCCCTTCGTCAGGAGTCTCCTCCATTGAAATCATGGTCTGAGGGAAGGGTGAAATTCCTCAACCCACAGACCAAAAAAACAACCTGCAGAAACAGTGTAAAAGTAGCCCAATTAACCGCAAACTTGGCAACACTGCCCAGAAAAGTGTCCACCTGGAAATGGCCTAGGGCATGGTTGTGATAAGGCTATATGCTTAGTGCAATTGTTAAATCGCAAAGGCTCCAATTTAATAATATTAAGTCAAAGTCAAAGTCAAAGTCAAAAAGTCAAAGTCAGCTTTATTGTCAATTCTGCCACATGTACCTTACATACATACAGAGAATTGAAATTGTGTTACTCTCTTACTCCCTGGTGCATACAGATAACACTAAACACTAACAGTAGAACGCAAAATACAGATAAGTACAAATCAAATATATATATATATATATATATACATACATACACATATACATATATATATATATATATATATATATATACACATACACACATACACACACACATACATATATATATATATATATATATATATATATATATATACACACATACATACATACATACACAAAATGCAACTATTACAAATATACAAATAAGGACATGTAGAAAATAATAATAATAATAAGGTCAGAGTTCAGTGGTGTGTGATGTAAGAGAGGGGAGGGGGGGCAAGGACGGGAGGGAGTTCAGCTTCCTGACAGCCTGATGGATGAAGCTGTCCTTCAGTCTGTTGGTCCTGGCCCGGAGACTCCGCAGTCTCCTCCCTGATGGTAGCAGACTGAAGAAGCTGTGTGTCGGGTGGGTGGGATCACCTGCAATGCAGAGGGCTTTGCGGGTGAGATGGGTGCTGTAGATGTCCTGGAGGGAAGGGAGAGAGACACCAACGTTCTTCTCAGCTGCTCTCACTATCCGTTGAAGGGACTTGTGGCAGGACGCATTGCAGGCGCCATACCACACAGTGATGCAGCTAGTCAGAATGCTCTCGATGGTGCCTCTGTAGAAGGTGCACATGACGGGGGCCAGGGCTCTGGCTCTTCTTAGTTTGCGGAGGAAGTAGACGCTGTTGTGCTTTCTTGGCCAGTGCTGCAGTGTTGTTGGTCCAGGTCTCCTGGTCAGAAAGTCCAACAGCCAGTTGCACAGCGACGTATTGAGCCCCAGCTGGACCAGTTTATGAATGAGCTGTTGAGGGATGATTGTGTTGAATGCTGAACTGAAGTCTATTAAAATACATATCAGGCGCTTTTTGTGTTTTAGAGTAAAGCATGGCACTGTGTTTTTTTTTTTTTTTTTTTACGTGCAAGCAGCTCATTTCAGTCTCTCACAGTAAACAATGCTCACAGTAAACAGTTGCATTTTAAAATGCAATAGGCCTACATGCCAACCATTTTCCTACACTGTAAAAAAAAAAATCTGTAAAAAAAACGGATAATGTACTGGCAGAAAATTACCAGGACATTTTCTGTTAAATTTACGGACATTTCCTTCAACATTAAAATGGAAAATTCTGTAGATTTACATTTTCTTCTGTACTATAAATGGACAATCCGTTATGCAGAAATTTCAAAAAAATTATAGCATAGGCCTATCTTTAGTAGCAAATAAATCCAGCACAATATATACAAATTGAACATGGTTTATTTTTACCTCATGTAAACATTCTTAAAAGTGAGTTCAGTAGCTTTTATTTGCCTTTAACAGGTGAAGACAAAAATATCATGACATCAATTAATTTAACAATGTGTTTTAGTTTTAAACAGCAACAGGAAAAAAAAAACATGAGCAGGTACTTGTACAATATTGGTGTTGCACCAAATAGTGGTCACAAAGATAAACTTCACTGTGAAACAGTCAATATTCAAAACATTTTCAGATACATGGGAAAACATTAATACAGAGAGAGGGCTGTCATTAATAACAATTGCTGTAGACTTAGTCAATAGTCAAGTGAAATGTTATTTTAAAGGACAGTTCACCCAAAAATGTGAATTCTGTCATCTACAACTGACATGGTACTGCAAAAAAAAAACTTTATTGTACAGCATTTGAAAAAAAGAACAAATATTCATGCATTCATGCCTGACATTTCAATGTGAAACTAAGAGAACTATACCATCTAAATTAAGAGCGGGGCTCCAAGTGTTTGTGTGCTTTTAGTATCTCTTGCCATGTGTCCAGCTTGGGGAAAACTACTTTTTTTTCTTTTGCTGCATGTTCAGTCCAAGTTCCATGTTGAGATTTGAAAAAAGCTCAGATTGTACATGGATTCTCGAAGTTGTTCATACATGAGTCTTGGAAGCGTAGGTTCCCTTCAGCTGAACCTTTGACCCTTGTTCAGGATTTCTTCACAGGAAGACTATTAAATGAATGAAAGTGAAGTACAGAGTAACGTGCAGAACAGGTTGAGATTGAATTATCAAGTTCCAGTTCAAACATTGATTATAAAATGCTAAACTTGCATTTCCAGTGGTCTCCAATTGTATCTGTCATGTGATCTTGTCAACAATGTTATATGATATACTTAAAAGGTTACTCCACCCCAAAATGAAAATGTTGTCATTAATCACTTACCCCCATGTCGTTCCAAACCCGTAAAAGCTTTGTTCGTCTTCGGAACACAATTTAAAATATTTTGGCCCAGAAAAGTATGACAAGCATCATTAAAAAAGGACTTCTGCCATCAGTGGTTCAATCTGAACCTTATGAAGTGACAAGAATACTTTTTGTACGCAAAGAAAATAAAAATAACGACTTTATTCAACAATTCGTCGCATCTGCGTCACAGTAGCACCATTTTGGAGAATATCCGCTGAACACAAACGCTGTTCTGTGTCAGCCGCACCACATGGATACACTGTTTTTGTTAAATAACGACTTGTTGAATAAAGTTATTTTAATTTTCTTTGCGTACAAAAAGTATTCTCGTTGCTTCAAACTTCAGATTGAACCACTGATGGCAGATGGACTGTTTTAATGATGTCCTTATACTACGTTTCTGTGCCTTGAACGTGTAAGGACCCTTGCTGTCTATGGAGGGTCAGAGAGCTCTCAGATTTCATCAAAAATATCGTAATTTGTGTTGCAAAGATGAACGAAGATCTTATGGGTTTGGAACGACATGAGGGTGAGTAATTAATGACAGAATTTTCATTTTTGAGTGAACTAACCCTATGATTATTTTCAACTAAACAGAAACACAACAAAATTCATTATTATTTTCCTTACGTTTGTATGAATTCCAGCGTAGGTGCCATTCTCCTCTGGATGTTTTATGTTTAAAATAAAATGAAGAGAATGTGTAGCTCAGCCACAATGGGGGAGGAAATGATAACTTCTTGAATGACAGCAATCTGGAATCACCAATAACAATAAACAATAAGAAATTATAAACACCACATTGTAAATTCAGAAAGCCACTCCAAACATTGATTAAAGCTTTCCTACACAAACAACTTCAATAACAAAGTCAACTGAATAAATTACTCAATTACACATTTTTTGTCAGTATTGAACATCCCTAAAGGTAAATAAAAATGGAAGCATTTGGGTAGCAAAATTCAATTTGAAATGTTCAATTTGTAATATGCAAAATGGCAATGCATTGCAATAGATAAAATGGCAATGTGGTTCTGTTATTTAATTTACATTTTGCCATACATGTGTCCAAATTTTAGTGCAAAATTAAAATTCAGTTATATAATTTATATTTGCCATTTTCTACACTAGTTTTAATATGCAAATTAAAAACATATTTTAAAACTTTATAAGTTGCAAAATTAAAACAAAAATGGATTACCCAAATTGATTAGATATGTTTGACATGTCCAAGCAAAAACTGTAGCAAAATGATCATTTAAATACTGTTTTTCCTAAATGCATTTAGACTTAGGGGTAGGACACTTGGGATTGCATTTCCATCATAACGCCGCGTGATAATTGTAGCAAAATGCAGTGAGAATTTGAGGATGTATTCAGAGCCAAAGGTGCAGTAAAAGGGTAGCAAAATGGTGATTTAAATGTCTTTTATTTTTCATAAATGCATTGACACTTACATATAAGACATTTCAATAGCATTTTCATTTAATACCCCGCGATTAATATATTTTAAGTCAATGTGGAAAGCGTTTGGTTGATGGAGATTATTGGCCTATTGTGCGTCCTGTTGCTGAGCCCCACCTTGATGTAGCCTAACGACTGACAGGTCAGGGGCGTGTTGCATTTTCAAATGCATTTCAAATCCACATTGACTTTAAATTCATAGCGAGGTATTAAATGAAAATGCAATTGAAACGTCTTATATGTAAGTGTCAATGCATTTAAGAAAAATAAGACATTTAAATCACCATTTTGCTACCCTTTTGCTGCACCCTTTGCTCAGAATGCATCCTCAAATTCTCACTGCATTTTGATACAATTATCATGCGGTATTATGATGAAAATTCAATCCCAAGTGTCCTAACGCCGAATGCATTTAGGAAAAACAGCAATTAAATGATAATTTTACTACAGTCTTGGCTTGGACATATTAAACATATCTAATCAATTTGTGTAATACATTTTTCATTTTAATTTTGCAACTTATAAAGCATTAAAATATGTTTTTATTTTGCATATTAAAACTAGTGTAGGAAATGGCAAATGTAAATTATATCATTTAATTTTCATTTTCATTTTGCACTAAATATTGCACACATGTATGGGAAAATGTCCATTTAAATACAGAAATACATTGCCATTTTACATATTGCATTGCCATTTTGCATTTTACATTTCAGATTGAATTTTGCTACCTATACGCTTCCATAAATAAAAACTGTAGTGTTAATAAACAAAACAGAATACAAACCCATGATAAGAATGCAGGGGGTGCTTGGGATGCACAATACAGCAGCAATAACGACCTGTCATTAGAAAAGAAAACAATGAAAACGCCATGAATGTCATGAACTGTCCCTTTAAAACATGACTCACATCTGACACATCCCAACTCTTTACATCAGTCAAGACATTTAAACTTTTTAAGGCTGTCACTAGCCAAAAATGGTCATTTTGACATAATTTAGTGTGCTTTTGTCTGTGTACGTGTGAGAGAGTGCGTTACTGACGCGCTGCGCTGTCTGAAGCGTCATTCTCTGCGCGTGCATCACGACAGGTGTGTGCGTTCACAGACAGTATGCCAGTAACGTTAACGAATTAACTTCAAGGTTCAAGGTTCTCTATTATTTGTCACATAAACAATCATACAGGGTATAATCAGTAGTGAAATGTAGGTCAGGACAGGTCCGCTCAATGGACAGTGCAAAAAAATAACTAAAAAATGAAACATAACACAAGAGAATATATATACATATAGGTAAGAATAAGATAAAAAATAAGAAAAAAAATAAAAAAATAAAATAAAATAAGGAGTAAAATGTGCAATGAAATAAAATGTGCTATACAGTCTACTGTGGATTTAATAAATATTAATATAAACAGGGATGTGCAAGAGGAATGTGCAAACAGGTTGTACCGGGTATGTACACATAGCAGCAATGCGGATGATGGAGAATAATGAATGTTTTTACAGTTTATTAAATTGAGTCCTGTAGATGTTATGAGACTGCGTTTAGGAGCCTGATGGCCTGAGGGAAGAAGCTCCTCCTCAGTCTCTCAGTTTTTGCCATCATGCTCCTGAAGCGCTTGCCAGATGGCAGTGTGATGAAAAGACGGTTACCGGGGTGATTTGAGTCCTTGATTATTTTTGCAGCTCTGCTTTTGCAGCGTTTGAGGTAGATGTCCTGCAGAGAGGGGAGGGCAGACCCTGAGATGCGCTCAGCTAAGCGCACGACTCTCTGCAGAGCTTTGCAGTCCTGATTTGTGGCGTTACTATACCACACTGAGATGCACTGAGTCAATACACTTTCTATGGCCCCTGAATAGAACGTTTTCAGGATTGCTGGTGAGACCCTGAATTTCCTCACCTGTCGCAGATGGTACAGTCTTTGCCTGGCTTTCTTGACCTGTGTTTGAATGTGTGCAGTCCAAGTCAGGTCCTCGGAGATGTTTACACCGAGGTACTTGAAGCTGCTCACCCTCTCCACAGGGGTCCCGCTGATCATAAGAGGAGTGTAGGGCCGCTGCTGTCTCTTCCTGAAGTCTACAATCAGCTCTTTAGTTTTTCTCACGTTCAGAGAGAGACAGTTGTCCTGGCACCATGATGTAAGTCTCTCTACCTCACCCAAGTATGCGGTCTCATCATTGTTGGAAATGAGGCCCAGAACCACAGTATCATCAGCAAATTTAACAATAGAAGTGGAGCTGTGAGAGGACGCACAGTCGTGTGTGTAGAGAGAGTAGAGCAGGGGACTCAGGACACAGCCCTGCGGGGCTCCTACGTTCAGGGTGATGGAGTTGGAGGTGAACTGGCCCATTTTCACCACTTGTGGTCTGCCGGTGAGGAAGTCTTGAATCCAGTCACAGAGTGAAGTGTTTAGGCCGAGGTCTGAGAGTTTGACAGCTAGCTTGGTGGGGACTATAGTGTTGAAAGCTGAGCTAAAGTCAATGAATAGCAGTCTGACATAGTTGCCATTTTTGCTGTCAATATGTGTGAGGGAAGAGTGCAGTACCTGAGAGATGGCATCATCAGTAGACCTATTTGGGCGATAGGCAAATTGAAGAGGGTCCAAAGTAGCAGGGATGGAGGAGCATATGTGTTTCTTTAAAAGTCTCTCAAAAACCTTCATGACTGTTGATGTGAGGGCAACTGGGCGATAGTCATTCAGGCAAGAGGGTTTACTGTTCTTCGGCACAGGGATGATGACAGATTTCTTAAATGAGGTGGGAACCACAGAGGTAGCAAGGGACTCATTAAAGATGGAAGTAAACAAACCAGCAAGCTGGTCGGTGCAGGATCTCAGAACGCGGCCAGTAATCCCATCAGGTCCGGCGGCTTTCCTGACGTTCACTCTCCTTAGTTCCCTCCAAACCTCGTCCTCCAACACGGTGATAACATGATCATCATCGCTGCTCTGTCTGCTGCTTCCTGACGCGCTGATCGGCAGAGTCGCGCCGCCATTACATTCAAAGCGGCCGTAGAAGGTGTTTAACTCTTCGGCCAACAATGGATCTGCACTCACCTCGGCGGAGGAGATATTTCCAGAGGAAGAGATGGTCTTCAGTCCGTGCCACATGCGTCGAGAGTCATTGAGCTGAAAATGTGACTCAATTCTCTCCTTGTATCGGAGTTTAGCAGCTCTAACTGCCCGTCGGAGAGCATAGCACAATGCTTTGTACTCGCTCATGTTTCCTGACAAAAGACCGGCGTTGTATGCGGCAGTGCGTTGGTTAACCGCAGCACGGATTGTTCTGTCCACCCACGATTTCTGATTAGAGAATGTCCTTATTGTTACCGTTTCAGTACCGTTTCACACACACACACTTCTCGTGTGTGTGTGTGTTTAACATAAACAAGACAATAAAATGTCTAAACCTAACGTTACCTCGTTTGGCAGAGAAGGTGCATTATCCTTGAAGAATTCCGCGATGTCAGATCTAGTCGTATAATCTCTTTTAAATAAAGAAAAAAGTCGTAATGGTATCTTCTTTTCTTGACAATTCCTCTGCCAGTTCCTGTTGAAGGCACACAGCGCTCTAAACACAGTTGTACGACACTTCAGATTTAACGTTATCACAGCTGCTTAACATCACCTCAGTAACGTTAATGCTTTACGTCACGCTCGGTAACAAATACACCACATCAACAACAATTCAAATTTAATAAACTTTTATTAATAAAACTGAAAGTGAGCACACTGAACACGTAACTTAACGTTACCTCCACGTCGAGTAAGATGTGATGGTGAGCTGAAAATGTTGAATGACGGCTCTGACATTCATTTGCCAAACAAGGAAGACAGCAACTAGGTTAACGTTACAGTTTGTTACATTTAACAAAATATAATTTACCACGAAAGTGTAAGAATGGTTCCTCAAACCTGAAATCTGACTTTAAAATGACATTTTTACCGAGACTATCTCCGTGAATAATGGCGTCTGCTCAAGCACTGTTTTCGTGCCGAAAATCGACTGAGCTTCTTGTTCCCACAATGCAAAGCATAATTAAAAAAATACGGAAAAACACCTGTAAAAACCAAATACGGAAAATTCCTTCAAATTATTATGGTATATTGTACTGTATTTTTTGGACTTTTTTTACAGTGTAGATTTGGAATGAGAATCATTTATAAATCTGTAGTCAACAAAAGAGAAGCTTTAAGGTCCTCCTTGCAGTTTTCAAGTAAAATAAAATCTCTATGGTTTAATGTTTGAAAGCAAATAAATTAATACAGCCAAAGAATTGTTGTAAAATATTTTATATAATTTTATGTTGTAAAACATAATTGTTATTATTATTAAATACATTGTATTTTATAGTACAATAGTATTATTACAGTAGCAGTAGTTATTATTATAGTAGCAAGCAGTAGTAGCGGTGGGGCATAAGCAGATTAAACGAAAACACACAAATGAGACTGTATGAATTCATATGAATTAGCCACCAATTTGCATAAACGTAAAAGTGTTACAAATTGCCAGGATAGTGTGTTGAGCTGCTTTTTTTTAAAGGGGACATGAACTGAGAAATCAAAATTCCCTTGATCTTTTGATATATAAGGTTATTGTGATGTAAAACATCATGTAAGTTTCAGAACTCAAAACTTTCTCTTTAGTCTAAAAACAGCTTATATTGAAACCAATCTGCTAAAATGACAGGTTGTAGAATGTGCCACTCTATGATGTAATAGTGTGGATAAGCACCGCCTCCGCAGAAGAAGATATATTGGATCTGACAGTAATGTCGCAATACAAGTGTGAGTAACTGTTTTTATTACGTACTATTGCTTTGTCTCTTCTTACAGATCATTTGATATGTTTTGAGTATTTATGCATTTTTAACCTAAAACACAGCAGTGTCCATCTGTGAAGAGTGTAGCGGTCAAACATACACAACTATTAGCCAATCACAGCAGTGGGTGTTTACTTCCGAGTCTACAATCCGCCATGCGTATTCAAACAGAGCATTCTGATGAGGGGATTAAAAACAGGACAGAAAATAGCCTATTACTTAACCCTTTATTCCTGTCATTTGCCTACTAAAAAAAGGCATACCCAAAGTAAATTGCTTGTTCTTGAAAATTATTATGTTTTTTGATGTAGGTTTGTTTCTCAAATCTTGATAATATTGAGTAATAGAACAACACACTGAAAAAGTAAAAAAAAAAAATCCGAAGTAAACAAAAGGACTATAGCTCAGAGAACAGTACAAAAAAACCCAAATTTGATAACCAAAAAGTGTTTTAACAAAGGCAGTTCAAAAAAGGACACTGACCCTTTTAACCAACGACACATGAAATAATGCAAAGATAATTTTGGGCCGTATCAAATTCCACATCCAGCCTGGTAAAAAATAATAATGCAATAAAAATAATAAACAAATAAAAAATTATGGCTGGTACATTTTCTCAAGACACCGGCCATTAGCAAGTGCAGTCCCTCAGAAGGCTTTTCGCTGAGTCCCAGACTAGTTTTGGCTTATAAAAAAAACAACACACAAAACAGGGCAGGAACACCTCCATTTCAGTTCACTTACTAATCACTCACAATCTGTAATATACTCACACCCATTATCATCTACCTCATACTGGTGTCTTTTTCACACAATCCTACCTTAAATCTTATCATATTTTATATTTATTCTTTGGCAGCTGCACATGTATGCAGTTGGCAGCAACTTGCTAAGTTTTTGCATATGATGAAAGCATACTCTGTATTGATGCACCACAGTGGTTTAGTGTTCAGATCAGAACTATTCTTCTCCCCACCAGCATATAAAAACTCACACAGTCACACACAAACAAAAAGCATTCTGTGTGATTTATAATGAGTCTGTGTGTACTATTAATTGTTCAGGGAGCTTCTATGCCGCTAAGTTTACAGAAATCCCAATATCTCTCATCCCATCGTCAGTTGTTTCGTTCTCTCTCTCCCGCTCTCGGTTTCTCTTTTCTTCTTGTCTCTCTCCAACACATATCCCTGTCTCCAGTGGCCTGTTATATTGTTGAGTAAAACACTTTTAAACTGGATGCATTGTTCCTGCAGTTTAGCTTAATATGTTTCCTCTCTCCATGGTGGATTGTTTGGAGTGCGCAGCCCCAGAGGAGGCCACACAATCCCGCTCTTTTAGCTCCTCCATATGCTGCAGTGCTGTGGACCAAAATACTCAGAAGATGTAATCAATAAACGGGACAGACTCGTTCACTACAACGTTATTGCCCAAAAGTTTGAAAGCACTTTCTTGCAAGGTATTTGTTTTCCTAACCTCTGAAGGAGTTTCTATTCCAGACGGTCCTTTCTACTAATGTAAAGCTGCTAATTTTGGAGCTTTATACGTAACACCAACCGATGTGATTTTAGTTAGTAGGCGCAATATGAGGTCACATTCTGTGAGCGTTTTCCAGAACCGCAGAGTTCTGTTCATCTCGTTCAGAGACGTCATACCATCATCTGGATGTTTTCTGCTAATCACTGCCCCATTTCAAACCCATTTTCACTTGATGGTCCATGTGGAGACAGCTTCAGATGGAGTGTCTGTAAATGACTGTGTCGTTTATGGATTTATTGTGTTATGATACTATGGAAAAACGCTCTCTAGCTCTGATTATGCAACAGGTGGGGCTTGTCTAAGACCATCAGTGAAAATGCTCTTATTTTCTAATTGAATCCAACAATTTTGACTCAGACGTTATTTTAAGGACCAATTCTCACTTTTAACTAACTATTAAACACAATTTATGCCTCAATAAACTCCTATTTTGCTGCTTAATAATAGTTGGTAAGGTAGTTGTTAGGATTAAGGGATCTAGAATATGGTCGTGTGGAATAAGGCATTAATATGTGCTTTAAGTACTAATAAACAGCCAACATATGCTAGTAATAAGAAACTTGTTAATAGTGAGAATTGGTCCCTAAACTAAAGTTTTACTCAATTTTAATAACAAATTATACTATCCCCATAACTATTTGAGTGAAAATCTGCCAAATTAACATGATTTTCATAATCCCTTAGTATTTGGTTCTAAAACCATGTGTATCAAATATCTTATCAGTGGTTCACATTATGCACAGTTTAGCATTATGTAATTACAACTAAACAACAACAAATGGGTAACACTTTTTAGGGACCAATTCTCACTATAGTTTCTTATTAGCATGCCTATTATTAACATATTGGCTGTTTATTAGTACTTATAAAGCACATATTCTGCATGGCCATATTCTACATCCCTAATCCTACCCAATACCTAAACTTAACATCTACCTTAATAAGCAGTAATTACAAGTTTATTGAGGCAAATGTTGTTGTTGATAGTAAATTAATAGCGAGAATTGGACTTTAAAATGAAGTCTGATCAAAAAATATCCTCAAATACATTTTTTTTTGTCTTGTAAAATGTAATGAAATTGGACGATCTTCATTTTCAGCTAATTGTTTTTTGCAAAACAAGCTGAATGAAGGACACAAAATGAAGACTGCCTACAAAGGATGCCTACAAAGGAAATTGCGATGTCCTTCAACAGAGTTTGATGACATGGCAGCCAAGATATGCACCTTTTCGACTGAGAAGCACCAGATATCTACCATTTTGACTAATGAGTCATTGGTTCTGCTGCCAGTTCTGAGCCAATAACTTTAGCTGTAAATGCCATATGACTAACCACCCTGGAGCCACAGGAAATTACATCATAACCGTGATAAGCTGATGGCACCACAAGGACACGCATGGTCTCAAAGGCCTCACTAGTCTCAATTTTATGTTTGTCAAGAGCTACAACACCAGATCACTCTCATATACTGTATACCAACAAAGCTGCAAGTGCACCAGATCCACTTTGTTGATTAAAAAAGGGGCTGTTGTAGTTTAGTTGTGTTGCTTTCCTCTCACACCATACCTATCTGCAAGCAAGCAACTTCACTAAACTAGAAAAGTTGAATGGTCCTGTTATAATCAGCAATGCTGGCAACAGATCAGGATATATTTCAGAGCATTCTGGACACCTTTGTTGACTGAAACCGCACTGTTCCAGTTTTGTCGCATTTAGCTGGCCCTCATTAGCCTTACATACACTGAACAAAACCTACATTCACAGAGGTCCACACAAACAAGCCCGCTGGTCATCATTCTCACAGGAAGTCCTCCTTTACCCCCTTCTGTGAAACCTTCCATACACACTTATGGTGTAATATACATAGGCACACAGAGTTATGTGCTCTCACACACAACACATCCCCTCTGTCTGTTTCTATGTGTTGAATGCAGCTGCAGGTGGGGGTGGAAGGCTAATGTGTTGAAGGAGGCTTTTCTGCCCATATCTCAGCAGAGTGATGAAAAACATAAAATTGCTTTACTAATGAAAAGTAAATGCATGTAGCAACTCCCCCACTCGCCTTTTCCTTGCCTACAATAAATGCCTTTCAGTGTATTTTTGTAACGTTCAAATGCTGCATTAGGCTTAAGCAGAGGGCAGTGACCTGCTTCCACACACACACACACACACACACACACACACACACACACACACACACACACACACACACACACACACACACACACACACACAAACACGTTTACTTAGATGTATAAATATAAAGTGCATTCCATGAACTTGTATTGTTTCCAAGTATATATACAGTATATATATCAAAGAATCAATATTTACACCTAACTGGGCCAAGAAAAAGAAATTGCAGTGTAACACATAAACAGCTGTAAGCTACTGTATCTCACCGATGGAAAGCAGCATGGTGAAGTTATTCTACAGTTATTCTTACCATTAACAAGCCAACCGTTCAAGCACATGTCTTCAATACCACCATACTACCAGCATTATTATATGGGAGTGAGACGTGGTCTGATGAACAGAAACTCACTGGAACCGAAAGAACAATGGAGCAAAAAATACTTAAAGTCGCATGAAGAGACAAGATCACAAATAAACTTTTGCAGGAGATGCCAAGAGTGAAAGATGCGATCACAGAGACTGAACATGTAGTTCAAATAGAGGATGGATGCTGAAAGTGACAGCCTGGTACCCCTGGGATCCACCAACTCGATGGTCAGATTCCCTAAAGAAGAGTTTTGGTAAAACCTGGATCTGCATAGCAGAGACAGACACAGATGGAATAAATTGACTACAGGCTGCGTATATAATCATAATTATATAATACAAATTTTAAAATAAGCATATTTTAAAATCACTTGACAAAAAAACTAAACAAAAAAAGTGATTAACATATTCTTATTCACATGTACCATGGCAATGTCATATATTTACCTTGTATATTCCCTTTTTCAACTTGTGATACTTTTAAGTAGTATTGAAGGAGTTTTGATGAATGTTAATCTATTTTAATGGATACTGTAAATTGGAGCAGATAGTGAAACACAAGCTTTGCTGCCTCTTTCATTATGTGGCCCAACTTACATATCCTATACATTAAAATTGCAATGCATGATGGGGGGAAATATTATACCTGTAGGTCTGTGCAGAATAATGTTCATATTACAACATTACTTACTTAATTATTTGAATGTGTATTTTAATTGATGGATTAATTTCATTTATCTACACATTGGCAGTATGTCATCAGTGTGGTACTGCCACAATATTTTTGTAAGGGAGAGCCTTTCATACTCTTATAGGCTACCATGATATCAAGGGCATCAGTGTAGTGCCAAAAAATGGTGTAGCATGTCAGTAAATAAATAAATACACACTGTACATACATATGTACTTTAAATTCTGTCACATTTCAAAATAACTTAAGAAATACCCAAATCGTCCGTCTTCAGTTTTCTCATTGAGCGAGTCTACAAACACTGTTTAAGTTTCAGAGTGTGTGGCGGAACTGTTGAAGTTCTCTCTGAATTAATGTAGTGAAATAAGCAATGTACACACATTTATCATGCGCTCTGTTTACTCACTGTGTGGGAGTGCTGTGACCTCCTCGCTGTCGCGGCCACGACTGGGATTTGCTCAGGTGAGGAACACCTTTAATGGTTTCGTCACACACGTATAGCGTATCTCATTCCATGACTGAAAGCTGTGGAGGCCACCAGCCCACCGCAATCCGTGATTTATGAGATGTTTTTTACCTCAGTGTGTCTGAATTAGTCCAACAGCTACTGAGTTGTGGTCAGCACCTTATACACAGAAGCTCTAAAACACACTGTCTCTCTTCCTTTACGTGTTTTTGGATGAATCTCATTTAGATATTTCCTTTAGCACTTCCACATTCAACATAGGCCTAATTGTAGGCTATACGTGATACTGTACTGGAAGACAGTGTTGGGAAGGTTACTCTGGAAATGTAATAATTACAGATTACAAGTTACCCTATTTAAAAAGTAATAAGTAGTGTAACTATTTCAATTACTTTATTAATGTAACGGATTACATTTGATTACTTTTTGAGTACTTTTCTAAATTTCTAAGAATGTTTTCAACTGTTAATCATTTTGAGAGGTTTAAAGCAGGCAGGGTTAACCTTACAGTAGCCTAGTACTCAATGTTGATTACTGTCACACTTTCAGAATCCTTCTACAATTAAATTAAGATTTAATTTTAAAGCACAGCCACCACAGAATCAGACTTTAGCACCTATTTTTACTGTGAGATCGTTCTGAGGTTAAATACAGATTTAAAATCATAAAAAGAAACCGTTTAATAACTGTGATACTGTTTTTGAAATCAAATCTTTGCATAGCTATGACAGGAAACACTGGCATCTAACAATGTCAAAATAGCAGTTAATCTAAAAAAAGCATAGGCCTATATATAAAACAAAATAGAAAATAAAACAGTTATCAAATAGCCTGTCCTATTCTGCGTCGATAAACTCTTGAAACATTGGTGTCTCATATTTTAGAGCACTCAATGCAATTTATGAAAGAAATCAATCAAATCTGTATGTTTGTGAAAATATTCAGATGTAACCCCCTTTGTAATCGTTAGCTTTTTTATAAGTAACTGTAATTTAATTACACATTTTTTTCTCAGTAACTGTAACAGATTAAAGTTACATTTATTTTGTAATTAAATTACGTAATTCTGTTACATGTAACTAGTTACTCCCCAACATTGCTGGTAGAGTAGCCTATATTCCAGATAATTTGGTTTTAGAGAAACTGATAAAGCATTGCTTGAGTTCATAGGAGATATAGCCTACCTTTTTTCACAGGAGAAAACTGTCAGACAAGCCAAAGTCTCATTTTTGTCTCACTGCTGTCTTTGAGAAACAATCTCATTTGTGAATTTTATTTCCTACGGGCATTCAGTTAGGTGCGTATAACATGATTTATTCCCCTTCCACCAGAGGGCACAGTTCTGCTAATTACACATGCACCAAAACACACTGATGTCAGCTGAGCTAAATCTCATAGGAACCAATATAAATGTGTTAATTCTCCATGAACCTATAAACACTGGTGTATCCGTCTGTCAAAATCATTAGCTGAATAAAATCCAATCTATGGAAAGAGCACGGAGGGGGAAATCATTGAGCCAGCAGTTCTTCGTTCGCTCTAGGAAATGTAGATGAGATCATTAAGCAGCAATAGAAAGCAGTGGTTTTCATTATGTTCTGCAAAGATGAACATTTCCTGAGATTTTTACAATTTGATAAAACATATTGATGAAAGTGTAAAAATACTTCTGCTAACTGGATTGATGGATGCTAACTGTGCTGTTACCATATTCATATGCCATAGTATGTAAATTGTGCTATATGGTCCTTCAAAGAACACCATGGCATTATCATATTTTTTTAATTGTACATTTTACATGGAAATACTTCCAGATTTCCATTTTCTAAATAAGTACTTCGTCTACCATGCTACTGCCACGTTTTTAGGCTTGGGTAGTAAGAAGGTCTTCTTGGAAAAATGTAAGAGTACTGAATTTCATTACCATGCTAATATTAAAGTTCCATGATACTGCAATCTGATACTGTGTTTCATGTTGCTCTAACAGTATGTAAGGGTCATATTCATGGTATTTAAATGGCACTGTAAAATACCTCAAAGAATAATATGGTATTTTATATAAAATGAATGTAAATACACACACATGCATGCACACACATACATGTGTGTGTGTGTGTGTGTGTGTGTGTGTTTACATTATATATTATTTAAAATAATAGTTTTTTTTAATGCCAAAATTTACACTCTAAAAAATTATTGGAGTAAATTTTACAAAAAATACTACTTTAGTATTTCTATTACAAAATGTCATGTTTAATTCAATGAGTTACTTGCTAGTTTTGAGTGGAATTTATTTGTACTTTTTTCTAATTTTTTCAATTTTTGTGTCAATATGATCATTCAGCAGCAATAGGAACCAGTGTTTTTCATTATGTTCTGTAAAGATTAAAATTTATAACATTTAGATTTTTAAGATAATGTTTTGATAAAACATTGTCCAAAGTGCAAAAAAGAAAAAAAACTTCCACTAACTGTTGCTGTTTGATTACCATACTCAACACACCATGGTATTTAAATACGTGTTGTAAGGTCCCTCATCTTTCCATTATTATTATTATTTTTTTATTAAAATATTTCCATGGAAGTGTTTGATTGCCATACTCAAAAAAGCATCAAATTACAAGGTGACATGGTACTGCCATTTTAAATTACTATATAATATCAGTACCATGCTGTATAAATAAAGTACTATAGTAATACCATCTGGTGCCATTTTTTATTAGTACTGCAGCAGTACAAATTCCATGGTATTTAAATGATACTGTAACATAGGCCTACCTCAAAGAATCCCATGGTATTGTCATGTTTTCTTTACATTATATATTTTCATAATAATTGTTTTTGTAAAAGCCAAAGCCCGTTTGCACACGTGAATGACCGTCAGTGACCACTAGATGGTGCTGTGTGAAGAGTTTTAGTGATGATGATGATGATGATGGTGGTAGTGGGGGAGGGGTGTGTGTGGGTGTTTCTTTAAAACCCTGCAGTGTTCACACACTCTGCCCTTATATCACACATTTGGACTTGGGAATCTCGTGCAACTTTATGTTTCCGTGTTACCCAAGTCTGCTTTAAATACCACCACCACGGCTCTTCCTTCAGATTTCGCGGTGCAACGCAAGACACCTCATGGCCAAACAAAGATAATGGCTGGCCCGCTCGTAATGCATGTGTGCGTGTGTGTGTGTGCCATATCTGCAGTAAAATGACAGGATGTGTTCTGCTGTAGGGCTCTCCGAAGGGATGGGGCTGGAATGAGACAGAACAATGCGGGGGGCAGTGAAACCCATCAGCTAGAATAGACTGAGACCTCCACCCTTCTTTCATCCCTCCCTCTCTCTCTCTCGCCTGCCTGCACCTCTTCCTTCCTCTCCTGCTCCGTACTTCACACCCCTCCGTCCCAAACAATCAAACGGCTGGCCAGGGCCTCCGCTCTGGGACCGCATGAGGAAATCTATAACAATGTCATAAGTACAGATGCCAAAAAAGAGAGAATTTATCCTGTTTTATGCGAATACACTTGACTGCAATGCTCGCATTTATAACGGCGACTCCGGCCCTGCGTTGGCAGAAAGACAGATGGCTGTTTGACTGCTCAACATGTTTGCTTTGAAAATAAATCCACCCTGTAGAGTATCTGATCAATGTGATATAATCGAGGTCTGTTGGCTGGTGACGGCAGGTAATGTTTACGGCACAGGAACTCGCTGCGTCTGTTATTAATGAAGGAGCTCTGTCCCTGCGGCGGGTCTAATTCACAAGTGTGTAATCTGCAGCGATTATTAGCCTATCCTTTTGCGTGCCACGTAGACGTGCATCCGAGTAAAGGCGTCTTCGAGCATGGACACACATGGTGAAGTGTTAGTGGGGTGTTGTGTGGGGGTTGAGGGTTGCTCTGAATGCTGGTGAACTACACCTCTGCAGAAAGCATTGTCCCGTCTAGACGGAATTCTGCCTCATTCTCTGCTGGGCTTTTACAGCCCTGCTTTTACAGCCCGACATAAACAGAGCCACAGGCAGCCAGTTCCACACTACTCATGTGTATGTGTGTGTGTGTGTGTGTGTGTGTATCTGAGGGGATGTGTGTGTATCGGTTTGTGAGGGCTTATTGTATATTTTCTGTATGTCTGTTTGTTTTCTTGTAGCTTAGCTGGTGGAGCATGGCGCTGGCAACTCCAAGGTCATGGGTTTGATTCCCAGGGAACACACTGATACAATGTCTAGATTGAATGGAAGACTTGTTCAGAAAGCCAACAAAAACAGCCAAACCATTTTTTGGCATACTCTACTGATCACAATGTTGGGGACAGTAAGTTTTTTGGTCCCACTTAATAGTAAGTGGCCTTAAATACTACATCAAAAAAGTTGATACTTATTGTGTTCATACTGTATTACAAAACACTTTTGCTGCTATTGAGGAGGGATACGGGTAAGGTTAGGGACAGGTTTGGTGGTATGGGTAGGTTTAAGGGTGGGTTAAGGTGTAAAGGATGGGTCAACAGTGCAAGTATAATGTAATTACAGAAATTAATTACAGATGTAATTACATGCACATATTTTTTTTAAATTATAAGTTCAATGTAAAAGCATGTACACAATAAGTGCATTGTATCAAATTATTAAATTAAATTGAAGTATAGTAGTTAAAGGGGTCGTATGATGTTTTTTTAAAGATCATTATTTTTGTGTATTTGGTGTAACAGAATATGTTGACATGCTTTAATTTTCAAAAAACACATTATTTTTTCAAATACTGTACATTATTGTAGGTCCTCTATGCCCCGCCTCTCTCAAACGCTTAATTTTCTACAAAGTCCCGCCTTCCGACAAGCACAGTCTGCTCTGATTGGCCAGCTGACCCAGTGCATTGTGATTGCCCGAACACCACAAGCCGCGTCGGAAATGTAAGTCCATTTCAATAATCGCAAGCTTCAGCTTTCAAAATTAAAGTAAAGATAGTTAATAATGTCCTTAGTTTTACCATCAGTTCAAGCCCGAGAGGGGAACAGAGTCACGTGACAGACAGTGATGATGCTCATATGTGTTTGCAAACAAGACGCGATTAAGACGATTTCTGACGGCTGTAGCCTACACTCTGCTGTGATGTGACCCTCTCTCTCTCTCTCTCACACACACACACACACACACACACACACACACACACACACACACACGCAGCGATTAAGATAGCTGATGTGCTGTGATGTGACCCCCCCCCCCTCTCTCTCTCTCTCTCTCTCTCTCTCTTTCTCTCACACACACACACAAGCGCGCGGCGCGAACACACACACACACACACACACACACGACGCGCAAGACTCAGTAGCAAACAAGAACAGTCACTTGTCTCCAATCAAGACAAGAACAGTCACTAACAAATACTTAAACTAATAACAAAACGTACTTACAGTCGCTGATTCAGAAGCGCCAGATTGTCATAGCAAAGTCAGAATTACCTCCTCTCCTAGGTTCACGAAACTGTCGTCCATAAAATGTGTTGCACAAATTCGAACATCTGGGTTGTGCTGTTTTGTTGTAAGTAATCTTAATGATTCCTAAATGCATCTACTTTAGGAAGGCCAAATAAAGTGATTTTGCTTTCGGCTAGAAACACACAGTGTCTCCCTGACATGGCTCCTTCAACACTACTGCAGTTACTGAAACCAAGCCTTCTTTCCTAGCATTTGGGCGGCATTATGCAAATATTTCCACACCATGATGTAGACATGTGGGGGCGTGTTTGAATGAGCAGTTTTAGGGGGGCGTGGCAGAGTCTTAACTTTGATAAAGAATATCTCTTTGGGTTTGAGACTTTAGTCTTTGCAACTTCAGGGATCTTATCTATGCACAATCAGCTTGTAACACACCAAAGAGAAATAAAAACTTGAAATTGCATCATATGACCCCTTTAAGGCCACTTAATATAAAGTGGGAGCAGATTTGTTTGATAACACTTTAGATCAGGGAATATTATTCATGTTTACCTAGTTGCTTATTAACATGCATATTATGAGCATATTGGATGTTTATTAGAACTTATAAACCACATATTAATGTCTTATTCTGCATGATCATATTTTAGTTCCTTCAACCCAGGCCCGGCGTCAAGGGGGGGCTTGGGGGGGCTTAGCCCCCCCTACGACATTCTGAAGCCCGCCCTGCAATGATCCACGCAAACGCGACTGTCAGGAGCTGGGTTACACAAAAACTACCCAAACACTAAAATATGTTTAAATAAATGTTGAAATAAAATAACCATTATTTTTTTAGAGTAGCCTACAATGTGCACACTATAAAAGCAACTGGTGCAAGCTGGTAATCACTTAAGTTGGTCCACGTCCACCAATTGCGCGAATGCTCCGTTACCTCTCCCTCCTCTGATCCCCACTTTGTTCCAGGACCTTGCAATTTACAAATGAAGCACTGCCTCCAAGAAGCCGAAACGCGTTGATTTTAACCGTTTGATGCGGACGATCACCGGTGTAGGCTATTTAGAACATTCACAGATTCAAACATGCTTTCGCGCTTTGTCTGGCGCTGAGTCAGAAATACATGCGCTCAGTGCTTTTAGCCTTATATCACAACGATTCAGTGTTTTCAACCACATAAAATTTGGTTCCAGACATTTAAATTAATTACTAGCAAACAAGACATTTGTTAAATAGTACACACTGATGTTTGTAAGTTTGTTAAATGTGGTGTGTAAGGAAAGCGACAATAATAATCCATTCAATTAAAATCTGACGGCGTGTTTTATATAGAATACCCCCCCACCCCCCACCCCTCGTAGCCCCCCTGAGAATCATACAAGCCCCTCCAGGTCAAGTGTCCTGGCGCCGGGACTGCTTCAACCCTAAACATTTAAACATCACTACAACAACTACCTTACTTACTATAAACATGCAGTAATATATATATATATATATATATATATATACAGTATAGGGACAACTCTTAGTTAATAGTGAATATGTGTTCCCTAATTCCTAAGTGTTATCTATTGTTTTGATTTATTCAGCAAGGACGCATTAAATTGACAAAAAGTGACAGTTTCCACAAAAAACAATAAGCAGCAAAACTATTTTCGACAGTGTTAATAATGTGAAATATTTAATTTCACCAAATCATCAGCATAAGTATTAGAATGATTTCTGAAGGATCATATGACACTGAAGACTTGAGTAACAATGCTGAAAATTCAACTTTGCATCACAGGAATAAATAATATTATAAAATACATTAAAATACAATACATTTTAAAAAGATAATATTTCACAATATTGCATTTTTACTGTATTTTTGATTAAATAAATGCAGTCTTGATCAAAATTATAGACTTCTTTCAAGGACATAAAAAATAGACCCTATGCTTTTGAATGGCAGTGCATCTGAAACAAATCTGCATAGCTGTTTGTGGTCTGAGCAGCAAGCAAATGCATGAACATTTACACATGCATTTGGCATATGCTTTTATCCAAAGCTACTAACACTGGAGCAAAACGTTTTATAAGTTCACGCATTCCCTGGGAATCGAACCCATGACCTTAATGTAGCAACTACTATGCTGTTTGAGCTATTCAAGTCATAATAATCCATTCAGCATCCATAGGGGTTTATTAATCAAACAATAAAACAATTTCAGCTTTAGCGTGAACTTCAGAAACTCATCTGAATGTTCTCATCCTTTTACGACGAGTTCTCCCTCAGACATACAGTTACAAGGCAGGATGAAGTGATCTGAGCTGCTTCTTGTCTATTTGAGAGTATGATTTAGTGATGTGAGGTCATTAGGAAACCCCAGTGTGGACTCGGATTGTTTCAGTTGGCTGTAGTTTGCGGCTTGGGAGTTTTCACTGTGAGATTTGTCCTCTCTGGACAGGCACTTCCTGCTCGGGGACCTTCTTCAGTTTACTACTTCCTTCTTGTGCAGACAGGCGGACCAATGGGGTGTCAGATCACCGTCAGATCTCTGTATATATTTGTCAGGCTGTTGAATAAGGGTGCTGATGTCTTAGAATGGGCCGCACACATTCGAGAGACTCAGAGCCTTACAGCAAAACTAACACTTGAGAAGTGCTATACATGTTGTCGTTGATGAGTTCCTCTTCCTCTTGCAGAACTAATAGCCTTATGAAAAAATATTGCAATCGTTTCTCACAGATATTAGCAAGATAAAATGATGAGCAAATACAGAGTTTCTGAAGACTTACGTGTACTTCTTATGTTTCTCCTGAGAAAAGACCCCTGCAATCTCAATGTCCTCTAAGGATTTTGCAACAGATCTCAATAAAGTTTCAAACTGTAGGCAGATTTGCTATCAAGGTCTGCAATTAAATATTAGAGCTCTCATGAGCTTAACATTTTTTAATTTGACATTTTCATAAATTTTTCTCAGGGCCAATTGATTATCCACATTCGTTTTAAAGCTACATTATTTTTAAAACGAATGTGGATAATCAATTGACCCTGAGAAAAATTTATGAAAATTTAAAATTATATACAATTTATATACAACTATATACTATAGTATATAGTATACTATAGTATATAGTTAATAACTATATACAATTATCTTTTTTTTCTTTTCAACAACTATCCCTTTTTTTATTTGTTTCTATTCTTAGTCAAATGAGTTTACAAGGTCAAGAATGGCTAATATTTTATGTGATTATTTTTGTTGTTATTGTATTAAATTTCACAAAATTACAAAATCGTTCATTTTTATTTTAAATGAAATGAAATCTGTAATTTCACTGTTTACTGCAAACTTTTGGCGAAACCTGCAGGCAAAAAAGTAAATTTGTCAATAGTATAGTGATGCTTGAAGCACATCTCACAAAGAAGTCGCTTCCAAACCAGTTTCTGTTGGCCAATGTGACAAGTTCATGTAAACAACTTAAACCCAATGCAAAATCTGCATAGGAAAAATCTTTGCCCCTAATGCAAAATTCTAGTTTGCGTGGATGCATTGAAATGACCAAATTTTGCCAGCAGAAATTTGCCTAAAACCAGTAAATGTGACCTTTCTTGTACTGCCACAGTACCTTTGTTACTTTCCACTTTGCTTTGTAAGGGAAGATTTATACTTAAATGCAATGTAATGTAAATGTAATGTACTGGATAGGAAATTATATTACAATTTGTTTGAGCTGTGAAAGAGTAACTGTGGACAATAACATTTTACTTTGGGCGTAATGCAATATAATACAAAGTAAAACATTTCTCTGTTATTGTTGAGGTTTGGATACATTTCAACAGTCATTTCAGTGGTTTCTAGAGATATATAGCAGACAGGCTTTGGATCCAGGGTGTGACAGCATGAGAAAACTGAGAACAGGAAGCCAGACATGATGATGAGGGGTGCACACACTTTTACAGGTGGATTCAGAGAAAGAAAAACAGAGAGAACGAGAGAGACAGAGGTGAAGTTGAGGAAACAGCTGTTGGTATGATGCCTCAGGAAATACAGTGACACAGAAGAAATCATGCTCTTTACACCCCAGGTCCTCTTTGCTCTCAGCGTCTCTGAGTTCACTCAGACGATTTTTACACCTCACTGTACCTCACTGTCCTCAGTGGTCTCTTCATGACTGAATACCCAATAATAATTACTTTATTCACATCTTTATTTAAACATTTCATCCATTTGTGTATGTATTTCAGTCATGTGATCAGTCTGTGATCATCCGTCCTGCTGCAGTTCATCATGTGCTGTGTGTGGTCCTGTCTCGAACTGTGTGCGGTGTCACATGTTTAGGTGTCCTGTGTCTCTGTCTGTTTATCTGTGTGTATTTGTTGCCTGATCCAGATTCTGAATACACAGGCTGAGAAAATGAAGCAGGTTGTGTCCAATTTCTCTGCCAGAGCAAATTCTAAAGCTGGCGTGAGAGGTCAGATCAATCAACACACACACACTCACTCACATATATGTCTCACACCTTCGCTGGGCCACCAGCAGTCATACTATATATATAATGTGTTAGATGTTGGTGTTTGAGTCATCCAGTATCCACTTAGTAACCCAGAAAATGTGTCAATGTTAAGAATGGAATGCTACTGTTTACTACATGCTGTAAATGGAGTCCTGTTGTTTTTAGAAATACAGTGCCTTGCGAAGGTATTCATACCCCTTCATTTTTTCCCATGTTTTGTTATGTTGCTGCCTTATGCTAAACTGCTTTAAATTACATTTTTCCACATCAATCTATACTCCATACACCATAATGTTAAAGCAAAAAACAGGTTTTTAACATCTTCGAAAATTTATTAAAACTAAAAAACTTAAATGATTCCATTGCGTAAGTATTCATACCCTTATCTGGGACAGTTGAAGTTTAGCTAAGGAGCATTCATATTGCTTGTAGATGTTACTACACTTCGAGTGAAGTTAACCTGTGGCAAATTCAATTGAATGGACATGATTTGGAAAGGCACACACATCTTAATAAAAGGTCTAACATCTGATAATGCTTATTAGAGCAAAAACCAAGCCCTTAGGTCAAAAGAACTGCCTGTAGAGCTCTGAAACAGGTTTGCGTCAAGCCACACATCTGGGGAAGAGTTCAGAAAAAAAATCTGGTTCATTGAAGGTTCACAGAAGCATGGAGTATCTGTTACCCTTAATGGAAGACGTTTGAAACAACCAGGACTCTTCCTAGAGCTGGCCTCCTGGCCAAACTGACCAATTGATGGAGAAGGGCTTTGGTTAGTGTGGTGACCAAGAACCTAATGGTCACTCTAGTTGAGCTCCATGATCATATGTGGAGATAGGAGAAATCTACAGAAGGACAAACACCACTGCAACACTTCATCGATCTGGGCTTTATGGCGGTGTGGCAAGACTCAATCCTCTCTTCAGTGTAGACACATGAAAACACACTTAGAATTTGCAAAGAAAAAGCACCTAAAGGACCCTCAGACTGTGAGAAATAATATTCTCTGGTCTGATGAACCTCAATTCCAAGCATCCTGTTTGAAGGAAACCAGGCACTGCTCATCAATTCAATTTTCAATTCACGTTTATTTGTATAGCGCTTTTTACGATACAATCGTTGCAAAGCGCTTTACAGGAAATTAAGTTTCTACAATATATTTATACATTGTAGAAACTTAATATATTAACTTATGGCAAAATTTGTTAATTCTGCATGTTGTTGGTGGATCAGAGGTTGGCCTCCATCAGAGGTCCTCCGAGGGGTCGGCATCATCTCTTCTCAGGTGTTTGGTCATCTCAGATCATTTAAGGGCTGGATCCAGACTGAAGCTTGTGTAACTCCTAGTTACCACGGGATGTTAATCCCGTGGCAGAAACAGAGAAACAAAGAGACATAATTAGCGTAGCTGTTGTTCCATTCAAGCAAAAATTATTTGTTCAACCCAAGCTAAAGAATAATAATGTGCGTTTTGATCAGATATAACTGTAGTACACGATTTATGAGATGCATTATATGAATGCATTATGTGAATGCTTGGCTAAAGAGATGTGTCTTTAATCTAGATTTAAACAGAGAGAGTGCATGTGTCCAGCTCTGCATGTGTACTTAATCACATGCAGAGTACCATCCCAAAAGTAAAGTGTGCTGGTAGCAGCCTCATGCTGTGGAGCTTTTTCCGTGGCAGGGACTGATTGAAACGTCAGAGTAGAAGAAAAGCTCAATGCACCAAAATATTGAGATGAATGTTGATATTGAGTCTTAATGAAAACCCAGTCCAGAGCATTCCTAACCTTAGACTGGGCAGAAGGTTTACCTTCCAACAGGACAATGGACCTACACACACAGCAAGAGTGGCTTATAGACAAGTCTGTGAATGTCCTTGAGTGGCCCAGCCAGAGCCTGAGCTTGAACTCAATCTAATATTTCTGGAGAAACCTGAAAATGTGCGTCTGCCCCCATCCAACCTGACAGAGCTTGAGAGGTGAAGAGGTGAGGAGAAGAATGGCAGATAATTGCCAAATGCTGATGAGCAACGCTTGTTGCATCAAACAAAAAAGACTTGAGGCTGTAAAGGTGCTTCAGCTAAATATTTAGTTAAAGGTATGAATACTTATGCAATGTACTTATTTCAGTTTTTTTTTTATTTTTATTAATTTACGAAGTTGTTATAATTCTGTTTTTGCTTTGCCAATATGGTGTATTGAGTGTAGATTGATGTGGGAAAAAAAACTAATTTAAAACAGCTTAACATAAGGCAGCAACATAACAAAATGTGAAAAAAATGAAGGGGTATGAATACTTTCGCAAGGCACTGTAATTGTGGATATTTTGAATTTAGAATCCAAGTTTGTGTTAAATCTTTTATCCCATTAAATAATGAGTAAAAACATGGGTAATATCTCTTCTGATAAGCTCAGTTTGAATGCATTGCATTGTGGGATACAATGGTATTCAGTGCAGTATGTTCTTCTGTGTAAATCAATTTTTTTATATTTGTTATCATGATTTTTTAATGTATTATCATAATGATAAACATGCTGGTTTCTAGCACAAATAGATTTACCATTTACTGAACATTTTATTCTTCTAGTTATTTACCTATCACAGCTAGTGAAAGTCTCACATATTATCTCATTATATCATTATATATCTCACATATAAGAAGTCTCACATATTCACAGGAAATAGCTTACTTCCGTATTAAAAAAAATTATGTGGAGACTGCACTTTTTGGTAAGTGTACTCGGTCATCTGATACGGTATACTACAGAAATAATGTAGGTAGTGCGGTATTAATATAGCATGCTAAAAGTGTGGTAGAATGCTAATATAGCACGCTAATACAGTGCCGCCCTTTGATTGGATTATGCCACTTCAGAAGCACTTTTGTGTCATCATTGCAGTGTAAATTTGGCATTATAAGAAGGATAGAAGTGTTCTTAATTTCTTCAGGTTGTTGAGCAGGTGTTAAAACCCAATGCGCAGGTGGACACACTCAAATAAATGCTAACAAGTCAGACTGTTTGCCTATTTAATAAATGATTTCCCACTGGGTGCTTTTAAACAAAACCAAGGTCTTAAAACCATACCATTTTGCAGTTTGTGTCCTTAAAGGAACAGTTCACCCTAAATCTGTCATCATGTACTCACCCTCACGTCGTTCCAAACCCATATGACGTACTTCTGTGAAATACAAAAGGAGAAGATAGGCAGGCTGACAGGCTCAGTCACTATTCACTTTCTTTGTATGAAAGATGCAGTGAATGGTGACTTGTGAATACACACAGAAGTCCTGATGTCTGTGGTTTCTTTGGAGCAGATCTGTGTGTGTGGAGTCTCTGCTGTAGCACTCACTCTCTTCTCAGGTCAGGAGTTATGGAGCTCATGGGTCTAAAAACACACCCTGCCTGCCGTTCCATGGCCCTATAAACATTAAAATCTACTTGTTAAATTCTACTAAGTGCCAAAAGGTCCAGCAATGGATTCTCCTACTGTGACTGCCATTGAGATTTACCTATAGTTCAACCACTGAATCATTGTGTGAAATCTGTGGCGCTGATATCTAATGATGGGAAGATCATAGGTGGTCATTTTTGAGGATGAAATGTGGACTCTCTCTCTCTCTCTCTCTCTCTCTCTCTCTCTCACACACACACACACACACACATACACACTTCCACTGACGTCTATTGTTTTGAATCTAAGCTAATGAAATTTTCTATCCCCTACACACAAACCTAACCCTCACAAACCATTTAGCATTTTTAATTTTTCATTAAGACATTATTTAGTATGTTCATTAAGCTGTTTTCTCATGGGGGCCTCACAGTGCAGCTGATATCATGCTGTTCTTGTTGTTTTCCACAATGCAGGCGGATTCTGATCCACTCACATGCACACTCACCACTAGGGGGCAAAGTAACTCCAAAAATCTCCTCACTTTTTTATTTTTTTTTATTTTGGGGTTTTGAAAAGTGACAGAGATGACACATTCATAATGTCATTAATAAACTAGTAATTTTATAAGAATTTATAAATACAGAAGTCTTAAAATGTTGACTGGTACAAACTCTCTCAGTTCACACTTGTCTGTACATTCAACATATTTTGCATCCTTATTTTGTTATATATTTGCTCAACTACCCATCATTAGACTGTAAAATATGCATTTTGTGTGCCACATGTGAAGTGAGAGGCTGTGGAAACAGGATTTGAGGGTTATAAATAAGCATCACAGCTTCTGGGTAAAGTGTTTCCTGTCCACCCATATGTGTGTGTGTGTGTGTGTGTGTGTGTGTGTGTGTGTGTGTGTGTGTGGGCGGGTTTATGTGGTTTATGAGGACACAAATTTGTATAATAACATGGGTATGACAGAGGTATTACAATTTGAAGGTGGTTTATGAGGACACTGCCTATGTCCCCGTAATTCAAAAGGCTTAAAAAACATACTAAATGGTGTTTTTTTGAAAATCTATAAATGCACACAGTCTCCTGTGAGGGCTAAGTTTAGGTGTAGGGTTGGTGTAGGACAATAGCACACACAGTTTGTTCAGTATAAAAACCATTACGCCTATGGAGAGTCCCCGTAAACCACAAAAACCAACATGTGTGTCTGTGTGTGTGTGTGTGTGGTCTTTGTGAAAAGTGGACAGTATTGCGACAGTCAGGTCAATACAGTGCTTTAACACTGGGTATACAGTAAAACATTCTATTGATTGTTGTGAGGTTGTATTTGTGTAGGTTTGTCATAAAAACACACAAACCTAAATGATATGCACACTGTTATGCGCACACACTTTACTTTTCCCTTTCTTCTTCTTCTTCTTCTTTTTCTTAAAGGATTGCTGAAAAAAAAGACTTGGCTCTGGCAGATGAAACAGACAGGCATGCACTGTCCTGCCTCAACCACAAAACAGACTTCATGATCTGCTTGATTATTACTGTTACATGATTTACAGTCACATGATCAAATTACCAAGCTTTCATTGGCCATTTTTGTTATTTTTTTATTATTTTCTTTTATATTATTTTGAATAATAATAGTAGTAGGAGTAGTCTTGGCCTAAGGTTTAAAGTTATTCTATAATGAGTAATCGTACTTCCTAGAGATGTTGAGCAAATGCCCTGCTGAATGGGTTGTGTGTTTTGTTGTGATGGTTGTAATGTACGCTGCTGAGATTGCTGTTGACATCATTACTCAGGAGTCTCACTGTTCACATCAATCTTCCTGCTCAGACACACACACACACACACTCGTCAGCTGAGGGAATTTTTCATCTTTGGGTTCAGGTGGGGGTCACATGCACTTACACACAACGTCTTCTCTAATGTGACACATATCCACTGCAGGTACACTCAAGCGCTTTTGATTCAGGACCCAGATATTAAATTGGGTATTAACTGATGACGCAACACAGAATCATAAAACCACAACACACCCCTAAAATCAAACAGAAATAATAAAATAACTGTAAAGAACATATATGTAAAACTATTCACATGACTATTCATTTTGCTATCCAAGCTATAACTATGCACAATTGTATGGTTAGTTACATCGTATTATTTACATTTAGCATACCTGATGCTGACTTGCAACCCTTTTTTTTTTTTGCAACCACCACACTAATGTACCTTTAAAGACTTTTCTTTTCCTCACTCCTGCAGTCTCAAATTACACCTCTAAGTGCAGACAACTGAGGTGAAACCATTTTATTTGAAACAAGCGTCCATTTGAGCTGAACAGCGACTGTATGGTGGTAATGTCCGTCATCAGCTCCTGACTGTCATGGATGATCGAGTCGTTTAAAAAGCGTAATATGCCCTGCTAACGGGGTGGTGTGTAGTTCACTGAGCTGGCTGTCATGAGATACTCTTGCTGTAGTGGAGAGGTCAGCGTCTCCTCTGTACTGCGCTCATCCCACTGTACTGTGCAGGACATTTTCTTTGGAGACCCTCCCCAAAGCCCTGGGCCCTGTCGTCTCTGAGTGTGTGGCGTTCAGCGGTAGGTGTTTTAGTGAAGAGATCATTAGCTCAGTGGCATCTAGCTGTCGTGTGCCGGATCTACACTGTTACCTGTCCATATCATTAACACAGCAGCAATCATTAACACTCACGCTAAACACTTCAGTGGGTGGTGGACATGTAATGTATTACTATGCTGTTCACTGTACCTTTTGACCTAACAAATCTATTAGACATGACAAATGACAATTTTACATTTCCAGTTGACAAACTTATATGTGTTCTGTTGAACAGCTTTGGACTGTTTTCACTTATTCTCTCCTGCTTTAGTTTTTCATTTCCTAAAACATCAATTGATGGACTGGAGCAGTGTATTACTTGTGGATTATTGTGATGTTTTTATCAGCTGTTTGGAACTCTCATTCTGACGGCACCCAATCACTGCAGAGGATCCATGTAATGATAATTTTTTCTAAATCTGTTCTCATGAAGAAACAAACTTATCTACTGCTTGGATGGCAGCAAGGAATAATTTTTCAGCAAATTTTCATTTTTGAATGAAAAGAGAATATGCTTTTAAATTGTAAAAACGTAATATTTTAATTTGTTAAACTATTAAACTATAAAATAATTACTTGAAGCAAAAAATGCATTAAATATCAAAGGTGTTCAGGGGCGTATCCTGTCATTAAATATGTAAACGATTTAATATGTTAACTGTCTTATGCATAATAAGGCCGTTAGTCATATTATTGCAGTGCTTTTACAAGTAGCCACTGTTAAATGAGTTTGTTAGCACCCCTTTCTATTATAAATTTATTTTGGTGATGTTAACTGCATTTTTGTGAGTTCATTTAACAGACACTCTGCAAAGTTTGTCATAAGTATTTCATTCACGTGATTCAGTCTATAGCTTTGCTAAAACTGGCTCAACAGATTTACTCCGCACCATAATTTATCCACATGCAGTTGAATGTTAATTCAATTCCTTCTTTGCTGGAAGCAAATTATGAGACAAGAATGTATGTTAATTTGTGTGTGTGTGCATGTGTGTGTGTGTGTGTCAGCGTGTTTTAGGAAGGGAGGACTTTCTGACCCTGCCATGAACTTGCTTAGCAGAGCAGAGGTCATCTGACAGGTCAAAGTTCAGGAGTCATGCAGGCCTCAAACTGTGATCAGAATTTAGCTGAGAACAAAAGGAGAAGACAAATTCAGAGTCAAAATCAACCAAACAACATCACAGAGCAGACAGTTGCTACAGAACTCTGCATTACACACACACACACACACACACACACACACACACACACACACACACACATACTGTAACACTCAGAGCATCACTACAGCAGACAGAATAAATGTGTTAACAAACACTTGTGTAGTATGTGAGAGTTAATAAGTAGTATATTATTTCATAACACTACATTACTATTTAATAACGCACTTATTAGCTTATTACATTTTTGTAACACACTTATAGGTATCATTCCGTATTAATATTGAAGATCTGAAGATTCAGTAATACCCAGTTAGATCTCAAAGGTATTCGTCCAATTAAATCACCCTCAAAAGGGAAATATTTCAGTAAAGATTACAATACAATATAAAATACAGTAGAAAACAATATAAAATATTGGAGTACATGCAGAAAATGGAAAAGACAGAGTGCAAATTTATATATCAGTCACAACGTACACTGTTTGCCAGTATGACTTGTTATGAAATAAGCTGAGTGCATTTCAGAAGTACATACTGTAAAAGTTAAAGTTGGCAGCAGTGGTAGGCTATAAAGTATGCTTTGTAAAAGTGAGAAATAAATCATAAATAGCCAAAATAGTCTCTCCGGAACTGTTGCTCTGTCCAATATACACAAAAGTGAAAATGTGCAGTTGTTACCATAATGGGCTCAGGGGTGAATTATACTGAATCTGCTTTATTTTCAGCGGAAATCTAAAATTTCCTTTTGCATGGGCCATTTTATACATAATATTAGCATTGCAGAGAGAAACGGAATATGATTTAAAGGGGTCATATGATGTGATTTCAAGTTTTCCTTTCTCTTTGGAGTGTTACAAGCTGATTGTGCATAGATAAGATCCCTGAAGTTGCAAAGACTAAAGTCTCAAAACCCAAAGAGATATTCTTTATCAAAGTTAAGACTCTGCCACGCCCCCCTAAAACGGCTCATTCAAACACCCCCCACATGTCTACGTCACGATGTGGAAATATTTGCGTAAGGCGTGGTTTCAGTAACGCAGTAGTGTTGATGCAGGCATGACAGGGAGACGCTGTGTGTTTCTAGGAGAAAGCAAAAACACTTTATTTGGCCTTCAGAAAGTAGATGCAATTAGGAATCATCTTACAACAGAACAGCACAACCCAGATGTTATCACAACGCATTTTATGGACGACAGTTTCGTGAACCTAGGAGAGGAGGTAATTCTGACAATCTGGTGCTTCTGAATCAGCGACTGTAAGTATGATTTGTTATTAGTTTAAGTATTAGTGACTGTTCAAATGCGGAGTCTTGTGTGTGTGTGTGTGTGTGTGTGTGTGTGTGTGTGTGTGTGTGTGTGTGTGTGTGTGTGTGTGTGTGTGTGTGTGCGTGCGCTGTGCCAGTTGGCCAATCAGAGCAGACTGCGCTTGTTGGAAGGAGGGACTTTGTAGAAAACGAAGCTTTTGAGAGAGGTGGGGCATAGAGGACCTACAATAATGTACAGTATTTTAAAAATAATGTGTTTTTTGAACATTAAAACATGTCAACATATTCTGTTACACCAAATACACAAAATAATGATCTTTAAAAAAGCATCATATGACCCCTTTAAATAGGTTGGCCAGTGACCAGAAACACCACAATCTTGGTTTGATGTAATGGTCAAAAATTGTTTAAATGCCTAAAAAATACCATGCTTCTTATTTTATTAACATGATGTCACAGAAATATAAAAACAAATGATCAGTAAATCCAATGTATCTCACGGCAATTTGTACGTATTTTACGAGGTGGCTAATCGTTTCGTACTCTTGATATCATCACACTGAATTGGCTATTTTTAGCACAAAATTTGTACAAAAACTACGAATTCAAACGACCGTGAGATTCATCTAGCACATTATTGCTATTTTCACAAACAAAAACTGTTCAAACACCATATAAAACTGTAATATAAAACTGCTGTGAAGTTCTCCAGTGCATTTACGTAGCAGAATAAATCGAGTGTTACAAAAATAGTAAGATGGTCAAAGTGCACGTCTCCTGCAGGAATGCGGTTTAGTTGTTGAAGGGAGCCAGTGCCTATAAAGAAAGAATGTGTTTTTGTGAAGAACTCATACCTCCACTTTTTAACATAAGACACAAAGATGCACTATAGTTTTTATATTTAGATAATACTGTTACTTTGGAGGCCTTGCAGCTTGAGCACATGGTCTAAGAGCTGTGGAGCTCATATGAACAATGCAGGTTCGAATCCAGCTCGCAACCTTTCTTTTTTTTCTCCTCTGTTTTCTCCTACAATTCATGTGCTGTCTTTAAATCCTATAAATACTTAAATATTATAAATAAAAATAGTAAATTGTCAAAACTAAATTAAAACCACATGCATGAATGATAACTTTATGGTCAAATGATCTTTTCCAGGATGACATAGAGCTACAATGGTGTAAATTTAGACGGTGTATACAATGGTGTAAATATATATATATATATATATATATATATATACAGTGCTGCTTGAAAGTTTGTGAACCCCTTGCAGAATCTGTGAAAATGTGAGTAATTTTAACAAAATAAGAGAGAGCATACAAAATGCACATTAATTTTTATTTAGTACTGTCCTGAGTAAGATATTTTACATAAAATATGTTTACATTTAGTCCACAAGACAAAAAAATTATTAAAATAAACCCATTCAAAAGTTTGGGAACCCTTGGTTCTTAATACTGTGTGTGGTTACCTGGATGATCCACTACTGTTTTTTGTTTTGTGATGGTTGTTCATGAGTCCCTTGTTTGTTCTGAACAGTTAAACTGAGCACTGTTCTTCAGAAAAATCCTCCGTGTCCTGCGGATTCTTCAGTTTTCCAGCATCCTCTGCATATTTGAACCCTTTCCAGCAGTGACTGTATGATTTTGAGATCCATCTTTTCACACTGAGGACAATTGAGGGACTCAAACACAACTATTAAAAAAAGGTTAAAACATTCACTGATGCTCCAGAAGGAAACACGATGCATTAAGAGCCGGGGGGTGAAAACTTTATATATATATATATATATATATATATATATATATATATATATATATGCATGTGCATGTTAGTGTAGTGGTACAGTACAATGTCAAGTTAACTTCCTCTGGCTCTTAAAACCCTGGGTGCACATGTGTGTGTCTGTAGGTGTATGGTAACTCTCAGAGAGCGGATATCGTAAAGCGTGAGTCCAGTGTTTGATCTCAGCTACAGACAGCTGATGTGGGAGAGCGCTGTGCTCTTCTTCACTGGTGCTTATCTCTGCAGGCTCTGGATACGAGAGGGCAGAAGGGCAGCTGCTCTATCTGGAGTGTTGAAGGATCAGAGGTGATGCAGCGAAGGATAGAGAGAAAACCTTGCACATCTCACACAGCCTTTCCAAACCTCTGCACTAAGGCCTGAAACATACTCTGTGCAAATACATAAGCACAAATGCTTGTAGAATCACTATAATTGTTCTCAGTGCTGCTGTGAGGGGCACTATTGTGGTTTCTTCTCTGTCACTTGAGTCTTTCAGGTCAATTACTGTCAATACGGAGAAAAAATATTACTGGATAAGGTTACTTAAAGTGATAAAGGGTAGGCTCACCCAAAAATGATGATTCTGTCATCATTTAGTCACACTCATGTCATTCCAAACCCATATGGCTTTGGTTAATCTTAGAAACACAAATTAAGATATTTTTAATGAAATCTGAGAGATGTATGTCCCTTTATTGAAAGTCCAGGTAACCATTAAAATAATACAGGCCTAAATTCAATCTCTTCATCATATAAAGTGATCGTATCTCTTTACAAGTCTAAACCGCTTGATTCATATTGATTTGTTTTATGATGCATTTATGACCATTTTGGAGCTTCTGAGTTTTGGTTACCTGAACTTTCAATGGAGGAACAGAAACCTCTCAGGTTTCATTAAAAATATATTAATTTGTGTTAAAAAGATTAACAAAAGTCAATGCAATGAGGGATTAGAAACTAGTAAGTAAATCATGAATTGTGTAATTCATGATCATGAATTGGAATTTCAGTTGTGTCTGTCAAAAAAAAAAAAAAAAAAGCTGTGAAGTGGACCAGACTTATGCTGTTTGTCTTTCTACACAAGACTACTATACCACAGTAAGGCAATAATGGAAATTAAAGAGATTGTTCAGCCAAAACTATAACAACTATAACAAAATTTACAGCTTGTTTTGAATGATTGAGATTGCAGAACACACTTACAGCAGATATACTTATGATGTAAGTCTGTTCAGTTTCACACTTAGTGCTACATCAGCATTGCGGAAATGTGTCTCTCATTTGTGCTGCTGTCCACTAGGGGGACAATCTGTGTTCAGATCGCTGTGTGTTTGTCCCATGTGTCAGTCTGAAGGGCTCTCTGCCTCATGCCTCCACCGGTGATGGAAAGCTCTCTTAATTGGCTAGTTTTTTGGGATATGCCATTGTTGTGATTTGTAATTTTCAGGAGTGTGTCTCCCGAACCATGACTGTACTGTTCTGTACTGAAACCTGAACCCTACGGCAACGAGAAACTGTCCACTTACACACAAACCTGTGCACACACACTAACACAAGAGCTTGACCGTGTGAGCAGGATACCAAGGATGCTTTTATTTGATACAGTAAAAAAAAACAAAAAAAAAAACAGTAAAATTCAAAAATATTATTACAGTTGAAATTAGCTGTTTTCTATTTGATTATATTTCAAGTCAAGTTTCATTTCAAGTATTTGTCATACACGACTTACAGAGACTGTATAACCAGCAGTGAAATGAGAGTCGGGTCTATGATCAAATATTGAAAAAACAACACAAGGGAAGTAAACATAAGAAAGAAGAATGAAAAATAAGATTAAAGAATAAAATATAAAATGTAAAAGAATGTGCAGCATTAAATATTAATATAAGCATTACAGAGAGGAATGTGCAACAGTTATACTTCAGAAGCAGCCAATGTCATTTACATGATGTAGTGTGCAAGTGTGCTTCAGAAATCATTATGAGGTAGTTATGAGGTAGAGATTAATAATGAGTGTGTGATTAGTGATTTGAAGTAAGTCTATGTTTTTAAGAGGCTATGAGTTCAGGAGCCTGGGCCGTGGGGAAGAAACTTGCTCTCTGTTTTTGCTCAGGCAGCGGAAGCGCTAGATGGCAGCCTAGTGAAAAGACATTACCAGGGTGATTTGAATCTTATATTTTGTCATCCCTCTGCATCGTTTGATGTAGATGTCCAGAGAGGGGAGAGCCGACCCAGAGATACGCTATCCACAACTCTCTGCAACTTTGCAGTCTTGGCTGGACTGTTTCCATCCACACTGGTCTAAATACACTTTCTATGGTCCCTGCATAGAAAGTCAGTGGTGACTTTTCCTCACTGTCGCAATGGTACTTTTGCCTGGCTTTCTTGATTTTTGGATGTGTGCTCCAAGACCTCGGAATGTTTACGCCGAGGTTTGGGACTCTCTCCACAGGGGTCCCGCTGACAAAGAGGAGTGTAGGGCACATCTCTTTCTGATCCTCAGCTCTTTGGTTTTGCTCACGTTCAAAACAGTTGTCCAAATGTTAGTCTCTCCATCATCCAAGATGCGGTCTCATCATTGTTGGAAATGAGGCAGAACCACAGTTCATCAGCAAATTTGAAATTGTGGACTAGAGGACACACAGTAGTGTGTAGAGAGAATTATATTTTCTGTAATTTATTCTATTCAAAGCTGTCCCATTTAGTCTTCAGTGTCATATCCTTCAGAAATCATTCTAATATGCATGTGTCAGAAACATTGCTTATATCCCCAAATAACAACTATCTGCAATTTGGTGATTACAAACTTTATTTTCTGACCAAATTTGGGAGACCACATCATCCTCAAAAAACCCAAATCATCAGATGATCCATTGGAAATTACTACATAGCATTTGTCTTTAAATATATGCGGTACCTTCCCCATATTTACACAGCGGGCACTTTTTTTTTTTTTATTTTTGTTTTTACTTATTTTTGTATTTTTCTCAATAAAAATAATTGTTCACAAAAACTAAACATTGCTTATTATCAATGTTGTAAACAGGTGTGCTGCTTAATATTTCTGTGGAAACCATGATACATTTTTTTCAGTATTATTTGATTTATACACAATTCAAATGAAGAACATTTATTTGAAATATAAATCTTTTGTAATAATGTAAACTGTCACTTTTGATCATGCATTATTGCTGAAAAAAGTATTTATTTTTATAAAATAAAATAAAATAAAATAAAAATCCCAAATAGCATAAATAATGAGACACTGTGAAATGAATCAATATTTACACTCACTTGTTATGCTGGCAATATAATTTGATTGGAAAAAAGTAACATCGGACATTTAATTAAAATTGAAATTAGCATGACTTACAGTATATTTATTTTCAGACATGAATAAAAAAAATCTATTTGGAAAAAAAAATTCACTCAAAAAGAAAGAAACAGCAAGCAACACTATGAATTGAAAGTGACATTTTGAAGTAGAAAGACTAAAATTGTATTCTCTTGTAAAACATGCTCCACTTGTTTTATTTACTTATATATATTTTTTTACAGTGTGGGGACTCTTAACATCCACTGCACTGACCCATTAAACCACTGGACTAGCTCTACTCCCTCACTGACTCACTACACTTACTACAGGAAAACCACTTGTTTTTAACCACTAGCTCTCATCTTGGTCAGCCATAAATGGGATTATACTGCTGCCTTGTTTGACAACAAGGCTCTTAAGATTTGGACTAAATTTTGTAGACAGTGTTTTGGAGAAACTTGTGGTTAAATGGTTATTCATCAGACAGTTTTGAAACAGCAGATCCTGTAATAAATGCATCTATTCTGTATCTCACCCTGTTTTGCCCCTCATTGCAATCTAATAAGAGCGTCTGTTTTTCAGGCCACCTTAACCCCGTGCTGAACCCTATAGTTAATACACTGTAGTTATGATTTTACCATCAATCAACAAGCAGGCATCTAACACGCACACACAAACACAGCTCCCAGCTCTGCCCTACAATTTAATTGTGCCTGAACCCTCATCGGTTTCCAGAACAATCAATCGCACCCCCGTCCCTCTGTCCCCAGCAGGGCTGTGCTCTTTTCATTACACAGTTCAGGCTGCTCTGCAGGTGGCCACCGTGCCTGCTCCAAATCCCCCAACCCCAGACCCCCATCCATTTGTCACCTATAGGAAAGAAAAATCACAAACGAGATGCCTTTGATATCGCAGTTGTTTCTCATTGACAGCAAATAGATTAAATGGTGAGAAAATTTTTTTTTTTGCATCTTCTGCTTGCATAAATTGTCTCTTATGTGTCTTCTTTGGAGTTTCAGAAGAGACAACATCTCAAATTGTGTTCCACTTTATTGAGTTGCAGATAAACTCAATTATTTCTCACTAAATTCTTCCACATCCAAATCTTCCTGACCTCTTATCCACATTCTTTTTCATTTTCCCTAGAAAACCGAGATGAGGTGAGAGTGCAAAAACAGCAGGCAGAGATATTAAGTGATGCTGTGTCAGTAACACTGACGTATGAGAGCAGAAACACACATTCATCTAAATACATTCAGGTCCACTACTGTGTCATTCAGTTTGAACTTCTAAACATACTCCAACTCTTTACATGCTATCAGTGGTTCTGTCTAAAGTGAAATACAGTATAGATTAACCAACCTCCCTGCCAGCGTTAGTCACATGAATAATATAAACAAGACCAATGAACAGGAATACATTGCTCAATCAGAACATAGTGACCCCAAAAAGTAATTAGGGGCTTAAGCCATCTTTGAATGTACAAATTTTGTGACAAAATATCAAAGCAAGTGTTAAATTTTTTTTAATATATATTAAAAAAAAAACACAAGCAGAAAATAAAAGCAATTTATTTTTTAAAAATTACTTCGCTGGATTTTAACATTTTAAAACAATAGATATATTGCTCAATATTAGGACAAAATGTATTAGGATGCTGTTTATGGTAGTCAAAACTTATTGTAACAGGTTAGTTGATGTGATGTGATGACACCCGTAAATGTCATTGGATTTTTATACGATCTGTTCGCACCCCACTGAAGGCTAGGGTTGAGGTAGAGTTTCACAATAAATAATGATTGTAATTTAATGGTAAAACACTTAAAATATTACAGTAAAACCTATGAATTGGTTAACAGTACTGTAAGTTCTGTAAGTATGTATGTATGTGTGTGTATGTATATATATATAATATAAATCCTTTTGCTAACACTTTAGATTAGGGAACAATATTCAAATAAGAGTTTTCCCTCAGTAAACTCCTAATTTGCTGCTTATTAATATTTAGTAGTTGTTAAGTGTGGAGTAGGGTTAGCGGATCTACAGTATAGTCATGCCGAATAAGTCATTAATATGTGCTTTATAAGTACTAATAAACAGCCAATATGCTAGTAATATCCATGCTAATAAGCAACTAGTGTTACCATAGTTTTTACCTCATCATGTGTCTTTTTCATTACCACCTGTGTTTTTATGGTGGTTGTCACTTCTCAGCATTAGGGTAAAAAATAGATTTTAGTAATTTTATTATATTAACATTATTTCAGTTATTTATTTATTTTTACTGTAAATTTAATTTCAGTTTGTAAAATTAAAAATGTTGCTACCGTATGTTTTTTTCTTATGGTAAAGTTCTGGCAACCACGACTGCTGTTTTTATCGTACATTTTTACAGTGAGAAGCAGGTTCATGCTTACATTTTATACAAACTGTAAACTGTTGTACAAATTGTTGTATGAGTTTGTACAAAATAGCCAAAAATTACCATTATTACAAGTTATTGAGGAAAAATGATGAAGAAAAGAGAAGAGAATTTGTTTAGAAGTTAGTGAAGGGATTCCAGCTTTAAAATCTAAATCTAAATGTGACTTAAGTGACCAAACGCCTTTTTTTTTTGGAGCCGCTGTAATTCTTCATTAATTTTCAAGGGTTGAGTCCTTTGCTTCTCATTAAAATGCCTTCCTCTGTACATTTCTTTAAGCTCAGTAAAGCTCTCTCTCTCTCTCTCTTCCTCTGTGTGCACATTCTGGTTCAGCATATGTATCTGTTATTAAGACATATGGCTGCTTTATTGCTGCTAACAATACCAATCAATACTCATGAAGCATGCAGAAGCGTCACCTACCACAAATCTCAGGACCTGAGCGGGAACTGACAGTGATCATCTCTCAAACACACTCTCACCAACATCTACTACTGTGTCTCACATCCACGATAATTCTGTGCAAGCAGAGAGAGAGAAGCACTACCCAAAACTCAACAGCAAGATTCATTGTTGTTGGAACATTTTATACTTAATAAAGGAAATGGTACATGACTCAAGCTGTCTCCTTACAAAGAGAGAGAGTTTGTGTGTGTGTGTGTGTGTGTGTGTGTGTGTGTGTGTGTGTGTGTGTGTGTGTGTGTGTGTGTGTGTGTGTTGTGTATGTGTGTGTGTGTGTGTGTGTGTGTGTGTGTGTGTGTGTGTGTGTGTGTGTGTGTGTGTGTGTGTGTGTGTGTGTGTGTGTGTGTGTGTGTGTGTGTGTGTGTGTGTGTGTGTGTTAAATCCATCATAATAATTCAGCCCAGAGCCGGCGTTTTACCTTATGTGTGTTATTGTCCGTCAATCATGTGTGTGTGTGTGTGTGTGTGTGTTAAATCCATCATAATAATTCAGCCCAGAGCCGGCGTTTTACCTTATGGGTCAGTTATTGTCCGTCAACTGTTGTGTGTGTGTGTGTGTGTGTGTGTGTGTGAGTAATGATGAAATCTCTCTGTAGTTGGAGATCAGAGGGTCAGAACGATGATAGATGCTCACTTCCTGTTGCTCTCCATGCCAAAGGGCTGCACTTCCTTTTTCTCTCGGGCACACATGCAATCATATTCACACACACATGCTCATTCCCGTCTCACGCTCTCTTCTCTCACATCACACACCTCCGCTCAGCCCCTTTGTTTATTTTGCCTTTGATGAAGAGATTCATCTCTGGCACGTGTGAATGTGTGTGAGACCACACGACGTATTTGTGTGTGTGTGTGTGTGTGTGTGTGTGTGTCTGCTAATGATTAAAAGCAAATGTAAATATGTGTGTATGTGTAATTATAAGACAAAGATACAGCAGTTTAAGAACAACTGAGATTCAGGCTTCAATTTCATGGGTTTTCTCTTTCTCTCTGTCTCACATTTTAATTTAATTTAGTCTGCTTTATTAACAGGAAAAACTGAATTTGATTTAAGGAGGTCATAATAGATAGAATAAAAGTAATATAACAGTTATACAAATAAACAAAATATAATAATTGCACAATAAAATGAGCAATTAACATTTAAATATTCAGCTGACATCACAACCAATCCAGAGGCAATATCAAAATGTATTAAATATTGGCTATAAATATTGAACAGGGGAAGCCTCTCTCTGTCTCTCCCTCTCTTATCTTTATTGCCATCAGGGTTGAGTTATCTAGCTCTTCTGTTTTACATCATTGCCATTCCATTGTTCACATTCCTTCACTATCAGCACACACACATAGACGCATACACACAGACTATAATTGCTCTCACATACACAACACATAATTACACTTGAACACAATCTCTCCGAGACTGGCATGCTCTTGCCTTTCCTTACATCAGAAGGTCAGTTTCTCAGACTTTCTCAGACCGTCTTTGTATGTATGTGTGTGTGTGTGTGTGTGTGTGTGTGTGTGTGTGTGTGTGTGTGTGTGTGTGTGTGTGTGTGTGTGTGTGTGTGTGTGTGTGTGTGTGTGAGAGGTTGTGGAAAGTGTGCTGCAGTGCCTCTTTTGTCCAGTTGGGGGAGTCTGTCCTCATGTGTGAGTTCACTGTGCCTGGGAACCAAACGCTTTATTAGCACAGGGCTTCTGTTTTAGAGAAGAATTGTTCATAGGGTTCGTTTAAAGGAATCGGTTCGTTTCAGCCATGTCGTTTCAAACATATTTGTTGTTATTTACTGTTGTTTGACTTTATCTATCAAATGCAGCATTGTTTATCAATGCAAGAGGTTGCTTGCCTCTCACTTTGAACTCCAATGTAGTAATGACATTATAATACAGGGATTTATGAATGAATTCGATTCGACTCATTAAAAAAAGAACTGTTCAGAAAACGTTTCGTTTCCAGCCATACATCACCACACGGGGTCCGATGTTTACTGGTGGCTACACCTTACGTAAAAGGATCACCCACAGTCTACTAATTTGAAGCCTTTATATAAACCATCTGTATATAGCTACATGTAGCAAATAATTACCTAGCACGACTTCGAATGGTTTGTGTCAGCTGTAAAGTAGGTTTAACTGAAGGCAAATGACTGTCAATATTTGCCAGGGAGAAAGTGAGTGTATTTGTGCTCTAAATCAGAAGAATGATGAGGAAATGGTCTCTTGACCACCCCATCTCTCTTCTACAGCCTAGGATATATGGAGTGCTGTATTCGCAGTGAAGTTTGTGATTTCAGATTAAACTATCCTCCTCAGTCAACACTGCGCTAAATGAACACTCACTGGGAGACCAGAGGTTTACCTAATGTGTTTAATATGGTTTAATACCAAAGTCCATACTTCAAACTGTCTGCACTCTACTCGGTAAACAGTTTGGCGCCAATTAACACTAGCTACACTGGACTGAAGTGTAGCCTAATGATATACTTGTTTGCTCCAGTCCTCACAATACTGAAACAGACTTTAGACAAATGTGTATGTCCAGTGACATTTCTTCATTTAAAGGGTTAACTTCAACTTTGAAATACTGAAATAATTAAATCATCATCTTACAACCCGATCTCATGAAAGTGCGTATAAATAGTAAGCTAAATAAAAACAAAAACTCGTGGTATTGATACGCAAAAATGGACTTTGGCGTGTATATGCTACGCCAGGGTTTCCCAAAGTGGGGTTCGCGAACCCCTGGTGGTTCGTGAGGGAATTGCAGGGGGTTCGTGAGTTGGTACAGGGTATGCCCACGAGTGTATAGCATTAGCAATTAATAAAAAAATAATAATAATTAAATTAAAAGGTTTTTGCAAATAAATGTTACAGGTTTATACAATTGTCATGTAAATATAAAATCTTAAATGTATAAAAATACTTCTCTTTTTGGAAAACCCTGTATTTAAAAACAATATTGTGGAAAAAATGTAATACATTGTAAATTAAAGTAATATGAATTTTTATAATTTTCTGAGTGTAATAATAACAATAGCTATATAAATATTACTGAAATTAAAACTGATAAAAATATATGTTTTTAAAGTTAAACATGCAAATGTGCCATTAAATTATTGAAATATTTACTTAAAATATCAGGGGGTACTTTAAGTAAATAATTTATGTCAAAGGGGTTCGGCTGACAAAAAAGTTTGAAAACCCATGTGCTACGCGATGGGCAGGATTGTAGATGCGTATCATATGTACGCGAAAACTGCGTATCATGCATGCTAACAAATTTCGTATCATATGCATACTAAAACTGCTTATCATATGAACGCCAAAGTCCATTTTTGTGTATCAATACCACGAGATTTAATTTTTATTTGGCGTACTATTTATACGCATAAGTGACCATGTGCATGTTTTTATGCACATGAATAATGTTGTGATTTGTGATTATTTAAATATGCCAAATATTAATTATTGCTGTCTAAGATAGATGAAATTTTACTGAATTGCAGTTTGAGAACTGTGATGGAGTTGGTAGCATCAGATAAAAACAGTTATCTTTTGCACTGGATGCTATCGTTTTATAGCAAATACAAGTTCATACTTGTATAACATTCAGCTATTATTGTAAAAAAAATAAAAAAAATAAAAATGAAATACATAAATAAATTAATAAATCTAGTAAACAAAACAAAAAACTTATAAATTAGAAATAATTAAAATATTATAATTAAAAATACCTATAAATTAGTGCTGTCAAACAATTAATCGCGATTAATCGCATCCAAAATAAAAGTTTTTGTTTGCATAATATATGTGTGTGTAGTATACTTTGTATATTTATTATGTATATATAAATACACACACACACACACACACACACACACACACACACATACAGTATATATTTTGAAAATATGTACATGTATTTACATGTCTATATTTCTATTCATATAATTTATATTATAAATAAATATATTTAATATATAAACATAACATATTTTTCTGAAATATATACATGCACGTGTGTGTATATATGCATAAATATACACAGTACACACACACACATATATTATGTAAACAAAAACTTTTATTTTGGATGCAATTAATTGCGATTAATCGTTTGACAGCACTAATATAAATACATTTTTCTGATGCATTTAAATTTTCATATAAATTAAATCAAAAGAATAAAAAAAAAAAAATAACAAAATAGGATTGAATGTTTCCTTGTTGATGAGCCCTGCTTACTGCTAAAATGTGACATGTAGATAAGAAGTATTTGGACAGACTCTATTTGATATGAAATAAAATCCTTGTTTATTGATGTACAGTAGATGGTTATTGAGCTGTAAGCAGAGACGAGCAGTGAGACTGCTTTCATAGCTGCTGTTTTAGGAGTCCCTGTAGTGTACTTACATCTGGCCTATTTGACAAAAGACAACAATAAGAGTCAGTTTGTTGTTTCAGTACAGTCTATCCTGACCAATACATCATGACATTTCCTCACAACTCAACTCATTGCACAGTTAATAATTTCTGCTTAATCCTGCTGAGCCAAAATGTATGTCCCGTTTGTGTGTGTGTGTGTGTGTGTGTGTGTGTGTGTGTGACAAGGACATTTCACCAGTGCATGTGCAAAAAAAAAAAAAAACAGCTTTCTCTTGTTATTGTAGCAGATCAAACAATGTTGTTGTGATTATTGCAATTTAAATATGACAAATTATGTGGAAGCAGAGTTTCTGTACACAGTGGCAGACACACATTTCCCATCCAACAAACACATTCAGGCTCCAGTATAGTCACATTTCTATTGCTGCTGAAATTACAACAGCAGTAATTGTGTCATGTTTTGTGTGATTCATGTCTGATTCACACTTTTTCCTTTTGCTATGTACAGTGGTGGTAATTCTATGCAAGCTGTCCATCACATCACATATCCCAAACATGCAGTCATGACTGATTCAAAGTTCAGTTCATAGATTTATCAAACATTTTTTTTAAAATAAAGGTTCCAAAAGGTTTTTTTTTTTTTTTTTTTTACAGTGATGCCAAAGAACAAGTGTTTCCAGTCATGCTCTTGGAGGCCCAGCAGAGTTTAGCTCCATCCAGCTCCAACCCACTTGTCTGAAGGTTTCTAGTGTCTGAAGACCTTGATCAGCTGGTTCAGGTCTGTTAATTATGGCTGGAGCTGAATTTTGCAGGACAGTGGCCCTCCAGGAACAGGTTTGGAGATCCCTGTCAATAATCAATATGGGCTCCAGAAAGAACCTTTCAGTGTGGAGAATATTTTAATAGTCTAAGGAATCTTTTTTCACTACAAATAAGCTTTATGCAATGGAAATTGCATGGATGCATGGCTGCATAGATTTTAAAGGTTCTTCATGGAACCATTGATACAAAAAAATAAACTTTTATTATTATAATTTTTTTTAAATGAATGAACAGAGTAATAGGAACCATACTGCATCAAATGTGACTATTTTGTAAAACAGCTTTTTTTTATGGTATTTGTTAGTAGGTCTACTACTGTAGATCAACCAGTCAAGGAAGGCACTAACAATACCAATGCAAGGTCATGGGTACCCAGGTAATGCATGAGCTAAACTGAATAAAATGTATTCCTTGAATGCAATGTAAGTTGCTTTGGATAAAAAGCATTGCCAAATGTTTAAATGTACACTTTTGTCAGAGCTTGAATTTGCCGCCAAACTGAAGCTTTGTTCACCTGAGGAGCAACATGTTTTCTGTTAGGATCTAAATTGCGAATACATTGACAAAATACTTTCATAATTTATCATTTATTATAGATATACACTTCTTGTGATGTGTCTCCCAAAAGAAGAGATGAACGCAAAATAGATTTTTTGTTTAAAAAGTGGTTGATGTTGGCAAACTATTCCAGGGTTGCAAAAAAAAAAAAAAAACAGCTGTTCTTCTTTGTTATTGTAGCAGGCTATCAAACAATGTTGTTGTGATTATTGCTAATTTACAACCCCAAATCAGAAAAAGTTGGGACAGTATGGAAAACGCAAATAAAAAAAGAAAGTAGTGATTTCTAAATTTACTTTGACTTGTATTTCATTGCAGACAATATGAACACAAAATATTTCATGTTTTGTCTGGTCAACTTCATGTCATTTGTAAATATACATCCTTTCCTGTCATTCAGACCTGCAACACATTCCAAAAAAAGTTGGGACAGGAGCAATTTAGGGCTAGTAATGAGGTAAATTGCTTAAATAATGATGTGTTTTGAAACAGTTGATGTCAACAGGTGATTGTAATTATGATTTGGTACAAAAGCAGCATCCAAGAAAGGTCTAGTCCTTTAGGAGCAAAGATGGGCCGAGGATCGCCAGTTTGCCAACAAATACGTGAGAAAATTATTGAAATGTTTAAAAACAATGTTCCTCAAAGAAAGATAGGAAGAGATTTGGATATTTCACCTTCAACAGTGCATAACATAATTAAAAGATTCGAGGAATCTGGAGGAATTTCAGTGCGTAAAGGACAAGGGCGCAAGCCTAAGCTGAACAACCGTGATCTCCGATCCCTCAGGCGGCACTGCATCAAGAATCGTCATTCATCTATAAGCGATATCACCACATGGGCTCAGGACTACTTTGGCAAACCTTTGTCAAGTACCACAATACGTAGTTACATCCACAAATGCCAGTTAAAACTGTACTGTGCCAAAAGGAAGCCCTATGTTAACAGTGTCCAGAAGCGCCGTCGACTTCTCTGGGCTCGGAGGCATCTGGGATGGACCATCACACAGTGGAAACGTGTACTGTGGTCAGATGAATCAGTATTTCAGGTATTTTTTGGGAGGAATGGACGCCGTGTGCTCCGGACCAAAGAAGAAAAGGATCATCCAGACTGTTACCAGCAACAAGTCCAAAAGCCAGGGTCTGTCATGGTATGGGGTTGTGTCAGTGCCCTTGGCAAAGGTAACTTGCACTTCTGTGATGGCACCATTAATGCTGAAAAGTACATAGAGATTTTGGAGCACAATATGCTGCCTTCAAGAAGACATCTTTTCCAGGGACGTCCATGCATATTTCAACAAGACAATGCAAAACCACATTCTGCACACATTACAAAGTCCTGGCTGCGGAGGAAGAGGGTACGGGTACTTGACTGGCCTGCCTGCAGTCCTGACCTGTCTCCAATAGAGAATGTGTGGCGCATTTTGAAGCACAAAATGCGACAACAAAGACCCCGTACTGTTGCCCACCTTAAGACTTGTTTGCAGGAAGAATGGGACAAAATTACACCTGAAACACTTCATCACTTGGTGTCTTCAGTCCCTAAACGTCTTTTAAGTGTTGTGAAAAGGAATGGCAACATTACAAAGTGGTAAATGCTTTACTGTCCCAACTTTTTTTGGAATGTGTTGCAAGTCTGAATGACAGGAAAGGATGTATATTTACAAATGACATGAAGTTGACCAGACAAAACATGAAATATTTTGTGTTCATATTGTCTGCAATGAAATACAAGTCAAAGTAAATTTAGAAATCACTACTTTCTTTTTTTATTTGCGTTTTCCATACTGTTCCAACTTTTTCTGATTTGGGGTTGTAAATATGCCAAATATGCAATCTTACTGACTAACATAGATCAAGTTTTACTACATTAATTGTAGGAAATTGAGAACTGTATTAGTCTTGAAGAATCACACAAACAACCAGTTATCTTTTGCACTGGATAACAACTGTGCATTTCTTGTTTAACTTGCAGCTATTATTGTAAATATAAATATCTAATGAACTTTTTTGTTTAAAAAGTGGTTATTGTTCGCAAACTTTTCTAGGGTTGCAAAACGAATTTGCGTGAGATGAATATTATATTACCTATATAATTTTTTAAAAGTTACCCCTCCCTGAGTTACAATATACACAGACACACTTATGTGCACAGTCATTGAAATAAATGCATGCACACACAAAGACTGCAGAGATAAATGATGTAATTTGTCTCCAAGTGTCATAATCTGGGTCAAATCACGGTCTATTCTAGACTGACTGCACACTCATATACAGTCTGACACATACGTCTGATCTCACCACACTGTAAATTGATCCACTTCTTGCCCCACACCGGTCCAAACACACACCCCCTCAAGGATGGGTATGTTTAACCCTCGACGTCTCCTCACATTACTGCAGCCATTATCTGTTAGTTAAAGGCTGGGAGTGGTGTTCAGGGTGCTCTGCCTCCCTGACCAGCTGCTGAACTCTCGCACACTCCTGGAAAACACGCTTGGGCCGCGCTGCTCGTTTGTCACGCAGTACACTGACAGTAAAAGGTCATCGCATCCCATCGCTGCGAGCCAGAAACAGCAGCCTCCATATTACCCAGCACAACGGATTTGTTTAAGACTGGGAAGACACACACACACACACACACACACACTCACATACACTCAGAGCTTTATCTAATCTAGGCCATCTGTCTGTGCCTCTACCTCCCAGGTGGCAGAGGAGACACTGTGTAACATTGCTGTGTGCCGGCCATTACAGTCATCTGCCCATAACAATGTCCCTAAATGAGCACTGAGACCCTTATTCTGATCGCCATACACCTCAGAGTGGACAAAGAGGAGACCCTTTCTCACTTTATGAATAGAAGCAGGATGTATTCTCTCTCTGCAATGGAAAAATGCAGTTTTTGGACATTAATTAAGCAGAATGAGACCTGTTGAGACATTGTTACTCTGCAAGTAAACTCTAGAAAACACTAAATATGAATGCAACTGGATTTTTTTGTATTTTCTACAGGTGTAGCACAAACTGTAAAGGATGTGTCATGCAACAAGGTTTAGTGTATAGGGTTAATGTTTTTTTATATGCTGAAATCCTCAATATGAGCTGTAAATATGAGGAAAATGTAATAATGGTGCATTGCATGCCTGAGAAAACACCACTAATAATTACATTTAGTGTATGTAAATTGAAAAAAAATGACATTGTAAAAAATGATTGTCATATACCTGTCCACATTTGGGTACCAAAACGTCATTGTGTAACGTCATTTTCCCCACCATGTCTGATATTAAAATTAGTATGACACGCTTTGCAAAAGGTTTGTGCATTAACTTCTCCTCCCATTTCTACCGGTGATGCTTGTTTTTTCTGTGCTACTACCTGCGCAGATATCAACAGCGCCACTGGGTTGTAGGTTGCTAAGTTGAGCTCACAAAGGTGTTGAAATTTGTGTCGATTGTGTGAGAAGGATGCGTTTCACAAGATCTGGCAACTGGACAACCTTGGAATATGTTGACGTGATTATTCGTTTAATGAGGTTTGGGCCATACAAATTATGGGAGTTTAACCGGAGGCGAATGTAGCAAACATATCAAATACGCCCAGTGGGATTTTTTATAGAAAGATTAAAAATACGGGAGAGATACGGGAAAATATTTAAACAGGATGATAGCGGGATAGAATGGTAAAATACGGGAGAATCACGGGAAAAACGGGAGGGTTGACAGATATCGTATTCTACAGTTAAAAAGTTGAAATCACACCAATGCTGAATTTATTTGATCAAAAATACAGTAAAAATTCAGTAAAAACATTTTTAAATATAATAATTTTAATAATTGTTTTCTATTTTAATTTTAAACATTTTTATTTTTAATATTTAAAAAAAATATTTTATTTCTATGATGGCAAAAGCTGAATTTTCAGCAGCCATTTTCTGTATCACATGACTCTTCAGAAATCATTATTATATACTGATTTGCTGTTCAAGAAACATTTAATACATAGTTCTGTCATGAAACTCTAACCGAGCACTGATTGGTTCTTCCAATGTTGCCGCGTTAGCCAATCAGAAGTACTTCCTAGTTCATGTAATATCCCTACCATTAGCTTGTGTTGCCATGCCTCACAATAACAAAAACTTCTGTCTGTTCCTCCTCCTCCCCAGTGCCTCCTGTACAGATCTGCTACAGGGTTTCTACCATTTCTTGCAGCAGCCTGTCCTTTTGATTGTTATTTTGACCAAGCTGAATAAATTCTTGTATTTCTTCGGCAGCAGTAGCTGATCTTGTTCGCCAAAATCAAGCTCGTGTACATTGAGTTGTTATGACTACATTAGTATTATTAAGGCTGAAAATCATTTTACATTTCCATTCATTAAAAATGGAATTGAAATATGTAAAGAAATATAAGAGAATTTCAAACATCAACTGTAAAATCGTAGATTTATCCAGTTCTGTTAAGGGTTAAATATCAAAGGGTTAACTAACTGATTGTTTAATGACAATAGCTGTTATGGTGAGGAGTGATGCGACGTGAAAGAGGTCTTGCAGTTTATGACACAGATCTTTCAAAGCACAGAGCTGTTCTGTTTGAATAGTCAGCGATGGACAAACCATGACAGTGAAGGTTTGTGATATTCTGAGCGCTCCATTAAAAGTCTATATAAACCAACTGACATTTCTCACTAACAATTTTTCTGTCTTTTTCTCTGTCTGCTTGTGTGAGAAGAATACTTTCCAAGGTCTAAGCACTGAGAGCCAAGTACAATACCAATCCTTCAAGACCAGGTCAAGTGGTAAAATAAATAATACGTGCAGCTAACTGTGCTAGCTCAGTTCCTGTCCTCTGCCCATCGCTGGTGTGATTTAGTGCAGTCTCCTGCCATTATTGCTCTTCCGTGCTGGTGCTATTTGTGAACAGTGAAGTGATGATGCAGAAAGTCACACACTTTATTTTATTTTTGTCACATAAGAGTCAGGATTTTTACCTAGAAACTGATATCGGATTTTTAGTACTGTCAGGACACTGGTTGTGCATGTAGCGCTGTCAGTATGATATAAATTCAGGCTTGGTTCGTATTTTACACTCTTAACTGCCATAGACATTCTGATATCGTATCATATTTTACATTATTTTATTTTATTTTTGTATAATGTAATGCCAAATCATCATTAGACACTGTTAAAGGAATAGTTTGCACACAAATGAAATGTTGGTCTTAAGTGGAAGGGATGATTTTCAGTTAATACCAACTTAAATGTATAGGTGTCTTCCTTACACAAAGCAAAACTTTTATCATTTTATCATACCATTATAGATCCTCGTCATTCCCCATTTCATCCCCATAATCTATGTTTCAAGGAAGAAAAGTTTGGAATAATGTCAATATATATATTTTTTTAATACAAGTGACAGTTTTTGAGATCAAACTATACATACTGGCATATAAAACTAACATGAAATTACTCTCTATATACTATTCAGATAAACACACTCATAAACGGTAACTTGGGTCTAACACATTCCAAAACTCTACAGCAGTTTGACGTGCCATGAGAAATTTAAAGTGGGACAACTTCTGCACCCAAAATCTATAATTTGTAGGTTAATACAGGGAATTTTTTTATGCCTTTTGTCCTCAATATACAGTGATTTTTTCATATACTTGAATACAAAGCGGGACTTCTTTTATTTCTGTCACAGCAGTTCTTAGGAGTTCCAAACAAATGCATCTACACCTGAATGAGATAGGAGATCTGGAGGATTTTACAACTGAAAACAAGTTAATAATTGCATCTTGGTTAAGAATACTGTAGTATTATAATTTGTTCAATGCATAACATTTTCATTCCTCATCCTGCCTAGCAGTGAATACAGGTCTGATACTAGTGTATTTTATTTTCCCACTCCCTCTGCTGTCCTTATTGAAAAACAAATCAATCTTTTGTTGTTGTACCATTGGGACCATCCACTGTAAGACATATAGCCAGCTATATGAAACATCGTTGTTACTATTTTTAGTTACTCTCTGCTACAACCCTGCCATGTAAATTGCAACCTTTATCTTTTGTTGATTATTGGCAATCGTGACATCTGCCTGTGCAATGCACTCTCTGTAATTGGTGCCACACACAATGCACATCACACAAATACACTGAGTGTCTACATTACTATTAATATTAGTACAGAGCCGTGCCAGTCATCAACTTAATCAAATGAGGAAAAATGAATAAAAAAATTATTGCTATTTACGTAATATGGCCTGATTTTATATGTATTATGTTTTTGAAAGAAATGAGCAATGATGCATTTATCTGATCAAAAGGGAGAATAAAAAATTTCATATTGTTACAAAAAAAATTCTATTTCAAAATATATTTCAAATAAATGCTGTTCCTTTTAACTTTCTATTGCTCAAAGAATCCTGAAGAAAAAAATATGTTTTCCACAAAAATACTGTGACACTAATGGCTGCTGAAAGATGAACTTTGCCATCACAGGATAAAATACATTTTAAAATATATTTGTAAAAGTTAGTTTTAAATTGTAATACTATTTCACAATATTATTTTAATACTGTTACTGAATTTTTGACCAAATAAATGCAACCTTGGTGAACGAGACTTCTTTCAAAAACATTAAAAACTCTTACTTACGCAAGCGTTTGAACGTTAGTGTATGTTGTAGAGTTCATGTGTGTTTGCTGCGGCAGAGGTGAAGTGAAGGTGTATCTGTCAGCCTGAGGGGGCAGTCACTCTACATCTGACATCATCAGGTCATAAACTCTGACCTCTTGACCTCTCTCTGGTCATATCGCACAGCACTCATCAGCTTCAGACACACACACAAACACACGCCACCATGTCTGAACCAACTAGTTCGTGAAGAATTGCACGATTCTCATAGAACTCTTAGAAAAAACTGGGAGCTGGACTTCTACACAGAGTTATCTAGCTTGTACCTTTCATTGTTGAGTGTATGCACTTTAGATATGCTGATGTGTTATTTCGCAGATGTGTTAATGAGGTGAGTGCAGTTTTTGTTCAGTCAGCTTCTGGATAAAGTCTCAGCTGATTGATGAATCTCTGGTGTTAAGTTTAACCATCATAAGAGCAGAACTTCAATGTTTGTGGTTATGGGGTGTGTGAGTCAAACCACAATGAAAGCCACTATATGATGCAGATGGAGAGGCTTCAGTCAGACAAGGTCACAAGACACACACACATTTATCTAACTATACATACTGTCCAAACAAATGAATGTGCACAACAGGACTGACTGAACACTGAGATGTGTTTATGATTGACTGCATAAGATGATTATGTGAGTTATATGTAGACAGATGTTCAGTAACAGGTTAACTCTTAACTCTAACCAACTCTTGTTTATTTTAGTAATTAATCATTAATCAAAGTTGTAAAATGGTGATAGCATCTTGAACTAGTCATGAAAATCAGAACATATTATAAATACAATATAGTAAATATATTGCAAAATATTTTTAAATTTAAAATAAGTGATTACTAAAAAACAAAAATTAAAAAAGGTTATTGTGACTTTTTATCTCAAAAAAAAATATAAATGCACCTTAGCATCATCTCTTCTGCCTTTTTTCTTGCATTCTGTTTTTTTCTCAGCTAAACTCGGATTGCGATTACAGTTTTTTACGATTGCAGGCAAGATTTTGAAAACAAGGCTTTTTGTCAAAACACTACACACAGTCTCTACACACACAAGTCAAAACAGCAAAATGAAACACTTCATTCAAAACTTTACAATAATTTAACAAAACCCAGTTTCGCTACCGTAGAACACACATGGTTCTTCTCGAATGGCGACTTCATCCTTGCCCAGACTCTGCTCATCTATTAGGTGAAAATCACATATTATAAATACAATATAGTACATAAACTAAAAAAAAAAAATTAAAAAAACACCTTAGCCTCCTCATGTAGCTGGATATGGCTTGTCCAATCACAGAATGTCCTCCCTCGCAAAACAGCAAGAGAAGAATCTTCTCATGGTGTTCATCCTTCACATCTGCATCTATTAGGACAGGCCTCCTCCATATCTTGAATGAGATCATAGGGTCGGAACCTTCCACTGCCACGTGGAAGGGAAAAAGGAAAGGAAGGGAGAGTGTTGTGGGAGGTACTGGAATAATGGAACCAGTTTCTGGTTGCATTAGTCTAATACCTAGTCTGTCCAATACATAATCTGTCTAAAAATGTGAGTATGTGATCGGCGTTGTAAGGAGCTATTTTGGCTTTTTTTGGTTGTTTATATCTCACGATTCTGATCTTTTGTAATATTTTAAATGTCTTTACTTTCAATTTTGATTAATTGAATGAAGCCTTGCTGAATAAAATAATTGCTTAAAAAAACGTTTGAATTGTATTGTATATTTATTTAGAAAGAATTACTTCAGTGATCACTTTAAACACTATTAAAAGTATATATGGAACCTTTTGGATGTTAAATTTCTGCGAGCATATAGATTCATAAATATTTTTTTTAATAGTTATATGAGATTATTGAATCTGGTCCATGATATAGAACCATCTGATCATCATATAATGCAACTAACCACTGTTTGTGTTGTTTTTATGTGCCCTTTAGGTTTTATCTGAAATAGATAAAGCCAGTCAGATTAAATCTTGCCAGATCAAGAAAGTATTTTCCAGTTCCAGTAGAATAAGCATCAGACGGTCAGTAAACTGACTTTCTGTGGGCTGAGAGCACATGGAACCATTCAAGAGATCCATATTTCCCAGAGCTCATGTTGCATGAACCTATTTTACAGCCCTTGCAGCCCCACACAGAGCAACAACAGCGAGTTGAATTATATTCATCCTGATAGAGGACAGGAGACCCACACACACTCAAAAACCTGGCCCAGTTACACACATCCCAGCCTGAGTGTGTTTGTTTGTGTGAATCTGTGTGCATCCCTGGGGAGGACAGTTAGTCCAGAACTACTACACTGGCACATTTTCTCCAGCATACATTACCCACACAGACAAACAAGACCGGCTGAGCGTGTGTGTGTGTGTGTGTGTGTGTGTGTGAAGGCAGAGAGGGCGTGCTTTGCGGGCGGAGAGGGCCGAGAGGTGAGCTCTGGTGGTAATAAAAGCATATGCTGGCTGTTAACTGAATGAGAAATAAAGACATCGCAATGATCCATCTTCATTACTTCTCTTCCCCTCTCCTTCATCTGCACCCGGATCTGTTTCAGCAGGTCACATGATATTCAACTCTCTCTCTCTCTCTTTCTCTCCAGCTGCCTGGCTCTAATGGTGGTGCTCTGATGTTACGGTTGGAGTTTGCATCCACATGAGGAGAGAGAGCACTGGTTTCCATGCTGAATGACTGCCGTTCAAGGGCGTTTTGGAAACAGTGCTGCTCTCCCTGAAAATGAACCATCACCACCTGACACATTCAAACAGAGATGTTTAGAGCAGCGCTGAGAGGAGCCGCTGTCCTCACACGCTGTATGTCATGACCAATACGGCTTTGTACGATCAGCTGCCCTGTAGAGTGCTGTCGTGTGTTCACATGCTCACAAACACACACCCTCACACATGTTAAGCAAAGGTTGCTGCTAAATAACACAGCTATAGAATAGATTTGTCTCTCTTTGATTGTGAATCCTGTAAACAAGAGTTTCCACCAAAATGACATTTTTACTAAGGTGTTTGTTATTACTGAACAATCATAATGCATTGGATACCCTTCAAGTATAAAATAAAACAATAAGAAATTATATTTTCTATAAAGAAAACAAGGCCAATTTAAGGACCATTGACATTTTCAAGGACATTAGATATTGAATTATCCAAAAAAAGAAAAGAAAAGGAAAAGAAAAGAAAGAAAGAAATAATGCTGTTTTAGTTTAAACAATATTTAGTTTTTATTAAAAATCAGTATAAATTAAAGTATAATAAAGTAGAACCACCATGATGTAAGCTTACAATTGCACAGATATACTTTGCAATTATTCAAAAAATATATGTATTATTTTTCTTGCTTTATAGAAAAGAGATTGAGTTTTATTCACATTAAAGAACGCTACTGAAAATAAGTGAAGAGGTGAATGTGCTCAATAATGTCTCAATGTAAAATAAAAAAGGATCCTATATAAATAAGCTTTTTATTTTTAAATAAATACATTTTATAAATAAAATTTTAATGTAAAATGCCTCTTTTATTTTAGAGTTCAATTTAAACCAGGCATGTTGACAGAAGCTTTATAATCCTTTTTAATTCTCATTGCTTCAATTCATTCATTCATTCATTCAATTCTTTGTTTTTTTATTTATGAATTTATTCAGTTCTTTCTTTCTTTCTTTCTTTCTTTCTTTTTTACAGCAATGTTGGCCAATACCCCATTTTACTATAGTAACAATAGCAACTGTACCATTATGTCAGAAGCTAATTTTCCTGGTACATTTTTGTAAGTGATTTGTGCTTTTTAGTGCCCCCCGGGGCAAGAAAGCAAAAACCGCTCTGTGTGGAAAAAAGTTTTATGTGGTTTTCAGGGCAATTAGGAAGTACGTGTGTGTTTGCTAAGCCTCCATGTATAAACTCTCTTAGCTAAGTGCAAAGATGCAGCAGGGTTTTATCTCTCTGATCAGGAGTCTAAACGCCACACTGACACCATAATTACATGATTTATATCATTCTGCGATTCGAAGACAGGCAAGGCACCTCTCTTCTGCTGATTCATGAGGAACGCACTCAAGTGGCTTTTGAGGGCACATCAAAGGAATTACCTTGATTCATACGCTTGATGTTTGTTTAAATAAATGCATGGTGATCAATCTTAAGGCCTTCCCCAAAGTTTGTTTGGCTCCAGACAGACTGAGGGACGGAGCCAGATCTCATCTCATGCAGTCCGGCTCTTCTGAACACAAACTCGGCCCGCTGGATCCTCCTAAGAAAAGAACCAGAAATGGAGCTCGCTTCACCTGAGCTTATAGTGCGACTACTTTGTTTTCCTTTCTGCAGTCGGGCATACGACCTTAAACTGAACGCCAAACTCTGCCAGCTCCTCCAGGGGCTGGCGAAATAGGTGTGTGAACTAAAAATAAATCTGTTACCGTGCAGCGGCACTCAGTTTAGTCACTGAGGAGGTTTTTTTTATTCTCCAGCTGTACTCCGGCGGGTTTCACCTCATGGTTTGGAGGCATACATTAATTATCGAGCTCACAGGAACTGCCCTGCCTCACTGCTGACTTACTGCCCTTCACTGCCTCCACTCTGAGGGGGTTTTAAAGCTGTCATTTAATACAGTTCGGGCAGTTAGGCCTGCGGACCGGGCTGATGCTGCGTATGCAAATGAAAAGATACCTTCTGAGTGTCGAAATGAAAAGGAGGCAATTCATTAATCACTGAGGTGTGTGAAAGAACGGTGTGTGAAAGTGATTTTTACTATGAAGGAATTCAGGGATGGTGAAGTCCCGTGGTGGTGTGTGACTGCATGTGTGTGTGTTTTCTGGGGGCTGCTGCTCGCTTCGATGACACTATCTCTTAGTATCTGGACACAGCGCCACCATTGCCACCGATAATATTTGTTTATCTTGGGCATTCTTGAGATGCTGCTAGCTCTTCTCCGAGCGTTCACGCAGCAGTCATACACACTCACGGTTGTCCTCCATCTAACCCGTCTCAGTCGGTTACAGGACTCATGTTCACTGTGTATCACTGCTACAATGCAGTTTTCATCTGCCTCCCCTGCTTTCTGTGTTGACGTTTACGTATATGAAATGGATACACTGTAAAAATGGATATCATTTTTTTGAAATTCAATGGTAAAAACCTTGGATAGTTAATTGGTTAGCGGTAATTAGTGTTGGTGTAACGTATTACAAGTAACGCAAGATTACTTTTTTTTCAAATAACTAGTAAACTAATGCATTACTTTTAAATTTACAACAAAATATCTGAGTTACTTTTTCAAATAAGTAGCGCAAGTTACGTTGTTTTCCCATTTTTCCTGTTCCAGTGCAGAGGCACTTCCTTCAAACTGACGCTTATTAATTTCACTTTTTTTAGTTTCAAGTTTTTGTTATTTGTTGTTTTTTTGTTATTTGTTATCAGGGTGGAGCCATATTTAATTGACAGGAATGAAAATGAGAGTGTGAGAGATAGAAGTACAGTGGTTCAGTGGATTTTACAGTTTTATCGACTGTTTAGCAGACAAAATATATTTCTGAAAAAAAAAATGAAAACCTTTCAGTAGTTGTGAGTTGTGAATATGATGTGATCTAGAACTTTTATACAGTGCCTTTGAAAAAGCTATCCCTCACAGACTCATTTTTATCTGCATTAAATTCAATATGACGTCTAACCTGATTAGGGTCAATTCCCAGAAGTTCCTCTCTGACAATTGTTTTTTCCCCATCAAAACAACATTTGAAATAATAGTTTCTTAGGTTTTTTTTTATTCTTTGATTCATCCTTTTCCTTTCACTTAACCGCCTGTGTTTTTAAGGTAGCTGTAACATTATATCACTTTTTCGTATATTTATTGTAATATTTTTCGGTCTATTAAATATAGTAAATATAAATGTACCTGTATATTAAATTCTGCATAGTTAAATTCGTAAACCCTAAAATGTTGCTACCAGATTTTTTTACGGAAAAGTTCTGGCAACCACAGCTGCTGTTTAGTACTGTAAATTATTTTTTTTTACAGTGTATGTCAACTTTGTTTCTCCATTCAAAGCCAACAATATTCATAACAAGAAATTGTTTCGCAAATGTCCAACAGCATTTCACCTCTCCCTGTGCTGTACAATCATGCAATCAGAAGGTACTCAGTGTATCATTACACACCCTACTGCACAGCTCAAATGAGCAGGGGCAGACGAGGAGACCGACTTCAGCCAGCCAAACGAAACTAAAACAAATGCTGCATATCAGACATGCTCCAGTGCATGTATGATTCATCTAGCTGTGCAAACTGTTTTTCTTTTTAGCTGTTTGCAGAATGCCTCCAAGTGCTGGCTGTTATTGTGTACTGCTCCATGCACCCCCAGCCATGAACAGGCTCATGTGCCACTGAGATTGTTTTCAACTGGAAAATTATATCAAACCAAACACAACACCTGAAACCATATGAAATGAAATTAATCGAGTTACTGATTTGGAAACTTGAGCCATGCATGAAAATGAACTGCAGCAGGATTTGCAGATAGCATTTGAATGCGTGTGAAGGAGAGAGGCGTTTATCTTATTTTATTACAGATTTAAATGAAACATTATATAACAGGGGTTTTTATTAATAAATGACCAGGTAGTTTCTTCAATTTTTTTATGAGAAGAAAATACTGCACAGCTGTCAAGTTAGCATGTTGTTAGACAAGAAAAGCAATGTAACAATAACCATAACATCAGTAAAAAGTACTTTACCTATAATAAGTATAATTTATTATGTCATATTGTCTAAACAGACATTGAGACCATCGCAAAGACAAAGCTTCTTTAACACGTTGTTGTTTTGGTCCAACAATGTAACATGAGAATGCTAAGCGTTTCTTTCTAATTTAACATTTGCTCAAACCAATTTCAAACTGCTGTTGCTTATCTGTGCTTGCTGTGTTACCACCTCAGGTGTGCATTATTTTCCAATAATTCAAACATTCCTTACATAACAGAGCTCAAAATAAGGAAGAAGGCATTAAACATTTTTATACAGACCTACCACTGTGAGGATTTGTAATGATGGTAAAAAAAAATTATATGGAAGGTTCAACATTTGTTAAAGCATAGTGTTACATTGCCAAATTCCTGGTAAATTATGACCATTCCTACTGTCCTGCAATGAGACGCACCATGGAAAAGAGAAATGTGGCACAGCAATGACATTTTGCAGGCAAAGTGATGTCAACCACAGTGCCAGCTATCATCATTTTCTTTCTTTATTATGGAATGATTTATAGAACAAAAATAGAGTGTAAGTGTATTTTAATAAGACAAAAACAAAACACCAGATTGATTACCATTATTAATTACATTATTCACAGTGCTTTATGTAAGGAATAGTTAATTTCCTTTAAACAACATTAGAAACACAGTCTTTTACTTGATGGGAAATCATTTGGAAATATACTTCCTCTTTGAGAGAGTAGACCCAGGCACACAAATGCTCAGCAGATGCAAAATTTAAAATATTTATAGGACAGTGTTATATCACCATCAGTTTAAACAATCAATCTGATCTAAATGAGCTACAAGGTGAAATCGGTATCATATGTGACACCAGCAGAATCAGAATCAGAATCAGCTTTATTCGCCAAGTGTGTGCAAACACACAAGGAATTTGTTGTGGTTTTTAAGAAGCTCTTGGTACATACATGCATACATATATACATACATATAAACATACATATGTGACATGAGAACAGAACATTTAAATAAGATTTATGTACAGATTTGTGCCTTATTTACTCTATATATACAGCTGTATAGAAAATTATGCATACATATTTACATAGTACTAGAGAGAGTAAATAATTAGAGATGGGGGATGAATTACAGGCAAGAATTAGGGTTAGAGAATTACAGAACACAGGTAATAATTCCTGTGTTAGTTGTTTAGGCTGGAGATGGCATAGGGGAAAAAAATGTTTTTATGCCTAGATGTTCTAGTGCACAGAGATCTGTAGCGTCTGCCTGAAGGGAGAAGCGCAAACAGGTCGTGTCCAGGGTGAGAGGGGTCTGTGATGATGTTACCTGCCCGTTTCTTCACTCTGGAGTAGTACAAATCCTGAAGGCTGGGCAGGTGCACACCAATGATCCTTTCTGCTGTCCTAACAGTCCACTGCAGTCTTCTTATATCTGATTTGCTGGCTGACCCAAACCATACAGTTATAGAAGAGCACAGAACCGACTCAATAACAGCAGAGTAAAACTGTGTCATGTGCGCCTGTGGCAGGTTGAACTTTTTCAGTTGACGAAGAAAGTACATTCTCTGCTGGGCCTTTTTCACGATGGAGTCGATGTGAGTGTCCCACTTCAGGTCCTGAGAGATGGTGGTTCCCAGGAACCTGAATGACTCCACTGCATTCACAGAGTTGTTCATGATAGTGAGTGGGGGGAGAGCTGGGGGGTTTCTCCTGAAGTCCACGATCATCTCCACAGTTTTAAGTGTGTTGAGCTCCAGGTTGTTTAGACTGCACCAGACAGCCAGCTCCTTAACCTCCTGTCTGTAAGCAGACCCGTCACCGTCCTGGATGAGGCCGATGAGTGTGGTATCGTCTGCAAACTTCAGGAGTTTGACAGAGGGGTCTTTAGAGGTGCAGTCGTTGGTGTAGAGGGAGAAGAGCAGTGGGGAGAGAACACAACCCTGAGGAGCTCCAGTGCTGATGGTGCAGGTGTTGGATGAGAATTTTCCCAGCCTCACTAGCTGCTGCCTGTCTGTCAGGAAGCTGGTGATCCACTGACAGATGGAGGTGGGGACGGAGAGCTGTGTCAGTTTAGCTGTGTCAGAATGGTGAAGTAAGAGAAGAAGTCCCTGTGTTAAGATATAAAAGAACTTCCAGGGAAAAATGAGGTAGTAAATTATATGTTCAAATCAATTATTTCATATAATCATCAAGGTTTTTTTTGTTAGTTTTTTTTTTACAGAAAAAAAGGAAATATCATGACTATCCTGTACTCATGACTTCTGTTTTAAAAGTTGGCGATCATGAATTTGTACAATTTTATTTGTACTGAAATATGAGACAAAAAAAAATACACATGACGGTCCACCTTTAGTGGGGCATGAGCAGATTGTACAAAATGTACAAAAGAAATTGTACCAATTCATATGAATTTGCCAACATATCACTACACCATAAAATAGCTCTGAATTGCGATGAGAGTGCTTTCATGACTGACAAACCCAGTGTGCAACACTAGTTTATTTATTTTATATTCGTCTCCAGTTTTATTTGGTGATTTAAATTACAGTGTTTTCTGTTTGTTATGTTGTTCAAAAATAAAGTTAAGGCTGGTCATGGAGGGTGGCATAGCAGCTATTTTTGAATTTTCATCATATTTTAACAAAGATTAGTGCAAAAAAATGTGTGAAAAAATTAAATTGATATAATCTATATTTTCTATAATTATTTACAACTTATCCCAGCACTCTGCACTTTACATTTTAGCAGTTTAGGTATACGTTAGATATAACTTTTTTTTAATGTTGGAATATTGAAATTGAAGACACAACGGTCTCATTTGTTTCCCTGAATTTTTTATATGTTTTATATTTATATTTTACTACATATATGCTCAGGTTGGGTTACGGTATGCTCAAGAATGGAAAAATGACATACTGGTTGATGATTATTGTAAGCATTGTGGTCCGATTGTGTCAAGGACTCCAAAAAAACAACAACAAAAAAAACTAAACCTGACGCCATCTCCTTCTCTCCATTCCCTGATCACACCTCCTACTCTGAGGATGATGGAGGGAGAGATGAGAAAGTAGCAGAAACAGAGCGAGTGAAGGAGCAGTGGGAGTAGATGTGTGTGAAAACGGCACTCTCAGCTCTTTCTGTGTGAAGATGCACGACCATCTGCAGGAATACACACGCACGTCTGGACGTCATTTGTCCAGTGTGGAGTGATATGATGTGTGTGCGTGTGTGTGTGTGTGTCTGTGTGTGAGAGAGAGAGAGAGAGAGAGAGAGAGAGAGAGGATGCCAGCAGTAGTTCTGTCAGATGATGTATGTGTTTCTTCAGTGCTGTGATTAGTGCTGTGGTGTGGGGGAGCTAGACTCACCTCATCAGTTCCACTCACTGTCACACACACACACACACACACACACACACACACACACACACACACACACACACACACACACACACACACACACACACACACACACACACACACACACAAAAACACACACACACACACACACACACACACACAACACACACACACAAACACACACACACACACACACACACACACACACACACAACACACACACACACACACACACACACACACACAAACTCAAACACACACACACACACACACACACACACACACACTCAAACACACACACACACACACACACACACACACAAACAAACACTACCCCCCCACCACATACACACACACCTCACACACCACAAACTTATACATAAAATAACTAAAAACAACATACCATACACAGCACACTAAGCTAAATGGAGGCACATCATTACTATAGACCAGCCCCAACACTAATCCTGTGAAAACCTTATTTATTTTTATATTTAAAAATATTTATTTCATATATATGAATGTTTTTTAACTTTGAAGCCATGCCCAAATAAAGGTTTTGTTAGATAACTAACTAAATATATATTATACCCATATATATTATACCAATACACCTATTTTTCTTATTTTATTTTATTTTGTTTTATTTTGTTTTACTTTATTTTATTGTTAATCTGCTCCTTTTTTTTAGTTTGCCTTTCTCTGAAATCACCTTTGTGAGAAACTGAGCGTCTGCTGTCATTTTCCTCTGGCATCTGTCGCTGTTCATTCTGCCTCTATTCCTCTTTGTATGTGTGTAACAGAGAGTGTGCAGAGATCACTGAAGCGATTGGAGGTAAGTGTTGTCCCTGCATTTGTCTTAATTAATCTTTAATGAAACGGCCTCATCCTACCCCCTCTCGCTCTCTCTCCCTCATAAATGAAAGATGGAGCTGAGCAGTGCTGGTCTCAGTGTATTATTAAGGTTGAGCAGCTCATGAATCCAGCAGGTCTCCTGGCCCTCACGTTAACTGCATGGTTTTCTTCTTCTCTCTAATAGTTGATTAGCTGCTTTCTCTAATCCCAGGTCAGATTCAGGATGAGCTTTCTGATGTATGGTCATTTTATTTAAAGGTGTAGTGTGTCTTTTCTGTGAGACTTTATTTTTGGGTAAGACTTTATTTCTATAGTCCACTTTAGACATTCTACTAACTCTAATTAACTGCAACTGCATGCCAACTAACTCTCATTAGATTATTAGTAAACTGTCTGTTTAATATATGCTAACACTTTATTTTGATTATCCCCAACATACAATCTACTGACTATAAGTAACTTTAGTTAGTAGTTAGAGTTAGTTGACAAGTCGTTGCAAAGTTATTTATAGTTAGTAGAAATTCTAAAGTGGACTATTTAAATAAATTGCACCACATAGCAATTGTTACCTTAAAGAGCTATTTAAAGAGCAACTAAATTAATGTATTCTAGTAAATTAGTAATGTTAACTAATATTTTACATTTGAACAAACAGTCTAAAATGAACACGTACCTCCAGAACTTTCATTTCAATTTAGCAGTTTAGTTTTACACTGGTCTGAGTCTGCAGAACTTCTGTCTTGTGACATTAGTGTCTTTCTGTGTGGGTAAATTAATTTTGTTTTCTATTGAAATGAAGAGGTGTGGAAAAGAGAAAACTGAGAATCGCATGCGTGAGAATGGTAGAAAAAGCCATGAGAGGTGATGAGTTTGCTAAGTGATTTTGTGTAAAGGGAGAATAGTACTGAGTACTGATCCCTGTGGAACACCATTGGATAACAGGTGGGCAGTTGAAGTCGGTCCATTACATAATATCTGGTAGGTTCTGTTCTGGGGGTTGAACTTCAAACCCTGTGTGCACTCAGCCTGTTATGTCCAGTTCACTGCAAAAAAAGCGTGTGAATGGATCACTATTCAGACCTCACAACAGACATCCTGTGTGAGTAGAGGAGCCATATAAAATATGAACAATTCTGCTGACTGATCCGTGTGTTCCCCACAGGGGTTGTTTCCCAAAAATGTTCTTCTTCACTCTCACACTTTCTCTCTTTCTTTCGTGTTCAGCGAGGCTTTTAAGGGCCTGGGCCTGGTTCGTCAAAACTCTGTCACACAGCCACTCTTGCATCACATCCGAACTGTAACACTCTAAGCAAAATCAATCAGCTGTTTTACTTCAGAGCAAAATCTATCACTCAGATCACTGTAACATACATTTATCACACAGCTCACTCTTTCAGAGCGATCAATGAAGAGAATCTCATGCAGCCTTCTTTGCCTCAGGAATAAACTTACCTCACTGGAGAAGCTTGAATTAATAATCACATGAAATTCCTGATCTTGCGGATTCTTATCAAAAATGAATAGATTTGACCCATGTCGATTTGTCAAACAATAGTAAATGTGACCACATCTTTAGCCATAAATTGAGTGTGAAATGGAAAAGCAGGAGTTGGTTGTGGGCTGATTTGGGAAATTGCTGTTGCTCCACTTTACACTAAATTTAATTCCAATTTAAATTCAATTTAACCAGCTATGCAAGGTCTTTACTAGAAACATAGAGGCTGGTCTGTTGGGGCAGGTTTGAGCTAAATTCTTTAGGACACTGGTCCTCCAGGAGCAAAATTGGACCCAACTGAGTTACGTAATCAGGTGACAACTGTATTACAGTTTTTCTCGATTGCTGAAACACATTTCTTGAAATTATGCCTCTTCTTTGCAAAACTCTAAACACAAATCCACAACTTCTAACTCAATTCCCCAATGTTCCTATATTCAGGTCAAAATGAAGCTCTCCACTCAAAACAACTCAATCTTGCTGAAAAAACAAACTTTGCTCTCAGACATGACACACAAACCCTCAAAAACACACACACTACAACACAGTCTTACACACTGATGAGATAAATTCAAAACAATACTACAAAAACCAGTAATAAGTGTTGCTTGTGGTACTCCCCAAGTGTTTTATTGTTTAATTTAATGTACTGTAGAGTACAGTACAATACAGCAAACAACAACAAAAATAATTATTCTGCCCCAGCGTCCCATCTTTGGTCTGGGACAGGGATCAACATCAACAACATGGTTCTTCAACATCACAGGCTATATTGGCCCTGGCCAGGCAGCGGGGGTAAAATCCTCTTACATGCCTGATCCAACCCTGGCACGCATCAACTAAAATATATGACACTGTTTGTCTTCTTGCCCTTGCCCTTCCTCTTTCTCTACCATGTTGTCGTTCTCCTCATCCTCTTCCTTTTTCTCCTCCTCATCTTTCTCCTTCTCCTCTTCCTCCTCTTCCTCTCCGTACTCCCTCTCCACCTCCTACTCTTCCTCTTCCTTCATTTCTTTCTCTACTCCCTCCTCCTTCTCCTCCTCCTCTATTGTGTCCTTGACCTCTTCCTTCACGTCTCTCTGGATCCATTGTTTCAAACCTGAATACAGTTTTTCTCAGTTGCTTTGGTGCATTTCTCGAATCATCCTTACTGTAATATTTGCAAAGAAGTATGTGCATTTCTCAAAACTATTCGTACAAACAGCACCACACAATGGATTTCCTGCAAAAGCCTGTAACTTACTCAAAATCTTTCGTTCATCTCTCAAAAGTAAGTATTTGTCAATGAACATATCAGTGCCATCAGAATGAAAAGTTCTTGTGTCATTTTTCACAAACAAGATAGTCAAAATGCTTAGTCATGTTTTCAATATGTTTTGTCTCAACAGTGTGGTATGGAAACTCCAGCAAGACTCAAAGCCTTAGTTGTGCTTACCTGCTTTAAACTATCAAACGGCAACAGTGACAAAATTGATTCAAATCACCCTGATGTCTTTTCACAGTGCCATCTGGTACTGTGCCTGACAAAACAGAGAGACTCAGAAATCAGCTCCTGAACTCAAAGTCAGCCTCTTAAAAACATCATCTGACTTACTTCAAATCACTAATCACACACTCATTATTAATCTCTACCTCATAACTACCTCATAACTGCTGCACACACTTACACTGCACACAACACGTTCTGTACTTGTAAATCGTATCTTATTTTTATATTTATTTTATTTTTTGTGATTGGCTGCTTCATGTCAACCATGTATAACCTGTTGCACATTTCTCTGTAAGTCATGCTCATATTAATATTTAATTCGACAGCCTACTGTCATGCAATTTTTTACATTTTATATTTTATTCTTTATTATTTTTCATTCATCTTATCTTATGTTTATTCCCTTGTGTGTTTTTTCATATTGATTGAAAAAGATTGGATATAAAACTTGAAACTTGAAACACAGTTACACTTTTACTAGTGGTCTGACCAAAAAAATAATAAATAAAAAACATTACCATGTCATTGTGAAATAGATAAGAAAAAGAAATATGGGCACAAAGGTGAAAATAAAAATCAGAAAGTCCATTGTCAGAATTTGTTACTCTTGTGTTGTCCTCTGTCTATATATTCTTTCCAATTGAAGGTTCATGAGATGTACCTTTGAGCTATTTCAGAGAACTGGTTTGTCATTGGTTGATCTATATTCTCTTCATTAGTGAAAGTCAAGATTCACTTGAACAATTCATGGCAAATTGATAAAAAGTCTAATAGAAATGTGTAGAAAATATGCTCGATGGTTTATGACAACTAGATCAATAATTTTGCATTTACCATTATGACTTATACGATGAACGAATGGCTTGAGGTTTTGAGGGGTAAGACTATTGCACAGAGAACAATAAAATACATTTTGAGCAACATGACAATAGCAACTGTTGATGTAGGAAACCCCAGACAAATGTACATAATCAGTTGCATGAATGTATCAAAGCAATCGCAACTTGTTCAAAAGAATGAGAAACTTATGATGAAACTTTATGATGTGTGCAAGTGACTACTTGATGTGGAGGTTGAACAAGTAGTTTTGAGAATTTCATTTCTGATCTGAGAAATGCACCAAAGCCACTGAGAAAAACTATATGCCGACTTTGGCCCTTTTATCTATCCATCGAAGGTTCTGATTGGTGTGTGATAAATTTTGACTCCTAGTGTTTCCACTTGGGTAATTGTGTGCTAATTGAGCTCAAACTTTGCAGACTTGAGTGAACAATATTGAATGCTATGCTTTCTAAATGACCACATGGTGTAAGCACTGAGAAATGTAGGGATTTGTGTGTAGAGTTTTGCAGTAACAGTTCACCAAATCTGACTTATGTGTCAAAGCAGGGGAATAGTGTTTATAGTTTAAGGAAATGGGTGTGCTTTTTAAAAATGGTGTTATGGTTTTGAAATTTTAGTTCAAAAGCCTGGTTATAGTGTTTTAGCAATCGAAGAAAAACTGTAAGCTACAGTTTGTGTGTGGTCCTGTTGAAGCCAGAACCTGTGAAGAAAGTAGATGCATTTCTACCATTTACAGCAATCAGGACTGTTATCACCTGTTTTGTTCTTCATAGACTAAGCACAGTCAGAAAAAGGCATGTGGTAAATAAATGACTCTTGACTTCAGCAATGGGGGAACAGCATGAATGAAAATCACTTATTTAAAAACACAGCAGTATAGGTGATGTAAATGCAAACTTGACTTGATTCATTATATGCAACTTTAAAGGAACACTCCACTTTCTTTGGAAATAGGCTCATTTTCCAAGTCCCCAAGAGTTAAAAAGTTGAGTTTTAACGTTTTTGAATCCATTCAGCCGATCTCCGGGTCTGGCGGTAGCACTTTTAGCTTAGCTTAGCATAGATCATTGAATCAGATTAGACCATTAGCATCTCGCTCAAAAATGACCAAAGAGTTTCGATATTTTTCCTATTTAAAACTTGACACTTCTGCAGTTACATCATATACTAAGACCGACGGAAAATGAAAAGTTGTGATTTTCTAGGCTGATATGGCTAGGAACTATACTCTCATTCCGGCGTAATAATCAAAGAACTTTGCTGCCGTACCATGAGTGCAGCAGGCGCAATGATATGACGCACAATGTAACTACAGAAGAGTCAAGCTTTAAATAGGAAAAATATCGAAACTCTTTGGTCATTTTTGATGACCAAATGCTAATGGTCTAATCCGATTCAATGAACTATGCTAAGCTAAGCTAAAAGTGCTACAGCCAGACCCGGAGATCGGCTTTTCTAAAACTCAACTTTTTAACTCTTTAGGGGAGGTGTAAAATGAGCCTATTTCCAAAAAAAGTGGAGTGTTCCTTTAACTGCATTACATATAACTCAGTGCCAGAAAACACAACTCTCAGTCTTTTATACTGATACCTTTCCAACTGCTCACAACTTACAATTAACAGAAGGAGTACAGGGAAAACATTTTGACCAAATTAATTTCCATGCTGGTCCAAGCTGGTTTTAACTGATCAGTGGAGATTTGGTTCTGGTCTAGCCAGCAAACCGGCATGGGCATCTTGTTAAATGCCGATTAACCAATATTATCTTTTTTAACAAACTCTTTGACCAAGAGAGATTTGCTGGTTAAGCTAGTTACCAGCATCCAAAACAAATGTGCTGGGGACCACGCTGGTCTTTTCAATAGAAAAGTGTGTGGTGTATTCTTTTACAAGTAATTATTGGGAGTATAACAGTTTGCCATTTGCCAGTGATCATTTTAAATTGGTTTGAATTCAATTTAAAATGGATTGGTAAAGTAGAGGTGACAGTTGCTGACAGAGAAATTACAGTCCCTCTCTACAGAACACAGGAGAGACAAACACAAGCTCTACAAGAGAATATGATGTTGTGCAGAAAATTATAATAATAAAAAAAAATGGTGCAGTGGTTCATGTAGGCTGGAGGGAAGGTTCGTTTCACCCCTGCACACAAACATTATCATGCACATATTCACACAACCACACACACACAAAGTGAGGAAATTCTAATTAATGTGTTAATGACAGCTGGACCTGTGGTTAGCTAGGGGAGTGTATAATAAATTGTGATAATAAAAATGCATCACTGAATCCTTCTGAGGGTTTATTTAATGTAGTTACAAAAATGCCAGCAGCTGATGTGGACCAGAGAGCTTCCCCGTACACTTCATTTTCAACATCAGACCTCACACTGGGCACAGTACTACTCTCCCTTTCTCTCTCTCTCTCTCTCTCTCTCTCTCTCACGGTTTCTGTTTCACTTAATACTCAGTTCCAGGTGGAAGGTGAGTTTATAGTTTTAGTTAATTACATAAATAAATTTAGGGCTGTTATTTCAATATTGCACCTGCATGTTTGCTGTTTTCCAGTAAAAATATCTAAACATACTTAAAAATATTCAGCCTAGAAGCAATTTTTTTTTTTTTGGTGTGTGTGTGTGTTTGACAGGACTTCCTTTCCAGGTGCAATGCTGAATATTATGATTTCTGTGGCATGTCTCTGACAGAACACATGGGTTCATGGGAAACTGAACTCTCTAAATATTAAATGCTGAGGATTAGAGGATCTGGGCTGGTAGTCAGAGTATCCAATATGATGATCTTCATCAACACCATTATTAGCATGTTGAAGTGGCTGAATCCTGACAAATTACTGAGTGCACTGAAGGGCACTGAGGGTTAAAGGTGCCAGAGTTCTGTACTCCTTCAGTTTGAACATGAATCATTAGCAGCAGCTGAACTAAAGCTGTACAGTACAGAGAGGAACGTCTGGAAACTTCTTTGTCTTTGATGTGGTACAAAGCCTCTTCTGTGCAGAGCAAACCCATCAAATACACACACAAAGGCTATGGAGTACTTTGGCATGGAATACTAGCATATAATATGCACTGTATGTGACAGTATACAGCAATAATATCTCAATATAATAATAAAAACCATTCAGTTGGTTGTAGTAGCACATTGTAGTTACGTGGTCACATGTTTACTTCAGGGTGTTACAATTAATTTTTAATCCAAAAACTGGCTAAAAAAAAATATGATGATCTGAGAATATAATGAGCCAAATTATAAGAGATAAAATGTAATATTTGGTTAATGTGTCCCTGGAAATGTAAGGTTAACTCAAGAGTATTGCATTGTACTGGGTTGTGGGATACAGTATCCCATGCATACTCTACCAGACTACTGCATATTTTGCAAATGCAATTCCATGCATATGAGAAAAAAAAACTGCAGTTGAAATAGTATAGAAATTATTACAGAAATGGTAATAATAGAATGGTAGATGCTATTCCGAACATAGCCAACAGATCTACACTCTTGGCCTTTGGATTCCCAGCAGTCATACCACAAAGCCAGCAGCAAGATATGCAATATTACATTTTAAGCTTATAAAGGTGTCTCAGATTAAGCATGATACCCTCACAAAGAAAAGTGAGTACAAAAGTAGCGGCTGATCTCCAGATAAATCTGAAAGGAGAAGCGAGTTAGACAGGAGCCAGACACTGACATGTCTGAGCACGTCAAATACTCCTGAAGCACTTGGAAATGGTTAGCAATCTGAAAACACACTTCTGGTATTAAATGGTACAAGAATTGTAAAAAAGAGCATCACTGTAATGTAACTTAAGAACATTGCCCAAACATCAATGATTTCTAAGTAGATGTATACATTATTTGGAGAGAAAAAAAGTTAGTGGTGCTTGCCTGTACAAAAATCAGTGCCATGATGCTAAGGTGTTTGCCAAGGCATTGCTACACATTTTCTTTCAGTGTTCTGCAGCGATTTTTAGCACATGTTATATGGTTGCTAGAGTGTTCTGGTTGGTTGCTTACTGGCAAGTCAAAAGATCCCACCCCCAAATTTATTTCTCAGTGGACATTGGACAGCTGCGGTCATATCTCCCTGTCTGTCTAAAATGAAATGATTTTATTTAAAAATGTCATGAGTGTGAACTGATTTCTATGTATTTTATTAGTTATGCTAAATAATGAAATGACTAGATGAATTTAGAAATGTAATAATATCAGTAAAGAGCAGCTCTCACAAAGTGCAAGTACGTCATACTAAATCTCCATATTCACAGTTTCAGTCTCTGCAGCTAACCTAGCCAATATTGGGATGTTTTGAGATATTTTAGTTTGTTGACTGGAGATGGTCAGTCACTCTCTGGTTATTCTCAGTCAAGTCAAGCACCACGTCGCCTGGTTCTCAGAGTACCGGGTTCAAGCCTCGCCTACAGGCAGACTGTTGCAGAGGCTGAACATGCACTGTGACACCACTTAACCCTCAAGCTTCATCCAGGTCATCTTGCCACAACATTGCCCTCTATGTGACACTGGACAGCAGCTCTGAGAGCACAAAGCCAGCCTGTAGCCTGCAGCTCTCTCACACACACACAGTTCAATCAACAGTCCTTCATTTCAGATGAGAAACTGTGAACTCATTAGGCCTTCGGTGACCAGCGCCTCACCCTGTTGGGGTCACTATCTGGACCAGACACCAGGGTCAAAGCAAGGATCCACTCTGGGATGGATGGCTTAGGTCATTGTGTGGGCCACAGATGAACAAAACTGACGAGAGAAGCTGAGGACAAGAGGAGATTATGATGGACGGAAATGAGATAAATTGTGTTTATGTAATAAATCACACAGGAATAACATGGCAACAATGAAACTCTCATCCACAACACTAAGGAGTTTAGACTGAGAGTCTGACTTAGATTTGGAGTACTCGGGTTTTGCACAAAACAAAATTATGTTTAGAACTGCATACCATCATACCATACTGCATACCATACTGGAGATGGTCAGTCACTCTCTGGTTATTCTCAGTCAAGTCAAGCACCACGTCGCCAAATCATTGGTGTCAAATTACTACTGGCTGGATATTACTTTCACATAATCGGGCACTTTTTAGCCAGATTAAGTATATATACCAACAAGTACCAGATATTATAGTCAACAGTAAACCTCCTACACACTTGGCGAATAAAGCATTCATTCTGATTCTGTCAGTTTTACAATAAGCATGTGAAATAAATATACTGGCTGGATATTACTTTCATTCGGGCACTTTTTAGCCAAAAATATATATACCAGCAAGTACCAGATTTATAGTCAAGTAAACACTACTGAGACTTTTTTATACATTCACTCATTATTACTAAGAAGTTATTGATCAGATAAAATATTGTTTTAGTTGAAATATGTTTAAAAACTGTTATGACTGTTTTATAAGCTCATGTTCAACTGGGTCAAAACTGACCTGGGAATGCAATAGCAGTATTGGGTCTTAGACCACCTTGTTGAGTTTGACTTGAGTCCAAGTCCTTAATCAATTAAGTTTGAGTGGTAGATGTTTATTAATGTCTTATATCTTAATTTAATATTGTTTCTTCTTTTTATTTAATGTTATACATGATGTGTATTCCAAAAAACCTTAGTCCATATCAAGTTTGAGTACAAGTCCACCCAAGTGTGTCCGAGTCTGAATTCATTTATAACTGCAGTCGAGTTCAAGTACCACAACTCTGTGCAATAGGTGTCTGCAGTTTTTAAATGCATTAGTAAAGTTATAGCAATATTCTGGTGCAGCTTCACTACGAAAAGCATGTATCAAACTACATTATCGCATGGTGGCAATCCAGTAGTAGAGAAAATAAACCAGCAATGCTTGTTGAAATATTTTATTATAAACAGATATGTTTCGGCACACAGGCTGGCTTTAAAGAAAATGTGTGGAAAAAAAATAAAAATACAAAATTATTTTTAAGGTCCAGTTATCACTATTAACTATGACTCCTAATTACTGGTTATTAATAGTTAGTAGGGTAGTTGTTAAGTTTATGTATGGGGTGGATTAAGGGATCTAAAATATGGTCATGCAGAATAAGGCATTATGTGCTTTATAAGTTCTAATAAACAGCGAATATGCTAGTAATATGCATTCAACTAGTTAATAGTGAGAACTGGTTCCTAAACTGAAAATTTTGGTAACACTTTATTTTAAGGTGTCCTTGACACACGTTACTTATACTTGCTATTATAATAACAATAAATTATGCATAATTATATGCAAGTAACCCTAAACCAAACCCTAATCCTAACCCTAACCATATGGTAAAACTATGTCAGATTAACTCTACATGTCTACATAGACTTGCTGGTAAAGCAAGTTCATATCCAGCTCAGGTGATTTCCACTCTCTTCTCCCCACAGTTTCCTGTTACTTCATCAGTTTTCTGCCCACTTACTAAAAATAAAAAGGAATAAAAAAAAATTGTACTTATGGGTAATTTATACTCAATAATCAGTTGGTGTCAACCACATCATTACCAACACATTACAACAGTACAAAAATAACTTTTCATATGTCATACCTTTCTTATTCTGTCTTTATACCTGTGAGTTCATAATAAACATTGAGAATTGAATTTATTTATGTGGTGGAATTTTACATGAGAAAGGAGAGCTTTTTTCTTTTCCATCTTAGTTCCCATGATACTGCAACAATTATTCCCTGCCTGCTTGGTGGTTGTGTTGTTTTAGTTGAGAATGTTTGTTATCCTCTCTCCCTCTCTCTCTCTCTCTCTTTCTCTGGCGAACAGTATTAATCATAATAGAGAGTGTTATTTATCACCTGCCAGTCCAGAAATGATCGTTTTGGCACCGCTGGGCAGGACAACCAAACGCACCAAATTAAATAAAACATTTAACCACATACACACACATGCACAAACACATGAACACACCCGGTTTCACGCCACACAACAAACAACCACACACACACACACACACACACACACACACACACACACACACACACACATTCTACCCAAGTTCACATATACTCTTTCTGTGTTCATCCCCATCTTTTTTTCTCTCATTGCACTGATTAATGGGATTTAAAGTCACGTTTAGCAGTATATGACTAAAATGAGTTTTGATGTGCTATATAATGTGTCTGTTTAAATAGGTTTGGTCATTTATTTTCTTCAAGCTGTACTATCTGAATTTGTATGTTGGTGCAGTACACTGAAATGAAAGGGAATTATACAGTAGGGTCCAAAAGTCAGAGACCGCTTCTGGTCTGGGACCAGGACAATATGGTCTTGGACTAAGACTACAACACTCTATAATACACATGGCCCTTAAGCTTTAGGCTGAAGAAAAGTCTGTCATTGCACTTGTGTCCCTTTCATGAAAAAGAGAAGGATGGAGGGAGAGAGAACGAAAGAGAGGCAGTGGAGTGACCTTAATGTAAAACTGTACTTAATCACACTGCAGCTAGATCAATAGAGAGTCCTGGGTGGCTGTCCGTGGGGCCGTTAGCAAATGCAGTCTTGCAAGGAAGGAGAACTTCTTTGATAACCTCTAGAACTGAAAATACACAAAACTAATTTTTACAGATGAAATGCTTCAAACACCGATCTCTTGCATTCTCTGAAGGTGTTCCTCTGGACTGAATTTCAGATCAGAAGGGCGGTTTTCTGTAGGTTTGTATTTGTGGGTTCAGCAGGAGATGGTTTGTTTTGGTGGCTGAATCCACTGTTTTAGCAGATGGAGGTCAGCTGTGATACACATTCTTGGACACAGATTGTGAGATTGATTTGTGGTACAGTGCGTCAGCAGGGATTAATGAAGTGCTACAGCTTGGCACACAGATGCTGTCTTGAGATCTCTCTCACTTTGTGACCATTCATTCAAAACAGATCCTGGTTCATCTCTAGACTATTCAGAGGTAGGAATAAGGCAGCCTGTCTACTGAGATGCCTCCTTTGGAGTATCTGATACATTCATATTATGGTGTTTCATAAGACAAGTCATTTCCTTAAAGGAATACTTCACCCAAAAATTATTGTCATCATTTACTCACCCTCATGTTGTTCCAAACCCGTAAGACTTTCATTCGTCTTTGGAACACAAATGGAGATATTTTTAATGAAATCTAGGAGATTTCTTTCCTTCCATTGACAGTCTACACAACTACCACTTTGATGCTTCAAAAAGTTCATAAAGAGATTGTAAAATTAATCCATATGAATTGAGCGGTTTAGCTCAAATTTTGTGAAGAGATTTGATTGCTTTATATGAGGAAAATATTTAATTTAGGCTTTTTTTTACATATAAACAATGCACAATCAACGCACACATCATGTGTTAGGCAGTACGTTTGAGCTTTTACAAGAACTAATGAGATTTGTTCTACCACACCAAGCATTTACGGTTAAGCTTCTGTTTATGTTTGCTGATCAATGTAAATATGTGAATAAATGCCTAAATGAAATCTGTTTATCATATAATATAAAAAAATTGAGTCTTTTCAGAAAATTTTGACTAAACCACTCAATTCCGATTGGATTAGTTTTACAATCTCTGCATGAAGATTTTGAAGTGTCAAAGTGGTAGTTGCGAAGTTTGTCAATGGAGGGACAGAAATCTCTCAGATTTTATTAAAAATATCTTAATTTGTGTTCTTAAGATGAACGAAAGTCTTATGGGTTTGGGACGACATGAGGGTGAGTAAATGATGACAGAATTTATTTTTTATTTTTGCTTGAATTATCCCTTTAAAACTGTATCTTCATATGATTGACCAAAAGACAATAGAAACAGTTAATGATTTAAAATGTATGCCATATTTATCACTTAAAGCAGCTAAGATATACAACCCCAAATCAGAAAAAGTTGGGACAGTATGGAAAACGCAAATAAAAAAAGAAAGTAGTGATTTCTAAATTTACTTTGACTTGTATTTCATTGCAGACAATATGAACACAAAATATTTCATGTTTTGTCTGGTCAACTTCATGTCATTTGTAAATATACATCCTTTCCTGTCATTCAGACCTGCAACACATTCCAAAAAAAGTTGGGACAGGAGCAATTTAGGGCTAGTAATGAGGTAAATTGGTTAAATAATGATGTGATTTGAAACAGTTGATGTCAACAGGTGATTGTAATTATGATTTGGTACAAAAGCAGCATCCAAGAAAGGTCTAGGAGCAAAGATGTTTGCCAACAAATCGCCAGTTTGCCAGACAAATTATTGAAATGTTTAAAAACGTGAGAAAATTATTGAAATGTTTAAAAACAATCAAAGAAAGATAGGAAGAGATCCTCATATTTCACCTTCAACAGTGCAAAGATAGGAAGAGATTTGGATATTTCATAATTAAAAGATTCAAGGAATCTTCAACAGTTTCATGCGTAACATAATTAAAAGATTCAAGGGCGCAATCTGGAGGAATTTCAGTGCGTAAAGGACAAGGGCGCAAGCCTAAGCTGAACAACTGTCCGATCTCCGATCCCTCAGGCGGCACTGCATCAAGAATCGTCATTCATCTATAAGCGATATCACCACATGGGCTCAGGACTACTTTGTCAAGTACAAACCTACGTTGTCAAGTACCACAATACATCCACAAATGCCAGTTAGTTAAACTGTGCCAAAAGGAAGCCCTGCCAGTGTAAAACTGTGCCAAAAGGAAGCCCTAGTGTCCAGACAGCGCCGTCGAGAAGCGCCGTTCTCTGGGCTCGGAGGCTTCTCTGGGCTCGGATCTGGCATGGACCATCACACAGTGGAAATGTGTACCATCACACAGTGGACAGATGAATCAGTGTTTCAGGTATTTTTTGGGAGGAATGGACGCCGTGTGCTCCGGACCAAAGAAGAAAAGGATGAATCCAGACTATTTCACCAGCAACAAGTATTTTTTGCCAGGGTCTGTCAATGGACGCCGTGTGCTTGTGTCCGGACCAAAGAAGAAAAGGATGCCCTCCAGACTGTTACCAGCAACAAGTCCAAAAGCCAGGGTCTGTCACTTCTGTGATGGGGTTGTGTCAGTGCCCTTGGCAAAGGTAACTTGCACTTCTGAAAAGTACATGGCACCATTAATGCTGCAGCACAATACATAGAGATTTTGGAGCACAATATGCTGCCTTCAAGAAGACATCTTTTCCAGGGACGTCCATGCATATTTCAACAAGACAATGCAAAACCACATTCTGCACACATTACAAAGTCCTGGCTGCGGAGGAAGAGGGTCCTGGCTGTGGACGGGTACTTGGGTACTGGCCTGCCTGCAGTCCCGACCTGTCTCCAATAGAGAATGTGTGGCGCATTTTGAAGCGCAAAATGCAACAACGAAGACCCCGTACTGTTGCCCACCTTAAGACTTGTTTGCAGTAAGAATGGGACAAAATTACACCTGAAACACTTCATCACTTGGTGTCTTCAGTCCCTAAACGTCTTTTAAGTGTTGTGAAAAGGAATGGCAACATTACAAAGTGGTAAATGCTTTACTGTCCCAACTTTTTTTGGAATGTGTTGCAGGTCTGAATGACAGGAAAGGATGTATATTTACAAATGACATGATGTTGACCAGACAAAACATGAAATATTTTGTGTTCATATTGTCTGCAATGAAATACAAGTCAAAGTAAATTTAGAAATCACTACTTTCTTTTTTTATTTGCGTTTTCCATACTGTCCCAACTTTTTCTGATTTGGGGTTGTATATGCATGCAATGGTCTTCTCACATATGTCTTACTGCTTGATTGTCTGCAGTCAGGTCTCTCAATTGACTATTAAACCTGTTAGATCCCTATATAAACAAACCTTGAAAATTTTAGACAAGAAATCAATCAGATGGCATCATTGTAATATTTTACAAAAATACAGTTTGCTTAGTTTTGACAATTTTATGAATTTGTCTCTTATTAAAATGGTTTTTAAATGTGTCAATAAGCTTGCTCCAGATATTATATGCCAATTAATAGTAAAACAGAGTAGTAGAGGGATCTCTACAAGAGGTGCAACAGCACAGAACTGTATAGAGCCTAAGAGAAAAACTAAATTTGCTCAATCTACATTTTCAGTTAAAGGGCCACTGCTCTGGAACAGTTTGCCAGTTGATCTGAAAATGCAAACAGAGTTGAACATTTTTCTGAGAAATATTAAAAATTGATTCAAACAAAAACAGGTTTGTGAACACTGATGGTTGTACACAGTCTTAGATCTTTGTTATGTTTACTGTTCTTGTCATTGTACTTTTTTTTTAATATTTTTTTTTTATTTCAAAAGCCTAACCAGGGACTGGGGCTGCAAATAACCATTGGCTAGAAGCCTGTATGTAGAGCATCTGTAATGTTATTCTGCATTGTCCCTGTTAAATAAACAACTAAATAAATAAATATATAAAAAAAAACATGCCTATCCAAGCAATGACTGACCACTGGCAATGGAGCTTTATGGCTGTGATGATGAGGCTCAGTAGACTGCAGGAAGGGCATGCTACTCATATAACAACAAAACATTTGTTTTACGTTTAAGACAGGTAACAGTATATTTTAAGTTACATTAGTTTATATTAGTCCAAATTATTCTGAATGAATGAATGAATGAACCATCGTATAGTACAGAACTTCTAAAAGATATCCCATTTATGTGTGTTAGACACTGAGAAAGAGGGGATGAGATAGAAAGAGGGAACACATGAATGAATGGTAGAGACAGAGAATGGGTGCAATTGCACCAAACAAAGCCACTCAGTTTGAGGCAGTAGCAAAATACTGAAAGAAATCCATTGTGTTAGCTCTGTTTCGGCTCTGACAGAAATTAAATTGTGTCCAGAGACTTTTTATATAGCAGCACAAGGTCTGAGACAATATTGCCAGAGGCTCAGAGTCGGCTGTCTAACGCACAAATCTCTCTGTGTTTGCAAAAGCAGATCACAATCCTCATTCCTCGCTGACAAAAAAAAAAATTACAACTCTCATTTATCTTAGACATAAAGTTCCCTGAATGACTGAAACCTGGAAATACTTATAACTTGATTTCCTTTTCCTGCAATGGTTATTATGATGAAGGATTGTATACATATTAGCATACGTTCAGTCCAATTGTTTGTTGGTTGAATCATAAAGGTTTACATTTAATTAGTATTTAATCTATATTATGTTTGCTTTATGGCTTTGTTAGATTAGCCTTTCTCTTTCATTTCAAGTCCTTTGTCAGTGTGTTTGTCTCCCGCTGGAATGTTTGATGGGTGTCTTGTGTTTCATGAGGTCTGAAATCAACGACATTATAATGTGCTTATAGTTGTTCCTCCACACAGGAAATTATATACTGGTGTTTTTATGTATTTAAAAACATCTCTGATCTAAAACTGCAGGCCTTGCTCATTATGAGCATTTTTACTATAAACATAATAAGAGGGTTGTGCATGTGCATTGCACATGTACAGGTAGATGTGAGGTCCTGCCTGATTCTCTTTTGTATTGAATAAATTGGAGCAGCTGTGCTGAAAAACTCACACAACAGTGTAAACACACAAAGACACACTGATGTAATCAGCACTGACAGCGGAGGCTCACAGATCAGAGACTGAAGCGAGAGAATGAGTGATGATAGTGGGAATGGAGTTTATAGCTTTATATTAAAATAGCACAGAGACATGGTGGAACAGACAGAGAGACCACAGAATAAGACTGATTATCCTGAGACAGATAGAGTGAGTCTGTGGTAGGCAGGCTGAAGCAGAGTGAGGCACGTAAGCTGTGTAGTGTTGTGAGTGTTGCGTTGTGTTGAAGAGTGTGGTGATATGTTGTGCCGTGGTGTAATGTGTTGTGCTCTGTTGCTCTGTGATGTGCTGCATTGCCTTGAGCTGTGATGTGCTGTTATGTGATGAGCTGTACTGTTTTGCCCTGTAGTGTGGTGTATTGCACTCTGCTGTTATGTAATGTGATGTGATTTGTGTATTATTGTTTGTCTGTGGTGTATGGTGGTGTGCTATGTTGTATGTTATGCTGTGATGTGATGTGTTGTGTTGTGATGTGATGTGATGTGATGTGATTTGAGTGTGATTATTATATTTGTCTGTGGTGTATGGTGGTGTACTGTATGTGAATGTTAAAATGTCCAGTTTTCTTGTTGTGATTCTAACGTTATTTGAAGGTTCCATTCTACTAACTTTATTTTGACCCAAAATCAATGTTTATTTGTAAGATTCTAAGAATGTTTTCTCTCAGTGTTATGAGAACGTTCATCAAGTACAAATAACATCTTGAGTACATTCCGAGAATGTCATTCTAAGAACGTTTTCACTCAACATTATGAGAATGTATATCAAATATTAATAATGTTATAAGAACGTTCCATAAACTTTACTATAAGAATAACCTCAAAAAACTACAGTTGTAAGAATGTTCCCTGTTAGCTGTGATTTGTTGCCCTGTGATGTGATGTTGTGATGTTGCCACACTATTTTGTCATGCTGTTATGTGATGTGATGTGATGTGATGTGATGTATTGTGTTGTTGTGATGTGATGTGTTTTATTATATTTGTCTGTGGTGTATGTTATGCTGGTATGCTGTGTTATGCTTTGTTGCCCAATGTTGTCATGTGCTGATTTGTGATGTGTTGTGCTGTGTTGCCTTGCATTGTGATGTGATGTGAAGCATTGTGATGAGTTGTGCAGTGCTTTTATTACCCTGTGATGTGATGTATTGTACTGTATTGCCCAGTATTGTACTGTGATGTGGTGTGTGGTTTTAGTTCATCTTTCATCCCGAATCTCATGCTTCTGACCACAATTCATTCATTACATAAACACATATCATTCACATGTTATATGAGCAGCTGAAATCTTCTAATCCAGTATATTTTTTCCAGATTCCAGGTAAAAAAAAAAAAAAAAAAAAAAATATCAGAACACATTTGAAATAGCGAATGCATTTTTATAAAAAAAATATATTTTGCTATACATTTGCTGTGCTATTGCTAACACGCTATGCTATAAATATTTTTTTGTTTCTATGCTGTGTTTCACATGCACCATGTATTCTTGGTAGCTATTCTCTATACTCGGTAAATATAATAATCACTCGTTACATGGTATGTTTCAGAGTACCACGGTATTATTATCTCATACCATCATTAAAATGAAATAGTAGCCTACTTTTTTGTTTGGGTGCAAGCTTGATGTTTATTTAGTACTCTGCAGAAATGCATTTAAATAAACAGTGTGTAATATCATTGAGTGTTTCAGTATCAGTGTGTGTTCCCACGGCTGCGGTGATGTGTTAAATGGGCTGAATTGTGTAATTGTGTGTGTAGGTCCAGGGGCGTCTCTAACAGCGCTCTCGAGCTCTTTCTGGACACACCTCATTGCTTTACTGGTTCCCAGTTGGCATGATTTGCTTCATATTCCTCTTATGAAATGTTTAAAACCACGTACACACCCACACTTAACCTGGCAGCTTTTTAAGACACTCACCATATTTAAGCTTTATTCTCATTCAGCATAAACAAGTCTGCTACCACCATGCCTGGCGACCGGTGCTAGCAAGGTGGAACCATGTCACTATGACACTCGGGGGACCAAACAGATGGTGAAACACACACAAACACACACTCTACTGGACATAGGAGCCCTCACACAGGCAGACATATTGTTCTTCAATGCATAGGAGAGGGACAATACTAAACCGAACAGAATGTGTCAGTCGTGTAAGCGCACTGCCCCTTCCCCCCGTCTGAAAACAATACAGATTGTTCTAGATGTTGATTAATGGCACAGATATAAAATGTAAATGTTTGCACTATTGTATGTGTCCTCTGCTGTTGTGTGGAAATGCGGGTCAGACACCTTAAAGGCAGCATGGTGCTGAGCAGGAGGGACAAGGATCAGCCAGGGGACAGCAAATGTATTCAGATTATACTGCTGCTCAGGACGCATCCCAAAATCTCCCTGTTTGATTTTAGCTCATTTATCATTATTCTCTTTGGCAAGCACAATGTCATCCGCTCCCAGAAGAATTATAGGATTGCACTGCAGAAGACAAACAATTTACTGGCACTTTGCCTCACTGAACAACACTGTCTGCCTGCCAGCTCCCATCCATTTCACTGTTCGCACCATACGTCAAAACACAATACACACACACATACACTGTTTGAATGGGCACCAACAAACTACGCAAACTGAAACGAACAAGCATCTACCGCAGACAGATATATGTGTACTCAGCACAGACTTGACTCAACATATGATTTGAAACAAACAGCATATGTAATCAAGTGTATCCTGCTAAAATGCTAAAGGTCATGCCTTTCACTTTCTTTCAAAGATGAATACTCGGGTTGGTTTTTCACATTAAAATGTTTGCGTGTGATGCTCACATTTCTCATATTGCAGTTTAATATAGACCTCATGTCTCTCCACCCCCTTCCAGCACTGCGTTCGTTGTCTTCTGTCTTCCGTTGTATTTCCACAGTGTGACGTTCAAGTCGTTCGAATTTATGAATGAACCACTCGTTTAAACTTTTCCCAGGCTACTGACGTTTGTTATGACATCTGCTTCGAACATTACAATGCACATGGTAACTGTCGTTAACTATACAAGAAGTAAATCCACTTCACCAGTTGCTGTAGAATTAGGCCTACCGCAAGAATAAAGTTCAAAGACAAAATTCTTAAAAAAAAAAAACAAAAACACAGAGACCATCACAGAAATTCTAATGGTTTCCACTACAAATACCATTATAAACATTACAAAACATACACTTTTAACCATTAAAACCATTAAAAAATAGTTTAATGTAGTGCTTTTGGGACATATGTTCCATTAGGATTTAGTGGTGTTAACAAGCCACCAATAGAAGGTGACCAATTACCAATAGAGACCAACAGGGTCCATTACAGTTTCCGTTAAAGCCAATACAATTCCCATTATAACCAGTCTACAAACAAATTCTGTTACAAATTCTGTAATGGTTTCTATTGTGTGTTTTTTAATTTACGCCTTTAGATGTGGGAAATATGGAATTTCAAGGAAAACAGAAAGTGTGCGGATGGGAAAGTGCTTGGAGAAAAGGAAAGAAACACAAACGGTGGGCTTGGCTGTATTTTATACTGCAAACTCCCTGTTGGTTTCTGCCGCAAATGAGCTGTGAGGAGCTGCCGCGGGCCTCAGCTGAACGAGTGGAGCAGTAGCAGAGGACAGGAAGGAGGGATGGGGTGGAGGGAGGGGTGGTGGCTGGAAGCAGCCTGACAGCACAGGCCTTGCCCCCCCCCCCCCCCCCAGTGTCCTGTGCTCGCTCTGTCCCCCTCAGCCACTGCATTCTCCAGACATTTACATTATTCAAAGATAAATGCATTGTCAATTCTGTGTCTCCACACACTAGATATGTGCGCTGCTCCACTCCCAGTACTGCCAAGGGTCTCTCACCCCTGCTGCCCACAAGACATGCTACAAATGAAATCAAATGGATACTACTAGAGTGTAGAATAATTTAACCTTACAAAGTGTGTGCGTGTGTGAGGTTGCACTATGATTAAAATACAACGTACCAAAGCTCTGTGAATTTATCACTACAATGTCACTTAGAGTTTTTGCCCTAGATTGTTTAAGAAATGAGCAGTGATTTTAGACTTGTGTTTCGATATATCTCCATGTCATTTCTTGGTTGTCCCTGTGAGAGAATGTGATATTGATTAAGTGCATTACTATGTTCTTGCCACTAACAGATAATAACCTGTTCGGTTGGCCTTCCTTGTGCATACATTATGCATCAGCGAATTTGTATGGTGACGTATGGTCATCCTTGCTACAGTCTGCACAAACACAATGATCACTCTCTTTTCCATGAAGATAAACACCCTGTTTTTCAATATTATGACATATCGCCCTAAATCTCCATTATCATCAAGTACTGTGTGTGTGTGTGTGTGTGTGTGTGTGTGTGTGTGTGTGTGTGTGTGTGTGTGTGTGTGAGAGAGAGAGAGAGAGAGAGAGAGAGAGAGAAACATATGTATCCAGTGAGACTTTGTTTATGGGTCTGCAGAGAATCAGATTTCCTAATGAAGGCAATCTCAGAATACTCCTGAGATCCCCTGCAAACGACATGGGCTTTCATCAGCCATTTTGTGTGATCATAACATGGACCATAATGGACCCAGTCTTCCCACCACTAATTACCCATCCGGCTCACACCGAGCTCCCCTTACTCAACCCAGAGGACTCCTGTCTGAGCAAGAGCTCTACAGAAAGGGACCAAGAGATTCGGGGAAGTGTTATTGTAAATAAGTGTTGTATATACTTTCACAAACACTCTTGTATGTATTTATATAATTAATTCTCAACACACACTGAAAAAATATATAAAATTAATAATAAATAATAATAATAATTATTATTATTATTTATTTATTTAGCACTTTTCATACATAAAATGCATCTCAAAGTGTTTCACAAGCATAAAACAAATATTAAGAATAAAATATCAATATAAGATAATCAAAACTAAATGATTCAACAAGTATAAACAAATATGAACAAAATGTAGAAGAATCAAAAATAAAATAAAGCAAAACGTATACACAAATAACAACAAGTATAAAAAACTGTGTAAAAATTACACACTTCACACACTATTATATAGATATGTCTCTTTAAACTCACCTTTTAAAAGTATAAATACTAGTGGACTCTCTGACTTCATTTGGTGGACAGTTCCACATTTTTGGAGCATGGTGGCTAAAAGAGGTACCAATTAACTGGTTTATTCAGGTCAAAATATATTTTCTGATTTATTTATTTAATGACTAAATCAACCTCAATAACTTTACTAACAAATGACATGTTATGCCCTAAATTAGGTAGAAAGTAGCTGTTTGAGGTAACAATTGCAGGTTTCCACAACCCAGTCTCACAGGAACATTTTACTATTTTAGGTAGCAAATTTTTATTACATTTTCGTATTCCATTTTTTACAATGTAAATCATGTTCAAACTTAGCATTTTTACCATGAAGGACCATCCCTAAACATGATCAATGTTATGGGCATAAGTAGATTGTACGAAAACATACGAATGAGATTGCACTAATTCACATGAATAGCCACCAATTTGCCAAAATGTACAATAGGTATGATTTGCAATGAGCCTGTGCTGTTTACCATTGCTTTCCATCCAACCCAATCTCACTTTAAATGATAATTGAATTAATATGATTTAGCTACCAATTCACCAAAAATAGTTACAAATTGCCATGAGCTTGTGTTGTTTTCATCTCAGATACCTGATACTTCTGTTTGTTTACCCTTTTCAAATACGTAACATCATAGAAAATATCAACACATTTCCAAAGCAGACATATGAAGTGGATGCACAACTGACAGATTCAACAATCACAGAAATAACCCATGTTTCATTTTCATAAAGATTCTATGACTGCAGGGCTTATTATGGGTTATTGCAGCTTGTATCAGTCTGCAACCTGATCGGCTCTCTCGCTCTGAGATAGATCATAAAAGTGGCTGATGTAATGCAGCGGAGTGGAGCGTGGAGCTGTGCATGGATAGAACAGGATGTGTGCTCTGTAGTCACCTGTGGAAGTGAGTATGATAAAGATCTTTTCTGTGCTCAGAATGGATCTCACATAGGTGTCTCCTGCTCTTGATAAGATGTTTAATTACCCATTTTTAAGCTTCCTTTTTAAATAGAAAGACTGTGACGTTTAAAACCCAAACCCATGAACAAAGCTGTCCGCCAGCCATTTTTCATATTTAATAGTGGGAGGCCATTTTACAGAAATAACGTGTCTGGGATTACAAATGAAAAGTAGAGAGATTCATTCTTTATCATGCAGACAGATTAAATTCCAAACCCTGTTACTGTAATAGGTGCACTTGTAACTCCACATAAATTAGAGCATTAATTCAATCAGCCTCTGTTTTAAACAAAATAACTATAGCTCAGAATCCAGTGGTGTAATTTATAGCGAAGCCAGGTTCATTTTCAAAAACAATCCATTTCGCTGCACGTCTGAGGGCTAATACGATGATGTTATGTGGAACTCAGAGTGTCTGAATCTCTCATCGCAGAGCCAAATAAAAGATAAATGAAGATGTGTTTTATTCCGTCATAATTTCCCACTGAGAATGCCATAAAGGATGACATCCATATGGATTGAGGGTGGGGGTGGGGTGGGGTGTTTTTATGTGGAGTGGTATAGTGCTCCTGTAATTTATGGCATCTTTCCTGTGTGATCAGTTTGTCTGTCAGGTTGGTGGAGGAGAAAGGAAGGACCGGCCTCAGAGTGAGAGAGAGAGAAAGAGAGAGAGAGAGAGAGAGAGAGAGCGGGAGAGCATTATGCTGGGTTAAATATCCTAATGATCAAAATAAATCAAAATCATCAACTGCTGGTCAGTCAAATATACAGTATGCAGAAAATCTTGCACATCTGGAAAAAAATATATTTTTTAAAATTACTATGATGCCACATACAACATACACAAGAATTGTATTAAATATATAATACAATATAATTTGTGTTTGCTTGTGTTTGTGTGTGCAAATTTATAACTAGTATCTATTAGTCTTCATTATTTTCAGGCTTATGACATCTGTAGCATGATGCTGCGCCCCAAATATAGAGGCCATAATATAATGTGATGATGTATGGAGACCTGCTAACATCAACGAGCCACACCACTCTTTTTCACACTGTTGTTTTCTCATACTAAAAAGAGAGGAATTGGTGGAAGGGCATTGCTCTACAACTAAACTTCAGAAATTTGCTGTTTCAGCAATGATACAGACATGTTTGACCTTTTATGCCAACTTTTAGGACGAGCCGGCCAAAAATACTGTTTCCTGGAAAAGAACCAACTATACATGAGTCAAGCTCTGCTGTTTAATCAGTCATACAGACTGCTCTCAGTGTAGTATGTTTTGGCTGACAAGATTATGTCATGTCAAACTCAGGGCACAGAAGGGATAAAGAAGGATTTGGTGCTCAGTACCGACAGTTCTTGAATTGTTTCTATTGAACTGATCTTGGTACAGAACCAAGTCCCCCTAATTTGTCTTATCTTCGTTGTTTTACTTCACACCCAACATAACATTGAATCAACTTTTTTATTTGAAAGAAGACCTGGCTTGTCATTTGTTAACCTTTCCTTTAAGAATATTTCAGTATCTCCATCTGGAATACAGAAGTGTTGCAGTTCTGAATATAAGTCGCTGCATTTGCTCTGTAAAAATGACTGCTGATAATATTACCAGTCTGGACACTAAACAGGGACTGCATTATGAACTGACACACAGAGATGCTTACTTGATTCAAGTGTTCAAACGTTTTTGCCATGGTTAGGTATGTTGTGGTTAACCTGCTCATAGTATTCCAACACCTTGGTAGAAACACTATTTTCTATTATTAGTTCTGTTCATGACTTTAATATAAAATGTAGGTGTACAGAGATTAACTTTTATAAAAATGTAGTAACACCGAACTCTTGAGATCAAAATAATATAATCACAGGCCAGGTATATCAATATGGATGTTTTACAGATTCTCTCTAATAAACACTGAGAAGTGTATTGTTGTGATTAAAAATGTACTTCATAAACTCTCTACTCAATGTAAATGTTCAACAATTAAAAATGAAATCATCGAAAATTAAAGATGCAAAAATTAGCTTAATAATTTAATCAAAAGTTTAAAAAGCACAGATTCAGTATTACATAGCTTTAATATTCATGAAATATTAGTGCAACTCAGTAAGGGCATTTAGATGCTCAAATGTACACCATGTACACCTCGTCTGATGTAGTTCCAGTGTGGTGACAGAGCAGCCTTCCTTCTTTCTCTTCTTCTGCTTCATCTGCTTGTTCTGGAACCAGATCTTCTCCTGGGGCCTCGTTTATAAAATGTTGTGCAGAAAGCATCCTAAATGTGATCTTACGATCATCTCTCGAATATGCGTACGTGTGATTCATAGAATGAACGTACGAAGAGAAAACGCACAGTGTACGCGTCTCTTTCAGATGTGAAATATGAATCGCAAATGATCTTGAACTTGCACGCAACTGAATGGTTTCAGCTCTCTGCCTTGTAAACGACTCATAATTATTGTCATTATTAACATATAAAAGATCACCAATCATCATAATTTAGAACAGCGAGCTGCAAGAACAGCTTACATTTTCAAAAACCTGCAATACTCCGACAAGAAAAAGTGCGTACGTCTGCTCAGACCCTGACGTGACGGTGACGCTAAGCACTTTTCCACGTCAAAGACGGTTTTTACAAATACATTTGCGTGGATTTAAATCTGTGCGTACGCACGCTTTATAAATGAGGCCCCATGGTCCTGCTCAGGTGCACAGCGCGATCTGTTTAGGTTCTTCTTGATTTGCACAGGTACTTGTTCGGTTCTTCTTAATTTGTTTAGGTACTTGTTGAAGTGAAACTCCTTCTCCAGTTCAGTGAGTTGTTTGGTGAAATTATTGCAGGCAGCAGTGTTGGTCGATCAGTTTGCACGTTGCCTGCAAAAAGTATAGACAATGTTATAAAAAATATATATATCGGAACATTTTTTGTTGTTGTAGGTAGGCAATACCACATTTTAAAACGAACAAACGTCATCCCAACATAGTGTTTTGGCATATCCAATTGCACCGGGTCTCCTGTTTGCTCTGTCGGCTAAACTGCTTATATCGCAGCCTACCTGAGAAAAACTTTGGGAGCTGCCATCCTAATAAGCATGCGTTGTTTTATCTCATTGCCTAAACTTGTAGGCTATTTCTCCAGAGTTATTGTTTGAGCAATGCTAGTTGAGATGAGTGTATAGATTTCAGTGCAGCATGCATAAACTACATTTGAACCAAGTTCGGGACTCGTTTGAGCCAACTCACTAGCGTTTCTATCATAATGCACTTCAAAAGAACCTTGAAGCATGTCCGAGGTTAATCGGGTGTTGACATGATGATCCAGAATGGTTCTCGTCAGTCTCTCTCGGGTGCCTCCGGGGTAAGACGGGGGCGCAGTCTTCCTCTGATCCTGACAGTACTTGGCCGTGAAAGTCATAAAGTTCCCACCTGGGTAACAGTTGAAGAACGAGGTCATTATGTCTCTTAAAGCGCCACTTTAAACGGTGAATGATAGCTCGCGTTGCTTGTCTTCATTACTTACTGTACTTTCTGTCTCAACATGTAAATAGCAACAACGAGGGGAGGGGCCTCACCTTACTCTGACCAATCGAGAGCGACCCATGTGTCTGCTGGCCTGGGGGCTTGAGTAGTGCTCAGTCTATATCTTTGTTTCTCAGAGCGCTTCAGCCCGTAGTGATAATAACTGGATCTGATTTATTTTATGAATTTATATAGGCCTACCAACCACAGAAAACCCCAAGAAATGTTTTGCTTTGCTCGTGAACTGAAATTATTTTGCAGGATTGTCATGGGCCTCAATGTCAAATTCACAGGCCATTAACAGTAAGGCACATTATTTAGCCGAAACGCATGAATTACTCTCCACACAGGGGTTAATGCCATATTTTCTACCTATTAGTTAATCTAAATTCAACTACTAAATTCAAATATGTGTTTGTCTCTGGCTATACTGTGTGCTTTGTTAGAGAAAAATAGGTAAGAATAATATAAAATATTCTAAATGCTTCTCTCATCATTATAGCGTGTGATGAATTGAGTGCTTGGTTCTGCGGTTTTTGTCCCTTTTGAGCTGAAGATAGACGCAGCGCATCTGGCTTCTCCCCTCGGAAGACTCGGAACTGCTGTCGAGGAAAATTGTGCACAATCAGTGATTGATGACCTCAAGCTACCGAATACCCATGACAACTGCAGCGCTCAAACTAAGACTTGCACTATTTTTTCTGTAACGTGTTATCGAGCACTTTTATTTTAAAATGATACAACATAGTGAAATAAAGCGTAATGGTTCACATTACGCGACGTAACATGGAATTTGTTGCTTCTTTCAAAGCTCTTTAAAAATATGAGCAACCCGCACTGCTCAGCTTGCTCAAAAACAGACCCGTGAGAAATTGAGGGAAAGTATGGTTTTCTGAATCCATAAAACAAAAACCGATTTTCGATTTTCACATACGCAAACGATGGCTGGTGTGTTGGTGTTTTAGAGCTCAATAGACAATGATTTGACTGCTAGTCAAATCTAACCGGCCTTTTTTGGGGTTTGTTTGTTGTTGTGATGAGACAAGATGACCTATGCATCTGGATTTCTTTGATATTATATATATATATAGAGAGAGAGAGAGAGAGAGAGAGAGAGAGAGAGAGAGAGAACATTCTCATTAGCAGCATCAAAACAATCTGGCTTCAGACTGATGTGGCCCAATTCATCATAAAAATAAAATCGTGTGCCTATGAATAGGCCTATTTTTGTCATATGGCTATTTTTATTTGGTTTACTCTGGCTGTACATGTTATTATGGATTATTGTCCCTTATTGCAGAAGCAGAAAGATGCGTGTAATGTTAGGACTCACTTTTTGATTAGCCTAACTTAATTTTGTGTCAAATAATTTATTTCCTGAGTGGCAGTGCAATGAAACCTTACCAGATTTTTTTACATTCTCATTGATACCTGCCTATGACCAATAGAGCCCCCCCCCCCCCCCGTCAGTGTATTTCTTTGCTTATCTAGTCGTTATTAAATAGACCGATATTTTATTCGCAACCGAGACTGTGAAAATAAAAAAAAATACAATAATCTATGTCCTTACCCTCAGTGGTTAAACCCTTTGCGGCTCTTTGCCACCATGTCTTTCCAACTTTGAGTTCTCTCTCATCCATGCCATGATTGCAGGCAGAGTGTCTCTCTCTCTCTCTCTCTCTCTCTCTCTCACACACACACTCTCTCTCAGGACAAAGTTTGGCCTCTTGCAGTTTGAAATGTGTTTCCACAGTTGAGAAAGCAAAAAGCTTTGTTCATAAGGAGCTGGAATCAGTAGCGAGACTGAAAGCGACGAGTTTTTGATTAATGAGCTTTGAAATGCCTCGCTAGGGGGAAGCCGGGAAAGAGCCTATTCTGTTAGAGACGGCTTGCCAGTGCTTACAAAGGCAGTGACGCTTTAGGCTATTCATTACCACATTATAAGGTGCATTTTAAAATACATAGACCTATATGTATTAATGCTTGCGCAATGGTGCAGGTTAATATCAAACTGTTTATAAGACAAAACACTTGCTCTGGGCCTTATGATGTATCACAATTTCTACTGAGCTTCCAGTCTATAAAAACATTAAAACGTATTAGCAATACTTTAATCTTGGGATGTAGGTTACAACACTTGGGCACACCAACGAGAAAGGCATATAACTTTATCTAGATTTGCACATTGCACTAGTTTAACATAGAAAGGCATCATATTTACATCAAGTTATTTAATAAGTAGCCTACCCTATCCAGCGGGAAGTTTGAAATCTATATGTGAAATCTCAATTTCCTAAATCATAATAAACCCTCCGCTAATCTCTTTCACGTAATATGGTTATGCAGTTCTCTTCAATTTTAAATGACCAAATTTAAAATAAATGCAATGGTGAGGTTTGCTATTGTGTTTCGTGAACAGCCGTGATACGGGTGCGCGCACATTCACGCGCATCTGGATAGGGGTGAGAGCGAAGGTGCCTCCTTTGTTTACTATCCTTATGTTTCCAAAATGGCGTCTCTGCCTTGTGAATTGAGCAAAATCCAAGTTTGAAATCTATTATATCCACACACAATATGAAAATGTTAAAATATATACTAAGTATGAAAATGAAAATACATTAATATTGATGTAGCATTTGCAATTTCGTTTGTTTAGCTTAAACACTTTATTTACAAAATGTTTAACACAATAAAATATAACATTTCCATATCGTTACCATTTCATCATTTTATGCATGGACAGTGCAACTTACAAAATAACATTTTATAATGAACGTGAGGATGTGTCGTTAAGTGCTGGTGTTTTAAACAGCATGATAATATTAACCATGGCGATAATCAGAGATTGCCACATTTCCAATTATTGGGTGTAATAATAATAATTACAATTTTGAGATTCTTGTTAATTCTTCATTTCATAATATTTTATTACCGAATGAAGAAATAAATACACCTGTCCTACATTATCACCTTGTTTGCACCAGTTCAACGAAATGTCAACGGCTTCTGTTCAAAATAAATTCTACAATTGTTATATAAATAATATACATGAGAAGATAAATAATGTGCATTAAAAACGATAAATAATAAATATAATACTCGGTCAAGATAAATGTTTGTCGTACAATCTTGGATGAAAATAATAAATAATGGTATTTTAATGGATAAAATATGAAGAACCCATGAGTACCTGACGACTTAACAAAGACGCAATGGGTTTTTTTTTCCCTCTACAAATCCCATTTCTATAAAGACGGATGCCTATACTGTCAAATCTACATAACTTACCTTCAAGTAATAGTACGTTATGGAAAATGCCTTCATTTTGCCAATACAGTCCTTCCGAGAACCAAACAACTGACAACAAACAACTGTGTGTATCTTCAACAGTCAAGAGAAATGGACCACAGCTATTTTTTAAAAATAATTACAATCGTAGCAGTAATAGTAATATCAATCATAATAATACAGGATAATACGTTATGTTTCTCTCGGAGTGTAGTTTTATAAATTAGTTTAACTAGTGAGGTAATAAAAAAGCGACGTTTCGCTTAAGCACACTGACGGGATCCTTAAAGATGCGTGAGTTTGGGTGCATCCTGCAGCCTTCCCTGAGACGCGTGGTGAGAGCTGAGGTCTGTGTATGTGGGATGGGGGTCACACGGTCCGTGGTGGTGGTTACCCGGAATCTGAGCGGCACAGCTGTAGTCCACACTAGCGGATGAGGGATGGGGAAGATGACCGAGATTGAACATTGGGCCCGAAGCTGGCATTGAATCAACGAAGTTTCCCCCGACGTAAACAGGGCTACTTTGTAAATTGGCATTCGCAAAGCTCCCGTTCCCCTGCATGCTGTGGTGGTCGTACTCTGTTCCTGGGTATCTTTTCTGTTGCGGTATGCAGCCGCCCAGTGGCGCCGTGTAGGCTGCCAAGCCGTACATATTCTGTTGCGGTTTGGCGAATGACGGAGGAGATGGCACATCGTAGTTTAGGCTGTTTACGTTTGGTAGCTGACCAGAATATCCAATGTGATTCGAGCCACTCAACGGCGGGCTTCTGTCCGGTGAGTGTCCTAAGGGAGAGTGCATTATGCCTTTAGCTTTCTGATCTTTTTTGTACTTCATCCTCCTGTTTTGAAACCAGATCTTTATTTGGCGCTCGGTGAGGTTGAGCAGATTAGCCATTTCCACTCTTCTGGGGCGACACAGGTAGCGATTAAAATGAAACTCCTTCTCCAGTTCAACTAGCTGGGCGCTGGTGTAGGCAGTGCGCACTCGTTTCGAGGCAGGGCCAGGTGGACTCTTGTCATCGCAGGTTTCTCCTGAACACAGAGAGCAGCGCAATGGATTAATTGTTATACAGCCTATTACATCACTTAAAGGCCAAAGAGAGACGGCCTACTGTAAACAAAAGAAACTAGGTCATAATCATATAGGAGCTCTCTCCAGTTTTAGAGAAAAGCATTGCACACACACAATCCATACCTGCAACTGGGCAGTTGGTGCTTTTCTGCTTTGCGTTTTGGCGGCTCTCTTTCATCCAAGGGAAGATTTGCTTGGTGATGACTGGGGTGGCAGTACTGGAGCCAGTGGTGCTGGGAGATTTCTTTTTTTGTGTGGAGTTGCTGTTAGGGCTGGGTGAGCTGGCTGCTAAAGGAGCAGCCTGCTGCTGCTCACTGATACTCTCTGTTTGGCTGTTGCCCTGGCTGGCACTTGGTCGCATACAACTGCCATTGATGTCTCCATTTTTATGTGCTGGTGGCCGGACTGACGTGGTTTGGATGGGACAGATTGGATTTTGATAGTCGTTCTCTATGCTGGAGGATGAGAAGCCCTGGTGTGTAGGACCATATGTATAAGAGTCAGATTTAGGGTATGAATATCCTCCGAAAAGTCCAGCATTGTCATAATAAGTGGCTTTCTGCATTGCGAAGGTTCAAACTAAGAGAGCCTGTGAACCCCTGTCCAATTGCATGGACTTGTCAATCACGTGATTGGAGCTTCCCACAGATTTTCTGTCCTTTGACCTGTTAAGAAAGAAAATGAATCAGTGGTAGCAAAGATTTTAGGATTAAATTTTAAACAATCATAGACGTAAGGTACTACAGTGATATGCTGTGGTACTCACTAAAAACCTCCATATTTGCATATACAGAACTATACTTCCTCCTTCTAAACATATAACACTGCAATTGAGAACAGCCCATAGCATTTTCAATATTTAAATATGAGATGGAAATAGATTTTTACCCAACTCTATAGTTTCTGGTGTCAGCTGAATTCCCTATCTCCTCTTAACTTTGTGGATTTCATTAATTTTCCTTTACCTGTTGTTGTTGTTTTCTTAATGCACTATGGTAAATATGGCAGGACAACGTTGTGTAGTGAAAAATAGTTCAAAATACTATTAAAAAAAATAGTATCCAGTGTATGTTGCTTCCTTAACTGAACTATTCAACTGTAGTTTTCTTTTGTCATCTTGTTTAAGTGCCTTCAGTCCTGCCTCTCAAATCAGGTTGAAAAGGGGCAGATTGTACAGTTTTGCACCTTGTTTTAAATCAAATGTTTTAGAATATTTAAAACACTCACCATTCACCATATCATAACAGTAATAGTTCTTATGTTGTGAACTACCATCTTTCTTCCATACCATCTTGGCCTTTCTCTCTCTTTTTTTTCTTTCAGCTTCAGCTTTTCATTTTCAGAACTTCGGCATGAATGCAACAAGGCGGTTAAAGTTTAACTTGTGCTAAAAGTACCCCATTGAGTGAAACTATAAGGCAGCAGAAGGAGAATCAGCATTTATCTGCAAACAATATCCCATTCTTTCCCGACTCTTTTGAGACTTTAAGCGTAATTTAAGCAAAAAAAAAAAAAAAAAAAAAAATCCATCTATTTATATACACGTGTGTGTGAATAAATCTCCTAGTTGTAACATAACTAAAAATATATAAGATCAGCAGTTGTTTGTCTAAAACATGAAATTGTACATCTTTCAAGTAGTTTAAGATTACGTAAAGATTCGGCGTCATAGCATAGTTTGATCGGTTTACATTAAAGAAATTCATCGAGTGAAATTTGATATAACTGGTGGCAGGGCTCCATGCAATCTATTTCTTGGATTTGTGAACATTATACGAAAATGCAATATTTAGCCTATATGAAAATAAATCAAAGATATATATTATAGGGACGCAAATTAGTGTCAGTAATGTCATCCTTTCTCACCTAATACATATAAACGGTGTATCATTTTTATTAGCTTGTTAGGTAGCTTTTGGATCCCTCTGTAATACCGGGACTCAATCGATTTCTAAATTTCTAGTTGCTATTTAATCTGTATTATACGGCATGGTGGATTCGTAGTTAGGCTTGTTTCCCACCAAAGGCCGATGTGAGTTGTAAGAGGTGGATCACCCAAGTATGCGAATAAGATTTGGTTCGTATTTGGTAGCAAAGTCTAGCAACAAACTGAGATCCAAATCTGCAATACACCACAAAGACACAACAGACTTCTTTCTTTCTTTCTTTCTGTCTGTGTAACTTGGTCGTCTTCTTCCTAGTCTCATTCTAAAGATAGGCTTTCGCCCAAGTGACTGTAGCTCGTGCTCAATACAGTAGTTATTAGACGGCCTGAAGCTCCGCACGATACATATCAATACACCTGTCATTGTGGAGCCCGACAAAATTTATGACTGGCCATACTACAGCCGTAAACGCCTCACAGAGGGGTGAGAAGAAAAGCACTCCTCAAGACTTGGTACCGTCAGAGGGGTAAAACTCTAAGCGTAGGAGGATGGCTGGGGGCAAGAATGTCCCGCTAAAGTCAGAGCCTACAGCCCGCCAGTATAAATCCAGCTACTGCAGTAATTCACACACTCTTGTCTTGAACGTTCTTTAACTGCTTGTAATGGAACTCACTTTTGCCCAACTGCGCGGATAGCTGTGGATTTTAGTAAAGGATATACTCTAAATTAAGAAGAAAGTGCGGATGGGAATATTTGTTCTTGTTTTTTTCCTTGCTTGTTTGTTTTATTTCTTAAATGTATTGGCATATATATACGAGATAACAATGCTTTTGCATTTTATGCTTTTAAAGCATTTTATGCTTTATGCTTACGCTAAGTGTAAATGTTGTGTTTATTGTGTACAATATATTGTGTACCTCAAAATGCATTGGTAAAAGCACGTAAATAATTGTTGTTCAAGTTAAATTGTTAATTTGTTGTCTAAGCCGAGAGCATCAAAATAATTTTGTATTTACACAAAAACCATGTATTCCTTTTTCTGGCCTATTATTGTCTATGTTGTAAGTTGTGAAATAAGAGTCACAGGGCAATACACCGCAGGTTACAAAGCTACTATTATTTAATTTCAGTGCAAACTAAAATATTAAGACATATCTTACCGCAGTCTGTGGCTTTCTGTTCTCTGTTTCTCCTCAAGCGATCTTCATAATTTAGACGGCGACCTGAAGAATAATAAAAAAAGAAAATTAATCTCAGTTGTTGATCAGATTTTTCTTCCAGCTCCCCGTTATATTTAGGATTCTGTAAATTGCCTCTGACTATGGTCAACACCTTATGTTTTCGATTGCAAAATGACGGAATTCACATTCTGGATTCTAGACAGTTCTTAAAACCACAAATTTATTACATTTTTACATGATGTCCCATTTTTAATGAACGAATTTATTTCGCCCCTATAGAAGATTTGACTAGTTTTAGGAGCATTCATAGCTGTAGCTGAGAGAGGAAAAAAACTGACATAAGCGATTTTACACAAAGAGATGCTGGCCAAAATATTTAGCACTCATAAGCCTTTTGGGTGACCTTTGGCTTCCTCTCCAATAACTCACTGATTAATGAACAACGGACGGAAGGGACTCAAGTCACAATGCAATCCACACCGCAGAACTTTTTCACCGGTGATTTTAAAACCAAGCAAGAGCCTGAAGACGAGATTTTAATCCTCATCCTACTAGACAGATGACCTCTTCTGTGCCTCTCTGAAAATCCTTTCGAAATCATGAGACGAGGACAACACCATTGAAAAAGGCTATGGGATTAATAATAGTATTAATATTATTGTTGCTTGGTGATGGACCGCTGTTGGCAAAAGTACCGGTAACAAGAGAATGTACTTAGCCAGTATTTTCAACTTGTGTGTCATGTTCAAAGTCTTAATGGGATAAATGTAGCGAACAGTTCAGCCGAACACGGTCTGCCTTTATTAGGCAACAGTGTTTTCGCCCACGCACTCCCACGGTAAGTTTGGTACTCATAATAGAACAATGGGCTGTAAAAATAATGGACTCTGGAAGTCGATCTCTAAATATATACATATATATCTGTTTCTGTTTTGCATGCTCAAGTCTGTATCTTTTGTAGAAAAATATATGTATATGGCTATCACATTAGGCCCTAGTATTTTAAATGGGAAATAATGTATATAAAATGCCAGGTTCGTGAAAAAATCCCGTATCATCTCAAAATCATGTAATCTGAGGAACTGAAAACAAATACGTTTGGGTTTGAGCTTCAATTTATTTACCAGATATCGCACAATGCAGAAGAATGCAATTACAGAACTTAATGTTTTGTGAAATATATAAGTTCTCATAATAGTCTATAAATAATCAAAATACGCATAACCAAAAACCTGTTATTAATCTTAATACCATTCAGTAAACGGCTCAATTGCAAAACGGGCTTAGAACATCAAATAAAAAAATAAAATGTAATTATTTGCGGGAATAGTTTAGAAATCATATTAGGTCTTAAAACCTAATTATAAACCACCATATTAGTTTAGATTTCAAACATCTAGATTGTCGTTTCATAGTATGCTTTTGCTTCCTTTGAAAAAAATATATATATTTTTACATATGAAATTAATTTAGATTATTTTATTGCATGCGAAATGAGGTTTCCATTCAGAATTTGAATTTATGTGATGTTATTTTTTTGAGTGGTTGAATCTCAGTAATTTGGACTAAATCGAAATCAGAGAGATTGAAATGATTTGAATTTATGGAAACATGTATGTTTAAAAGAATAGCCTACCCTAACCCACATATGTCATGTCTAACATCGCATTGACTATAACACAAATTAAAGTGATTAACGATCTCACAATGTATGACACAGATGTTTTATACTGTGTATGGCCAACTCCAGAAAGCTATCAGAATATGTAAAATAAAACAGCTAAAATAAACTCTAATATTCTATGACTGAAATCACCTTACATGCTAACCATCTAAAAGAGTCAAGGTTGCGCAAGTCTGTAAACTAGTCTCAGTTTTTGTCTTCAAATCGTACTTGCTTAGTTGGTAGGCAACGACATTAATAAAGATCAGCTGCTTTGAATGGAATAAATCATATTTTTTACGCCGGCCTAATGTAAACCCACGCTTAAAGGTTACGTTTTGCCATGCAATTGCTTACCTGTGATGTCAATTTATTATATAGCCGTGCTTCTTAGTCTCAATATCTCTCAGTTCGGCTGCTAGGATATATCCTTCACCCTTTGTCTATAGACAGTACTGTCTTAAAACTGATCTCGCGCTTTTCCAGCCATTTCCATATACCAATGCAGACAGTATTCCCGAAAGAATGGGAGCCACTCACTCAGCTACCAATAAAAAGCCAAGAAGGTCTTCTTATTCCAAAACGAAATATTACTAGCAATCAACTTCCCATTTGAAAAAAAAGTGAACGTTTTACAGAGGCAGGCTCGCCGAATGAGTCGACATTAGTATATTTCGGAAACCTTATCATGACAAATAAAGGCGCTGCCTTAAAATGCAAGCATATTTGTTCACGTGATCCGGATCGCAGATTGTCCTGATTGAGACTGCTACTCCGACCAGCTTCACCTCACAAATACATTTTAAAAGCAAGAGCACTAACATTCCCTCCAGCCTCACATCATTGTACAATCATTTTGCACAAGAACTCGCTCGTTTCTCAGCCACTGTATCGGAGTGTATCATTAAGACAAAAGCCACATTGCTATTTATTAAGGATTTGAAACCCAGGCATAATAAAATAATAATAAAAACAAACGTTCAAATGAAGCAATATATATATATATATATATATATATAGTTTTAGCACTGCATTGTCTTTATTTGAAAGACAAATAACTGGATAATCTGTGAAACATTTGATTTTGTTTTCTTCACACCCCAATGTCTCACTGAATATCTTCACCTTTTTATTCATTTTATTTTTTTATTTTTACATTTAACGCAGTGTAATAGGCCAGTGGATTAGTCCGTTGTTGAAAGCAACATCATTATGAATTTTAAGCTTTATTTAAAATGAAGATGATCAGATATATAGTTGTTCCTTTTTGCTCGCTGTTTAGAACAGAAATCCGTTTATTATAGGCTACAAGAAACCACTGAAATATTGTTTGACTATTATGGTTTTGGTAATGACAGCAATGTATGACCTCCTCAACCAAAGAGATTCATCAAAATCATCCCAAATTCTATATTGTTCTTCTCAAAAAGCAAGAGTGTGCTTTGATCCATATGCAAGCATGACATGTAAAAATAGGTATTCAGTGTCTAGATTTTTACTAGTTGTGCATTAAAATACTTTTTTTTTTTTACATTCTATGTTTTCAAATTGCTTCTAAAATACATACAAATTCTGTGACCCTACGCTTCTTCTTCTTTTACCCATAAGACAGAATTTGAAAGGTTAAATGCAAGTCGGTTATGATATATGTAATCTGAGTTAGAATGCGTGTGCTATGGTTGTGCTGCATGGATATGTATCTGGATGGTAAGATGGAGATGAAACGGTTGGGAACGCGGCCGAGCGAAGGATTGTCCTGAGGAGAGGATGCGAGTCGTCTCCCCTTGCAGCATATGTTCACGGGCTAATAAAAGTGAAAGATTTACAGTCCACGCCCGGCCCCCAACAGCCTCTCACCCTTTCAGGAATTACTGAGCATGATTTACAACGATGCAGATCACCGTCATCCCTCTCCAACAGTTCGCAACACTTTATGGATAGATCTACGATCATAACGCTCCATTACTAAACGAGTGGGTATTGTGGGGTTTTTGACATCAATGAAATGTATTGTTTTTGGATCGATGCCATTTTTTTCTCTCTCTCTCTCTCTGTGTGTGTGTGTGTGCTACTTATGCTGTTTTGTTGGTGTTGTTGTTTTTGTTTTAATTGTTGTAGAATTGTCAGGATCCAACATGAATTTATTCAGGAAATACTTCACATCAATAACTATGTGATGATTTTCCAGATAGACCTCTACAATGAATTCTAGCATGTGTCCTTTTTATCTAACCAAACACATAAGTCTCCGCAAATAGTCGCCACTAAATCGGGAAAGAACAGCATCTCTGACGGATTATAAATCACAAAGAGGCCTTCGTTAAAGCCCTGGCGGCTAAACAATAAACACTATCGTACTGGACTTCACATCTTTCATACACAAATGCATCAATATAACAATATATTACATGAGAAAATAATTACTGTAAAGTCTGCCTTCAATGCTTTAAAAATAAAACTAGTGCTACTCCACAGTTATTATTATTGATACAGGTTTAGATTGGGAGAGCTTCATGCTGAGGCTCTTTAAGCAAAAAATCACAATGAGCCTGAAGTTCTGTCGGCGAAGAAGACCGAATCAAAGGACGCAATTTATCAAAATTCTGACAGATATGTTTATTCGCTGTCTCAGTGCAAATATTAAATGTTTACCTACCGGTGATCCATTGGCTGAAAAGCTGTACGAATGTGCAGGATGCGGTGTGGTGAGATACAGGACCGTTTGGATATTATTTTCTTGGATCTCTTCAGTTTTCAAGTCTGATAGAGTCCTCGCGATTAATGACGACGCCGTGTTTCTAGGGGACGTGCTGCATTAATTATTTAGACAATCACGTGGTCAAACATAAAAGATATAGAACGGAACCATATCCCGAATTCTATCTTGGGATGTCGACAGCGCAGTTTGATTTATCTTAACGGGTTGTCTCGATGGGCGAAGACATTTTCAACGAACAGCTGGAAATCAAAAATGGCCGTTTGAGAAGCATTGTGAGAGCGGCGGTAGTAGTCGGTGCAGTGTCATTACAAATGGAACTGCGTATGGCTCTCATTTATTCTGTTTAGACATCCAGGTCAATACTCAGAAAGCCTTACTGAAAGCAAAGACAATGGAGCGATCCCCTGCGTGGCGTGTTTTCACTATAGGCACAAGGCTTATTAAACAAAAATATTGGAATGTTTTATATATGCTGCTTGACACTCACACACACGAACATGTAAACATATAAATCAGAAATTATATATATATATATATATATATATATATATATACATACACACACACACACACACACACACACACGCAGACACATACATTTGTATAGTCGGTACACTATTGACCATGCATATGTAAAAGGCCTACATAAATCCCCATTTCAGCAAAATACTTGCTGTAAAAATGCTATCAGAGAACTACTCCACATGCATGTTTGTAAGGTGTTTGTAGATGTTTCGCCTGAAATAAACTTTACATTTTGTCCTCCCTGAAGGTGTGTATTGATTTTCTTATACTCTCTCTCTCTCTCTCTCTCTCTCTCTTTCTCTCTCTCTCTCTCTCTGATTGTGATAGAAGTGGCTTTTATTGACATAAAAAGTCTTTACAGTGCCACAGCATTGGTAACATTAAATTACAGACACACATTTACAGACATTTACTTATAAATAATTTAAAAAGTTGATAAAATTATTATTAGTAGCATTGTGTCTCTCACACACGTTTACTTTGCCATCTAAATGAGGACATGTTTTTATATACAGCTAGTTATAAATACTATAATCTAACCCTAACAGAAAACTTTAGGCATTTGTACAATTTAAAAAAGTCTCTATTTGCTATTTTCATATAGGCCTACTACAAACGAGAACGCCTCCAAACGGAGGTTTTGAGAGATTGTGCCATGTTAACCTCACTTCAGGGTACATATTTGTCACCCCAAAATATGGTACACACACACATACCGCAAGCACAAACGTTTTCAGTGCTGATGGACAACGATTTTAAGCATTGAGAACAAAATCAAGAAAAGAATCAAAACAAAGAGAAATTTGTGTATGTAAATTATATAAACTCTGTTGTTATTTAGCAGTGTAATTTAGCATAGTAATGATCGCTTACAACTCTGTATTTTTTTTAATAATACACGGATACCAAAATGGATATCTTCCGGTTTGTCAATAATGCTTTGACTTGATATTTTTCATGATGAAACAAAACACCTAGAGGTTTATTTATGGATTGTATAGTTTCACAATTATCGTAATCAGTGTACAGCTGCAGCATAACCATGGTTTTAATTTTAATGTGCAGGACTCGGGCAGAAACTGATAAAGTAGGCTACAAATTCTCTACAAAGTCACACGCTGTGGCAAATAATCACCGTGTAAGGCAAGCAAATATTAATACAGACCAAAATTTCGTGCTGATTTTTATTTATTTATTTATTCTTTCTTTTAAAAAAGCACCCCCTCCTCCACACGAACACATTTTCGGTGCATCTGTGCGCAAAAAGCGTCTGAGAGAACCGGCGAGAGAAGTCCATCAGGTCAGGAGTGTAGAGGTCAGTGCTCGCGGCTCAAAAGCGTCTAATGCAACAGAAACTGTGTCCTCTGGATGAACCTGCCCGCAAGGCTTTTGTTGAACTTCTGTAAAAAATACCTTTTCATGCTCTCAACGTGAAGGCTTCAGTGTGAAGACTCCTTCGCAATGCATGTATGCCTCGTGTTTTTGTTTAAGGAGACAAAGACACCACAATGATAGCAGAGCGTCTAAGTTTAATCACTGTTGGAAAACCATTTCAGATTTAACACCAATTCCTTTTAAAAAATAACAATTTATTATGAAAGTGCTTGATAAAACGTGTTTTTCCTATCTCAAGAGTTTCTAGTTTCAACACAATATGACGCAGTTTGAGTGAAACCTCTCTGCATATTATTTATTTAATTAGCCTACTGCAAAATATGCCTGTAGAAAATATGCACAATATACAGAAATATATACATATGTTTAAGAACTTAAAAACTCAAAACTGAATTTGAAAATTATTGAACGAATACTTACGTTCACGTAGAACATAAAGCTTTTTAACATTTTTAATAAATAGAAGGTTCAAACATCTTGAGAGCTAAACGTGTATCTAAAATGCAAAATAAAAAGCTGCTTTTCAAGAATTTCAGGCAACATCTGGAAGACAGAAATACTGCTTCTGCAGTTGTAGCTATATTGTTTACAAAGATGTCGGGCGGGATAGTGGAGTATAAGGCATGGAATATTCGTGTCAAAAAGATACCTTTTTCTCTCGATTAAATAGGACATTTTTAAAAGCTACAACAAACAAATGTAAAACGACCATAACGAAATTCTTAAAAATTACATGAACATGATAAAATTCCTTGACCGAAATATAGTCTTTTAGAACTTAAACCATTAATGAGGCGCGCACGATAAACGAGGTTTAAAAGGACATTTCTTCAGTTTTTCAGTCTACAAATAAATAATTTCCCAGGCAACGATTTTTTCCCTCATTATTAACTAATTTTATTTAGTTTTTATTACTTGCACCCAGTCGACTTTAGTACAAAAACACCTAAGACATTCGTAATGTATTATGCTGGACATTACTTAGGCCTACTTAAGTTCTCTTTAATGATTAAGCTAGGATAAATTGACTCGCCATAGGCGTAAACTTGCCATAATGCTTTTAAAAAGAGGAAACGGGTGATATACAGATATTTAAAAAAAATTGGTGTAAATATGGTCACTAAAACGATCCATGCTCTGAAACAAATTTGGCAAGTTTGTGTAAAATAGCGTGAGCTTTATAACGTTTTACTGTACCTCGTGGTGGCATGTGAATCATCATTCGATGCCTCATATCCTCTTTGCCTCAGTTACAAAGGGTTACAATACTGGAAATATCGAAATTTGGGATTTTAATGCACAGCAGCTTTTACACTGCATTTAGTCATGGTGTGTGCTTCTGGTTCTCAGTTTTTGGCACTTGTACCCAACATGTCATGATTTGCTACCATGCAATGTCAAATGAAGCATTGTCTATTACATACAGTTCATCTGTACATCTGGCGGGAGGGAGAGATATCCACTTATAAAGTTGTAATCTCTGTCTGGCTGTCCTTCTGAGCGTGTTGTACATGCTGATTTCCAGCTGACGCCGCTCTTCCTTTCGTGTTAGGAAGTTTGTGATCCTTTTTCCATTTCATTCTTCTGTTCTGAAACCAGATTTTAATCTGTCGCTCAGAGAGACAGAGGGTATGCGCGATTTCAATGCGACGCCGTCTTGTTAGATACCTGTTAAAATGAAACTCCTTTTCTAGTTCGAGAACTTGCTGTCTTGTGTAGGCTGTCCGAGAACGTTTGGGTTCCGCTCCTGTGTAATCCGGATTCACTGAGAAAGACAAAAACACACTTATGTTTAAAAAACAAAGAACCCAACAATTCGCTTCCTAATGCTTGAACTTTTATAAAATACCCAGATACTCGAATTTGATCTAACACATATTCTGTACTGGAATAATTTCAGTTTCGGTTAATTTATTAAAAAGTTTACCACTGCTAAATTATTCAGTTCAAAGCTTTGGGCCAAGTGGACTCTCAGTACTGCAATAGTGGCCAACACAGCTAGCGGCCTATTTCCTAAGCAATAAAAATTTATGGCTGGTGTAATTGGCGGCCCCTTCAGAGGAACCCATAAATATTTCACTGAATGATTTTAACTGTGACTAAAACAGCAGAACAGGGCTGGCCTACAAGCAGACAGCGAATAGAGTTAATCTTACCCGTATTAACGTGCACTTTCTTCATCCATGGATAAACTACAGCAGGCTGCTTGGCTGGTATCCCGTTCTGGCTCTTTGTGTTTTGTTGTTGTCCACAAGTCCTTGGTCCGGATATCTGGACCGCAGGACACTGCTCTGTCTGTGCGGGATAAGGGCTAGGGTGGCTGGCTTGATCCTGCACATGACCCCGCGGCTGCACCGACGAGCCCTGGGCAGTGTTACATCTGTAAGGCTGTTCAGAGTAGTTTGACCGTGTATAGATTCCGGGATGCTGGAAATCAGTGTCCTGCGACGGACTGTAGTAGGCTGGGCTCTGTTCAGGTATATAGCTGGTCTGAGAATATTCCTCACAAGGAGGAAATTTTGGATCCACATACTTGGAGTTCACCATGTACGAACTCATGGCCATTAATTTCTGAAGGTAGGAAATACTAATTTTTCTCGAGTTGTCTTTTTTTCCTCCCTCCATAAAGCCCTCCTACTTGCTGTCAACTGAATAAAGTTAGGTTACCATGTGACCAGCTCGGCCAATCGAGGTGGAGGGACTTCATCAACCGAGAAGAAGCTGTGCACACCTAGTAGTTGATTTCACAAACTTCACATTATCTCTCAATTAGGACGGTAACAATATAATATAAAAATTGGATTGATTTAATACCCGATCTGTGTTAAAAAAAAGACAAATTCTGTTTGTGTATTGAGACCCAGTTGGCAATGCCCATCGTCACATGGGAGGATCCCTCCTTACTACACATTTCATGATATCATATAAAAACATGTATGTGCATCACATGTATGTGTATGTGGCCCATTTGGTAAATTAATATTCAACCAAGCTAAATCAACCCCAACCCAGGGATTTTGACTGGTAAAAACAAAACAAGACAAAAGATAAAAAACAGCCCAAGGCACAAAAAGAGTCACATAAAGCCAGCAGACAATTGATGGAGACCGTCTTTGTCATGTAGAGGTCACGCAGAAGTTACTGGAGTCTCATCGTTCCAGCGCTTCTCATCCTTTCAGCTCGCTGTATAGAGCGCCCTGGTTCGCCATCAATGCGCCGTGCTAATCAATAATCAAACGCCACATAAAAGAGAATAGCTTGGCAGTTCATAAGGTAAGACCAGGGAGCAATGGATGTGCAAAGTTTGTTAACATTTTTACAAAATACTGTTCACGTTCATTTTTGCTCTCTGTCCTGTCTCTCACTCAGATTTCAACGCTATAAAAATAAAAATGTTGACTTGTTTGAGTGAAAACAGGAAGAAACGCAATACAAAGCACCACCACGTAACCAGAGGCAATGTTGACACAACCGATCAAAGCATTTCATGACAGTTCACGTAATCAGAATCATATAATCATATTATGCAATTATGCTTATCATTTCATATTCTCCAGTAAGAAAGTGGTTCTTCGTTGCCAGATGCCGTTTTCCAAAGCACTTATTAGAAATGTGCATGTATTGCCCGTACATTAGATGGCACAAAAAAACATTCAGAACACACAAAGTTTTATTTGAAGTTCTTGCATCGACCATATACTCCCCTAGGATCGAATCTGTGACTGTCATGTTTTTCACACAAATTCGGTTCTACAGGGTATATATAGACGACGGCATGTATTCGCTCAACAGACAAAACACCTTCGAAAAAACTAATTTAAATTATTTCTTTATATACATTGAATTCGTTACTGCAACCGTTCTAACTCAAAGGTGTCTCATTAAGTATAATTCAATTTCAAAATTACACTATAGTTTGATTTTAAAACAAGGTACAGTCCTTTTTAATACTCTTTTGATAGTTGTTTAACATCTCTAAATAGAGGCCCGTAGCTCAATTTCTCAGACCTTACGCACTGCCCTCAAATTTATGTAATAAATGGTGACTAATCACGCGAATAAAAATGATCTCATTCTATAGGCCTATCTTTATACAACACATTATTATATTCATCCAGGTATAGGATTGAAGGCTTTTGTGCTAACTTCTACTCGCTGTGAGATGCTGTCATGGCAGTCAAATTGATCAGGTGGCCTCAAAAGCGTGTGCTGTTTGGATACCGAAGAAGCATATAAAGGAAGGCTAAAGGTCGAGAGGTCAAGCCGAATCATTTACAACACACATCACAAAGTTTCATTATTTTTTGCAAGGCGACAGTGGTAGCGGAAAAGGAGGAAAGTTCATGGATAATACATGACCTCCTCTGATAACCAGCTCTTGTGGTCCTTTGCTCCCGGTCACCAGAACAAAGCGGCCCCAAAACCTTGGATCTATTAAAAATATAAGAATCAAGAACTCTCAGTATTTAAAAATATTCACCAATGATTGTAGTTGCATCTAAATTTGGTTAACAAAGATGTAATCTTTAATTTATTTTCCTATAGAGGGATTTAGCATTATTTTCTTTAAAAAAAACAACATAAATCTTATGATTTTCCATTCAAATACCAAATACATAGCTTGATTAATTTGACCAGCTATATCTTAACTGTTTAACTGTGTTAGAGCATGATGCTTTTACGGGTGATCTAGCTTTTTAGATTTAAGATAATCATAATAGTTTCGAAATTCTGAAGCCCATCTATTCTTGATATTAGATTTTTTTAATATATTAATTCATTTTCGTATATTTTATACTTACCAAGCGTAGCTTGACAATGTACCTTTTAATACGTGTATTTATTGATTTTTTTGTTAGACAGCATGACCCGTGTTTCACCTTGCTTTGTGACTTGTTCAGGCGGGTCAAAGCCGAGTTACTGATGAACAAAAGAATGAGACAGCCACAAATTGTAGTGAACTCTGATTTTAAATGAAAAGATCTCCTGTTGCATTTAAAATAATAATAATAACTAGCATGTACATAGGGGTTTCTCTGGTATGAGCCGTTTTTATTATTTTAACCCCCGACTTGAATCAAGTTGGAAATGAATTTTTGTATGCAGAATTGACGGTCATTCTTTAATAATCGACATTTTTATGATTTAATTGTTTTAAAAATATATGTTTGACTCACAAGAGAATTAGCCACAGTTTGGCTATCATCGAATGAAATATCTGATCTTTCTCAAATGCTTTAGTAAATATCTGGATTACTCTTTATAGAATGCACAGATATATTTTAACTGATTAATGTTTAATTTAAAAATTTAACAAAACAAAACTCGCAATCGTTATTTAACTGAAATTGTATAGTTGGATAAAACAGTGACTAAATGTTTTTTTTTTACATTTATTACATGCACATAAAATTGGACATCGTTGCTATTGTTAATTCAGACAATTTAATTCATGCTTTAATGAAAATGACTTTTGTCCTTATGTATTTTTCTCAACAATCTAAACAGCCACTTGTTCAGGAAAAATAATTAACACAAAGTATAGATGGTTTAGGGCCAGAATGACCATTTCTTTTGCTTGGGGGCGCTAGAGAGCTGGTCAATAAAAACCAGAAACCCTGCTTATTACAAAGTTCAGTAATATGTCATGAAAGCGCGTGTATACTAAATTATGTTTTCGTTTAGCCAAATTTCTCTCTAAAAAGAAACAGTTGGCTACACTATTTTATCACAATGAAGCGCACTGCACAACAGGTGTAAATACGTAGCAATAATTTGCAGATCAAATGCAAAAGAACAACTCACATTAAATAACTAATCGTATTTTTAAATAGCCTATGTGGTAATCACAGACAGCTCTCATTATAGGCCTATGTGTATTTCGCACTTGGAATCCAACAAAACAATTATTAACAAATAATTAGAAAGTAAAGCAATAGAATTTTGCACTCGTTGTATCGAAAATGTGCAAATTTAACTTAGGCTATATACAGTATAATAATAATAATAATTGAATTCGTGTATACAAGTTAAGCCCTGAAGAGCGAAGGAAACAATCTTTCATAACGTGGCGCCACAACTGAACCAAAACCGGACTACTGCATAACATTTACGTCACCTCCATTACAACCTATTTTTTCTCTCCATAGTTATCCAGCCATTCAAAACTGTGCACAACAACACAAGAGGAGTTCACAGAAACAAATCAGCGCTGGTTTGGAGGCTGACTATATGAAACCACCCTAAACACTGTGGCACAATTCAACCACGCACAAGTTCAGAGACACGAACTGAGGACAAGCTTACCTCCAGAAGCAGGAGTATCACGTAAAGCGTATCGACAAGTTTGTATATCCATGATCAAAACAAGCGTGGAGCCTCTTTCCTCTGCAGCGATACTGGGATCTTTTCTAAACCGTCTGAACGACCTTTCTAATATACAATGTGAATTATATTTTGGCTTGTCAACTCCCTGGCCATAAAACAAAGTTTAATGGTATCACGTGCTTCCCCACAGCCATTCATGACAGCGCGCGGGTGCCATAAATAATCCTGAAAGTTGCACTTATTCAATAATGGCGATTACTCTGATCTCAGGGGGAAATAAAGACACGGGGTTCAATTCGCATTCATTGCACTCAGAAAAAATAAAAAAAACCTACGCTGTCGAAAACCAGAGATTATTTCTTGTATCCTATATATTTTGGCAAATACTTGTTGTAGAGTTCTTATCCAAGTAGTATTAGTCGGTGTAAAATTTCTTCAAAAAGGGGGGAAAACACATTGCTTAAGTTTGCACGTTATTTTGCCACAGTTCACTGTAGGATAAATGAGGTGTTTCTGAAAATCTCTGACGTGTGAACTAATCGAACTAATGGGGAACTAATGTTTTTTTTTTTTTTTTTTTTTTTTCTGATTGTAAATTCAAGGTAAAAAAAAATACTCATAATGCATCCCTAGTGAAAAATAGAAAGAAAAAAAACACATTAGCCCAATATATGGCGAGTTGTCGACTTTTGTAAAATGGCCATTGGCAAAGTTTATGTGCACTGAGTATGAGCCTAAAATAAAAGAAACATTTACCGGTAAGAAACATTTTCTCACCTCAGAGTTTTTTTTTTTTTTTTTTAATCCAGCCAGATGAAAATAAAGTCTGATTAGTCGATTGATAGCTAATTCAAAATATGTCACAGCTCATTCAAAGGGCATGAAATGTGTACAAGGCAGTGAGTGTTTCGGGATTTTCAAACTCACATTAAAATTAAATATCTTGGATATTTTTATAATATTTTTTGCTAATATTTTGGATAGTTATAGCCTATTATTGTTATATTAAAACTATTAAAATGTAAACCAACTTTTGTTTTTAAACCAACAGTGACAAAATTATGAGACGTGAAATTAAATAGGCTAAATAGCAATCAGTAATTAAATAAAATATGAAATAATTCCGATTACTCTCGCACAGAACCTGAAAGTAATGTTTTTGTTTCTAAAAATTAGCATTTCTGTCAGTTAATAAGAGAACTGTGTGACTGTTGTATCACATGACTGCGACAACCAATCACAGTTACAGGAAATGACCTCGAGGACAAAGATGCAGATAGCGGGCATGCAAGTCCCAGAGTGTTAGACAACAGCACCGCCTGCCGACCAAAGCAGACACTGCCTAGGTGTTCTATACATCACAAACGTTCCTCGTTATGGAACAGATATTTTTTTGCATAGCTGCTCATACAGAAATAGTGCATTGAACAACTACAAGAATGCTTACATAACTATTTTAAATGTATACTTTGAATATCATCACTATTCAAATAATGTATCAATAGCCTACACAATACAGCTTAGGCCTACATTATACACATCTGCACAAGCACAGTTGTGTTTTTTAAAGAATATTTAATGTAATGTGATTTGGTTTTTGAAAAGGCAACACTGTAAATAACACTGTAAATTGGTTATAAAAGATACATCAACGAAAATGCGCATCGCATGATTATTAACCGATGAAAATAATTATTAATATTATAATACATTCTTTGCTAGTATTTCAAGTTTGTATTGCAATTAGAAAATACTGATATGAACTGCGTTCTAAAGGAGGATAATTGAATTTAATGTGTAGGTCTATATGAGTGGGTATTGCTCTGATTTCGGTTATCTCGTTTGTAGGCTCCTCTTGCTTCTTTTGCCGCATTGCAGAGAGGTTGTAAATACCTCTGCAGAGGCCTGTCAGCTGACTGTGAAATACTGTCTTTGTTCCGCAGACCCTGTCTCCCTTCCTAAAAAACTGCGCCATTCTCACCATTAAGGGAGGCATACATTAAAACACACAACAACTGCACCTCCACATTTTTACAGACTTTCAGAATCTCTCTATTTCTCCTCCTTTATCATAAATGCTGTGAATGCTATTTTCATCCAACAATTAAAGCTAGATAACGTCTGAATATTTGAAATTGATGTGAATAATTGTTTTTATGCACAGTATGTATATATAAACTATATTTTTCTTGCAATTTTTACATTTTAAAGTTGACGCTTATTTAAATTTTCCAATTTAGGCTATATATATACAAATTGGCTAAATAAAATAAGTGATAAGTGTCAACATTAAAAATAAAAATTACAAGAAAAGTTAGAATCGGTCATAAAATAAACCGTAGAACAGTCATCATTTGAAAGTTTACATAACGTATTGTTTTTAATTTTAGAATTTTTGAAGATTTGCTTTTTGCTTCTTTGAACGACATGAGTACTTGCACAACTACTGTTAATAATAATAATAATAATAATAATATCAGTTATTTTGAATTAAGAATGTTTTCAAAAAGGTTCGTATTTTTTATATTCAAGGCTGTGATTCAAATCAAGCATTTCTGTCAAATGAGTAAAATTAAGATCTAGTAAAGTTAGGTCAACATTAAAAAAGCACAATACCCTAAAATATAACAAGCCGTTTTAAAGGAGCACACTTCTAGCTTTTAGAATCCAAACGGAAGCTTTCAACATTTACTTTTTTTATTTCTCTTTTAAATGCACAAACAGAGAATACTCTGAGTTTGTTTGTTTTTTATCAGCCTGCCATGCTGCTGTCACAATCTGAAATTATTATCGCAAACCAAAAACCTGCTGGTAGTTTCTGACTATGCTATGATAATGGCATATATTGTCCAGCATGTTCAATCTAATAAAATATAAACTTACCAAACAAAGCCCTGTAATCCATGTTTTGCCTCCTGCGCTGCTGGTGAATATTATGAAGCTTCTTTCAGATCAGTCGTCCAGTACTGTATTGCTTGCTCTGTTTAGAAATGCAACTCTTGTAGCACCCATAGCATCTGACAACCGGTAACGCACGTTACCAAAGCCTTGAGTTTGTCTTCTCGATCTCTGACACAGATAGCAGAACACAGCAAAATTATATATTTAAAAATATATGAGCACACTGTGTATTTTGGATTTGGAGCCTTTAGCCACATAATGTAGTGGAAAAATCGCCTGGGAAATCAGGAAAAGGGGTCATGAAGACGTTTGCGTCTTGCACATGACCAGTGGCATCCAATGACAGACGAAACAGGCTCATAAAAAGATCTATTACAAAGCTGTAAATTGTCTTCTAACAAAAAGGAATCTGGGCTGCCGCAAAGCCTCTAGTTTTTTGCGCATAATGACTGAGCCAGCTGCACTTCCTCAGCAAAGAACATACAGTCACAGACATCTGCTGAAAGAGAGTGTGTTTGTGTGTGTGAGAGATAGTAAAAGAGAGGGAGTGAGAGAGAGACAGAGAGAGAAATTGTAAAAGACACGGAGAAATGTTCTTAATCTGTGTTGTTTTGCAAGTATAAAATATGTAAAATAATTAAATTAGTTTGAGTTTAATTAAAGCCTACCTAGAAATTTACATAATTTTAGCTATTAGCCTAGAAAAGTAAGCACCGACGATCAATAAAGATATAATGGCTAACTACTTTCTACCTTAATGCTCACAATGCATACTATTAGAAAACACGCTATGAATTGTGAGGAAGCTAAATGTGTATGAAATATCTTTAATGCTTTGATTTAAACTGAATAATATAATTGATCATTGATAAAATTGTATGTTTTATAAACGACAATCGAAATACACAGTTATATAGTTCTCACAATGTGCTTTGATCAACAGAGCATCGATAGATGTGTTAGCTGTATTTAGAGCTGGGAGAATCTTGGAAAGTAATCATTTATTGGCGTTTAAAATGTAAACACATTTGCCTGTGTTTCTGTTTGTGTGTCAAAAGCACTGGTTCTAATTATCAGTTCTGCGGCTGGAGGTGTCAGAAGAGCTGTAGACGCCAGATTAACATGTGCTTTAATATACCGAAATCGCGATTTTATATATTTTGACTGCAAAATTGTTACCACGAATAATATATAAGGGAATTAAAATTAATTAAATTAATTATTCATGTTTATACTGCTAATTTAAAAGCAAATAACGCTAATTATTTTCTGTTTAAAATTAGTTTTACAGTAAATTCATTATTATTTAAAGAAATCGAATTTAGCTTCATGTGTTTATTCTGGATATATCAGTAAAAAACTGCAGTTTTTTAACGCGGGCTTATACAATATTGCTTGTAGTCACCGTGTTTTATTTAGCCTATCGCAGATCACTTGAGGAAAAATAGCATGTTTGATTGCATACATGCTTCTGAAAATTCTAAATTAAAAACAAAACGAAATAAATAAATACATTAATTAAAACTAAACATAAATAAATAAGTAAGTAAAGAAAGAAAGAAAGAAAGAAAGAAAGAAAGAAAGAAAGAAAGAAAGAAAGAAAGAAAAAGAAAGAAATACCTTCACTCTGGGTGCATGGTATATTCCTTTTTTTCTGACATATCTCTTTCAGAAATATATAATTTTATTCAAGTTTAGAATAAAGGGGGGTATGGAGAGGTAGGGGGGTCTTGAACGGGAACGCCTTTATAATCAAAGGGAAACTAATCTGAAAACAGATTTTATGCCCGACAACCTTGAAGTTTCATCCAAGGGAACATCTGAGACGGAGGCGAACGCTGATTTAGGCACGCTGGTTCCGAGCCAGTATTACAACCGGACGATTTACAGGCTCGGTATTGTAGCGACCCGGCCTCTCGCAGTGTCGTAAAGACCCGCTGTCTTTGAAAGTTATCGTGTGCGTAAAATTTAGAGCGGTCGCAGTGACACGTAATTCCAGCAGGATTCGACTGATAACTGGCGCTCTGTGTCGCAGATTTCCCAAGCAGATAAAATGATTGCATCAGTGCTGGCAGTCGCCATACGCCTTCACATGCCTACCGTTCAGCATTTTGTGGAAATGTTGATCCGCAGGAGAGGATACTTCGTCCAGTGTGTTATGTGAAGGGTCGACAAAGTGAGAATGTGTCAGATCGTTTGTTATTAATGCCAGTGGAATCAGATATGATTGAGAGCTGCTGTTATTGAATAGTGTATTTGGTGAACAGGCCCACAGCCAAATTCTGCGGTCAGGGTGCTACAGCATGCCTCAAAAACACGTTTGCTTTTAGTTAGGCCTATAGATCCAGATCACATGACAGACAGGGAGGGAGAGGAAGGAAAGGAAAATAAGATTAAGTGTATGTCTTGCTCTTTTCCTTCTATGTTTGGATTCAGCAAAATGCTGTACTTGTTCAGCGTATACTGCGTTTACATTACATTTACATGTATTCATTTACCACTACTAAACTATTCATACTACTACTACCACCACCAATAGCCCAATAATAATAATAATAATAATTAGAAAGTGTTGTTTTGTTGAAACATTGAATTACCAGCATTATATTCTATATAGGCTAGTTTTTATTTATTTTATTTTATTTTATATATTTTTTTTATTTCATATGTAACAACAAATCTATAAATATTTAAAACTAGATTTAATTTATAGGCTAGTTGTTTTGTAACAGATGTATGAATAGTAGGCTATATCCACGATACAACAAACATCATTCTATAATAATATCTGTTTTTCAGCTTGTGTTACTGCTTGAAGCAAATAAAACAAACGGCTTTGTGACATACTGATGCTGTTTTGAGTAAAGCCTTCATTTTTACTTTTAATTTCTAAATGGTTGTTCTCCTGATGATCCCATTTGTATTGCACTTGTAGTTGAAAGGAAATAAACATTATGTCAAAGCGAAAGTAAAGTGAAATAAACTGTAGTAGGACCTCACTTAGTAGTCTACCTAAACTCCTTTAGCCCAATTGTTATGTGTCATTATATAATAAGCAAATACACATTTGATAGAGAGCTCGAAACCCCCAAACCGTTATAATACATTCTATCCACAACATTCATCTACATACATTTATCTGTTTAGCCACACATTGCTCCATACTGAGATGCATGCTCACTGGCCAAATTCCTTTGTTCTTGCCTTATCTAGACCCATTTATAGTTTTATTCAAAACAGACAATGAAAAGTACGGATACATAAACTGGGAAAACTGAACGCACATGTTTGTCCCGAAATATGAACTTTCTGGAAGCAAATTCGAATTGAACTCATTTTCCAGTAGTTATCCTGTTTTGATATCTGATTAAGCTCCTGTAGTAAGTGTGCAACAGCCACGGGCAGCCCATTATTTTCACAGATCAGCTATGCCCTCTAGTGGCAATAATGTGCACCCCTGTTCAATCTTGCTTTCTTTGAAAAATTGCAGGATGCATTCATGTTTCTTTTCTGCAGTCATTTAAATATGTTTTGAAGTCTATTTTTTCAGAGTCTAAAATGGGTGATGCAACGAATGCATGACTGATATTAGCTACCCAGCTTGTCGTGAGTATTTAATTGGCTGTTAGGGCGACCTTTTTTTTAAGATGAAAACATTCCTGTTGCATTTTGTTGAATAGTAACACCCCAAAAGAATAAACGTGACTTTCAATTTACTGGGGGGTGGTCGATGTTGCTTTAGTCTCACCATCAATACATCGACCAGACGCCCCGTAGAAAAGTGTCTACGTTTTTGTGTGCAAGTAACAGAAACAAAGAACCAGTGAGGTTAGTTTCAAAGAGAAGAGCAATTACATCCCTATACCATAAACTCATTTAGACCAGACGTCTAGCTCTTTCTATAGCTTTATTGGAACCAGTTTCTTCCTGCTCTAAAGCAATTCTTGGTACAGGTTTGACGATAAATTGGGGTTCTTTGCAACACCTTTTTTTTTTTTAGCAATATTGCCTAACAATGAATCTGTATTTTGTGTTCAGCATGAAACAAAATTGTCGCAGGTCATAGCAACATCAAGTCGTATTGCTGTTATTTAGAAGGTCTGTACATACAGTAGTGTGCAGTCGAAATTGCCATTTATTTGTAAAACATGGTCTGAAAAAGGGAACATTTTCACAGTAGGTGCACGCGTAGAGTATTTAACAAAGCTTGTCTACACACAAATTCACTATACAGCACTGAAGACAAGCTTCACTGTGAAAAATAAAACGAAATTGAAAAAAATAAAATAAAACAGACTAAAAAGTTCGATGTTCTTATATAATTTAGACCATATTGATGCATCTACCACACCAGCAAGAGCTCAAACTAGAAATGCACTAGTTTAGAAAAGAGATATTAGAAATAAAAGATTGTACATAATGTCCAATTTAAAAAAGACAGAAATTAAAGGCACAGTAAATTATTACATGCATGAAGGTGAAGAGCGGGTTTTGCATGCATTTTGGACAGATTTAAAGATCAGCACATTAAGAACTGATCAGATCACGAACCATATCCTAAGTTCCTATAAGACGTTTTTGTGGTAGGATTTTCATGAGTAAGGATAAGTAACTCCACCATGGTGCTGGGAAACAGATTTTAGGCGTTTTCAAGTCACTCAAATAATAGCTATTATATATATATATAGAGAGAGAGAGAGAGAGAGAGAGAGAGAGAGAGAGAGAGAAGATATGACATTTGAATAAGTAAATAAAAAACAAGCTTTTGAGCTGAAGCACACTGTTCACTAAGGATCTTTGATGCTCCTCTCTCGGTTCATCTTCTTCATTTTCATTCTTCTGTTCTGAAACCAGATTTTAACCTGCCGCTCTGTTAAATTCAGGATTCGTGCAACTTCATAACGACGATCCCTCGTTAAATACATGTTATAAAGGAACTCCTTCTCTAATTCCAGAGTCTGATATTTTGTGTAAGGGCAACGTTTCTTTCTTGTTGATCTCGCATGGATCCAGTTTGCTGCCGGGTTGCCTGAAAGAAAAAGAACGTAAATGAGCTTTACGTCCAAAATTGGACCACTCATGGCAACATCAAATGGAGCTTTACATTATGTATCCATTAAAATATTGTGTAGTGAGTGTGAATGCAACTTTTTTTAAATTATTTTTATTTGTTATATATATATATATATATATATATATATATATATATATATATATATATATATATATATATAGCATTCTCACAGACGAAGGCAATATTTCGGCAGTGGTAAGAGCTCGGACACTTTTATAGGTTTGTAAAACCTCCAGTTTAGGACAGTTGGAAGGTTGTAAATCAAGGGGCAATTCATTTTACTTACTTGGGTCAAGTTGTTGTTTTTCGTCTTTAGGTTCACTGTGACTCGAAATATCATTTGCAACTGTTTCTTCAGTAGCTTTGTCTACGCTCTCGGATACAGCGCTGCAGCTAAACTCGGGAACCACCGGTGTCTCCGTTTCAAACGCCGCCCTTTCAGTCCTTTTCGAGGGTAAACTTTCAGTCTTTGTACCGCTGTGCCGACTGCTGGAGTGGAACCCCGATAGAGAGATATGGTTTGAGACTGGTTCTATCCAGGAGCGCACGTATCTGTTGTCTGAAAGATGGGTCTGGTGGACGTATGGATGGTAAATTCCGGACACAGCGGCAGTAGATGGTTGATGAACCGAGGTCCAGGACGCAGGGAACACGGCTGACTTGGGAGCGAAGCTGCACGACGAGAAGTCCGCATTTTCCCCCACACCTGACGGCCTCGCCGTGTGTGAGCCCTGGACATAACGCGCTCCGTACACATCCTCCGTGTCGTGGCCCATAATAGAGTCCACATAATAGCTACTGAGAGCTGAACTAGTCGACATTTTTGGATCCCTTCGAACTCATATAAAACGTTACTCTGTTTCAGAAACCTTGCCTCTGAACAATCATAGTATTTTTGCTGCCTTCATCTCCAGTGATTGGTTACATGAATCACGTGATCATATTTACTAATACAGAGAGTAAATCAGTCCGCTGATAACGGTATGTTTGATTTGTACTCTTAAAAAATAAGATAAGACATTATTTTCATTATATTCTGCATTCAACCTGTTTTAGACAACGACTGTGTGTTTTTTTAACAAGGTCATATTAATGCATCCATTTATTTCAGTGCCAGCCCTCACCATTGATAGCTAAGCACACGATTCCAGCAAAATCTGGCAAAATTTCGTCATAAGGTATGTCATACTCTAGCCTTGTAAAGGATTTTATAGAGTACCGAGTTGCAAGTCCTCGTAAAATAAATGTAATAACATGCTGTAAAACAACGAACCACCGCAGCCTCACAGATTCTCATATTTATAAACGGTCCTCGCTGCTTTAGTGTTAAGATCTGCAATTTAGTTGTTGTAAGTTTGGTACTGACTGTAAGGTGTTGTAAGATTGACACAGGAAGTAGTATCTGTGTATATTTTTGGTACTTATTGAAAAGCGAGTCATAGTATTTTATGTGTATCAATAAAATTTTTATGAGGTGCATTTGATTATGTATTAATGTTCCCTTAATAAAAAGACTCTTGGCATTTCAAAGTGTTTTGACCCACGTGTGTAATTAAATAATAATAATAATAATAATAAATATGGGAATTCTCGTCTTTTTAGATAATAATACACGTCGAGCACTTAATAAGGTGGAGACGACTATGTGGAATGACTGATGGTAATAAAGCGGATGTTGCTACGTCACATTACAATAAAATATCAAAAAGGGTCAAGATTGAGTAGATCATTTGTGTAAAGAGAGGTTAAACGCAATTCATTGCATATGTCTTCCTTAAAAAATAATCTGAGTGAGAAAACAATGTGGTAAAATGTTATTTGTCTACATTGTCACTAAGAGCTCAGATGTTACAGTTTTGGTCAAAATTATAATCTGCGTTCCCATCTGTGGTCACACACTTGAACGCATCTGAGCATGTGCCTATAGAGACGTGTGGCATTGTGTTTGTTTGTATGCACATTAGAGAGTGAGTGGTCAATGCTATAGCAAGACAAATCAGAACATTAATATCATTTTTATACTTGTGGAAAGATAAGATACGAAAATGGTCCCTTTTGAACACAAATTTGACCAAATCAAGTTGAAGTTTGATCCATGTATAGTTAGAGTTACGTTTTCGTAAATTTTCTGATTTCTTTTCTGGGCATACAGGAATTAAGAAAACGTTTGTTTTGTTTGTCACTGACGTCCGTAAGTCACTTTTTATTTTTTTATTCAAAGAATTAACAAGTGTAAAGCAAGTTATTCCATGGCTTTTTCGTCGATCAAAACATTTAAATTGTTTTGGGCCTTTTCATAACAATGGACAACAACAAAACCAAACTGTAAAAGACAGGATATGGACATCATTTTTCGAATAAATATCAGTTGTTATGAAGGCCTATTTGTAAATTAGTTTGCATTTGCTAATTTGTCTTTGAATATAAATAAAGTACAAAAAACATTGAAAATTACATACATTCAGGCTTAAACACTGACTGTATTTTAACATAAGATCATATTTTTAAATTACTTTGTTTTGCCCACATATTTTAGAAAGGGGTTTTAACTAGCGGAGTGTACAATGTTCTCTTGGGTATGTGTGTGTGTGTGTGTGTGTGTGTGTGTGTGTGTGTTTGAGGGTAGTATTGGGGAATGTAATGTGGTCCTGATTAAACTGTGGTTTAGAAACGTTTTTATACAAATTTTACAACAAACATTATTATGACATAATGAATTTATTAGTCCACTGACCACATGCCACAAACATGCATTGATACAGACATATTTAAACATCTATTATACAGAAACCTTTATACGTAATTATTTCAGGTAAATGTACGTTTTCACTGGAGAAAGAATGGGTACCCTTTACTTTCAAATGTGCTTTAATGTCCTTTTTTAGCGCAAATGTTTCTGCGACATTTTTGCTCTGTCCCCGCTGAAATGAAACCGCTCGGAACAGTCTGTTTCTATCTTATTATATAAGTTAAGACCTAACACCAGTTTTATACCCTGTGAAACATACTGAAATACACAAGGCTTCACATTTCAAATGCAATCAAAGATGTAGCAACAAATGACAAAGATTTAGCAACGATCACAACATTGGAACGTGAAAGTAACCAAAACAATGCACACTGCCCTCATGTCAACATTATACAGGAGAACACAGATGGACCGAAACGGGGAGGTAAGTTTTTGAAATGCTCTTGTTTTCATGCTCACGAAAAAGTGAGATTGGATGTGAGTTCACGAATACGATTTTCTCTACTCATCTTCTTAAGTTTCATCCTGCGGTTTTGGAACCAGATTTTCACTTGTCTGTCAGTGAGGTTGACGCTTTTGCTTATCTCTAGACGGCGCTCCCGAGTCAGGTACATGTTGAATAAAAATTCTTTTTCTAATTCCAAGGTCTGGTATTTTGTGTATGGACATCTTTTTTTCCTTCCACTCTTCGCGGTTAACCAGTTGCTCGTCGGTGTGTTGTTTTTAGATTCTGCAAAACAAAAAGACACAGTGAACCAACAGCAAAACAAAAAGGGAAATTAGGACACGTTTTCTTTCTGCATGAAACAATAGAAAGCGTATGCTTGTTAAAACAGTTATCATAATTAAACCTATACCTACAGTTCATTAGAATTAAAGTAGCCTACTGAGTCAAAATAATAGCCCATGTGCCCTCGTTTGGTCTTTCAGCACACAATGACAAGTGTTGACTAGATTGTCTCTACAGCGTACTTTTACTGAATTGTTATTATTATTATTGTTTTTCTTTTTTTTCTAACACAGGTCTTTTTAATATGCTAAATTACTCCTTATATCCAATGTACTTTTTATACACGCAATTTTTATATTTAACTACCAGAAATATGATTTTGCCAAGCTACTAACCATGCTAAATTAGTAACAAATAAATGGCAATGAAGGGTTCCTACATTAAAAGTACATTCATTTTCGTGCTGAATGGATAAAGCAGCAAATACATTTCAACGAGACTCTGCTGCTTATATTGAGCAAAGAAGAATGTCAAGTCACTTGCAACAAAAGGTATTTGATGTTAACGCGCCCTCGCAGCGCTGTTTCCTGTTAAGGCTTTTACTGCAACCTGAGTAAGACTCCCATTAAACATTACGACTTTCGGGTTGTTTGTGTTTTATATTGGGTTTTATGATGCCGGAGCGTTCGCATTACACCAAGACGCGATTAATCCGTTTATTGTACCCACCTTTGCCTTCTCTGTGTGGCAATTCAGGGCTGGAGACAGACGCCTCAGTTGAGCAAGTCTTCTCCTCCAGAGTGCTGACTTTGGGCTCTGGACTCCGCGCCGGGGAAGAGCTCCTTGTGTCCCGATCGTGCGTAAGCTTCTTTTCCACATCGACAAAGGGCGTTGACTGCGCCTTTGGAGTCACCCTGTTCAGCTGCATTAACGTAGTGTTCGGGCTCATCGTCTCGCTGTCATAGTCCGGGTTTTTCGCCGTCGCATAAGTTTGACTTAGCCTAAAATAGCCAGGGACCGGAATCTCGGGACTATCAATGGAACATGTTTCGGGAATCAGGTTGGAGTACGCGGGTATCTCGGACGAACTGACCTTTGCTCTCTTGTCGGAGTACATACAACAGTTAGTTTCTTCTTTTATGCTTTGTGAAAATGTGCAGGTGGACATCTGGTTGAGCGGTTGCTCTAATCGGCAGGACCTGCTTGGATCTGCCCAGTTATCAGTTTGAGGTATGTACGAGTGGACGTTCATGCCCATGTTTTGGTGGTTTACTTCCCCCCGTTTGCCAAGAGACGGCAGGAGTCCACAGGTTTGCATTCCATAGGTTCCCATTTCTGCAGTAGCTGGCATGTACATGTTACTGCTGGAATAAAAATCTGTTCTGCACGCGCCAATCAAGGAATCTACCAAAAACGTGTTTGCAGCAGCAGAGCTGTTGGGAAAGGACATTTTGGAGAGTATTTTTTTTAAGAAGCAGAGAAGTGTCTTCTGTAAGCTGACATATCTAGCAAAACAATCCCTGTATAACCCAAAGAGTCTCTCTGCAACCACATGACACTCGCACCAATGAAATTTGAAAATGGCCTTGAGACGCAGGCTCTTCCCCATCACGTGGGCGCACTGACACGGTTTGAAGTTTTAGACGTGGTCAACAGCGACACCTAGAACAAGGACTTGAAATTGGTTCAAGGCGGTCAAAATAACATTGAATCCATTTTCAGAATACCATATACAATTAAGACCAAATGTGACGAAATTGGACTAATATATACTGCTGATTAAAGTGCAAGGACCAGGAAAATAAATTATAGCATTCAACACAGTCTTCATTGTATTCTTTTTAAACTCCAATTCAAGGTCAAGACAAGAAATGTCGGCAGACACCGCAGAGGGAATTCCTCGTAGTTCACATTTTCAGCAGGCAAACTGCAGAGAACAATGCAGAACAAAATGAGGCGGCGGACGTGGGCCTAAACACCGCTAACTGGATTAAGGGTGAAAAGCAACATTGTGTTTTCATCTTTTCTATATTTGATTTTATCCTCTACATTCTAATCTACACAACTGATGTTGCCTGTTTGCAGTTAGGCCGTTTTATCGGACGCAAAGGAAATTCAAATGTGATTACAATATAATAATTAATGTAATACCATGTTTGTTGTTTGCTGTTATTTTCTAAATTAAATAAAAGAAGCATTGTACTTGTTAAATCAGAATTATATGTTAGACAGACAGTGTATTTTATCACGTTATTATTCACATTATCTTTATAAAGATGTAAGGAAGGCTATTTGTTTCTATAGCCTGTATCAAAATATATAGCGGACGTCAAAGGTTTAAATTAATTTTCATCTTTGCGTAATTAATGCAGTTCTTTTAAAGGTACAGATTGAAGAGGGTTTTTATAAATCAATGTATATGATTGTGTGTCTTGTATGTATGTATGTATATGTATATATATATAGAGAGAGAGAGTTTTAAACGAATTTACACTTTGGTTTTAAAAATAATTAGCCTTCATCTTCACTCACTCAGCAATAACATGTTATATGCAACAATCAAATTATTTTCAAAAGATGTACACTAATATTCGTTATGACTGAATATGCAAATATGTCTGCAGAATTAAAAAAAGCATTTACTAAGGTTATCAAATAATCTCAGAACTTGTTACAATGAAAATGCGCACATAATTAAATGCTATCTTTATACGTTGAATTAATCATCAGCAGTATTTATTGTCACAAAGCAGTAATATTGTCGTTGTATTCATTAAATATATATATATATATATATTAACATATATTAAAGTATTAACATGATTTTAGATTAAGGAACAATCATGCCAGATTTGTTTTACATAATTTTTAATAATAATAAGCACGCAGGCACGCGGTAAATAGGTGGGTTTCCTAGAATACACTTAAGTAAATCGTAAACACTATCAGTTTTCCCAGATAAATACATACAAAAAAATACAGAATCACTGCAGAGGACTGACATGTGAAAACAGACATAAACACCAAGCAGGTACACAATTTTCATATTTGGAAGTATAATTTTTTGATGATCACATATGTCTAAATATTATAGGCTTACGAAATGCATAATTTATCTCGGTTATGAATTTAAAGGTAAATACATTTATACTCATTTACACTCTAGTAAATAGTGCAGGCTATGATTCTTCGACAAAGGATTTGTCTAGGCTATTTAATTTGTTGGTGTGCAATAAATAGATGAAATTAATAAAAAATAGACCTACGATTAATAAGAGGATGCCGTAGAGATGCGTACAGTTGAATAATTACCTAAATAAGTAGTGGACTCCAGCTACGTTATGCTATAATTCACGTATCATTAGAAGTATTTCATTTCACTTTTTTTTCCAGTGTACACTCAAATCTGCCGCCAAGGAACTGTTTACAAAATATAGCCTATTATAAAACTAAAAGCTGGTGAAGACGTTAAAAATCTGCTACGTTGTAATGGGCTATGCTTGCAATATTAAGGATGATATAACAACAACGACGACAGATATTATTATTATTAACAACAACAACAATAACAATCATAATAGTTATAATAATAATAATAATAATAATGGTAGCGGTTCTGTTTATGTATGATCTCTTTATTGAACGGGACGTTTCCCAAAACAGGGACTGTACAACAAATGTTAAAGCGTGTAAAATGCACTGGGACAGATGTATACTTAAAGTGTCTTCCCAAGAAAGAAATCCTCCGTACGCAACTAAAATATATTTTCTGGGTTTTCAGGTTATTTTTTCAGGTTATTTTGAAATGTAATGCAGCAGCATAAATCTAATTAAGGGTAAGAGGGAATAGCATTAATAATGTATTGCCATTAACAGTACGCGGGCGTAAAAACATTATAATAGATCACATAACTCCGCTCAAGATCATAGTCATTGTTTTTGAGAACTGCTACACTTGGATTACACATAGCACTGGGTCAGATCATTGCTGTAAGTTCGCCCTCTCGTGGCTTCAAGCAGTATCAACAAAATGTAAATAAACAATGGGATGTCTAAGATTCCTTATTATGACAGGAAATAAATTATAAAACACACAACAATATTGGAATAATTGGGTATATTGCACACACGGCTAAAACATTTAGGAAACTCACATCTAGGAAACAAAACTAGCTAGTAGGATTCTGCGTTTGCGTAAAACTACAGAACTCAGATTGGTTTTTCCAGTATATTCTGCCTCCAGAGGTAGTCGTTTCTTAAATATATGTCTACTGATGAGATAATAATCAACAAGTAATTTATGCACCAAGAGTTTTTTGTAAGCTTTTTGGTTCTTTAAGCATAGTCTTAAACAAAAAACACCGAAACACTATCAGTAGCCTTATATTACTGCATTGTTGCCCTAAATCCTCGTTATGAAAGGAAGTGGAGGAAGTGATGATTGTATTTATATGGTTTTATTTTACAGCATATCACCTAGCCGTACGGCGTCTATAGTTGCCTGTAGTATTTAACCTAGCCCCGTAAGAGGGAACTGTATGGAGGCCTTTAAAAGCAGGTCTGTGTGTTGCCAGTGGGAGCTAGTGGATGCAGCGGCCATATTGGACCGTGCTGCACTGCGGCGCCTCTGAGAGGGCGTAGTTTTTCAAAGAGAACCTCAAAAAGGCGCCTTTACTTATTCAAAAAGGTTAAGGGTGACGACCTTGACATTACAGAAGTTCAAATGCAATATTTAATTTTAAGTTTTACATTGGTTGACGACATCTAACTTTGTAACCCACTGTGGAAAAGTTAGCTACTTTAAGTATTAACGTGCTACATTTGTCATAAACCGGCCCGGTAAAGCTTGTAGAAATGCGGTGAGGTGTAATTCGAGGATTTCAAAACATAACACTTTTTTATTATATTTTCACTTTTATTTTATCACATACTGAGTTCACATCTTTGTAGACAGAAAAACAAAACATCTGCACCCTTTGTGTTTCAGGGCAAAGTCGCTGTTGAAGTGGATAGCGGGTCCAATAGCCCCAATTTAATTTACTGCCCAGAGTTTATTGTACTGTCTAGACTGTTCAAGGTTTAGTAAATAGCCTTAGTGTAAAACAACATACAAGGAAAGGAATTAGTCAAAGACCTATAAAGTTACCATTGAAAATAGTTCTCTCTCTATCTCACGGTCCCTCTTCCTCTGTAACATTTTTCAGTATTCGTCTTAAAAATAAGTAGGCCTAACAGTTTGAAATGCAACTCTGTTAAATAACTTGAATGTTATTTAATAACAACAAATAACTGTTAAATAACAAATGTTGTGGCTGACTTACACGCGCACTATCACACACAAGAGGCGTCACAGCAACAGATGGAAATCTGGTGTAATTTTTATTTATTCAATACATAGATACATTACATGCTTCAAACGAATAAATGCATACACAGTTCTACCTCAGTGTAATTAAGTACTGATTTTGATGTAACCAAACGCATTGCTGCTTTTGCAGCACTTGAATGTAATTCATGGAACAATGCAAAACACAATAAATAAATACAAATACAAAGCTACTGAATTTCAGTGGCATTAACACAGAGTATGAAGAGATTGTCGAGGTACCTATATGTTCCTGATAACTCATAATTTCCCTCATCGCGAATACACTGTTGTAGATCATTTGTGCAGAATTTTAATCGCAGATCACATTAATTTTTAATAGCAAGTATTTTGCATAGTTGTAAAATACAGAGTTGACGTGAAAGTAACCCAGATGTCCGACGAATGGATGATGTCCCACAATTATGACATAATAGAATAGCCATCGTTTCATTGTCTCGGCTAATATCATGGCTTTCAGAACAATGGATTTCCAGTGAAATACTGGAGACGATCTCGATTCAACTTTTTCTCTTTCATCCTTCGGTTCTGGAACCAAATCTTCACTTGTCGGTCTGTAAGACTGAGCATTCTTGACAAATGCAGACGTTTCTCTTTGTTTATGTACACATTGAAAAAGAATTCTCGTTCAAGTTCTCGGATCTGGTATTTCGAATATGGGCATCTCTTTTTTCTGGACTTTGTTGCACCTACAAAAAGAAACGTAACTTGATTACATTACAATGAATTTGAAATCGAACTCGGTTGCAATACAACTGCAGATGCTTCAGGAGATGACATTAAAAGTTCGAGTCAATCCGATACTTCAGATAGGCTACTAATGCAATGCCTAAATTGTTCTCACAATAACGGAACTATTGTGTAATCCACATTGCAGTTACAAAAACAAAACATTTGGGGAAACGAGATTATGTATTCATAAACTATAAAACAACACAAGCTCTGCCACATGAAATGCACACAAGCATGCAAGCGGCCCACACGCTCATGCACACACACACACACACACACACACACACTTAACGTCGAAAAGCACGCTCGTGCACACGAGTAATCCGTAGGTGTGTTTTCAGTTCGATTAAATTGTTTTTCTTCTAAGTGAAAATCTTTTGTGATAATATAAATAGCCTAATTACCACTGAAACAAGCAATGGTCTGAAGGTTTTGATAACCTTGTGGTCTTTCTCGATTCGTATCGCGACGATCATTTCTGGCTTTAAAACAAATCATCCGCGAATATATATATATATATATATATATATATATATATATTTCATATAGCTAGTTTATATATATAATGATCCGACGAAAGCACCTCCACATCGTAAAGATTTTTACAACAGCAAAGAGAATCTTACTAGCTACATAAAAACTTTTGCATGCTTATAAAGCGGCACATAAAAGCTAACCGATAAAGTAATGTGAATTGAACCTCCGTTAAAAGCGTGGACCTACTTGAGTCGTTCTTTTCTTCATCGCAGGTTGATATTGAGGATTCCTCCTCCATGGTTTCCGTTGGGTCTCGTTTGGTCTGCTCCGCGCTATCTGTAGACACATTGCATGCAGCATCTCCGGGGACACTCGTATCTGGCTTTTGTTTGGACTGCTCAGGGTTGGGCTTCTCAGAGTTAACAGTCTCAAAAAATTGATCAAATCCGTGAGGAAGTACCCCATTTCGGCCGACGTTGGTGAAGAAATTGCACGAGGAGTTAGTACCACCGTGATGGCTATACATGGAATCGTTTTTAAAAATCATTTCCGCTCTGTTTGATGACTGCAGGAGATCTCGGTGCATTATCTCCTCCGTTGAATAGTACGAAGCGTAATTGCCCCTGTAATGCCATTTGCTCGGATGATCCAGTCCATAGTCCCTGAAAGTCACTTCACGAACAGGTTGGACTTGCGCTAGGTTGGAAGAATAGGGAAAATTTACTTGACACGATGTAGTTTGGGGTAAAAACGACGGGACCGACGAAAAATCAGGAGCAGAAACATAGTACGGTAAATACATATTAGATGCACAGTTACTGCGATCATCGTAGTCCGTCATTGCTCGGGTTAACCTTAGAGAGGAAAAATCGTCTGCTTTACTGTTAAACTTTGCCCATCTATTGCAACATATGCGTGTGGATAGGACTCGCGAGGAAGAAAAAATCGGAAACGTACGCTGACGTGCAATTCATCTTGATCGATTCTTGAGGTAATTGTGTCATGTGATCCGGTAAAAAAATTACCATATATCAATATCAGTCATTAAGTGAGCGACTCATAGGTAACCGCATGAGGAAGGTCATTGGTTGCCTACATTTTTGAAACTCCCTTGTTGATTTCCCCGTGCGTATTACAAGGCATTAGTAAACAATCACAGAAAAAAACACATCAAAATCATACAATAGTTAATGAAATAAAGCACCTTTATCACAACGTTAAGCAATGTATTTCCAACGCACCACATTAAGTTGTACTATTCAGTTGCTTTATTTTAAGATTTTCATAGGTTTCCCAACCTCCTACCCTCACGGCCGAAAGAAAACTTTGACGACTGAAGCAAAACTGCAATGTTTTTAGCCTATTTCTTTCCCCATACTCAGTAATTTACATTTATGCATTTAGCAGACGCTTTTATCCAAAGCGACTTACAGTGTATTCAGACTATACATTTTTTTATCAGTATGTGTGTTCCCTGGGAATTGAACCCACGACCTTTTGCGCTGCTAACGCAATGCTCTACCACTGAGCCACAGACACACTATTGAGACTGGCATGACTTGTGATCAAAATGCACGGTACATTTTTAAACACATGGTTTATACGCATGTTTCTGAACCTGTAGGCTAATGTGCTCTTTTAATACAATTCATGGAAAGTCCATATTTTTTATACCTTAGGCTATACAGACAAGACACATGGAAGACTGAAACAGAGAGAGGAAAAAAATAAGAAAATAAGTAGGAAAAAATGTAGGAGCTGACACAGAAACCAACAGAAAGGTAATCAAATATAGTTATCTGTCGCGATGTCAGCGAAAACATTTTCTGATTATTCCACACAGTCTAGAAAGTGGAAATTTAGTCACAGTGTAAACAGTGTATGCTTTTCCAAAAACGACAAAGGGCAATATATAGCTAGTAAAGCGTAATAACATTTTCAACTGTACCTTTCTTTTTAGCGTGAAGTAAAATCTCCATTTTAGTCCGATAATGTATTCCAGTAGCCACGATTTAAATAAAATTCCTCGACGCAATTATTGAAAGGGAGAACAGGAAGAGATGCACAGATTCACACCGCCAAGTACAAAACAACTGTTCTGGCTTTGAACGTCTGTGGTCTGAGACAATGCGCACCCGGCAATCACCATCAACCGCCAGCCAAATCATTTTATTGCACAGGCAAAAGGATGTGCTATGGTGTAGTGTCCTGGGTGGAGGTACAATTTGACTTGTACATTCCTACCGAGAGACTACAGAAAAATTTCAAATGTACATTTTTTCCCCCTGATATATACATATCTCATATCTATATGAGACACAAAGTTGGTGTTAAGCTTATAAAACAAATAAACAACCAAAGTAGTTGGTACTGACTGTTGCATTTTAAATGTTTTTATTTTTTTAAATGTATTATTATTAATAATATTATTTAATCTGCATACCTGCCTATAGTGACTTATAAAGATCATAATGTTTTTATTGGTAAATTTTAGCACAGCTTCTAGATTTACAATGAAAAACTAAATTTGTGCCATACCATTCCACAAAAAAAAAAAAGAAAAATCTGATTTAATTTTAACATATGTAAAATTTAATGTGTGCGTAAATAGAAAGTTAGCTGAATCGCGAAGGGAAGTCTTAACGAAATCTTGTGCGATCCATACTTAAGAGGTTTTTCATGTGTTGCTCCTTTGTTCTGGGTAGAACCCAAAGTGAAAGAGCACAGCAAAAGATAGGTCTGTTTACCAGTCGAAGTCCAAAGATTTTTCAACACCAAATAATTTTTTTTTCGCAATAATGTAAACCTGTATTGAGCGTTAGCGCATCAAATTAATTATAATGCTGTTTGGCCTTATTTGTGCAAACTCTTGTACATATATATATATATATATATATATATATATATATATATATATATATATATGGATGATACCTATATTTGTCTTCATTTGTCAATTTCGGTCACTAACTTGACCTTAACTTTGTATTGGCGCCCCCAGTTTCTACGGCGGTCGAAAAACGTCTGGCAGTGATCTCAAGAAAATTCCATTCCGTTTGTTTCTTGCTTGTTCAGTCTTTCAACACAGTTCAGTCTTTATCGAATTTAAAAGGAATTGTCAAGACAATTAACGTGGACCAAAATTAACTGTCTTATTTATTGTGTGTATTTAATTATTTATATATATTCAGAACATATGTATTTTAAATTAAAATAGTTATAATACTGGATAATATTAATGATAATAATATACTGGTAATAATATACTAATAATATATTTGGTGAAGGTGTACAGTGGTAGTGCTGTGCAATCATGACTAAGTTAAGTTGCGGAGAGTAATAACTACCTTACAAACTACACAGGCCTACATTATATATATATATATATATATATATATATTCTCTCTCTCTCTCTCTCTCTCTCTCTCTCTCACACACACACACACACACACATACAGACACACACCTATTGTTATACTTTAGTACTATAATTGTACCACATTGTTTACCAATATACCTTGCAGAAAAACCGTAAGTGCATTGCGTGTGCATTAGAAAGGTGGGATTGAAAAGCCTAAACAACAAACATTGTCTATATGTCTACATGTCACTGGTTTGTCATGCTGATATTAAAATATAATTTTTATATTTGGTATAGGCCAGTATTTTTCTTCGCACGCAACTGATGTAACTGTTCCGTATATAGGCCTACTCTTTTCAAAATTAATTATACAATCATTATTCCAATGAATAATCAGCAAGTTTATTTATTGGCGCAATGTGAACAAATTCTTTGAAGCAAACAAACAAAAAACAAAAAGATGAATTAATAAGTTTTTACTACATATCTACAAAAGTAAATACTAAAATGTAGGGGCGACTAAATAATGAATTGTTTAGCCGTCCAATCTTTTTTTGACCTTTGCACCCTTAACGCATAGTTACAGCACTTAGTTAGCTCGTTAAAGTTCAGTTTAATTCTATTTAGATACAATTTCAGAAAATATAAAATGATGGAGATTCATAGAATAAAGATATTTGCACACCGGAGTTTGTGTATTAACATAAACGAACTTGAGCTTGGACTAGAAGCACCACTGCTTTTTAGTAGAGCATTTTAGAATCACCCTTCTAATTAAACCAGACAAACATCGCTCAAGAACGCAGAAGTTTAATGTAATGCAGAATTTACAGAACACTTAATAAATATTACATACAACACTTTTTGGTTAAAATACAACAAAACTTACATTTTTAGATCGAAAGATACAAATGAGGTTTTATCAAAATTACTAAAGGTTGGAACGTCTGACCATTTATTGACTCCATTCAGTTAGCTATGTTAGCTGCCCAGTGTACTTTAAAATGACGCCAGAATGTATGTTATGAACCCAATATACACATGACGTTCTTACTCTAAATTTTGCTGCAGTTTTAAAATACAAAGCATTCTATTTAGACTATAAATAGCAAGCTAACATTACAACTTTGGCATTACCGTTTTCCACCAAAGAACATACACCAGACACATACAAATGCAGCGACTTCATGCTATAAATATACATTTAAAATTGTTCAGCTTTAATTATTCAATAGCCTATTCAGCTTTAATATTAAATTACATTGCATAGGTGTTCGGGAGACAATCGTTTCCAGATAATAATATATGTAATATAGGGGTTTGGTGGACTTGCATCTCTGTCATAATTCACTTGTATGAATGATATCTCCACCTAAAAAGCAAATCCTAGACTGTTGTTATTATTATTATTAAAAATAAATAAATTAGTAAACAGTGAAGGTATGCTCTCGCATCATAAGTCTTTTTTTCTTCATCCTGCGGTTCTGAAACCAGATTTTCACTTGCTGATCACTCAGTTCCAATCTGTCCGAAAGCTCCTTTCGTTTCTGTCGGTTTATAAATTCATTCATCATAAATTCGTTCTCCAGTTCGGCTAACTGTGGCTTCGTGTAAGGTTTCCTCTTTTTTCTTGATCTCACCTGTGAGGGACACCACGGCAGTCCTGGGAAAGAGAAAAAATCAATGAATTAACCATTCGTACGTGTCACAGAGGCGGACAGTAACTAAGTACATTTACTTGAGTATTGTTGTGCTTAAGTACACTTTTTGAGTATCTGTACTTTACTTGAGTATTATTTTTTCTGGAAAATTATGACTTTATCTTCACTACATTTGAAAGACAAATATTGTACTTTTCACTCCACTACATTTCTATCAAGGTCCTCAAAGTAGAAAGTCGTTTGTAGCTACTATGTAGCTGCTTTGAAAGTCAGTGGGTGTTTTTTTTCTTCTCCAAAACGTGACTTTCTTTTTTTCAGACAGTTTATCAGTAATCACTCTTGTAGGGCTACATGAAGTGATTTCCCAGCTTTTTTGTGATCACTGACCAGTTGCAAATGTGATATTTATTTACAACAATTCAATACTAAAAAGTTAATAATGTGGTATATATTAGACACAATATTGTCTGATTTTGCTAAATTGTGTACGTGAAAATATTACCTATAAAGCCACAGAAGAACTGTTGTGCGTGTCCTAATAAAACACAATAGGTGTTGGACTTGAAGCAGCACTGCACACACCGTTCTGTGTGTGACATCAAAGTACTGCGAGAGCGATTAGAGAGCATTTTTAATGCTTTTTAATTTTTTTTTTTTTTGTGTCAAATAAGTCTTGCTGTTTTGCTTTTTTGTTAAAGCAGTGTTGCTGTTGTAAAGTTATACAGCTACAGTTGTGTTGCTGGGTTTTAAAGCAGGTTTGTTTTTTTCTTCCTCATCGCTCTGTATTTACAGGATTTCACTGTCCGCTCTGTTCAAATGTGGATGAATGGTTACACATAGATGTGTGCACACACTGCCAGAGCTGTGTTAGATCACTACCATCCTGCTTTTGTGGGGGTGGGTAGGGGTGTTAAATAATAATTATATTTTGTTGGTTGATTTCATTGGTTTTTAATATTTTAAAATATCTTTATTCCAAAGATACTAAAAGCTAGTCAGTGGTATTCAGTAGGTGTAATGAATTGTAAGTTGCTTCAGAGGTATTGCAAGTATTACGTACAACAATAATAAAACAGTGCATTGACATAAAAAAAGGAAATTTACTTTTGGTACTTAAGTACTTTTAAAAGCAAGTACTTCTGTACTTTTACTTAAGTAAAAATCTGTCTTAACAACTTTTACTTGTAATGGAGTAATATTTGACCAGCAGTATCTGTACTTTCACTCAAGTAATGGAGTTGTGTACTTTGTCCGCCTCTGGTCATCATTCTTGCAAATCACTGATTTAGTATATATATTTAGTAAATTAGTATAGTATATTTAGTATATTATGTTAACCCTTAAAAACACAACGACAACTCTGATTCCTCTGTCATTTACACTATATCGTGGAGCATGCGTAATTAGTTTTTTTTTCTCTCTCTCTGTCTGAAAACAAACTTGAAAAGTTAAGCATGGCAATCTCAATGGCTGAAATAGCTTGCCCATAACTGAACAAAGCAAACGGTTTTATAACATCACACATACAAAGACTACAGAGTAAAATCCACTGAAATCAAGAGTGACATTTAGGCACAGCGTTGGTGTCTATGAAATGAAGGGTCAAGGAAGAAGTTGCGTACCATCGGAGAAGGCTGATCTAATAGTCGGGGTGTTCAGTGATGGTTGAAATGGAGCGATGGAGCTGACAGACTGCTTTGAAGCATCAGTCACTGGCTGGTCAATGAAGTTAAGTTCATTCTGTGCAACCCTTTTCTGCTGTCGCCTTTCCAAGTTTGAAACATCATTGCTGGCGGAGTCAGCGAGTCTCTGTTCACTTGCGTAAGCTGCATTAGGTCGTCCAGACTCCTCTGATTTGTGGCTGACATCTTGGAAGTAGTACCTCCCGGATTCCTCCAGTGAGCCCTTTTTGTGAGTGTTGAGGCTAGCGCTCACAGCGGCTGAATTGCTAAAAAACGGCTGAGAGTAGCCACTGTAGGCGCGGCTCTGGACCGGAGTAGTGCACGAATTTGGAGAAGTCCACGGGAGCGAGCACACCTCTCTTCTACTGTAGGACATCTGCGGAAGCCCAGATAGATGGACTCCATTGCCTCGCAGGTTTTGGAGGTACAGGGAGTCGGAAGAGTGAAAATTCAAAAGGGGAGCAACATACCCAGAACTAAGAAGATTGTGCTCGCACATTTCTGACGAGCTTGCCCGAACGCTTCTTAAAACCGTTTTTAGTTACCCCTAAAGAATACTAGCAAGGTAATTGTTGATTTGTTAATGCACCATCACGTGTTATGCAAAGTAAAATGTTTAGCCACGCCCATGTGACAGTCGTGCTGCAAAGTCAGAAATAGGCATTGCATAAAAAGCATATAAAATAACAAACAGCATTTGCAGACATCCCAGTTCAATTCCTTGTCTAAATCTATGCATTTTATATATATACAGTAAAAGAGGTTAAGGTAACGCATTATTCACTATTTTTGTAAAATATGTATTGTACAAGCAAATACGTAAAATAAAAAATAAAAACAAAATCCTAACTCTGTTAGTTCTTTAGAATATCTTACACAATACAGTGCACAAAATGATAGCGTTTATTAATAATGAAGGCTAGGCTACAGAAAGTAAGATTACTGGTGTGCCTTTGGCTTGCTTATGGGGGCAAACATGCATTTGGATGGTGTGTGTTTTTGTTATAAATATTATATATATATATATATATATATATATTAGTAATGCATTACAGCTGGTATGGCTACATAGTCAAAAGAGCTGCGTTCGTGTTTTATTAAGTAGCCTATACATAGAGGTTTAAAAAACGTTAATCTCACAAAAACATGCTTAAAAAATGTTTAAATCCTTTCTGTGCAATAGCCTATTTACACTTTTGATAGAGTATTATACATTTTTAAAAAAATAACAAATGTGAAAATTTTCCAATGCCAGAAAAAAAAAAAAACATTCGTTACAGAGTGGCGGATATCGATTCATTCATTTCAATCTATGAACTTTTCTATATACTGTAAAATAAGGTTTAGGTAACGTATGATTCACTATTTTTGTGAATTTTTTTTGTAAAAGCAAATACGTAAAGTGAAAATGTAATTAAATTAAAAATAAAATAGAAAGGAAAAGAAAAGAAAGAAAAGCCTAACACTGTCAATTCTTTATAATAGGCAATCTTACATAAACATTTAAGTCGGTTGTCTTGAGATGCCGCGCTATCGGTGCAAGAAATTAAACATTACTTTAGATATCGGATTCTCTTTGTAATCTGTCTTTCAAATTAGATTTGTCCAGATGATCCAAAACACGGTTTAAAGAATGTGCACACACACGCACGTGCAGGCAAAACGACTATTTTCAACCCGGTCTCATGAAAGTGCGTATAAATAGTACGCCAAATAAAAACGAAAACTCGTGGTATTGATACGCAAAAATGGACTTTGGCGTGTCTATGCTACGCGATGGGTAGGGTTAGGGTTGTGGTGTAGATGCGTATCATATGTACGCGAAAACTGCATATCATATGCACGCCAACAAATTTCGTATCATATGCACGCGAAAACTGCGTATTATATGCACGCCAAAAATGCGTGTAGCATATAAAGGCCAAAGTCCATTTTTGCGTATCAATACCACGAGTTTTCGGGTTTTTTTTGGTGTAATATAATACGTATTTTCATGAGACCGGGCTCCTATTTTAAACAGGCAATTTCCGGAAAGAGTGGAGACAGTACAACCTCCCACATTTTACGGGTCCAGTAAATTCATGAAAAGCTTTAAAATCGAATTGCTTTAGAAATTCACATTCTGTTGCGTACTGACAACACAGAAGCCCAGAATCACTTGTTCAACCTTAAAAAAACAAAAAATGCGTACATGAAAATGATATGGTACATCAATAGTTCAAGGTCAAAGTCCAGACGCGGATTTACCAAAAACAAGTCCAAGTGCATTTAAAAGCCACCGTAAAACCGTTTGTCATAGTCTAAATTTCATTAACAATTTGTCCCAAACAACCAGGCAGATAATTTGATGAAGAACGTCGCTTTTAAAAGCTGAAAACAGCGTGACAGAGAACTATAAACATTTTCTTTAAAATACTACCGTTTAAGTACTGCCGTTGTTAAACCCTCGCATGAATTTGCAGCAATTCGGCAAAACGTAAAACAGATACGAGTTGCCATGAGAGTCCCCAGCCTGGGGGGGGGGGGGGTATTTTCTGACCAACAAATATAACTTTTTAACTCTACATTACACTTTTTTTTTTGCCACTGCATATTACATATTTATTCATAACTTACAGCGCCATCTTCCCTATTAAATGATCATTGCTTCTGAATTAATTCTCAGAATGGTTTACTTCTCATGCAAATATGAATTTGATCTTAATGCAAAGCACAAGCTAACCGGTAGGTGGCGATGCAGCTTCATGAATTGGTGGCAAGTTTTATTCATGAGACCTCTTTAAGTCAAGGTCTAGTCTGACAATACGTCTCAAGGTCAGCGAGAAGACCCAGTTTCAAAAGATGTTAATGTTTAAAATAATGAAATCCTATTTGAAAGGCAACAAAAAAAACTTGTGTTGTGTAAATTTTTCTCCTGTCTTTTTTGCTTTTCAAAGATTTTCAATGAATCTTTAAATAATCAGTCAAACATATTTGTGGGCTGATTTAGCAAAATAATAACTGTGTGTATGGATATCGCACTTAAATAGGCCTACTAATATTTTACTCTTCACATTTATCACGTTTACGCAATGATCGTGTGTTTACATTTTTGTAGGCTTACTAATTTATTCACATTTGGAAAAATAAGCTGTCGCTTTTATATAAAGCGACTTCGAGGACATTTGAGGCATAGCTTACATTTTACCAGTAGCCTATGAGTTCCCATTTATTCGTGTATAAAATACATTTACAGACCGTTACAGGCCTAAACAGTTGTGGAATCCGTATTATGAATATCAGTCCTCTACTGAAATTCATTTATGTTTCTCAAAGTAGGGCTAAATAAAATTGTAGGTCTATTACTGTTAAACATTAAATTCAAGCCAGTTGAATAGTGTTCAGTAGCTTTGCAATGACAATAAATAAAATAAAACACTTTAATATCTCTATGATAAATGCAAACGTAATCGGAAATACCGAATTATTGAAAGACTGCAATTTTCACGCTATTAACGTTTTACTTGGTGCTTCGAGGAAACCAGCCACGGTCTTACGGTTTAAAACAAATCATTTTTAGTTGCTCGGATCTCTTAAATCAACATTACGCTTGAAACTTTTTTTTTTTTTATTATTAGCGTCAATGTTACAGATCCGTCCATAAAACTCTGGTACTATACACAACTAGGTGCTGCACTCACATAAAACGAAAAGTAAAACATAACATTTTGACTGAAAAGATCAGTGGCCTGGCTTATGGCGTAGAAATAACTATTGACAATTGTTTAACAATACTTAAATTATAAAAACAACTGGGGAAAAAAAACTCAAGCTACTGAAACAGTTTGTACATCTGAACATTATTTCAGCAAACCTGGACGCCAATATAAAATTATCTGATTAAACTACGACTGAGTATGGATGCGAGTACATCCAAATATTTGAACAAGATATAAATAATAAAATAAAATATCGCACTTGTTAATAAAAAAAAGAACAAAGGGCTAAACTCTTCACTATATAAATCAGCATATGCATGAATGAACCTTTAATAGGATTAAAATTCTTTGCAGATTTCAGGTCTCTTCTTATCCTTGACTCGACGATTTTGAAACCATATAGTTACTTGTCTCTCAGACAGGTTTGTAGAAAAAGCGATCCGACGTCTCTTTTCCTTTGTAATGAACTTAGTGTTGGTGTATTCCCGCTCGAGCTCTTTCAGTTGCAATTTTGTGTAAGGAGCCCGCTTCTTTCTCCCGCGCTGACAGAATGAAACCGCTGTTCCCTCTGTGGAAATAAATCATTATAATCAGGGCTGTCTTTTGTTAAAATATCTTTTCATTATTCCAAGATTAACAATGATGTAACATTTATTGCAATTTACCTTAACGCAGCCTTTTAAAGAAACACCTTTCAATAATCGAAATTTAAAACCAAAATAATGGCGTCTTGTAAATTTCCATCCAAAGAAAGCCAGGTTCAAAAGAACGCTATTAACTTAACAGGGAACGTTTTACATTTTTGTCCTGATTAATTTCGGCGTACTTAGCCTGTGCTTCTTATTTATTTTAATAATTCATTCAATTACTGTTATACTGACATGATCATGACATTTAATAAGGCGGTGTCAAAAACTAATGAAGAGAGGCGAAGAGTGATTCACAGAGCAGATCTCACAAGTCTTACCTGTTAATGATGGCTTCCAGATATGCGGGCTCTGCGTCTGGTCTTTGCAGCAATAAAGTTGGCCGCTGCAATTGTTTGACCAGTTCCATGGCTGGTGGCCTTCTGTCAAACAAGTCTCATGTCTGGAATCTCCAGTCACTGTTCTATGAACTACAGGTAAATCAATATAGGCAGGGTGGATTATTGGGTAGGAGCCTGTGTAACTTTGGTAAAAAGCGAAATCCTTAAGCCAGCCATCACCATAGTCCACGGGTTTACTGGCAGACAGTCCATTCGTATTTTGTTTTACAACACTAGACGGAAACACGGCGTTCTGTGGAACTTTGCAACCATAACAACTATTTCCGAAACGACATCCAAAAGTGACTGAGGAGCTAGTGCCAATGTTGGCTGGAAAAAAAACGTAAGGAGTGAGAGACTCAGCGCTCGTCGAAGTCGGTCGTTCCGCCGCGGAGAACATCGGAGTTTCTGACGCAGACCGGCTTGAGTGCGCCCCGAAGGCAGACGGGTAAACATTTCTGAACTCCTCATCTAACCCCCTTGCTTCCATATTTACTTGCACACAGTGTATGCTTTGTAATTTAACACATCGTATTTTATGAGCTCAAAACCAAGAAAACTGTAGGCTACACAGAGAACAATATCCGTTTATAGTTAGCTTTTATGTTTATTTTCCGGACTAATTACTAGGTCAGATAACCTGGTACCTGATTGGATAGTTGTCACCATGTGACATGCAAATAGTTTAGCTGAATTTGGACAACACCACGGTGTAGTTTTGACTTGTCTATGCGTGAACCTAGTTTAAGTAGGCAGTTTAATCCAGGAAATAAACAGGGTTAATCAACATTTTAATTTTGTTTTTTATTTGATATGTTTTAAAACTATTAAATCAGAATCAAAGCTTGTAGCTTAGGCAGCACAGCAGTGGACATCTCTCATATTAGACCTACATGAGCATTACAGTAGAATTATATCTTTATGACTTTATGTCTAAATTAAACACGTGATGATGCTCTGTCACTGGCTAAAACGGACAATCCTTCAGAAATCATTCTAATACGTCTTCTCTATATTATACTGATCCCACACTTTTGAATGGTAGTAACACACATGCACACTTTGACAGGTGTCTAACGTGTCTAACACTGGCTATTATAGTTATGGGTCATAATTCGAATTTAATTTGATTGTCAGAACCGACTGCTATAATATTTTTAAATCACTACGTGACTCTGAAATGTAATATATATATTTATATATATAAATTTGCCAGGGCTCCAAGATCCAGATATATAGACAGGGTTCTGGAAAGTATTACGAAGGAGAAGTTGCCTTTTAAAAGAGATTCAGCAGCCTATCTTTGCTCATTGTTAACGGTGGTCATTACATTGTTGCGAGCTCTGGAGCGTCATAGGAAGACGATGATGTTGTGAAAGAGGAAAATGCATGGAAAGACAAGTGTGTTCCGCTACACATAACTGATTTCCATGCACGACAGCAAAAATATTTGCTTCCTCCAACTGCCTGTAAATCAAAACCCATTTTTCATATGACGTCCTGAATTTAATTCACACAACTGTCAATATATTTAAGTCACAAGTCTAGACTGTATAAAGAATGTATTAAAAGTAGCCTACGTGTAAGAGTAAGTGTAATTATGTGGTTAGGAGTTTGTCTGCTTATGATGCACTTTAGCATTCTAATACTCCTAAAAACATTGAGATCTACAATCCCTTTAATGATTTACCTAAGCTAACCTTTGTGCGCATGAACTATACATTTCACGCATGAACAGGCCTACCGGCGATTGCCGCGTTCATTCAAATCGGATGTGGAATATTTTGTAAATTCTAATTATAAATCTAATTCTAAAACTATGACGCTCAAGTGATGCAATTTTCTTTTTTTTTTCTCGGCCTGTCAGTAACACAGATAACACATGACAGTACGTATGTGTAGCTATATTATCATCATTCACAGCCTTTTTTTTTTTTTTCTTTTTTTTTTTAAATTAATTTAATTTTATATACCCTTTTATTTAACCACACTATGACAGACAAGCCCGGGGGACAGAGAAAACAAGAGAGAGAAAGAAAAAAGAGAGAAAAAAGACAAAAAAAAGACAAAAAAAAAAAAAAAAAAAAAAAAACAGACAATTTGCTTCGATACCTGCTGACAAAACGAGAAAACAACAGAAGAAAACAACAGAAGACACAACATCATAGAGACTGCAGCAACAACCAACATCTGTATGAATCACAATAAATTCTAAATGTTAAATGTTATTGAGCAGCACACATAACTAATATTACAAAATAAGTTTTGAAGCAACAGCAGATCAAGACAAAGCGTGTCTGTGAGCACCTGTTTTTACACCAATGTGACTGCTTGAGTGTACACCTGTGTGTGTGAGCGCGCTTGTGTTCATAAGGTTCCTCCATGTAAATGTTTAATAGTGTGTGTGGGGCACAACAGCCCCATCCCGCAAGGCATGAAGCAGGCGCGGAAAAGACTCGGGCCCCAAACATCCGGGGGCCCCCAGGGCACGGCACTCCCAGGAGAACCACCGCAGGGATAACCGCCGCCTCCACCCAGAAAAGGGCAGAGGAGAGCCCGAAGGCGGCACCTCCGACAGTCACATTGCAGACGCCCCAGGGTGCCGTGGCGGCAAGCCCGCAGGCTCCACCGGTAGCCGACCACACCAGGGCAGACCGGGCCCTGGGCCCGGAGATCCAAAGGCCCCCCACCCCCCAATCGGGGCCCAGCAAGGCCAGCAGGGCCAGGCCCCACCAAGCGACCGCCGAAAGCGGGCCGGCGCCCACCCGAGCATCCTGCCCCGGCGCGAGAAACCACCAACGCACCGGCGACATCCTCCACCGGCAGTGCATGGTGGTGGGGTAGGGGTCGGCTGAGATGATGAGTGAGGCGGAGTCTAATGCCCGACCTGACACATAGACGTAGACGAACAAGCACACATATACACAAGCATACGTTCCCACCCTCATGCACGCAAACGAATATTCACACCCTCGCCCCACATGTAGACACACAAAAATGGACAAGGTACCCACACTCACACTCCCCATATGCACCCTAGATCCACGCACCACCACCCTCAGAGGGGAAGCCAGCGCCCGATCCCGGAGCTGAACCCCCTTCGCTCCGGCGCGGGGACAGGAAGACCACCCCGGTCCCCGCAGCAGCAGAGAAAACCAACAGCCCAGACCCCGACCGGGCGGCCAGCTCATCCTCACAGCCCCCGGCCCCAGACAGAGAACAGAGAGCAGGGGTGTGAAAAAAAAGACCCCAAGCTTCACCTCACCCGCTCAAATGTAGTGTTGGTGTGTGTTGTTCTAAGGTGCTTTAAAACAGTGGTGCTTTAAAACAGGGGAGGGGCACCCTCTACAAGCTTGTGTCAGCTCGTCCCCTCCCTAGCGCCCTCAATGTCTATGTGCAACTTAAAATTGAGAAGTGGGCACTGGCACCAGAGGGAAGGCTGAATGAACAGACCGCCCTCCGGATGCCATTCAGTGTGCCCACCCCCAAGGCCCTATATGTATGTGTCATGTGACAGTAAGTAATGAGAATGTCTAAGCTGTAATGTGTGATTGAGATGCAGGCGGCCACGAGGAAACAGAGGAATGCAATTTTCTAAACACACAACAACCGAAACAATAAATAGAAACGCAATTAATTGTATTATCGTAAACACAAAAGTGACAATTTACATTAATTTGCAGATATATTTTTTGCAAAGGTATGGTTTTATATAATTAAGGCAGGGTTTCTGTTTCACTGGTGGATTTTATTTGTTTAAAAGTGTGTTTACCAACTGTACTTGTGTGTCTATAGTTCGTGTGGCGAAACGCAAATCGTAAAAATCACAGTTCTAAAATAATGAACCATACCGTTAATTATAAATATTAAAATCGCTTTAACTCGATTTTAGAATCCACACCAAAACCCTAACGATATCATTAAGATCACTTTCAAAGCGAGTGTGTGGGGACAAAACTGCAGCGCTCACTTATAAATTAGTGGTGGACTGTGACTAAAAAGTGACTTACCCGTTCATTTATGCGCAGAGACATTTTTAACACCACTTACTAGCATAATAACACAATACCGAGACAATGAGGCATGTTATTATTATTTATTTATTTTATTTTATTTTTACATACAACGCTTAGATTAAGCCATAATTAGGCCTTTGTTAAAAATATGACAGTTCAACATCACTAAAGTTGGACTACACCATAAAATCAGTCCAAATGACAACTCTCATGTGGCCTCAGAAGACCTTGAATCTAATATTTGTCTGTTTTTGGAGTTCACTCCTCTGACATTCTATAAAACAGAGCTTCAATTTTGGAACAGAGTGTGAACATTCTTTTATTATGTTTTATGATCAAATTGGGCCACATGGCTTTATAATGATGCAAGGGTGAGTATGTGATAATGATAATAAAAGTTTTCAATTTTAGGTGAATTACATCTTTAACTGGATACTTTTGAAGTACAGACCCGATAAAGATAAAGAATGTTTGCAGTTCATGAACCCTGCTCTTTTCAGAAAGAAGACACTTGGGGCTGTCTTGTCCAAATGAGAGATCCAAAATTCTACTTCAAATCTCAGGAAGACTCGATGAGTATTATGAATCCGTTTAGACAAGTGAATTTACTGAAAACCTACACCAGGAAAGATAGGTAATATTCAAAATATGCACACATTTACTTGTTATCTTATGAGAGCCCCTGCCCCTTCAAAGTGCCGTTAAAGTGCCCCTGTTGCGTGCATCACTGTTGCCTGCACAAACGCGTCACACATCAACCCCGCCTTATTTGAGTTGATTGGCCAACTGAAATATTTTTACCTGGACCAGACCACTGCACATCTGAGCAAACTTAATAGATTAAAATTATTTTGAAGGAGACTGAAATTACAGCATATAGTTACTAAACCAGCGTCCATTATAAAACACTCACAGGACACGAATTTTGACATCTATGCGATTTATTGAAATGTGTTTATGCAAAAATACGATGTTATAGCGATCAGTGCACCAATGTGTGCGCATTAATAATAATTACCGGACACTCGCATGGCTAATGTAAGACTCCGCATGCCACTGTAATGGCCTTACCTCGATAACTAGTCATCCATCAGTACTTTATTAGCGCATCACTGATTTAGGGTAGACTGAATACATTTGAGACATGTCTACAGTTGAAACACCTTAAATAGCTTGCGTACACAAGAACCCCAAGCCGTGATTTTTGCTCCACACGTGTTCTTTTTGATCTTGGGAAATTTGAAATGTGTGCATCTTTCCACTCCGAAGATATCGGCAAAAGTTTTTTTTTTCTAAGGTGAGATCTTCATTTCACCATGTCCCTTACACAATGAATATCTTATTATTCTTTTATGATTGTTAAACTTAACATATATCATTGCAAACCTTACTCTGTGCTCTAAAAATAGACATATTTTTTGACATTGTGCCATGCAAGGTCTTTTCATTATCCAGAGAAACGTGTGAGTATGTCAGCGGGGTACGGTTGAGACAGTGTATCAACTGTACCCGGATTGTTGTCCTATTGCTTCGCATGCTGTTTTGTATAGTGTTATGATAATAGGATAAAAGTCACATTTACACATATGCTACGCAAATTCTGATGAAAACTGATGAAAAGATTTGAGTGAAGCGTAGGCTTAGGTGTAGGGTTATAGCATATACAGGTATGTATATTGTTATTTTTACTGTTATGTTTACATTTGTACTGTTTGCCATATATTTTCTAATGTTAAATATTTGTTCCTATTTTGTTTAACTGAATCTGAATTAAATAAAGCAAATAAATAAATTTATTTTTAAACTGTAATTTTGAAATTTATTACATTTGCAATAAATGGTTAGCCAGCTTTAGAGCATTAACAATGGGTCTCTCAACTGTACCATAGTACTGTCTCAACTGTACACCATATGAGTACAGTTGAGACAAAATGCACCTCATGTTTATGAGCTAATTGTGGAAAATATAAACTACTTATGGCTATTATCAATTTATGATATTTTAGTACACAAGCAAAATAAATATCATGTAAAAAAATCACTTAATTTCAGAAACTAGTTTTTGTGTAGTGATGAAAAAAGCTGAAAGTGTCTCTACTGTACTCAGTCTACCTTACTTTATACAACCGAGAGATAGTTTGCATAATGTATGCTCATGTAGCGGGTTTGGTCAACATTCGGTCTGTATTTCACGCAATGCATTTAGAAAAGGCCTCCCATTGACGTGCTCTGGCGCCCTATCTGGATCAATACTAACTATTATTTCTAAGCTACATATTACTGATGCAAACTTATAAGAAACCATCTCTAATGCGCACAAATCCTCTCCTTATAACAAACAAAGCGGATACACGATGTAAATAAAAGATTCATTGTGAAGTTTAGTCAGACAGATTCATTGATTAAAAGTTTTCACACTCAATGAGTTTGCACTGAACTGGGCTGCGTTTCCCAAAAGCATCGTAAGCTTAAATTGATCGTAAAAACGATCGCACGAATCATCTTAGACTTGCGGACTGTATCCCAAAAGCATCGTAACTTAAGTAGTACTTGAAAATCTTCGTAGATCTACGAGTTTGTATTACGAGATTGTATATGCTTTAAAGACTGGGAAAAATAGGAGTAAACTAAAAAAAATATATCAATGGCTTGCTAACGTGCACGAAAACCAGTCATGTATTGGACCCGGAAATAACGTCTCTACACATATTATATACAATAATATATATTATTATATATAGTATATTAATGTTAAACTTATAACTATTATATTATATTATATTATGTTATGTTATGTTATATTCAAACTGTCTGGAACGCAGCATTAGGTTAACATTTCAATGAACGAGCGTGTACTACAATTACGAGCCATTCTATAAATTGACATTTCAGCACTTGACAAACGGATAGCGACTCCTAAGTAGCACTTAAAGCACGGCTACGTTCGATTGCGTTCGTTAAGTGCATTTTTGGGAAACGCACGTGAAACAATAACGAACGTTCGTAAAATGACTCGTAGAAAACGAGTGTGTACTTGATTGTACACTTTATTACTCTTTTTTATGAATTTATAAATTAAATAATAAAAAAGGGCAGAAAACAAAAAACAGAAATACACATCTAAATTAAATGACTGAAAAAAAACAAGAAAAACCCCCCCAATAAAATAAGTAATGTAGGAAATATGCTTCAAAGACTGGGAAAAATAGGGATAAACTCCAAAAAAAAAATCTGTCAATGACTTCCTGACATGCACGAAATCCAAATAACGTCTACAGATATTATATAGCCTACTATATAGTATAATATAAATTTATAAGTAATATATTAATGTCCTATAGATAATATATAATATATAATATTATTATATATAGTAGATTAATATTATACTTATAACTGTTATATTATATTATACAGGTGCATCTCAATAAATTAGAATGTCGTGAAAAAGTTCATTTTTTCTTGTAAGTTATTTCAAAAAGTGAAACTTTCATATATTTTAGATTCATTGCATGTAAAGTAAAACATTTCAAAAGTTTTTTTTAATTTTGATGATTAGAGCTTACAGCTCATGAAAGTCAAAAATCAGTATCTCAAAATATTAGAATATTTACATTTGAGTTTCAATTAATGACCATCCATACAGTATAAATTCTGGGTATGTCTTGTTCTTTGCAACCACAATAATGGAGAAGACTGCTGACTTGGCAATGATCCAGAAGATGAACATTGACGCCCTCCACAAAGATGGTAAGTCACAGAGGGTCATTACTGAAAGGTGTGGCTGTTTACAGAGTGCTGTATCAAAGCATATTAAATGCAAAGTTGACTGGAAGGAAGAATTTGGGTAGGAAAAGATGCACAAGCAACAGGGATGACTGCAAGCTTGAGAATACTGTCAAGCAAAGCTGATTCAAACACTTGTGAGAGCTTCACAAGGAGTGGACTGAAGCTGGAGTCAGTGCATCAAGAGTCACCACGCCCAGACGTCTTCAGGAAAGGGCTACCAAGCCACTTCTGAACCAGAGACAAAGTCAGAAGCGTCTTACCTGGGCTGTGGAGAAAAAGAACTGGACTGTTGCTCACTGGTTCAAAGTCCTCTTTTCAGATGAAAGTAAATTTTGCATTTCATTTGGAAATCAAGGTCCCAGAGTCTGGAGAAAGAGTGGATAGACACAGAATCCATGTTGCTTGAAGTCCAGTGTGAAGTTTCCACAGTCAGTGATGATTTGGGCTGCCATGTCATCTGCTGGTGTTGGTCCACTGTGTTTTCTGAAGTCCACAGTCAACACAGCCATCTACCAGGAAATTTTAGAGCACTTCATGCTTCCTTCTGCTGACAAGCTTTATGGAGATGCTGATTTAATTTTCCAACAGGACTTGGCACCTGCCCACACTGCCAAAGGTACCAAAAGCTGGTTCAATGACCATGGTGTTACTGTGCTTGACTGGCCAGCAAACTCGCCTGACCTGAACCCCATAGAGAATCTATGGGGTATTGTCAAGAGGAAGATGAGAGACACCAGACCCAACAACGCAGATGACCTGAAGGCTGCTATCAAAGCAACCTGGGCTTCCATACCACCTCAGCAGTGCCACAAACGGATCACCTCCATGCCACGCCGAATTGAGGCAGTAATTAAAGCAAAAGGAGCCCCTGCCAGGTACTGAGTACATATACAGTAAATGAACATACTTTCCAGAAGGCCTACAATTCACTAAAAATGTTTTTTTTTTTTTTTATTGGTCTAATGAAGTATTCTAATTTGTTGAGATAGTGAATTGGTGGGTTTTTGTTAAATGTGAGCCTAAATCATCACAATTAAAAGAACCAAAGACTACTTCAGTCTGTGTGCATTGAATTTATTTAATACACGAGTTTCACAATTTGAGTTGAATTACTGAAATAAATGAACTTTTCCACGACATTCTAACTTATTGAGATGCACCTGTATTATATTATATTAGGCTATATTATATTATATCCGAGCTTGTCTGGAATGCAGCATTAGGTTATCATTTCAATAAACGAGCGTGTACTACAATTACAAGCCATTCTATAAATTGACATTTCAGCACTTGACAAACGGATAGCGACTCCTAAAAGTAGCACGTAAAGCAGGGCTACGTGCGATTATGTTAAGTGCATTTTTGGGAAACACACGTGAAACAATAACGAACTTGACAAACGGATAGCGACTCCTAAAAGTAGCACTTAAAGCAGGGCTACGTGCGATTATGTTAAGTGCATTTTTGGGAAACACACGTGAAACAATAACGAACGTTCGAAAAACGACCCAGAGGTGCGTTTCCCAAAAGCATCGTTAGCCAATTATGGTCTTAAGTTCAGTCGTTACCAGCATAGTTCAACGATTCGGTGTTTCCCGAAACCATAGTGTTATGTCTGAAAACGTTCAGGATTGTGTCCTGTTGGACTCTGTTATGTTATGCACTGCGAGTGACAGGTTATGGTGCCTTTAAGGCTTACGGCAGTGATTGACGGTAAAGGTCGTAAAATGTGGGGTTTGCGGGAATTCAGTAAAACGCATAAACGAAGCTACACGGTGTGGTTATTGAGTCCTATCTAAACACAACAATTGGTGAACGAGGATGTCTGAACTCGTCTTACCACCACCGCCGCCTTTCCTACCTGTTCCCGGTGATCCAGCTGTTCCCTGGGATCGCTGGCTGACGTCGTTTGAGGATTATTTGCTGGCTTTGGGGCACTCAGACCTAGTGGAGGCGAGGAAGTGCGCACTTCTGCGCCATTGTCTCGGGCAGGAGAGGACAGCGAATCTTCGCCACGCTCACCTTATCGGACGATAAGTACGTCACAGCCACGGCCGCCTTGAAAGCTCACTTCAGCTCCGGAAGAAGCCGGCGGATGCACCGTTTTGAGTTTCGTCAGAGGACCCAAAAATCGGGTGAGACCGTTTCCCACTATGTATCAGCATTACGTGAGCTGGCTAGATTTTGTGATTTTGGGGTTTTGGAGGATGGTCAACTTATAGTTGACCAGTTAATAGAGAAAACGTCATGTAACCAACTGAGAGAGATACTTTTACTTGAGCCAGACTCCACGACACTAGCAGATGCTTTAGTAATTGGAAAGCAGTTGGAAACGGCCCTAATGGAGGCACGCAGGTTCGGCCGAGCTGTGCACGAGCCTGTGACATCATCACCACCGTCAGTTCAGCACACAGAGGCGGCTGACGGGGTGAGTGACAGTTTGGATGTGCAGAGAGTGGACAGGGGGCCCAGGGAGAGTGGGCACAGGAGCTGTAGCAACTGTGGCTCTCCTAAACATGCAACCAGAGATCAGTCATGCCCTGCTCAGGGAAAACGTTGTCGTAACTGCAACAAGTTGAACCATTTTGCACGCTGTTGTCGCTCCTCTCCTGCTTGCCATGATACTGCTGCTGTTCCCATAAACACTGTACAGACCTCACAGCCTTCGTTCAAGCTCTGCACATGCCATGTGGGCACGGCTCTCATTCCACTCCTCGTGGACACAGGGGCTAAAGTGTCAATCCTGAACAAATGCACATATGACCGCTTCTTCAGTCACGTGCCTCTGGAAGCAGCGGCTAAACCCCTGTTAGGTTACGGCCATTTCCCCATCTCCACTCTGGGTGTGGCCCGCCTCCCTGTCAGATATGATCAACAATGTGCGCCTGCCGCCAAGTTCTGCATCACCCGGAAGGGAGCTAACATTATGGGCCTAGACTTGTTCCTTGCCCTGGGTTTTACTGTGAGTGATGCTAGGGGCCTGCATGTCCTGCAGGTCACCGCTTCATGGCCTGACCGCTACCCACTACTGTTCAACGGGCTGGGCCGCATGACTGGATTTGTACACCAGCCTTCTGTTGACCTGTCGGTCCACCCTATTATTCAACCCCTCTGGCGCATTCCCCTGGCACTCCGTGATGCTGTGGAGGCCGAGCTGCATCGCCTGGTGGAAGCAGACGTCATAGAGCCCGTCGACGCCTCGCCGTGGGTGTCTAACCTGGTGATAGCCAAGAAAAAGGGGGGCGGACTGCGACTCTGTGTCGACCTCACGGATGTAAACAAAGCCATCATCCCTGATAAGTACCCCCTACCCACAGCTGAGGAGCTCACTAGCCATTTCCACGGCTCCACCGTTTTCAGTAAGATGGACTTGCGTAACGGCTACCTGCAGGTCCCTCTGGCACCGGCCAGCATGGACCTTACAGCGTTTGTCACGCACGTGGGTGTTTTCAGATTTAAACGCATGGCATTCGGACTTTCATCAGCCCCGAGCTGTTTTCAGAAGATAATGTCACTCATACTGGCTGGTATCCAGGGTGTCTCCATCTATCTGGATGACGTGGTGGTGCATGCGCCCTCCGCCGCACTGCATGACGATCGCCTGGAGCAGGTCTTTCAGCGTTTAGAACAGCATGGGGTCACACTGAACTCTGAGAAATGCATGTTCGGGGTCGAGGAGGTCGAGTTCCTGGGCTTCAGACTCTCGAAGAAGGGCATCGCCCCGATTATGTCCCACACGGAGGCCATTCTGTCCCTGCCAGACCCGCAGTCACCATCCCAGCTGTCTTCCTTCCTGGGGATGGCCGCCTACTATCTTAGAGTCATGCCACACTACTCTGACTCAACGGCCCCCCTGCGCCGGCTGCTCAGGAAGGATGTTACGTGGGACTGGACCCCAGCCTGCCACGAAGCCGTGCGCATCATCAAACGGCAGCTCATGTCCCCGCTCACACTGACCCATTTCAGCTTGATCGCGCCCACCATGGTCACCTGCGACGCCTCCGGGGTAGCGCTAGGCGCTGTGCTCTCCCAGACTCAAGAGGGGGGGGAACGCCCGGTGGCTTTCGCTTCACGGGCACTTACTCCTGCAGAACAGAAGTATTCAGTGGGGGAGAGGGAGGCCCTCGCCTGCCTGTGGGCGTGCGAACGCTGGCATGTTTACCTATACGGGAGGCCTTTCACCATCCGCACAGACCACCAAGCACTGACGGCACTGCTGGCGACTCAAGGCTCAGGGCACAGGCCCATGAGACTGCTGAGGTGGGCTGACAGGCTAAACCAGTACAACTTCAGTCTGGAGTTTATGCCTGGGCGGGCCAACACAGTGGCCGACCTCCTGTCTAGAGCTGTGTCAGTGACGAAGGAGACGGGCGGGGTGGCAGCAGACACAGAGAGCGACGAAGACTGGGTCCACATCCTGCACGGGCCCCTCAGTTCAGTAGTCACTCTAGCGGAGCTGCAGCAGGCCTCAGCTGCTGATGAGGCCCTCACAACTCTCCGTACCTACGTCCAGGACGGCTGGCCTGCCAAAGTGGATGACAGGCTGCTTCCCTATTACCGCTTCCGCAACGAGCTCTCCTGCTGGGGGGCAGTGTGCCTGGCCCGTGGCCACCGTGCGGTCGTTCCGGAGAGTCTCAGGTCCAGAGTACTACAAATGGCGCATGAGGGGCACCTGGGGGTGGTCAAGGTGAAGCAGCGCTGCCGTGACACAGTGTGGTGGCCCCACATAGATCCTGATGTTGAGGAGCTGGTACGTAATTGTGCTTGCTGCCTCCTGAGTGGGAAAACTGGTCAGCCTGCCACAGCCCCTCTCACCCCGACTCCTTGGCCGTCTTCACCCTGGGAACATATTCAGGTTGACCTCTGTGGCGAACTTCACGGGGCACCTGCTCACGCTCTCTACCTGCTGGTTGTGCACGATCTCCATTCGAAGTGGCCAGAGGTTTTTCAACTGAGCTCCATCTCTGCACACTCCATCATCGACCGCCTGGACAACCTGTTTGGGCGCTGGGGCCTCCCCAGTGTCGTCACAACGGATAACGGGCCGCAATTTGCATCTGCAGAGTTCTCAGAGTTTCTCACGGTACGGTCCATCAAGCACATCAGGACGGCAGTGTATCACCCAGAGAGTAATGGGGGGGTGGAAAGGCTGAATAAAACTCAAAAATGGAATCCGAGCCTGTCTGGAGGAAGGGAAAATCTTCAGCGATGCACTCAACCAAACTCTCCTGACCATCCGGGCATCTAAGCATTCCACCACGGGAGTGTCACCTGCATTGCTCATGATTGGGCGCGAACTAAAGCAACCACTGGACTGCTTGAGAGCTGAGCCAGCTCCTGCATGTGAGAGCCCAGGGCTCCAGAAAGCCAGAGCTCAGGTGAAAGGTTCGCAGGCTGGGATGAAAGCGAGGTTTGATGCCACGCACAGAGTGCAGACCCCCTCACTTTCTCCAGGGGTTTGGGTCAGGATCAAACACCTCCATCGCCAAAATAAGTTGCTGTCATACTGGTCAGAGCCCCTGCGGGTTACTAAGCAGTTGGGGCCGGCCACTTACAGACTGGAGAATGGGACTCGTTGGCACTCAAACCGCCTGTACAGAGTCGCAGCCCCCACAGCACCTGCATCACATCTGGCCCCAGCAGCGGCTCTAGGTTGGCAGCCGAGGCCAAGAGCTAACCGGGTGGGGGGTAATCCTCCAGCACCGCCCGACGCAGCTTCACGGCCAGCACGCCCTCAGAGGTTGAGGGTACCGCCCATCTGGCATGGGGACTATGTGACAGGGTGATAGTGACACTGGGGAATGTGGGCTAAATGTTATGTTTCAGTTTCCAGGGGGCAGGGGGGGAAATGTTATGTCTGAAAACGTTCAGGATTGTGTCCTGTTGGACTCTGTTATGTTATGCACTGCGAGTGACAGGTTATGGTGCCTTTAAGGCTTACGGCAGTGATTGACGGTAAAGGTCGTAAAATGTGGGGTTTGCGGGAATTCAGTAAAACGCATAAACGAAGCTACACGGTGTGGTTATTGAGTCCTATCTAAACACAACACATAGTTCAAACGAACGTTCGCATACTGCATCGCACACCTGCGTGGTTGGAACTACAGATCTCGACCTCCTGTGGTTAGCTCATAGTTCCGTTGTTAGTTTTCTGTGTCGACGTCATTGATTTCGCCGCGGCTGGGGTGTGTTCTATTCACAATTAACGACCCTATGCCCTATTCGTTTCTACGATTTCTCCAACCACTTTGAGTGATTTGGAAGACTTAATGTTGTGGTGCTCAGATTTTATGTTATTCATTTTTAGGTTATTTTGATTACAAGTTCACTTTGAAACGATATAACAGCGTGACCATCGCATTTATTCTCCCTTCGAAGTGCCATACGAAAGCATTGTTTATGCCGGTTGGACTGCAGCCTTGGTTTCGTTTGTGCGAAGAAAAGGTCAGTTTGCAAGTGAGTATCTTTTTTAAAACATTCCCAAAGACAAATTTCTCATAACAATATTTGTTACATAGAGGTTTTCACTTATAGTGAATGTTATCTTTACTGTTCACGTATTCAACATATACAGTGCATATTAAGCGCTAAGAAACTGTAATTCATACATTAACATAGGGTAGACCTATTTAAAATATTACTCAATATATATTCAATGAATGTACCCAAATAAATGAACAACAATGATATAAATAAGTGGTTTTGTGTTGTGTTCACAGAAGTAGAAAATTGAATATTCTCATAGGCTTTTAAAAACAAATATAGCCTACTTCTTGTTTGCAAAATTATTTCAATTAAGTCTGCAGGGGGAAACCATATAGGCAAATAAACAACATATTTATTAACACAAGTTATGTCAGATTCAATTAAACAAATAAATACAGTATCCAAACTGTAAAAAAATAACTAACCAAACATATTCTGAATTAACAGTTGTCTGACTTCTGCTCCTGCAGGATCCATTCTGCCCTGATGTGTGTTCAAAGGATCATCATCATCATCATCATCATCATCATCAGAAGTGTCATCTTCCTCACCAGCAAGACCCCCCTCTTCCTCTTCAAGTAGCTGGACATTTTCCTTGACTGCAATGTTGTGGAGAATTGCAGTTACCACAATTACAGAGCAGCTTTTGGAGGGGTTCAGCTTCAGGCCTCCACTGGACTTGCTGATACAGCGAAACCGTTGTTTCCACAGTAGATCTCCACTGTAGAGCGTGTCCTTCCATGGGCCTGATTAAACCTTTCGTTTGCAATGGTGGCTGGATGCTGCACAGGTGTTATGAGGTATGGGCGAAGAGGATAGCTACTGTCTCCCAGCAGCCAGCTATCCCCAAAGTCACCCTCTTCAGCCACCTGGCAAATTGCAGACTTGGCCCATACAAAAGAGTCATGTGTGCTCCCAGGCCATTTTGCAACAATGTCAGTAAACATCCCCTGGTAACTGCACACTATTTGAAAATTAATAGCTGGATAGCCCTTCCTGCAAATGTATAATGGCTCATTTACAACAGGGCTAGCCACTGGAATAAGGGTGCCATCAATGATGCCAATCACTCTGGGGATGCTGGCAATACTGTAAAACTGTCGGTTGGCCTGCTGGATTTCTTCTGGTGTTTTGGGGAAAATCAGGATGTTCTTCATAAGCTCCAACAGCATAAAAACGCAGTGTAGCTAACAACTGCACCGCTGGACTTAAGGCATAGTTTCTTCTTGTGGCCCTCTAAAGGTGTGGTTTCACAACCTGAAGTAATTCAAGGATCTTGTTCCTTGGAAGCCGGAATTTTCTCAAGATGGCTTCGTCAGATAGTGCATCAAGGGGGGTAAAATGTGTCCTTATGTTGGCATTTATGTACACTGTCTGACTTCTGCACCGCCTTCTATGCTCAAGCTGTAGAATTCTTTGTAAAGCTGCCATTGTAGAGCACTTATATGCATGCTGTTTTTATTAGGGGAGTTCTTAGTACACCTGCTGTTGATGCATCAGAGAGATGATAGAGAGAGTATAGGGTACTTTGTCTCAAAAATTTTGATTTATTGCCTCTCATAAATATCCCACCCACCAAGCCCCCAATCCCTCCCTCCCTCCCGCCATAACAGCTGTTTTGGACACCTGTTGTACACCCCACCCCCATCTAATGATGATCTGGTTATCCACTCCAGTGTGCTAAAGGAATTTATGACTGTTTTTGTGTGAGGGCCGTTGTTATGTGATTTTAAACTTTAAATGGTGAAATCGTGTTAAAGGGATGTTTTTATTAAAGTGTCTTCACATCAAATATACGTGTAAAACGTGCAATGATTGTTTTCCCTACAAGTCTAGACGTGTTGGTGTAATTAAAACAATTTTAGGCAAAGTTAGAAAATAAAGCATTAGATACATTAGTTCCCTATCTGTCGGTCACTACGAGTTATGTCGTGACAACATAGGGGATTTACTTGGAAGCCCCAATCATCTCTGAGTAAGAGAAAACGCCAATGAATATTGGCTAGTGGAATTTGCATACCTGAGCCACTCCCCGTGCACACGGGTATAAATAGGCGACAGGTGCATCCACTCATCAGATTTTTGCTTCGGAGCCGAGTGGATGAACGTGTTGATCTCCACAAAGCCATTCATCATCTGTCTGGAAGCTGTTCTGGTTGGCGTTACGGTGCGAACAGCGGTGTCCCTGTCTGCAGCGATTCCCCTGGGCACTTCAACTAAAAGAGCAGATTTCCTAAAAGAGCAAAAGTCATGGTCGGTTCACGTCTTTTTAAAGACGCTGTTCCGGCCGTATCCTCTTGGTTGCGGTCGTTTCCTATCCTCCGTCGACAGCCACGATCGTTGTCTTCAGTGTCTGGGCATCCAGCGCGCTGAAGCTGCATTCGTGGATGGTTTATGCGTTCGTTCTGAGCGTGTAACCATGGCAGCGCTGCGATCGCGCCTCTCTCTCCTCACGGGGATGGGAGGGGCTCCCTCTGTCACTACCCGCGCTGGCTTCTCTGCCATGAGCAGAGAACCATCGGCTAGTGCTCTGGGCGATCTGAGGGTTACAGTGAGAGCTTTCCGCCGGGCCAGTCCCCACGGACCTTTCACTCCTTCGGAGGAGGCAGACCCAGCCTTGGCGTTGCTGTGTCCCGTAAGAGCATTGCGCATATACGTGGACCGCACCCGGAGCTTCAGAAGCTCTGAGCAGCTCCTTGTCTGTTACGGAGGTCAGCAGAAAGGGAAGGCTGTCTCCAAGCAGAGGTTGGCCCACTGGATAGTGGATGCCATCGCCTTGGCGTACCAATCCCAAGGCGAGCCGTGCCCCATGGGGGTGAGGGCTCACTCCACACGGAGTGTTGCCTCCTCCTATGCGTTGGCGCACGGCACCTCTCTGGCAGACATCTGTAGAGCTGCGGGCTGGGCGACACCGAACACCTTCGCGAGATTCTACAGTCTCCGCATTGAGCCAGTTTCTTCCCGTGTGTTGGGTAACAGGTAAGTGGCGGGAAGAACTGGCCGGTGTCACTCTTGCTGCGCCATTCCCCCTCACCCGGGGATACGAGCGCCTGTTTTCTCCTCCAGTTCAGTTCCCCAGGATCTGCCCCCGGGTCCAGTCGTATGTAGTACTGCCCCAGGCCTGGGTCAGTCCATATCAGTGTCTCCACATGGTACCTCCCTTCGGGCAGGATGTGGCCTCCGTAGCGCCCTTCTCCGGAAGGCTCGCTTCCCCATCGTTACTGCCAAGCTGTAACAACAAACAGGAAAGACGTGAAGCATCTTTCATTGAAGGTCGAAATCCCTTCCGACTTCTGGGGAGAGGAACAGCGGCTTGGCTATCTCCAGCAGCGATGTACTCAGTGGTCCCTGCGGGCACCAAGGTTAGCAAATTTGTGCTGGGGCGACGGGAAGGTTGCGACCTTTCGCATGGCATTTGTCTGTCACGCGCTCACTTGTCAGCATCTGCATGCGACAAGGTCGTGACGGGGTTCGGGTTGTGGCGCTTTCCATAGGACCCCTATGTCGTCACGACATAACTCGTAGTGACTGACAGATAGGGAACGTCTCGGTTGCGTACGTAACCCTCGTTCCCTGATGGAGGGAACGGAGACGTTATGTCCCCATGCCACAATCTTGAACCATCGCTGGGTGCCAGGGACATGTTCTCGGCTCCTCAGCGTAAAACCTGATGAGTGGATGCACCTGTCGCCTATTTATACCAGTGTGCACGGGGAGTGGCTCAGGTATGCAAATTCCACTAGCCAATATTCATTGGCGTTTTCTCTTAGTCAGAGATGATTGGGGCTTCCAAGTAAATCCCCTATGTCGTCACGACATAACGTCTCCGTTCCCTCCATCAGGGAACGAGGGTTACGTACGTAACCGAGACGTTTTTCTATCATTACAATTATAGATAGTTTGACAAAGTTAAATAAAAAGAAGAAGTGTTTGTTCATCTAACAAAAAAGCACCAAACACGTTTGTTAACATTAGAAAAGGCTGTCTTATCTTACCGTGTTGTGAAATAAAAAATATCAGACCGTTAAGTAAGATACAGTTTAAAAGTAAAAAAGAGCCGTCATTTAAAAATAAACGAACTTCGTTCGTTAAAACAACAGTATCCGGCAGTAGTCAAAAACTCCTTGGTTGTCTATCATTACAATTTAGGCAAGTTAGCTAAGTTTGTCACAACAGAAAAATGAAAAGAAAGAGCCCCGAGCGTCTAGCGCTGATATCCGAGACTTCGACCGTACACTGCGCTGTCAAACTCCGAATGAGGCCTGGAGAGCCGCGGACCAAACCACGCCTTCGACCAACCCCTAACACGGGCGGAGAGACTGAACCAAAGATTTAAAATAATTAAAGTAATGCTTTAACATTAGAACAAACGTTATTTTAATAAATTTTTAGCAGTTCTTAATTAATGAAACCGTACAGCATTCGCCCTAAACCTTTTCACTTTAAAATTAGGATAGCCTATACAAGATTCCTTTTAAACATACATCTCTAAACCACAGGTTTTTATTTTATTTAGTTATTCACAATTAATTTAGTGGATCCTTTATTTACTTTTTGTTTTTGTCAAGTTTAAGACTTCTGACTTGTTATATAACCAGACGTTTTTCACTTTTAGATTATACACGTTTCCTTTTAAACATACATCTCTAGTACGTAGGAAAAAATGTCGGTTGATTTATTTTATTTAGTTATTCACAATTGATTCCTTTTATTTACTCTTTGTTTTTACCAACTTTAACCCTACTGACTTGTTATATACAGTAGGTACAGAAAGTATTCAGACCCCCTTAAATTTTTCACTCTTTGTTATATTGCAGCCATTTGCTAAAATCATTTAAGTTCATTTTTTTCCTCATTAATGTACACACAGCACACCATATTGACAGAAAAACACAGAATTGTTGACATTTTTGCAGATTTATTAAAAAAGAAAAACTGAAATATCACATGGTCCTAAGTATTCAGACCCTTTGCTCAGTATTTAGTAGAAGCACCCTTTTGATTTAATACAGCCATGAGTCTTTTTGGGAAAGATGCAACAAGTTTTTCACACCTGGATTTGGGGATCCTCTGCCATTCCTCCTTGCAGATCCTCTCCAGTTCTGTCAGGTTGGATGGTAAACGTTGGTGGACAGCCATTTTTAGGTCTCTCCAGAGATGCTCAATTGGGTTTAAGTCAGGGCTCTGGCTGGGCCATTCAAGAACAGTCACGGAGTTGTTGTGAAGCCACTCCTTCGTTATTTTAGCTGTGTGCTTAGAGTCATTGTCTTGTTGGAAGGTAAACCTTCGGCCCAGTCTGAGGTCCTGAGCACTCTGGAGAAGGTTTTCGTCCAGGATATCCCTGTACTTGGCCGCATTCATCTTTCCCTCGATTGCAACCAGTCGTCCTGTCCCTGCAGCTGAAAAACACCCCCACAGCATGATGCTGCCACCACCATGCTTCACTGTTGGGACTGTATTGGACAGGTGATGAGCAGTGCCTGGTTTTCTCCACACATACCGCTTAGAATTAAGGCCAAAAAGTTCTATCTTGATCTCATCAGACCAGATAATCTTATTTGTCACCATCTTGGAGTCCTTCAGGTGTTTTTTTAGCAAACTCCATGCGGGCTTTCATGTGTCTTGCACTGAGGAGAGGCTTCCGTCGGGCCACTCTGCCATAAAGCCCCGACTGGTGGAGGGCTGCAGTGATGGTTGACTTTCTACAACTTTCTCCCATCTCCCGAATGCATCTCTGGAGCTCAGCCACAGTGATCTTTGGGTTCTTCTTTACCTCTCTCACCAAGGCTCTTCTCCCCCGATAGCTCAGTTTGGCCGGACGGCCAGCTCTAGGAAGGGTTCTGGTCATCCCAAACGTCTGTGCTCTTAGGAACCTTAAGTGCAGCAGAAATCTATTTTATGACATACAACTGCGTGTGTGAACATTGTCAAAATTTCGTTGGAATGGTTCACTGGATGGTCAACACACACACACACACACACACACACACACACACACACACACACACACACTAAAACAATTCCTACATTTAAACATTTAGACTTTTACAAATGAAAACTTTTAGAAGCACACCGGGTATCTCTACAAGATGATGAAAAACAGCATGATTAAACAACGATATGACTTTTGTTTTAACAAATACATTTTTAGATCTTTCAAACCTAAAACCATGATGCTCTAAACAAACCAAGGATTAGAAGCAGTCAAATGATCCTCTGATGAACGCAAGACGGTTACAGAGTCTTTCTTTATGAATTAGAGTTAAATTAGACTACAAGTTAGTCGTCATAAGGTTGTTTGCAACAAAACTAATTCCTACAAATGTCTCACAGAATCTTTACAGCAGTTTAGACTTTCTCTCTCACTTTAAAAATGGTATTATTAACTGTGTGTTTAAATGCAGCATGTTTATTTTTTACACTATAATGTTTTATTTTATTAAAATAAAAACAACTGGTCTATATAGGGTTATTTTACTAAGATATGATCAAATAATTGACAGAGGAAATAGTTCAAATAATCGATAAGTCCAACTTATCAATCCCTGTTTGATGTGTCTGACGGTTTGTGACAAATATCTTACTGATACACACGTGTTAAGTATGTGTGAAACAGGTGTAAAGTTCAATATTACTGTTAAAAATAGTATAATAAAACAAAAACACACACACACACACAAATCTGATTATGATAAATTTTAAATGTGTAAAATCGTATATGTTGTTTTTACTTTTTGTTGTTAAGAAATGTTTTCATTTTAATCTAGCCTGTAGTTAGTATATCTGTACTGTAAAAGAAGAAATATACATTTTCACTTAAATCTTCTCAGTAAAATAATTACACCTACAGTTTTAAACATGTTTAAAAAAGTTTTAAACACATTGTGTGTCACTAAAGCAAGTCATGATGTCTATTGTCTTTAAATTAAACTTTAGTTTTATTCTTTAATTTCTTTAAAATAGCCTGATGATAATGCACCCAAGTGCTTTTCTCACATGAGTAGATAATTCTTCGGATGTGTTTGTGACAAACACATCATTTTTTACTTCAGAAAAGTTTTTCAAATGTATGACTGAACTTTTCTCATTTGACAGACCAACGTTTTCAAATTATTTACCCGCAGTGTTTAACAGCCAGAGGGAATACATGTTGTTTTCTAATGTTCATGAAACCTTTATCGGTGTAAATTTCTCACCTAGAACACAAAACTTGTACATTTTGACTATTTGACTCTTTTGTAGGTAGCATGCCATTTGAAATGGTTTACTAAAAGATTAAAGCATTAGCATCTGTGTTTTCAACATGAAAGAGTTGTGCAAGGATGATTCAACTATTATCGTTGTTTCTTTTTGACCTTAAAAAACTGGTAATAAATTTACTATGGCAGGTTTTACAATGTACAGTTCTCATACTATGTGCGTAAATAGTTGTGTACAACATTTATGATTATTTTTGAATGCCAACAGATTTTGTTAGGGATGTGACGCATCTAAGAATAATAATCTTTTGTAAATTATATTTTTTTTCTTACACCGGTAGTTTTAGTCATATTATCAAGATTTCAGATGGCCGTTCACAGAGCCGATCCTCCCTATACGCAGAATACGCAGGCTGCTTAGGGCCCCCGAAACACCAGGGGGCCCCCTTGCTCTCAAAGATGTTTTAATTTTAGTTTCGATTTTGAATTTGGCCAGCTGTTGTGAAAACATGAATGATCATTTCTTTTAATGCGGTGCGCTGTCATGCTCTCTACGTAAAAATATTGTAACGTGAATGTCATACAGTCTCTTGTTTAAAAAAAAAATAAATAAATAAAAAACGAGTTGAAAGCTTACCGCGAAGAGATACTGTTTCTCGAGCGCCTTCCGCGAGCGCGATTCGAGACGGAGTGTAACACGGACAAATACGTTTCATCCATTCCTCAACACCCCCCCCGGCCGGCGACACAGTTTTGCGTAGGGCCCCCAGAAGCCTAGGATCGGCACTGGCCGTTCACAATTGTTTGTTGGACTGTGTATGTTTTTAGGTGAAGACAACTCTTTGTGAGATGTCATCATAATAGGAATAAATGAAAATCAAGAAATTAAGTAACAGCCTTTTGTCTTTGAGATATTTATTTTAGTGCAACATTGTGTCTGTCCACACATGAAGCATCAACACGAAAATTAAGTCTTGCTGTCTTACCCTTAAAACTATTACAACTGAAACTAAATTAAACTATTGCACTGAAAGCTGTACATTCATTTAAGTTTGAGCATGTTAAATTTCCACGCTCTTGTAAAGAGTATTGATACATTTCATCCATAATCATTCAAGAGACAAAATCACTAAGAAAGCGAGTATAGCAAGACAATAAAATGTTTATAATGCAGACAGAATTCAGGAAATCTGATTCCTAAACAATTGTGAAAGTTTATTAAATGCTGATTTGTAAATTATATTTTTTACTCCACTGGATTTAGTCATCTTGCTCAGATAGCAGACGACACAATTCACATTTCGTTTCTTTGTCTGTATTTGTTTTAAGACTCCTCCACAAGTTCATGCTAAACTTTGCACAGGGAAAGCGTGCATGACGAGTACATACTTAATCATTTAAGAAAATCATTGAACATTTGACTGAACTTTTTATTATTTTGACAAACCTCCAATTCAAATTACTTTCCTCGAGGCGTTTGTCCACAGAATCTTTTTCAACACAACGACATTAAAGAATGTTATCAGTCACTATCACCAGCTTCTGTGACTCAAATAAAGCGACATCTCTGGTGGACGTAAACATCTACAATGGGTGCATGTGGTAAACATCTTTGTTTTTCCACTTCTGTCATATTTGTTAGATGTAATGTAAACAATATTTTGATAACTATGATGTTCCACACTTTTGTAAAGGTTATAGAAAGAATTCAAACATAATCTTTACATAGGACTTATCTTTGCTCAAAGCGAATTGACTAAAATCATTGAATTACAAAATGCAAAAGTGTATACATCATTTAAGAAAAAGTGCTATAATGTATACAGAATACAGAAAACCGCCTCTTGATCTATTATGACTTACATTTTACTAAGTCAGACGAACAGGATTATGGATGACGTGGCTCACATTTTGTTTGTCGGACTGTATATGTCATTACTAGGACTGTACTGTAGGTGTGGCCTTCTCTCTGAGAGCCATCAGCATTCAGTGTTTATAGAAATAAATGAAAATTAAGAAAGATTTCTTGAGAGTGTTTGACTAAGTCGGTATGCGGTTAGGATTCCTGGTTTTCACCCAGGCGGCCCGGGTTCGACTCCCGGTATGGGAAGTAATGTTTTGGGGAAGTCTAAGGGTTAGAGAGTCGGACTCGTAATCCAAAGGTAATGTTCACGGTGTGTGTGTTCACTGCTGTGTGTGGGACACTTTGGATGGGTTAAATGCAGAGCACGAATTCCGAGTATGGATCACCATACTTGGCCGTATGTCACTTTCACTTCTTTTTTTAGGTCAATTATCTATCTATTTGATGTGAGACCCCATTAAGTTTAGACACGAAAATTAAGGCGTTCTGTTTTACACTTACAACTGAAACATATCTAACCATTGTGCTCAAAGCTACATATTCAGTAAAGTTTGAGGTTGTACACAGTCTTGAAAAGGCTACAGACACAAAATATCAAGGATTTTTTTTTTATTGTTTTGTGCTCCCTATGTAACTCAAGAGTCCAAGTCACTAAGAAAAGTATCATATGAATACAGAAAACCCACTCATGATCATCTGGGTATATTTTTGTAAATGTTGTTTTAAATTACTTTTTTCTTATGCCACTACATCTAGAGCTCTTGTTCAGATAGCCGATGACGATGTGCACATTTTATTCATCGTACTCATTTCTTTCAACATTTCCGCTTGAGATTAAAGCGTAGGTAATGTGACCGCAATTAAGAAACATAGCATTATACTACATTCCCTTTGAAAAGGTTATAGACATAGTCGTTTATACAGGAAATATGTTTGCACAACAGAAACATGTATCAGCATAACAAAAACCTAATACTGCAATCCTCTCTTCTAAATATATTGTTAAAGTTTTAATGTTGCTTTTGATGGCCTGCCCACTAGCTGATACCACTCTATACTTTTCATTGTTTTTAGATGAAGACTATTCTCAGAAACTGGTCAAACATGTTGCGAGTGTTTGCAGGAAAACATTATAAGATAATAAAAGGATAGTCCTTCTACAAGAGATTGTTTAAACTGAGATTGTGACGTACTGTAGAGCTTTTTCTGGTCTGTCTACAAAGCGGCCACGAGACACAACCCCCTCGATCTTACTGTTTCTCTGTTACATGTACATCTATTTCATTTAGAACACAAAGTTGCACATTACAAGTTGAAGATAGTGTGGAAACACTATTTTCTTTGCACACATCTCTAAACATGACTTTAATAAATAAATCACAGATGCCATGTAGTTAATTCATTGAAAGGAGCATGTTTTTTTTTTTACCGTTTTAGATGGTCTGCACCAGCACACAGACACATGTTTTAAGTATTCATCTGACCAAAAGTTTTGATCCTGGGGAAACAGCAGCTGTGTGTTGTCATGATTGTCTTCAGAATTGATCCACTTTTATTTAAACAATGCGGCATGAAGTTACTGTATTCAACAGCACAGTCCCTTGAAATATTGCAGTATATCTTTTTTCCCTTCTAAATATCTAAACATGTATTTAGCTTAAATATTAGTTGTTAAGTGTTTACAAAGTTGTCATACCTGTTGTTGAATTTTATAACATATATTTCACCAAACCTAGAGGACTGAAAATAGGTTTAGCATAAGTCCGCATTTCAGCTGTTAGCCTGAAAATGCAAGTGAACTGAGATTTCATTACTGAGATAATCTACAGAATGTGAAACAAGCTCACAGTTACATTAGAGTTTTGGATTCTAGTTTATGTTGAATATTGTTTGTTACTGTTTCACAGGTTTAACGACTCATTACTTGAAGACTGTACTGTATAAATTACAAAGTTTTCCACCGTAGTAGGCCGACTCTGAAACCAGGCCTGTAGAAAGAATAAAGCAGTCTTATAAACTCATTGATTTGTTTTAACAACTTTAAAATATAATCTGCACGAGCGATACGCTCTTAAAATCGATAGTGCGCAAAACATATGTAAAAGGACGGATAACATATTAATGTGATGTTTTGGTTCGTTTCTTACACAACAGAGCATTACTTAACGTTTTTATTAAGTTTTAATATAAAAGATAATAGTCTGTTAACAATTTAGATGCTTTTATTATGAAATCGCACAAAGAACCGCTGAAGTACGTACCGTTTGTTAACACGGAATTAATTGAAATAATAGCCTACCATGAGCTTATTTAACCGCTTTATTTACAGTATGCTGAATGTAAAACTCTTAAACAGAAACATTAAAACATTTCAAACTTGTTAAACAACCGCTTCAATACATTCCTCTTATGAAAACGTTTAAAATAGAATACTGTCAAACAGAACGTTGTCTGCAAGTTCCCAACATGTAAATTGCTTAAAAACGCTTGAAGCTACGCATTTCACAGTACATACACAGATACGCGTTTTCTTTTGCGTATGTCTCTAAACAATAGCTAGGTAAATTACTTACAGTTGATACGTCATTTTAAGCGAAAGGTGGGACGACTAGTGTCTTTTTTTTTATTTTGACCACACCGATGTTTTGATACCTGCGTTTTAGACGTCTGTCTTTTAAATCTGACCCAGATGTCTCGATATTTTGCTCTTCTTTTTATGAAAACGTGCGGTAAACAGTTTTTGTCCTCATCTGCAGTATACCGAAGCGTTTTAATACGTCATAAATTCCAATAGTTAGATAGCAAATGCGACTGTTTATTACTGAGGTAATTCACATCAGAGTTGCATTCTAGTTTTATATTTAACATTTTTCATCTACCTACATGTTTAACGACGCTACTGTTCTAGGTCTCCTCACGCCGTTGTGAGATATAAACCACAATTTTTTTCATAGTGTTAAGCTTTGAAACCAGAACGATTTTTAAGTTTTCCATGACTTTGTGTGCTCTTTCTGTATGAATTTGTTTACCGCAGTTTCACCGTCCTTATCTTATCTTCCATCACCTAATTGTAATTGTTAGGCCTTACACTTGCTAGTTTTTGCTGTTCATATAAGTCGATATTTCTACGAATTTGTTTGATTCAATAAAATATCGCGTCTTCATTTGAGACATTTATGTTACATTATACATTACATTGAAGAAGAAGAAGAACGTCATAACAACAGCTCAAACCAATGTGGTTCTAAAGTTGGATCTGCAACACAGGTAACTTACTATGGTTTCGGGAAACAGTCGTGACTAGTTAGTTAGTTTCTTCAACGTTGCATCGCACTATGGTGGTTAAGCAACGAGCTACATCGTTGTACGGGAAACGCACCCCAGACTAACAACTTTTCAGTATAAATAGTGACAAAAAATATATATTTTTTTAATGTTATAATGGTGATTTGATCATTTCTAAAACTAAATTAAAAAGCAAAACGTTCGGGAAAAAACGAAGGAAGTGGAAATGGCTCCTCTGAATCCATCTACGACCAATTCGTACCAATTGTCCGGGACGGACTGGCCATCTGGACGTTCTGGAGAAGTCATGGTCGCAAGTTCCGTCGTTACCAGCATAGTTTAACGATTCGGTGTTTCCCGAAAACATAGTTCAAACGAACGTTCGCAATCAGCGTCATAAACTTACGTGGTTTGAACTACAGCTCTCCACTTGTGGTTAGAACATAGTTTCTTGTTAATAAGATATATGGGCTCCTGGGCACAACAGGCAAGCTAACATGCAGTACTATCTAAATATAAAATGCATTTTAATTATGCATTTTTGTAATCACTGTTTTTTTAGTGCGCATGTGCATAAATGCCTAGGGAACCCCGGAGTGTGACGTAAGAGGGAACTCGCGATTAATCAAACGGTCACATCAAAATGATTACAACACACATTTTACCAACTGCACCACTGGAACTGACAGTAGCTAACAGTCTTTTATAATGTTGACCAGCCCGATCACATGTTGGTGGGCGGAGTTAGTGTAAATAGCCTCTGCCATCAAGGCCGGCTATTTGCACTTAGTGTAAATAGACTCTCCGTTAAAAAAAAGAAGCAGGCTCAGGAAACACTTAATAAATACACGCGGCTCCTGATGATATTTTAAGGTCGTATGAAGGTTGTTACAACCCTTTGTTTTGTATTCTCTCTTTCTTTCTCTCTTGTTTTGGAAGTGTTTGTGTCCAGGTATGGTGCTGATTGGCTCCTGCAGGTTAATGTCTGGCCCATCTTGATTGGTGCATTCGATTCCAGGCACACCTTAAAAGCCCTGATGTCACTTCCTTTGAGAGGGCACATTGTGTTGTTGTGAGGAGAGAATTGTTGGTTTTGGTAGCTATGTGTAAACGCTTGTTTAGATTAATTTTGACTGTTAAGAGTGATCATTGTTTGTTCTCTGAAAATAATTACAGATTGTAAGTAGGAAACTGTTTGGTATTTTGACCCTATTGACTGTTCCTGACACTGATTTGGATTCCCCTTTTAACACTGTTTGCTTGAGCTTGTAAATAGTGTGTATATCATTGTAAATCTTGAGGGTTTGGGAAAGTAAGGAGTTTGATGCCATTATTGTTTATTGTAAACCTTTTGATCTCTGTTTTTGGCTAGGAAATTAGGTTAATATATTGTACTTTTATTTTGGTTAGGGTTTAGGAAAGAGGTTTTAAAGTAAGAAAGTTTTGTTATTTTGGCCAGGTCAACTCCCGAAGAAAAGTTCCCTATTTATTTGTTCGACTGTTGTATTTTTGTTTGGTTTCATTAAAACCCTCAAAAGATTCCCCGCTTCCACTCTCTCATTTCATGTTGCGTCCTTTACCCCTAGACGGCGCGTAACATCAAACAAGCCTTTTATTTAAAATTGGAATTTCTCTGGATTTACAAATCCTTGAGAACTTTTGGGATAACATAAATACACTGCATGAAATATACCACACTGTGCAAGTAGTTTTGGATATTTGATTACGGAAATCTTACATATTGTGCCTTTAATCTCTACTGCCTTTCCCAAAAAAGTTATGTGAAAAGTAGTAAAAACACTGACTGAATTGAGCATTGTTTGTGTGGAAAGTGAGAGCCTGCTGTGAAGAACACTAAATATGGTTTTATCCAGAATCCATGGTCCTTGGAGATTCATAATATACAAATCAATTGGTGACATTAAAAAAAAGAAGCAGGCTCAGGAAACACTTAATAAATACACGCGTCTCCTGATGATATTTTAAGGTCGTATGAAGCAAAAGTCTGTGCAAGAAACTGAACATTGTGTAGATCATTATTGCCTGTAATCCACAGCCTCAGAAAAATGGTCATGTGTATCTTCACGAAAGTCTGAAGCTCAAACTTTGTGTCATTTGATGTTGTATGTGAGGTAGCAAAATAATGTGTGAACTGACACAATTTTTGTCATTTACAACAGAGAAGGACACGTGCAGAAGGTGACATCAGCCGTTGTAATGCAATGTTCTTTTAATAATTCACAGTGCTTGATTGTCACCCACGTGAGCGAGCATCAGGCATTTGTCGGCGATTTATCAAAACCTGTCAGCGAGTGAAAAATCGGGCTAAAATCAAGTGTGAACTTGGCATAAGGATCATTGCTGTCTATAGGAGGATCAGAGAGCTAGATTCCGTCAAATATATCATAATTTGTTTTCCGAAGATGAACGGAGGTCTTACGGGTTTGGAACAACATGAGGGTGAGTAATTAATTACATGATTTTCATTTTTGGGTGAACTATCCCTTTAATGGTATGTGTTTTGTTTGTTGTTGTCTCATACTTTTAGATATGCTGTTATTGTAAATGCTACTGCTTCTGTTAGCTTTTAATATAAGGTTTTATCCTGATTAAAGCTTGAATACAGTATGGCAACCGCACACGCGTCCATGTTTAGCGCTTCTCATAGCTATGTGAAAAATTTCTGTCTATACACATAAAGTGTATAATTGGAACAGTTCATTGTTGGAGCTGAGCTGATGATCTGAATGAGAGAGAGAGAGAGATGCTGAGCAGAGCAGGAGACGCGAGGAACAGGATTAAGAACCGCTGCTTTAGAACATTGATTTTGAAACTTGTGAATCCATTAGAATCGTTAGAAGACAGAAACGCAATTCATTTATGAATAGATTTTTACGTGGACCCCTAGTTTTCTCTTTCTCTTCTCTAAAGCAGTGCAACATGGCCTCGCTCCCTTCATTGCGTGTTCCCGAGGGCGGGGTTTATTAGGGTTTGTGACATAACTGAAGGAGTGGATATCGATCTACCATATCCTCAATATTGATATTAATCATATTATTACATTATTTTTTATTAATATCATTGCATTATGGCTTGTTTAATTATTAATCAAGTTATTGATAAGTATTTAACCTCCCAGATTATTTGGTGATTCACTTAATGTTAGTAGTGCCATCTATATTAATAAATATAGATAGAAGTGTCAGTGTAGCAAGAATGGAATGTGTAACATTATTCTTTACATGCTGAGAACTATTCCTTCCTCAGGTCACAGGACCATGTCAGGAGGTCAGGGTGACCTCCCATCTACGTGAGCGACACGTGATTGGAACAACTGTGATATTTATGTGTTTGCATAATAGATATTAAAGAATCCTGCTTTATTCTGTATTTTTACTCTCTAAGATGAGACCCGCATAGTGTGTGTGTGTAATGAATCATACCCGATAAGGTTTAGGGCTGAGCCAGGCAACCTTGAAGTAAGATAAGTCTCTGCGTATGTGTGTTAGTATCTGTCTGTACAGTGAGATGCGGAGACAGCCCCAGGACGAAACGTTCATCTGCCGATGTCCAGTGTATCACATATTCGTCTTTGGAGAGACGTAGAGATTGCTGGTGTTTACGAATTGTATGCAGATCGGCTCACAAACTCCATCACGAGTATTGAAGCTGTCTTCTGCTGATGAAACTGCAAACTATTTTCTTCAGTAAATTTTCCGATTGATTGCATCTCTGACTCCTGGTCTTCATTCAGCACACCTGGTCCTTGGGTCTTCTGTAATTCCCCTACATCAAAAACCCAGTAAGTAATTTGTTGTAGTAGTCCCTACAGCCGTTTTGTAAGCATTAAATTGCTATAACTTTAATAGATGATATGGCCGTTTGCATTGCACCAAAGATGGGACATAGGAAGAGTTTTCCCAACTGGTAGATTTAGGTGGATGTAGATATAGTAGGAAAATAAGGTACATGGATGGAGCTTTGGTTGATTCTTCTAGTGTTGAGAAAGGACAGCTCCAACAACTTGAATCGGTGCTGCGCACACCAATCATTGTATGATATCAAGGTACAGCAAGAGCGATTCAAAAGCATAAGGAGCTGTCTGTTCTGCTCTCTATAGCTCTCGCAAATGTCCTACAACACCAACAATGGTGTCAGACATTATTTTTCTACCTTACGTACATAATCATGCGCCAGAAAGCTTGCTCCAGGACCTTTGCCTGAGGCTGTGGATTAGGTTTCTTGCACAGACTGATTGATTCAGGTCATAAGACCTCAATATTTCTTCAGGAGACAAAAGTTTCAATTTTTTTGTTTCCTGTACTTCCTTTTTTACCACAAAATGACGACACCCCTTGACTTGCATATTATGAATCAATAAGGACCTATAGGTTCAGCTAAAATATTTAGTGGGAATTAAGTCTTTGATGGCTTGAATGTGAGTAAATTAACAGCAAATTTTAATTTTTTGGGTAAACCTGTGTGAGAGCAGCTATCTGGATGTAACGGGTGGAGAGCCAGACCTTCTCCCTGGGCTGGTACAATAATAGAGTGAATTTTCAGACATCAGTCTCACTCTTCTGATGCTGAACTGCTTATTGGAGGTGAATGTGTACTTGGTCCCAGAGGCTATCTCTCTCCCTAAACCAGTGAGTTACAGCTTGAATCTCAGATGGCTCTTGACCAGGGAAGCAGAGATGGCTGGAAGCTTGAGAACACTCTGAAACAGTGTTAGGTCAGTGGCAGTCTACCAGAGGGAGTTTTGTGCATACTCGGTCTGAGATAGGAAATGGCTCCAGCTGTGCTGTGCTGATGTTCATGGCAGTATGTCTGCAGGAAGTGTTTGCCTGTTGTCTGAGTGTGGTATCTTAAGGATTGGCAAATATACTAAAGAAGAGGCTCACTGTCACAGCCAGGAGAGAGAGGAAGCCTATCCACACTGGTGAGATGAATTGAGGACCACGGTCAGACATATGTCTCCCGGGTAGTTCCAGAAGACATGGTGCTTTCATGGTCACAAGAGCAGTGGGAAAGCCCTTCAGTGGAACCAGATGACACACTTATGAAAATCAATCTAACCCATCAGCACACATGTGAATCCTTCTTAGATGCGAAGATTGGTAATAAAATCCACTCCTTGGTGTGACCAAAGATGGGACATAGGAAGAGGTTTCCCAACTGGAAGATGTAGGTGGATGTAGAGATAGTAGGAAAATAAGGTACATGGATGGAGCTTTGGTTGATTCTTCTAGTGTTGAGAAAGGACAGCTCCAACGACTTGAATCGGTGCTGCGCACACCAATCATTGTATTGATCGATCTGCACAGTGCAAACAGCCAAAACCTGGATATTTTAGGCAATACAGAAATCCTGGCAAGGACATGTCCCGTAAAAATGGCCCATATGGTCACCCTAGTCATAGGCTTTCTTGGTCCAGGACACTTGGGATTTGGGATTGGAGCAGAAGAAAGAGGTTGAAGGTACAATAATCAGACTTAAATTCTTGATGAAGCATCAGTAGATGTTGGCAAAGCCTAGGAAACTATGGATTTCCTTTATTGTGGGTGGAAGTGGCCTGTTGAGAATAGCTTGGACTTTTCCTGTATTCATCTGCACAACCTCTGGTCTAATTCAGCATCCCAGGAACTGGATGGAAGTCTGGTGGAACACACTGATGCTCGCACAACTTTTCCACATGCCTTCAGTGTTTGCACAGGTTCTGGGAGAAGATCCTAATTTCATTAGTTTTGTAAGTGGTTGAGGTACAGGAGAGATAAAGGATAGATCCCCTCTGGGCGTTGGCACAGCCTTGGCCCAGCTCATTGTCACATTCCCATGTTCTGTGTGGAGGAAGTTGAGGTGCTGAGGGCTGAAGACATCTAGAAACAAGTGATATGTGCTCATTGTGGTGCAGACAGAAACAAGCTGGATCATCATTGATGACATGAAATGCAAAAACAGCAATGGAAGCAATCATTCCCCAAACCAATTCTTTGCTGGTTTACCAAGAAAGTCTGAATGAATGGAGAAGCAGCCACAGTCATCCCAGAATGAACCAAAGCAGGTCTGTTTTCCTGATGAGTGCATCTGATATTGAGGGTTACTGGTTCAGTACATAAGTGAAGCGGCCCCCCTATAGTTTTGCCCACTATTGATTATATTGGGAGTGAAGTGGGAGAAATGAGGAGAGTCATCACTGTCTGAGACATGAAGGCAAAAGCAACTGTTCAGCGGTAAAAGTGTTTAAAGTTAAGTCAATTACAGGGAATGGAACTGATAATAGAACTCACCTAAAGACATGGTGGTTTAATGAGACTGTCTGTAATAATGTGGCCACCAGGCCCGCTGTACACAGCAACACATGTGATTTGCAATTATATATGCTTATTCTGTGGAGGTAAAATAGAGGGGTGAAATGGTAGGGTGGGCAGACATGCAATATATGCATACTTTGTTTGCGCACTGAATTTGCTTTGCACTAATCAGTTGTTCCACAAGGTGGCAACACTGGCCTGGGCTGTTGTTTCACAGTAGAAAACGAAACTAAAGAGACAGAACAACAATAAAATACTGGAGACTGCAACAACAACAGATGCCCGCATGACAAACACTTATGTTAGAGGCTTATGAGATGGATGATACTTTAGTTTAAAAGACTACAAAGATATTTTATCAGTCATAATCTCTATCGAAAAATAGTGCAGAACTTTGGACAAAGATGAAACATTCTAGAGTGCATGTGTCAACCGCCCTACATTTGCTATCAAAGCGAGTATACTTTGAAAGGCTATGCTTTCGATTGATAGCATATGCATATAAAAATGACATATACTTTGTGCTTTAAAACTACGAAACCCCCCCAAAAAAGTTAAATTAACTTTGTAAGTTAATACCAAACAGTCACATTTCACATTATATAATAAAAAAGTATAAACTATTTATAAAATTGCATCTTATAAGATATAAGAAAACATTTAAACATTTGAAGTGTTTTTATAATGCTAGATATTCAAATAAGTTTAAACCCAATACTTGCATTTAAAATGTGTAATTCAGCATTTTCTCTCAAAAAATCATATTGTCACCAGTAGGGGTGGGAATCGCAGGGTATAACTCACGATACAATATAATCACGATACATGACTCATGATAACGATAATATCACAATACAGCGATTCGATATATTGCTAGACAATGATACATCACGATATCTGTCTAACTATGAAAACAAAATGCCTGTGAAAAGGTTAAGTGCAAGTTTTATTTCTTTATTCAAGTCCAAACTGTTAGAAAACAGCAGAAAAAAACAAAGTTCTGTAAATCAATTTTAACATGTTAAGTAAATTAATCTTTTTATTCTTGGACTTATTAAAAGCTTGTTTTAATAGCTTAAACAGCAAAAAAAAAAGTTCTGTAAATCAATTTTAACATGTTAAGTAAATTAATATTTTTATTTTTGGACTTCTCTGTGTGTAAACCAACACATTTAACTGCTTATCAATTTATATATAGGCCCTATATACTGTATATATATATATATATATATATATATATATATATATATACTATATGTATATATATATGTATACTGTATATATATAATATAAACCTGATACATTAAAAAAATTACCTGGAGTGCTTTCTCAACCTTTCCTCTCCTCTCATCATAAAAACGGAGTCCCGCACATGACAAAATAGCCATTCACATTGCGTCTTTTGCACGCTCAGGTTCATTATTTCAAACATAGAAGCGCGGCAAGAACACACACTCACACTTCTGTGCTGCATTACGACTCTGACAAGGTTTTGTTTCGCTGTCCATGCCATAGGTGCAGATTTATGTTTCTGCCGGTCGGTGCCCACTGCCCACACTGTATAACGCGCACTTGTAATATCTAAGAGAGAAGGGGGAGCGAGAGAGTATCCAGTTTTGTTCATATGAAACTGGGCACGCCCGCGGCACTCTCTCACTCACATAGTGAGGGAAATCCACCTGCGATCCGAGCGGAGAGGCTCACGGACTGAATATGCGCTCTGCAATAATAACATGATTGGTGCCTATGGTCCACGTTGATAGCTGTTTCGGCACTTCCGGAGCAGTTTTTTTTAGTTCTCATCTCAGACCCGTATGAAGGGTACATTTGCTAAAAAGACTGTTCAACGCTCATTTGAAGCAGGCCACCAAGTTCTTGTTTTGCTACCTTTGCCTGGCTCTGCCCTAAAGCAAAGTTCACCGGGCCATATGTGATTGAAGAAAAGTTGAATGATACTGATTATGTGGTACAGACCCCTGATTGAGACTCGTGTTTGTCACATAAACATGCTCAAGTTGTATATTTCTCGTTCTAATTCTAGAAACTCTATCAGTGCTCCTGTAACTTCAGTGACTCCAGTTGTAGTAGCCTCTGTAAATGCTGCTTCTTCTGGTTATTCTCCAATTATGGATGATCTTAGGTTAGGAAGTGCATGTCTTTCTGGTGCACATCTTCAAAACTCTGAAGCTTTAGTAACCCTAGGTTCTAGGCTTTCTCATCTATCTCGATCAGCTCAAAGCGAAATTGTACAGTTGGTTGATAAGTATGCATCGCTTTTCTCGGATGTACCCACTGTGACTCATGTGCTAATGCGTGATATTGATGTTGGTGACCATCGACCCGTTAAACAGAATGTTTATCGTGTAAACCCTGTGAAACGAGAAATCATGAAGAAAGAAACTCAGTATTTGATTGAAAATGGTTTGGCCGTCCCCAGTTGTAGTCGTTGGTGTTCCCCATGTGTGTTGGTCCCAAAAGCCGATGGAACCTCACGTTTCTGTACTGATTACCGAAAGGTTAAAAAACTAACCAAGGCAGATTCCTATCCTCTTCCCAGGATGGATGATTGCATTGATCGCATTGGCAGCGCTAAGTTTATAACTAAGCTAGATCTACTTAAGGGTTATTGGCAGGTGCCGCTTACGAAACGTGCTTCGGAGATTTCAGCATTTGCTACACCAGACGCTTTCCTTCAATATAAGATCTTAGCTTTTGGGCTTAAAAATGCCCCAGCGACCTTCCAACTTCTAATGAATCGCGTCTTGGCTCATGTACAAAACTGTGAAGCATACTTAGACGATGTGGTCTGCTATTCGACTACTTGGAATGATCATTTGAAAACTCTAGAAGAAGTGTTTACCAGATTTCGAGATGCTAATCTAACACTTAATTTAGCAAAATGTGAGTTTTGTCATGCTACTATCGCTTATTTAGGCAAAGAAGTTGGTCATGGTACTGTTCGCCCTGTGTAAGACAAAGTGCAAGCCATTGTTGTCTTTCCTGTGCCTAAAAGCAAAAGAGATCTTAGACAATTTCTTGGGATGACCGGTTACTACCGGAGTTTCTGTAAGAATTCTTCTGTTGTTGTGAAACCCCTCACAGATCTCCTTCGCAAAGATATCAATTTCAAGTGGAATGATAACTGTCAGTGTGCATTTAATTATTTGAAGAGTCTGTTATGTAGTTCTCCTGTTCTAGCTGCTCCTGACTTCAGTCGGCCTTTCAAACTTGAAGTGGATGCCAGTGGAAATGGGGCGGGTGCTGTCCTATTACAAGAAGATGACCAAGGAATCAACCATCCCGTATGTTACTACTCTAAAAATTTTAATCGTCTTCAAGTAAACTATAGTACTATTGAAAAGGAAGCCCTAGTTCTTTTATTTTTTTGTTATCAACCACTTTTATTATCTTTTTTCACACACAACACAACATAATATCCAAAATAAAACAAAACAAAACAGCAGACACATACTCAACATCTCAAGGTTCAATCAAAAGGGAGGGAGAGAGGGAAGGACAACAAGAACAAAAAAGTTACTCCTTTAAATAATTACGTATATTCAACAAAAAACACTGCCAAGCCTCAATGGTTGAAGGCCTGGCCCCACCGACTCGCGCCGTTATATCTAGTTCTTTTATTGGCTCTACATCATTTTGAAGTCTATATTGGTTCTAGTCCACAACTCATTGATGAACTGATCATAATCCCCTCGTTTTTCTCCAAAGAATGTGTAACAAAAACCAGAGACTCATGTGTTGGGCCCTCGTCTGTCAGAGCTTTAATTTGCAAATCAATTACAAGAAGGGTGCTGACAACGTGATAGCAGATTTTCTGTCTAGGTGCTAATTGTAAACTATGTAAAACATGTTTACTCTTATGTGTGGGGGTGTTACGACCCTATAGTTTTGTTGTGTTTTGTTCTGTTGGTTTGTGTGTGTCTGCCCACACTGGTAAAACTGATGTGTTAGATTTACTTAAAATATATATGCACCATTTTTGCATCATACTTTTTAAGTAAACCCAACTTGTTTATTTTAAGTAAAATAACAAAGATAATCTTTGTTATATGAACTTAAATATTTGAGTTCACTCAATATTCTTTACTTAAAACACGCAATATGATATAATCTACTAAGTAATTTCAAGTTGTGTTAATTTAACATTTAAACTAATTTATATAAAACATATAATTTATTGAGTTGAACCAAAATAACATTTTAACTTATTTTAGATCTTAAACTATTGGTCTGCTTACTGCACTGCTACATTTCACTCAGTCATGGTTTATAAAATTTACTTAATACAGCACTGGAATAAAACATGCTATTAAAACATCTGGTTCACTTGCAAACATGAAAGTAAGCAAGTAGACAACTTGTCATACATTTAAATAACATGTTCACTCATTATAATTATTACCCAAATGAACACATAGACCTCAATACCTGGTACATCATACACAATGATGGTAACAATCAGTGGATAGTGTTTGAGTATGAATGGGTCATTTTTGAGTAGAAAATTAACTCCAGATGTCAGAAAACAGTAAGTTACTAAACCTAACAACAAAAGCAACCATAAAATAAGTAAATACATCTCGAAAACAGTGATTTTTTTTTTACCTTTTTAATTATTCATGCCCCAGTGCATGATGGGAAAAACGGGATCATAACTTAAAGAATCCTTGTAAACATAACAAACAATTCTAAGTAAATTATACTTATAAGTTCAAACTTTAATTTCTACAAGCTTAAATTGAGTAATATTATAGAATTTACTTAATTTTTTTAATTATTGCCTGAACTAAATTATTTAATGTAGAAATTACTTTTGTTTTTATGTAGTATTTACTTCACCACAAAATCATTTTTCTCAGTGCAGGTTGCTGCTGATTGGTTCCTGCAGACTCATTGATGTCGTCCTCTGATTGGTCTTCTCTCCCTTTAAAGAGATGACAGCGTTTCCTTTAGAGTGGGGGCCATTTTGTAAACTATGCTGTTGTGCTTGTGCTGTTTGACTCTGTTTGTATTCCTAGAGATATTGTTTGTTTGTGAGAGAGATTGTTTGGATATTAGTTTGTTGTATAACACTACTCCTGACCCTTGCCTGTTGTACTATTCTGATCTTGAATTATCCCTTTGAACTTGATGTTTCTCTGTAAATATTTATTGTGAATACTGTAACTAGCTATTATTGGAAAAGTAAGGAGTCAGATGCCATCTTTTGTTTTTGTAACGTTTGGATCTTTGTTTTTGGATTAGGCAGTTAGGTTAGAGAATTGTATTTTTGTTTCTTTATTTTGATAGGGAATTTAGAGGGATTCATATCTAGAATGTTTTGTTAATTATTTTGGCACTGTCGGCTCCTGAAAGTGAACTCCCAAATAAAAACTCAAAAGAAGTTGACTGGTCACACTCGTTTACCTTCCATGCTGTGCTCTACCCCTAGACGGGGCGTAACAGTGGCAAAACCCTTGTTGGCAATCACAGAGGTCAGACGTTTCTTGTAGTTGGCCACCAGGTTCGCACACATCTCAGGAGGGATTTTGTCCCACTCCTCTTTGCAGATCCTCTCCAAGTCATTAAGGTTTCGAGGCTGACGTTTGGCAACTCGAACCTTCAGCTCCCTCCACAGATTTTCTATGGGATTAAGGTCTGGAGACTGGCTAGGCCACTCCAAGACCTTAATGTGCTTCTGCTTGAGCCACTCCGTTGTTGCCTTGGCCGTGTCTACAACCCATTTTCAATGCCCTGGCTGGCTTCAATGCCCTGGCCCTGACGGTACATGGCCCCGTCCATCGTCCCTTTGATGCGGTGCAGTTGTCCTATCCCCTTAGCAGAAAAACACCCCCAAAGCATAATGTTTCCACCTCCATGTTTGATGGTGGGGATGGTGTTCTTGGGGTCATAGGCAGCATTCCTCCTCCTCCAAACATGGCGAGTTGAGTTGATGCCAAAGAGCTCGATTTTGGTCTCATCTGACCACAACACTTTCAACCAGTTCTCCTCTGAAACATTCAGATGTTCATTGGCAAACTTCAGACGCGCATGTACATGTGCTTTCTTGAGCAGGGGGACCTTGCGGGCGCTGCAGGATTTCAGTTCTTCACGGCATAGTGTGTTACCAATTGTTTTTTTGGTGAATATGGTCCCATCTGCCTTGAGATCATTGACAAGATCCTCCCGTGTAGCTCTGGGCTGATTCCTCACCGTTCTCATGATAATTGAAACTCCACGAGGTGAGATCTTGCATGGAGCCCCAGACTGAGGGAGATTGACAGTTATTTTGTGTTTCTTCTATTTGCAAATAATCACACCAACTGTTGTCACCTTCTCACCAAGCTGCTTTGCGATGGTCTTGTAGCCCATTCCAGCAGGGGATCAAATAATTTTTTTCCTCACTGCATATAGTAGGTAAAAACAGTATGTCAAAAGAGGTATGTCTGAATTACAAAACTCATAAAAGAGCAGGCAAAAAATACCCAAATGACCTGCTACTTTTGGCGTGATGCTGAAGTGTGCATACCATGAACACTTTACTATCCCATGAGGCCATGAGAGAGGATTTTTGAATGGCAGTGGCACAACTAAACTGGCGCTGGTAGGTCACATCACAGTAACATCATGGTGAATGTAGTAGTTCATGCTACACACATTCATATTATATAGAACATACTCCTTTTGTGGTTGCGAAATAATTATTTATTTAAAAAAAGTGCACACTCAAGAGAACATGTGATTTCAGTTCAGCTCAGTTCTATTGGGGTTTTAGAGTGTTAAGCAAGTGTTGAGCCTGTAAAAAAGGATATTGGTGAAACAGATTTTGCAAACGCTCCAGTGCTTATTTGTAATAGCGTGGCGTGTCAAAGGTTTCAACAAAGGAACAACATGTTTTTGCAGCGTTTAGCGATGTAGCTAATCACAGACATCTGTTGATTTCTTGAATGCAATGGCCAATCAGAGGTGTTTAAAGGTGCAAAAGGACTTCTTTGAAAATGCTAATTTCAAATCACATGAGCCAATATTTTATTCACAATACAACATAGATAACATAAATGTTTAAACTGAGAAATTTTACAATTTTATGCACAAAATGAGCTCATTTCAAATTTGATGCCTGCTACAGGTCTCAAAATAGTTGGGACGGGGCATGTTTACCAGGGTGTATCATCTCATCTTCTTTTCAAAACAGTTTGAAGATGTCTGGGCATCGAGGTTATGAGTTTCTGGAGTTTTGGTGTTGGAATTTGGTCCCATTCTTTTTTTTTTTTGTTATCAACATTTTTTTTTTCACACATAACAAACATAACATAACATAACATAACATAACATAACATAACATAACATAACATCCAAAATATAACAAAACAAAACAACAGACATATACTCAATAGCTCAAAGTCAAGTCAAAAGGGAGGGAGAGAGGGAAGGACAATAAAAACACAAAACAAGTCACTCCTTTATACAATCACGTATATCAAAAAGAAAACACTGCCAAGCATCAATGGTCGAAGGCTTGGCCCCACCGACTCGCGCCGTTGTACATTCACACGTCACTATTTGCAGGAGGCTACGGATCCAATATGTTTTTCTACACATGTGTGGTGTAAACCAGTTCTGGATTATTGTCTTCTTCACAGCTGTAAAACCATTACACAACATTCTCTTTTGCATTGAACTAATACAGAGACCTGAATCATCATTAAGAAGACACAAACTTGGGTTAACAGACCAATCAATTCGCAGTAATGATGACAAAACCAGGTTTACATGTGTCCATAGACTGATGACGACAGGACATTCCCAAAACATATGCAGAAAAGTGCCTGATGATGCAGTGTTACATATATGGCAGTTCAAATTTGACTGTAGTTTCATTTTAAATCTTTTGTAAGGAGTTATGTATGCTCTATGAATGACTTTGAAGTGAATAAAACGATGAGCCAGATTTTTAGATGTTAAACTGAGATTAGACCACACTCTCTCCCAGACGACAGATAAATTAAGGTCAGACAATTCCCTATTCCAAATAGTTTTAATAGAAAGAGGTTTTGTAATGCAATCAATAATTTTAGTATATATTAAGGAAACAGATGGCCGACAAGCAGATGGTGCAATCCAATCCCGCATAGGATGAGAGGAAATGGAAGAAGACCAAGGAACGCCATACGCTTTGAGAGCAGAACGCAACTGAAGAAAGACAAAATATGCGGAAGCTGGTAGACAAAATTTGGCCCTCAATGTCTGAAATGAACAGAGGCCCTGGTCATCATATATATCACCGCACGTGTTTACACCCAAAGAGGACCAAGAGGGTTGGACAAATGGACGATTTCCGCATACAAAATTAAAATTGTGCCATAAAGGTGTACTGTTACAAAATTTGAAGGGTCCTCCTATCCGACGTTCAACCGTTTTCCAGATTTTAATAGAGTTGGCCACAACCGGACCAAATTTATAATTATCCCCTTTTTTTTTCCTGTGCCAGTAAATAGAATATCTTGAAGTCTACGGTACGGTACAACGAAGAGATCAGTACACGGAAGATGAGAGTGCGCGGCCAATCGGAGCCCCTCCCTCCGTCATACACACGATGCGCCCGATCAATCTCAATGTCACAGCCCCTCAAGGAAGGAATCCACTTGGAAAGATTAGCTCTGAGGAAACCAGCTGCGTCGTTACCCTCCATCCCGTCTAGGAGCCCCACCAGTCTTACATTGTTCCTCCTACACCTGTCCTCCATATCTGTCATCTTCTCGGTGAGTCGCTCCAGCTGATCCTTTAAGTCCGTGACTGTCCTCTTATCTTCACGCGCCGCTACCTGAACAGAATCAACGCGGTCACGTGTCTGCTTCGCCGTGGTAACTATGGCCTCAAACTCCTCTCTTAGCTCTTTAACAGTCGCTTGTATGTCCTCACGCAGTTCGCGCAATGCTGGAATCAGCACCGAGTCTATAGCATTTCTCACTGCCGAATTCACAACCAAATTCAAAGTGCTTTGGTGTTCTTTAAATGCTAGTTCAATGCGGTTAGCAATAGCATCGTCGAGGTCTTCACTGGAGATGGCTGAATCTCTGAATTTTTTCTTCATTGGCGATTGCTCAATCTCTCTTTTCCGATCCCCTTTGTCTGCCTTAGCACTCATGATGGGTCCAATGCAGAGTGGTTTAAATTTTACTGACAGGATCGTAAAATATGTGGCAAAGTGAGCGGAGCGAAAGACTAAGCCTGCATCGCCGTCGAGGGGTCACGTGATCCTCGAATTTGGTCCCATTCTTGCCTGATATAGGTTTTCAGCTGCTCAAGAGTGTGTGATCATCTTTGACGTATTTTTTGTTTAATGTTGCGCCAAATGTTCTCTATAGGTGAAAGATCTGGACTGCTGGCACTCTTCTACTATGAAGCCATGCTGTTGTAATAGCTGCAGTATGTGGTTTTGCATTGTTAGGGTTAGGCCTTCCCTGAAATAAACATCATCTGGAGCATATGTTGCTCTAAAACCTTTATATACCTTTCAGCATTCATAGTGCCTTCCAAAACATGCAAGCTGCCCATACCGTATGCACTTATACACCCCCATACCATCAGAGATGCTGGCTTTTGAACTGAACGCTGATAACACGCTGGAAGGTCTCCCTCCTCTTTAGCCCGGAAGACACGGCATCCATAATTTCCAACAAGAATGTCAAATTTGGACTCTGACCATAGAACACTTTTCCACTTTGAAACAGTCCATTTTAAATGAGCCTTGGCCCACAGGACACGACGACGCTTCTGGACCATATTCACATATGGCTTCCTTTTTGCATGATAGAGTTTTAGTTGGCATCTGCAGATGGCACGGCGGATTGTGTTTACCGCCAATGGTTTCTGGAAGTATTTCTAGGCCCATTTAGTAAAGTCAATGACAGAATCATGCCGATGCAGTGTCATCTGAGGGCCCTTGTCCTTACGCACAGAGATTTCTCCAGTTTCTCTGAATATTTTGATGATGTTATGCACTGTAGATGATGAGATTTGCAAAGCCTTTGCAATTTGACGTTGAGGAACGTTGTTTTTAAAGTATTCCACAATCTTTTTACGCACTCTTTCACAGATTGGAGAGCCTCTTGCCCTTCTTTACTTCTGAGAAACTCTGCCTCTCTAAGACATCCCTTTTATAGCTAAACATGTTACAGACCTGATGTCAATTACCTTAATTAGTTGCTAGATGTTCTCCCAGCTCAATATTTTCAAAATGTCTTACTTTTTTAGCCCTTTGTTGCCCACGTGCCAACTTTTTTGAGACCTGTAGCAGGCATCAAATTTAAAATGAGCTCATTTAGTGGATAAAAGTGTAAAATGTATCCTTTTAAACATTTGTTATGTTCTCTATGTTCTATTGTGAATAAAATATTGGCTCATGTTATTTGAAAGTCTTTTAGTTTTCATTTTATTCAAATTTATAAAACGTCCCAACATTTCCGGAATTCGGGTTGTACAATACCAGGAAGGAAGATCAGGTTGTTGTTGTTTGCCTGCCATTCTCGCTCTGTCTGCACAGTGTAAGTGAACGCGCGAAATACATATGTTGACAGGCAGGTAGGAAAGTCAATAAAAATGCTTGGAACAATTCCTTCCACAAAATATATACATATAAATACATTTAGACCACTTAACTTAATGATTGCTATCGGGATGTGAAGACTTTCAACCAGTAAAACAAAAAAATGTTTCAGACAATCACCTGAAGCACCTTAAGTTAGACAGAAATCACTCACCTCTCAAAACGCCAGTTTTTTATATATATATATATATATATATATATATATATACTCATATGCTGCAAAAATTAGGAATGACACCTCCATATTTATGCATGATTCACTCTCGAAATACCAATAATTGAGTGATAACCATAACAGTGGACGGGTCAAAAAAATCACAATAGATGTGCATTAAGGCTAGCGCCCTCACTAATTTCAGAAGCACACTCAGTAATATATTTCTTTAACCGGGCCTGTAAGAAACACAGAAAAACAATGAAAATTGATTTCTTTACCAGCAGCAGCAGAAGTGAGGACGAGTTTGTAAAGGTAAAGAAAAGGACAGCGTTATTGGGTTGGGTACACCCTATTCTTGAGAAAAGAGAAGAGCACAGGGAGTTCCATAGACTGACGGTGAGTGTGTTATCTTTCTATTTGCCTTGTTAGAAAAAGAAAAAAAGTAGTACCATGTTTAAAGAATAAAATGTTGCATCTGAATGGTGTTTATAATATAATAAAGTTATATAATATTTTTCTTCAGTGTTTAAATTGGTTTTCAAAAGCTCCCTGTGCTATTGCGCCACCAATCTCACCCTTTTGTGCAACAGTAGCGCCATGATCAACAGCACGTGATCTAAAGCTCAAATTCGACGACTTGGCCGAAGAAGAGTTTTCCCTTGTCCAAATACCCACACTTGCGGTCTTTGCACTTGACCACTTGATTACTTATTGCGTATTTCCTGTATTTGGCCCAAGTTTTCAAGTGAGGATGAAGACCACAAGTGTGTGTAGAACTTTTCATTACCTTATGGGACACACTTATATTGTTGTAAAAATGCAAGTGTTTGCATATAGCTTTATTTTAATTTTAAAAACTTTGCATTTTAAAATCAACTTCTAAATATCTGTTCAGTAGTCCCTATAACAGATGACACAATTTGATTTGCGGTGCTTCTAATTAAGTGATGAAAAGCAGTTGCAAATGTTGTACAAAATAAATATCACCACTACTCATCTTTGCACCAATAAAACGTGCAAAATTAAATGGCATGCATACTGAGCATGGGTCTTAGTAAGCCTAGGTAGGATATTGTTTATCAGGATAAAGATGTCATGGGAAGACGCGTTTTGGCGAGCCAAGATATGATTAATATACACTGGTAAAACTGATGTGTTAGATTTACTTAAAATATATATGCACCATTTTTGCATCATACTTTTTAAGTAAACCCAACTTGTTTATTTTAAGTAAAATAACAAAGTAATCTTTGTTATATGAACTTAAATATTTGAGTTCACTCAATATTCTTTACTTAAAACCCAATATGATATAATCTACTAAGTAATTTCAAGTTGTGTTAATTTAACATTTAAACTAATTTATATTAAAAATATAATTTATTGAGTTGAACCAAAATAACTTATTTTAACTTATTTTAGATCTTCAACTATTGGTCTGCTTACTGCACTATTACATTTCACTCAGTCACAGCATTTACAAAATTTACTTATAGCATTAGAATTAACATGCTATTAAAACATGTGGTTCACTTGCAAACATGAAAGTAAGCAAGTGACAACTTGTCATACTGTTAAAATAACATGTTCCTCATTATAATTATTACCCAAATGACACATAGACCTCAATACCTGTACATCATACACAATGATGGTAACAATCAGTGGATAGTGTTTGAGTATGAATGGGTCATTTTTGAGTAGAAAATGAACCCAGATGTCAGAAAACAGTGTACCAAACCTAACAACAAAAGCAACCATAAAATAGTTAAATACATCTCGAAAACAGTGAAAATTGTTACCTTTTTAATTATTCATGCCCCAGTCATGAGGGAAAAACGGGATCAACTTAAAGAATCCTTGTAAACATAACAAACAATTCTAAGTAAATTATACTTATAAGTTCAAACTTAATTTCACAAGCTAAATTGAGTAATATTATAGAATTTACTTAATTTTTTTAATTATTGCCTGAACTTTATTTAATGTGAAATTACTTTTGTTTTTATGTAATTTACTTCACCACAAAATCATTTTTCTCAGTGTATGGCCATGCTTGGCAGTTGACGTTTCCCCCCACTTCTATCAGCCATATTCTCTCTGATTCTCTCATATTCTCTCTATTATATGTATATGTTGTTATAGTGCCAGACTATGTCTACACAAATCAGTTCTTGCCACGTGTAGCCTGTTATTAATCAAGTCAAGTCAACTTTATTTAGCGCTTACAATAGCAGATTGTGTCAAAGCAGCTTTACAGTGTTAAACAGGAAAATAGTGTACTAGAATAATGAATTAATAAGTATTTAATTATTTATACATTAAGAAAACATTTTAATTAAAATTTAAATACAAGTAAATATAGTAGGCTATTAGTACATGTATTCACATATTAACCATAACTATTAAGATTAGGTGTAATTTTGCAGTTGTCCCGCAGGTGGCTGCACATGTCTGTCTGTGTCCTTATATTTTTCCAGGAGCACTCATCTACAACGACCGTCCTACAATGCTTTTGTGAAACGCAGCCTGCATGTTAGTTTGCCTATTTTGCCCAAGACCGTCATATATTTAAGTCCATGCCATACTAACAGGACACACACTACTGTATAGCAAAGGTCGAGAGCTGTAGTTTCAAGAATTTTGCGATGGCCTTTGCTTTTTCGGAACTAAACACTGAATTGTTAAGTTACTATGCTGATAACGAATAAACTTGCAACCGGCAACCATAGTCACATCAAGATTTGTCTGAAGCATTATATAGGATTTTCAACGTTGTTTCACCTGCTTCATCAGGGCTATTTTCCATTTCAAAATGAATGTGGTTGTATGTAGCCTACAAAGTGAAGTCCACTAGGTGTGGAAGACAGATGTGTTTTGTAATTTCATAAGCGTATACTGTAAAATTGTAAACAGACCCATGAGCATTTCTGGACCCTGCTTTGTGCACAGAGTTGTTTGTGTTGGAACTTAATCATCATTTTACAATTTCGGTAAGTAGCCTAAATTTAAATTTCACACATTGACTGTGAATGTAGGCCTACATCTACTTAGTTGACCTAACAAATATGACTTGCATATACCTATTATAGCATTAAAGGTATTTTGTCAAGCCAGAGGATAAATATTTTTAATTAAACTGCTGGGGACTTTTTGAGACATTGGTAGGCTACTGTAAATGTTTTTTTTTTTTTTTTTTTTAACCTGAAACGTTACCTTGAAATGATGTATATTGTGGGATAAATAAAATGGTCTTGACTTGAAAAAAAATAAAAAAATTAAAAAATAAAACTTCTCAGCTATACAATTACTCACCCTCACGTCATTCCAAAAGATATAGCCTACGTAAAGAGTTATTTGGAGTCACACTGACTTTCACTGTATAGTAAAAAACAGTTGAAACATATTTCATATTTTCTTTCGTAGACGAAAGATAAGCATACAGGTATGGAACATGTGTTAATGTTGACACAATTGTTCATTTTTAGGTGAAAAATCTATTGAAAGAGTCCTCACAGACATGACGTGATTAGTGAGTCCCGTTAATCATAAAGAGTCGATCACATATTTTGGTCTATGTTTACTAGTTGCAATTTGTTATGCAATAAAGAAATTAGGCTACATTAATATAGTTTGTATGTGTCCTTAACTGCTAGAGTAAAAGTAAATGTCCAATGCTGCTGTTTATTTGTGAACGTTTTTACTTAGACATTGGAGCTTTTTGGAAAACTTGTAGAAGAAGACTAAGATGTGCTAGCTACTACTCTACGACATTAATATAGCCTATAGTTTTGTGTCCCTTTTGCTGATTTCATTTGTCTGTCATTGGATTGTACACAATAACTAAATTATTATTAGCCTACAATATATGAACAAATGGGTTGGTGTGTAAGAACTACGGTTAATGGTCTATTTGAACTATGGGAAGGGGTTGAACACTCACAGAATTCAAGTTGTTGTATTATCTGTGAAAAATCTGGCGAGGGCGCCAAAGAACGCAAAAACAGTTTAACGCGCGTCTCTGTCACGCTCCCCCTTCTCCCTCTCCTTGAAGTAACTTAACCTCGTCTTAAAGAGCCGCTCACGCCCCACGTTAACACTTGATTTGAGAGCGCAGACTGTAGACTCAGCATCACATATTAAAACATGTTTTTGATCACATATTTTACAGCGTTTGAGACATGCTCTAAAATGTCTAGTCGACATATTGTGAGAAACGTTATTGGGTAAAATATGTATTCTTGTCCTTTTGCATATTAGATTTCTTACCTGTTTAAGTGTGATCAGCGATCTAGATTGGCACTGATCATAATTTCAATCCCTATACAGTATTCATATCTACAATTATGTACGTAGTAATAAAGACGACATCGGTCCATATCCAAATGTGATAGGCTATGCTAGAACGAATTAAAATGTTTTTTCATGTGTTATCACGTAATTTTGGTTGAGTCTTTTTTAACATGAATTTTAATGAATTTAATAAACGAAATTCGTCATTGAACGTGATTGTTGAGAAATGAGGATGCATCACTTGACGAAAATAATGCATCTCGTGATTTTAGCAGTAGGCTAAGATACATAAAACAAGAAAGGTGTTAGAAGACCACTACCAATAAAAAATAATAATAAATAATTCAGCCAACAAATAATTCAAAAATATCTATATAGATGAGCTTTTGCAAACGCTTGAATCATAGTCTATATCTCCAACAAATGTAAGAAAACCGCGGCGTTTAAAAATGGTCACTAAATTTAATTCGCCCATATCGTTATTTTGTAACGAACAACCATATTCGCAACGGGATCTTCTAATTGGATGCAAAAATCTTTAACTAATGCCTCTCATTCGAAAACGTCTGTGTGAAATAATCGACAGAGAAAGAAAAAAGAAACAGCTCAGAGAGAGGGAGTGGGAGAGCCAGAACAGAAGGAAGGAACAATAGAGAATCAAAGCATAATGATATTCCTAAATGAAGAGGGAAATGTTGCCGCGCTCATTTTATTAATCAGACTGTCAATTTCACCCCAGAGGCCAACCCCAGGAGCCATCTAAAACAGACTCCGATCAGAAGCTGCTCTCCTCACTTCTCCTCTCTCTCTCCACCTGGATATACGCGTCTGGCCGATCAAGGGCCGACTCTATCAACCGATGACAGTCTCTCTCCTATTTATTTGCTTATAAACCTGTTACAATAAATGATCATTCGAACCGCGTCACGCGCACCTTTAACGACGAAGGCGCAAACCACTTTTTGATGAATGACTTTCTGGACCAGAGAGGATGCGCGGGTCATTTTGAGCAGTCATTCGTTGCCCGCACTGGCATTCCTCTATTTTTTGCTTCCAGCTCATAAAGGTGTTATATTATTTAGAGGCGGCAGCTGAGCTGAATGCGGATTAGATCCGCCACCAGTCATCGGAGCACCAGCCCTGGGATTTTGGATTTTTTCTGCACGACTTCATGATGGAGAGGATAAGAAAAGAAATGATTCTGATGGAAAGGGGACTACACAGTCCAGTGGCAGGAAAGAGGCTCTCCAACCTCTCTGACTCGGCCGGGAACGCGGTGCTTGAGGCCCTGGAAAATTCTCAGCACGCAGGTCGCCTCAGTCCGAGAATAACTTCTGCCTCGCTGCATGGCAATCTCGGGGATATTCCCACCAAAGGCAAGTTCGAAATCGACAGCTTATTCGGAAACCACCACAGCGACAATACCTCCTCCACAGAAGTGTCGTCCTCCGAAAGCAGGAAGAAAATAAACCTGTACCCTGAAGTTTCTCCTGACTCCGATATGAACAGCGATGTGGAAGTGGGTTGCCCGTCTCATCGCTCACCGGGCAATATCAGCCAACAGAAGGAAAACAATAGCAAAGGTAAACAATTTACATGAAAACTTTGATCGAGTCGTTTATTTTAGTCGCATTTGTTCAAATGCTAATTTGAGTTGGCATCACAAAGTTTCAAATATAGCTCTAATTGGACTTTGGTTTTGTTATTATTTTTTTCAAATGCATTTTTTCATATTTTATGTTATAGCCTATTTTATGGCAGCATTTTCCCCAAGTCTTTTTGTAAACTTGCAAGTCTTTTATCGTTGCCTTAAAATATATTAAATGATCTGCTGCATGAATTTTGCAGCGTTAAAATTCTGTATGAATCGGTGGATACGTTTGTCTTTAATTGTTGATTCTCTGTGGCTTTTATTTTTGGTTTAAAATCATTTTGATATTCTGGAAGAAAAAAAAAAGTTAAATCTAATCCCAACATGTTTCAGCCGAATTGCATTTATACATTTATAAATACAACCACACATTGCCTATTATTTTACGTGCTTGTGTATTTTATTTTAATGTACAAATCAGCGTAAAAAAAGACTAATATGCATGTTTAAAATGTTTACACATTTGTCTTATATTTCTTCCATTATCCGATTTAGGTTTTTCCGACAGTAATTCAGGAACCTCCAATACAAGTTCGTCGTCTCTATCGAATATTAACGGTTCCATCGGTAACTCCAGCAGTTTGAGCGCGGACCAGGTGAGGAGGTACCGGACTGCGTTTACCCGAGAACAAATTGGGAGATTGGAGAAAGAATTTTACAGGGAAAACTACGTCTCAAGACCCAGGAGATGTGAACTGGCCGCGTCATTAAACTTACCCGAAACAACAATAAAGGTATTGGTCTGATTTTGTTTACTTTTTCTCAGAGAAGATAAAATATGCATAAATGTTTAGCTAATATTAACCTTTCACAGCCAGCAGCATAGTTTACAAAAACAAAAACAAACAAAAAAAATGCAATTTTATATGGCCATTATCACAAAAAAACAAAACAAAACAAAAATAATCCGTATTCTTGTTTACAGAGAACGTGTAGTCTCAATATGGGTTGTATTAAACATACATAAATATATATATATATTATTTTGTCTGATGCAAAAACCTGCCTCATTTCTTCTGTGCTCACGTAACCTATTAACCACAAAAACCGTCCAAAGGGGGTCCATTTACTAAATTATTGGTCTATTCGTAAATGACACATATTTTCTTCTGATCATAAAGCTTTACCTAAAAGCTCTGCAAAAACTATTTTAAATGAATAGGTCCTGAGGTTGTTTGGCCATGCTAAACTGTTGTGTTTAATTGTTTTGTTCTCGATTCTCGCCACTGTTCACCTGATCCCTAATTGTTACCTGTGTATTTCTGTGGATGCTTGTAGGTGTGGTTTCAGAATCGACGAATGAAGGACAAGCGGCAGCGGCTTGCCATGTCCTGGCCACATCCCGCCGATCCCAGCTTCTACACCTATATGATGACGCACGCGGCCGCCACCGGAAGTCTGCCTTACCCTTTTCATTCCCACATGCCACTACACTATTACCCCCATGTCGGTGTCACGGCAGCAGCTGCCGCGGCAGCCGCCTCAGGAGCCGCTTCTTCACCTTTTGCTACCTCTATGCGTCCCCTTGATACTTTCCGTGCGCTTTCTCATCCATATTCGCGCCCAGAGCTGTTGTGTAGTTTCCGGCATCCAGGACTATATCAGTCACCGGCAGGTTTGAACAGCTCCGCGGCGGCGGCGGCAGCGGCGGCGGCGGCGGCCGCTGCAGCAGTAAGTGCGCCTTCAGCTACGGGGCCGTGCTCATGTCTCAGCTGCCACAGCAGTCAGGCCGCCAGCGCACTGGGCTCCAGAAGCACCAGCTCTGATTTCACCTGCACAGCGACAGGGCAGAGGTCCGAGAGCGGATTTTTGCCATACTCGGCAGCAGTTCTCAGCAAAACTGCGGTGCCCTCACCGGACCTGAGAGAAGAAAGCGCGCTCAATAGATAGCTTAGTACTGGCATACACTCTTTCATTTGAAGCACATGCAATTATTCTTATTATTATTATAAATTGAGGGACAGCATTTCCATTCCAGTAAGGCCTGTAACGCCCAGAATTAAATTAAGAAAAATATTAATAATACACTGTTATGGAAATCGAAGGCCTTTTAAACATGTTACAATACACAGTATTAAAACAGTGCGTTATAGAATGAGCAAAACGGTATTTTTTATTTGATTTTTAGATATGAGTAGGTTTATTATTATTATAGTAATTATTTTATTTATTCTTATTTATTCTTATTATTTATTACAACTGTATGCAAATATTCTCTTCGATTAGATTGGACCACAGTAAAGAAAATATACACTGGTTGTGCCACTTTAGCATCGGTTAAGGGACCAGGTGTAAGATAATGATGCTATTCTGAAAGTGCTGCTGCTCGAGGGACTCTCCCTGATCTAGAAGTGTGGCGCATAAAACCTGCACTACTGCTACAATGTCAATTCTGCTGTTAATAATGTGAAGATTATGACGAAAATTGCCAATCATGTACCTTGATGGACCTCCTTTGAATGTGGAAATGTAAGAAAGTTCCCGTTCTGAGACTCGCTGTCAAAGCATAACAACCCGCTGTGGGAAGTCATTAGACAAGATAGATAAAAGACCTTGAGCATTTCGCATTGTTCTTGGTGTGTAGATTGTACAGTATTAAACGTGGTATTCGTTACCTGAGAATTCTTTTTTATTATTTAAAAAAAAAAAAAAAAATCCCCTTTCCACCGAGTCCTATTTCCAATCTTCTTATTGGAACGTTGGTCGGCCTGGGTAGACTTTTTTCTCAGAGATGTTCCGCTGATGCGAGCAGTCTCATTAAATCCAAACCGATATTTCCATAATACTCCCAGTAGAGACTCTTCACTCACAATATAATGGGATTATCCACACAACCCCAAACTTCAGACAAATTGCTCATGCATTTCTGTCTGCATACATTTTTTTTTGTCACTGGGCGGAATTCTGCCTTACATAAAACCACATTTTTAAAATAGCAAAATAGCACTTGTACAGATCAAATGGTGAGATATTTTGTTATAACACGCATAGTCACGTTTAAGTTGTTTTAAACCAAAATTTTGACTTTCATTCGAAATTATTAGCTTCACATATTTTACCCTTTTTACATTATTATTATTATTTAGTTTATGTGACTGGCTGGATGTTTATTTAATGTTAGGATTACACAATTGTTTTAGGTAGCCTACTTAAACAATCTGACATTAATTCACCAGACTACAGAACGATTTAAAAAATAAGAAATATTAGGCCTGAAATCATGTTGCAAGCCAAAATTATCACTCATTGTATATAAAGCACATTACATTGCTTTTTTCCATTTTAAGTGAAACAAAGAAGGGGAAAAAAAAGCAAACAAACAAACCGATTTTTTTTATATATTACTGAGTTGTTGCGCGGGGCTGGCTGCCGTCTGTTCAATAAATGACAATACTAAAATCCCAGTGTTTTGCTCCTCTCCCAAGGGTTGCCGTGATACACTACTCTGTACATTACGTCTCTGTATTTTACATATTGCCGACTGTATGAATTTTCATATTTTCACTTGAGAAAAATGTGCAATATAAAAATGTATAGTATGTTATTTATTGATGGTGTTGTTCTTGGAAAATAAATATTTAAAACGCAAATTTTAATATCGTTATCATTGTGCACGTTGCAAATAGCTAGCTATTAACTGAAAACATCAAAGTCGAGCAAATTCAAAATCAAATGTAACAGATGTGGCCTATAACGTTTCATTCACAAATGTCCACTTCACCCACCTTTTTATTACTTAAATTTCTATTTTTTTTTTGTTTGTTTTTGTTCGTCTAATTCTAAACAATAATAAATACACGTTGATTCAATTTATTGTAAGTAAATTTTTAAAACGTGATTTTAAATCCACGGAGGTCTTT